>CM056051.1:294290595-294993095 GCA_029574335.1 Rana kukunoris | reverse complement strand
TGAGAGGGCGAGCCCTGGCTCTATGAGCGCTAAAACCAGGGCATCAAGGTCTCATCTCGCCAGCCTCTCACACTGCCTCTATCCGCGAAAGTTCGCCAGCCTCATCCTGTGGATCAGAGATAATGGATGATCCTGGTTCCCCCACTGGTTCTGAAATGTCCTCCTTTCTGCTTGAATTCAGAAAAGAAATGGCGGGTATGTTCTATGATATGGAGAAATCGATCAAAAAATAAATTTCTGCGGTCCGAGCGGACATGGCTCACCTCCTCGACAGGGTTGAGGAAACAGAACAGCATCAAGACTCGCACGAAGTGGCTATCAAAGAGCTACAGGACACTGTTACCCAATTGTCATATGCTCACAGGGCCTCATTATATAAACTTGAGGACCTCGAACCATAACCGCAGAAATAACCTGCCTATCCGTGGCCTACTGGAAGCAACTGGGGATAATGATCTGGAACCCTCGCTCCATGGCATCCTCAACACCATTTTAGGCAGGCCGCCTACGGATCTTCTGCGGTTTGACAGTCCACCGTGCTCTTCGACCCGTAACCTCTCTTCTGATCTACCCAGAGATGTGATTTGCCGTCTCCACTACTTCGAAGATAAGAATGCTATCATGATCAAATTGCGGAACACCCCTAACATTAACTTTGATGGAGCTATTCTTCACATCTTTCCGGACATAGCTAAGGAAACCCCCGATCGCCGCAGGGCCCAAAAAACACTTTTGGAGAGACTGAGAAGTGATGGAACTACCTATCGGTGGGGCTTCCCAGCATGCCTAATTGCGACCAAGAATGGTTGATCGTCCATACTGCGTTTTCCCTGAGGACCTTCCTACAAGATCTCCACTTACCACACATGGAGCTCCCAGGCTGGCAGAACCCCATTCCCACTCTTTGTTCATCCCAATGGAAGAAGACCCCTGCTAAGCTGCGGAAGGTTTCTACTCCGAGCTCGTCCAAGAAGAATGGTTAAGGTACTCCTGAGCACCCAATCATTTTTCCTTTTAGCAATTCTCCTTACGGTGGCAAAGACGTGTTTTTCAGTCTGTTATTTTACATTGTTTTCTGAAGTTTGGACTAGTGTTTGGAGAATGCTATGTTTATGTTTTATGAGTTGCTAATTTCTTTTTGATATAATTACCTTTTTATTTACAGGTCGGTAGCTGACGGGGCCTCTGGCTCCATGTTGATACACTTACCGGGGACATTGTTTCTTCCCCTTCTCCTTTTTGGGGTTGCTGGGAAATGGTGGTCTTTATTTTTCGCCTAATGTTTTTTTTTCTTCAAATCCTTTTTGACCGCCTGCTCCCTTCATCCCCACTGGGACCACCGCAGTGTTTCTGCGTGATCGTTGCCTTACTCCCAATCGTTCTACCAAATGTTCTGATACTTTTTTATGTACTTTTGTACTTTTCTTCTTTCCTCTTTCATTTCCCCTCCTATCTCTTTTCTCTTTGCCCCCTCTCTCCCTTCCCCCTCCTCCCCCTCCTTTTTTTTCTGGTCCACATGGTCGTATGACTTGTTCACTTGCTTCTTCCTGGAACCATGGCTACTTTAAAAATCCCCTCTTATAATGTACGAGGCCTAAGTGTGGCCGCTAAAAGACATCAAGTCCTCCGGGAATTGCGATGTTCTGCCTGCTCTATCGCTTTCCTTCAGGAAACTTATTTGACCCACGCTACATCGTTGAAACTCTATTCACCACACTTCCCGCAATGGTACTATAGCCTATCTGACACTAACAAAGCCAAGGGAGTGGCCATTGGTTTCAGTAGGAATGCATCATTTCGTTTTACAGATATGCTTACGGATGACCACGGTCGTTATCTTTTTGTCAAGGGATTCATAGGTAACACTAAATGTACTCTGCCCCAATCATAATCAAACCTTTTTTTACACAAACTCTCACAAAACTCTCGCAATTTGCTGAAGGATTGATTGTTCTTGCGGGAGACATAAATATACCTCTAGATCCTACGATGGATACTTCCTTGGGCCGGTCAGGTATTCCATTCAAGCGGCCAGCGCAAGTAAAGAAAAAACTCTTTGATCTCCAACTTATGGATGCTTGGCGTCTCATGCACCCTACAGATAGATTATTTCCATTTTTCTGCACCCCATAACTTATTCCAGAATAGATAATATCTTCTTAGATCATTTCCACCTTCCCTTTCTCCGTTCAGCCTGTATAGGCACTGCCTCTCTCTCTCTCTCTCTCTCTCTCTCTCTCTCTGATCATGCTCCTGTTTCCATATGCCTGACTATACCAGATTTACCTTACCGCCCCAATAACTGGAAACTCAATCACCTCGTCACTAATTCAACAGAGGTATCCGCCTTAACCAAAATGCTTTCCCAATATTTTGAGGAAAACTCTGTCTCAGACGCCTCTCCATCTCTTTTGTGGGAGGCGCATAAGGCTCTAATAAGAGGAAATCTTATCGAATTGGGTGCGAGGAAAAAAAGAGAACATGGTCCGCAGCTCAAACAGGTCTTGCATCAGATTGCTGAGTTAGATAAACAACATAAACTTTCTCTCCACGTTTCCCATCTAAAAGCCCTTGCCCTTTAAAAGAGAAGAACTCAAAACTCTCCTTGCCCTTGAATCTCGGCGAAAGTTTCACTACATTTCCCAGAAAGTATATGAATGGGGTAATAAACCGGGGAAACTATTGGCTAGGTCACTCACAGCCAGAAAACTCTATCATTTATACCCAAAGTGAAAATGCCATCAGGAGACTTAGTACACACCACCCCTCAGATATCGCGAGCCTTTAAAGAATTTTATGCTGACTTATATAATGTGGAGGGTGGTTTGGCTTCTCTATCTCTTGCCGAAAAACAAACGAATCCTCGCCTTTCTTAGGCAAGCCAATCTCCCTAGGCTTTCAAAGTCCGCCCTTAGCGCTCTTGAAGCAGATTTCTCTGTGGAGAAATTTAATTTAGCACTCAAGTCCTTCTCTTCCGGTAAAGCCCCTGGCCCTGATGACTTCACCCTCCTATATTATAAAACCTTTAGAGATGTCTTATTCCCCCACCTTTTAGCCTATGCAAATTCTGTTTCCCGTGACTCTCCCCTTCGCCCTGAATCATTATCCGCTCACATCACGGTTATCCCTAAACCTGACAAGAACCCCACCCTATGTAGCAGTTATAGACCCATCTCCCTTTTAAATGTTGACACCAAACTCTTTGCCAAAGTAATAGCGAACAGATTGCTTCCCCTTTTACCTAAGTGGGTCTCGGCTGATCAAACCGGTTTCATTCCGAATAGAGAGGAGAGAGATAATTCTCTCCGTACTCTATCACTGATCCATTATGTGCGGAAGTGTTCCCAGCCCACCCTTCTCTCCACCGATGCTGAAAAAGCATTTGATAGGGTGGACTGGGAATACCTTAAAACTACTCTGTCATTTTGGCCTTGGTCCTAAGATGTCTTCTCGTATCTTCTCCCTTTACTCCAACCCTACCGCACAAGTACGTATTAATGGTTCCTTAAGTGATCCATTTACGCTACGTAATGGAACCAGACAAGGTTGTCCTTTATCCCCCTTGTTATTTGCTATCACCCTTGAGCCCTTTTTGGCTACTGTTAGGAATAACAGGGGAATTCATGGTATCCAGATCGGCACTAGAATACATAAATACGCAGCCTATGCGGATGACATTTTATTCTTTATCCAACAGCCACGTATTTCACTGCCAAATCTGATGTCTGAATTCTCCTCATTCCAAGGTCTCTCCAACTTTAAGATTAATCTTTCAAAATCCGAAATCTTAAATGTAACAGTTCCCCAACGAATAGCTGATCAGCTGAGACCCCTATTTCCCTTTTCGCTGGGTTCCATCGTGCATGAAATATCTTGACATTTATTTGACTCCCCACCTCCATTCCCTCTTTAGGCATAACTATATCCCTCTTCTAAATGCTATTAACCCCCCTGCCGGTATCCCCGAGCGCGATTCGGGTTGGATTTTTCAGGCAAATATCGATATCCCCGAATCGCGCTCGGGGTGAATGCAGAGCCTGCAGCGCGCGCTGGCTTACCTTGGATCCAGGCTGGGTATACTGTACTTACCTTGTCCCTGGATCCAGCGATGCATCCACGCTGTGTGAGCGAGTGGCGTCCTCCATTCGGCACACACAGTGCCCGCGCGCCGCCGATCTCCGTTTCCTGCGACGTAACGGCGCACGGGGGCGGAGACCGGCGGCAAATTCAAAAATGTAAACAAACACATTACATACAGAATACTGTAATCTTATAGATTACAGTACTGTATGTAAAAAGTACACACCCCCCCTGTCCCTAGTGGTCTGCCCAGTGCCCTGCATGTTCTTTTACATAATAAAAACCTTTTTTTTGTGCCTGCAAACTGTAGATTGTCCATAGCAACCAAAAGTGTCCCTTTATGTCAAAAGTGATTTTAGAGCAGCTAGAAAACAGCGATAATAAATTATAATCATTTGCAGAATTGAGCGATAGCGATTTGTGGGGAAATTCGTCATAAAAAAATAAAAGTAATGACAGCGACAATTCTGCAACTGAGCAAATTTCAGTGATTTTGATTTGATTACATTAGTGAATAATTTTTATTATAATTACATTATTATTTGTTATAATTATTTATAGTTATTTATTATATTATAATTTTATGATTTTGTGTTTCAAACTTTATCATACCCGGGATGTCTACTAGACTATGGTTTGGACAAATTTAAGTGAGTTATTCCTAAAAATTGCAGGCCTACAGTATAAAACGCAGAATTTCCATGCAAAATAATTGTACCGCTTTTGGTACGTAATTCCAGACAGAATCATACCGCCAGGGAGGTTAAGGATGATCTCCGGAAGTGGTCCTCCCCTCTCTCATTCTTGGCTAGGTAAGGTCAGCATAATAAAGATGAACGTACTCCCCCGTATTCTTTTTTTGTTACAAATGATTCCCTTGAAGATCCCAATAGTTTTTTTTACCCTTTTACAAACCATGGTCTCTCGCTTTATATGGAGGGATGGGCATCCCAGGGCTTCTAGAGAGACTCTTTTCAGAACCAAATGTTCAGGGGGACTGGCTTTACCTAATTTTAAAACTTACTATCAAGCAGTTTTATATTGGCACGGATTGCGGACTGGAAATATGCCTCTGCTTCCAAATTATGGGTCCAATTGGAACATTCTTTATGTGGCTCTGATCTCTCTGTGACCCCTTGGATCCCACGCTCTTTTAGAGATTTACCCCCTACCACCTCACCTCTCACCTTATCTTCTCTACAAATTTGGGATGATCTACATAAGAAATTTACGTGGTCCTATAATTCCCCATTAACTCCCTTGATGTCTCGCAGATACTTCGCCCCGGGTCTCCTTGACTCAGGCTTTCAGAAATGGTCACCGGGTGGCTCTCTACTATTGTACCATGTTGTTTCCTCCAATTGTCTTAGGCCCCTGTCTGAGATTCTGGGTCATAATTCACCCTCATTCTTAGATAAATGGAGATACAAGCAATTGAGTAGTTTTTTCCATACATTACCACGTCCCTTAAGAGGTATCCCAGATCTCAACAGCATAGAACAGATTCTCCTGCCTAGGGACCCTCTTACACGCTCTATCTCCCCAATTTTACAAGGCCCTCTTAGACTTTGTAGCCAGAATATCTATCCCGGTGGGAGAAGGATTTGGGAACTACTATTACTGATAAAAAAAAGGATAAGATGCTCAAGCTTACGCATGTCTCTTCCCTGGCTTCTTCCATGACTGAATCTAACTTCAAGCTCCTTACTAGATGGCACCACACTCCTGCCAAGCTTCACCGTATGTTTCCTAGTAATTCTCCACTCTGTTGGAGGAACTGCGGTCAAATTGCCACCCATGCCCACATTTGGTGGTCTTGTCCCCTCATTCACCCTTACTGGACAGAAGTCTTTAACTTGATATCCCAGATCACTGAGGTACAAATCCCCCTTGAACCGTGGACGGTTTTTTTCCACGCCACCTCTAGACCCATTGGCAAATACAATCGTTCAATCGTCCCACACCTTCTTAATGCAGCCAAAGCTATTATCCCTCGTCTCTGGGGTCAACCTGAAACTCCTTCCATTAAAACATGGCTGCAAAAGATTTGAGGTTACCCTAATGGAAGAACACACTCACGTTGCAAGAGACACCAGCGAACAACACTCCCTAATCTGGGCGACCTGGTCTTCATTTATCTCTACACAGTGCTATTTAGATATTATTTCCTCGCCCCCTTATAGGTCTGAAACCACATGAGGCTGTTTTTCACCAAATTGTGACTCTTTCTCCCACTCTCTGATATGGTTCCCCCTTATTCCTGGTATCTTACTAAATACGTTAGTTTAGCGATATGCTTGATACGACTGCCATGTGTCCCGGCTTTCCCCCTTCCTTACCCTTCCCTGCTTTTCCATCCTCTATCCCTTTAATACCCTTTTCTCCATCTTTTTTTTTCTGCCCTCTTGTCTCTTTTCTTTCTCTTTATTAATAGACAATTGAAATGCTTGTGCTCTCTATGATGCATCATTTGTTATATTTCCCAATTTATTATTCTGTATTGATGCTTCTTTAAAGAGTTGATTTACTCTTATTGTACTGTCTATTTCTATCAATAAAAATATATTTAAAAAAAAAAGTTTTCATATGCGGGCATTACTCACGTATGCGTTCGCTTCTGCGCGCGAGCTCGTCGGGACGGGGCGCTTTAAAATGTTTTTATTTTTTTTTCTTATTTATTTTATTTTTTTTACACTGGAAAAAATACAAAAAATAAAATTATCACTTTTATTCCTATTACAAGAAATGTAAACATCCCTTGTAATAAAAAAAAGCATGACAGGTCCTCTTAAATATGAGATCTGGGGTCAAAAAGACCTCGGATCTCATATTTAGACTAAAATGCCAAACAAAAAAATTAAAATTTGAAACTGTCATTTTTTCAAAATACAAAAAAAAAAATGTTTCTTTTAAGACGCTGGGCGGGACTGACGTTTTGACGTCACTTCTGCCCAGCAGAGCTGTGGGGGTGATTTTTCCCTCACTCGCATCCCCACACAGCAGACGAACGGACCCGATCGCCTCCGCCGCTACCGACGGCTCCGGTGATTTTGAAACGCAGGAATCAATGTGAAAAAGCAACATGCATCGGTCCAAATCAAGCCTAAGGCTGAAAGAACTTAGGGCTGGTTCACATTACAGATCGCAAGTGACTCGCACCGCACTGCTGTTCAGATCGCATCTTCTTTCCAAACACGCACAGGACCCTTTTTTTAGTCAACACCAGAATCGCATGGGTGTTCACACCTATGCGATCCAATTCATGTCATGTCACTTCGCAGTGCGATATGTGAGCTGAAAAGGAGGTGTCATTACCATTGTATGACACTCCCAAGCAGTTTGCATATGGCAGTGTGAACTGCCATGCGAGTTGGGTGTGATGTGGGAATCCGCAGTGGATTCGCAGGGTTCCCAAATCGCACCACTGTGAAACTAGCTTTGGTGGGAGCAGTCAGGTGACATTTTTAGCCTGGATTCTTGGAGGCCTGGTTCACACTGGTGTGATTAATAATGGCAATGACACCTTTTCAGCTCACATATCGCACTGCGAAGTGACATGACTGGGCATGAATCCGATCGCATAGGTGTGAACACCCATGCGATTCTGGTGTTGACTAAAAAAAGGGTCCTGTGCATGTTTGGTGCAAATGAGATGCGATCTGAACAGCAGTGCGGTGCGAGTCACTTGCGATCTGTATTGTGAACCAGCCCTAAGTTCATTCAGCCTTAGGCTTGATTTGCAACGATGCATTTGGCTTTTTATCATTCTGCAGTGCTTTTTGTGGGGCTTCCTGCGTTTTTTGACCTGCGTTTTTAGCACAATGTTTTTTTTCCCAAAATTTGGGACATCAATTTTTGGTTTGGAACATTTTCTTTCTCAAACAGCTAGAAACAGGTTAACACAAAATTTGAACCTGCAAATCGCGGCTAAAAAGTGCACCAAAAACATTACATGCGACAGAGGCTTAGCATGATCCAGCAAAGTTTGAGATGAATGGCACTTTGCTTTTGTGTTCCTCATGGCCTACAACACAGCCAGTGAGGAATGAGCATGGTTTGTTCCCGAGCTGAAAGTCCAGAGTCTGACCAACTTTGATTTTGACATAGTGGACAAGCGCATAAAAATGCCCACAGGGGCAAGAAGAGCCAGCAGTTTTTTTTTTTTTTTTTTTAGGCTCAACCATTTCCCAGACCTGATTAGTGTAACATTTGGCATTTTGAGGGGATAGTAAAGTAGAAACTTTAAAATGGTTGTAACTTTGTTTTGGTTTTCCTTCGTGTAGCTGACACTTCTGATGGGGAAGAGGGACCAGAGGGGGCAGAGGTGGGCCAGGCCTCTCCTGACCCAAATAGTAAGTTGGAATGTACTTTTTAGTAGATCCTACAGTTGGACTGAGCAAAATCAGACTGACTTTTGCCTAGAAACCAATCCTCTTCTCACATCAGCTTGTTCAAATCACCTTGAGCATTAAAAGATGAAAGAAGATTGTTTTCCATGCAGAAGTGAGTCTGTTTTTGCACTGTCCAGCTTAACAAATGACCCCCTTCGTCTATTGTTTACCCTTAGTGTTTTTTTTTGCTAATTGACACAATCATTTGATTAGTTGTGTTATATGTGTTTGTCTTTTGCTTTTTATTTATGCAGGTCTAACTCCACACACACAGGAGGAAGAGGGGGCGAAGGAAGTGGGGGAGGAGGAGGAGGACCATGGCCTCTCTATAATTATTTGTAAGTACCCTTTTCCTCATTAAATCTAAAGCTTCTTCTTTCTTCTTCTTTCTTCTTTCTTCTTTCTTCTTTTTTCTTTTTCCTGTCGTGCCTCATTTTTCGACTTTTGGTTTTGTTTAGCTTTGAGTTCCGAGGAGAGGGAAGAGGAGCCAGCCCCCCAAGTAGCTGTTGAATCACGCAAGTCCTTTTTCCCTTTTGGTTTGGGGAGGGGGGTGATGTAGCTAGCTGCCTTAGAGAGTCTTTTCCCAAAGTAGTGGTTTTTATGGTGTAAAGGTGCATAAAACCAACATCACCTTCATTCCAGTGTGCCTTTTCGTTTGGCGGGAGTGGCAAAAGCTCAATAAAGCTGGATTTGTTGGGGCAGCATGAGAGCGTTGTGTACTGTGAGCACAAAGTGCTTTGAAGGCATAGCAAAATGGGCATTTCTCAAAATCAGTTCTATGTTAAAAGCACAATGCTAGTGGCTGCTAAGTGGTCCCAGTGGGGGTTATATATTAGTGTGTGCAGAATCATGTGACAATCATCTCTTAAATTCGGCTTTATTAGTTTATCTCTGACAATAAGATATGGAAGGTATTTTTTTTTCTAGGCAGAGCTGCACCAGTTTTGGAACTCAACATTTGTCGAGATTTTCAAAATCGGATTGGTTGTTAAGTTTGGGGGCAAGAATGCCTTGAAATGTATATTTGTTTACCTGATTTCATGCAAACAGTCCACTCACCACACTTGACTACATTTGCTTGCCCTATGCCTAGAGTGTTGCAGATGTCATATCACCTGCCTTAACTTCTTACATCTTTAAACAAACTGGTCAGCTTCCTTTTTTTTTTTTTGGAAGTAGCTTGAAATTTGGCCACGGACTTAGTTTTAGGGAACACAACTTTGCCAAATCTAGTAAGTGTGTAACTAGTTAAAAAATCTCTCCTTTTAGTCTAACTGGGTAGGAATTGGTGAAGCCAAAATCTTACCGTTCCTGGCAAAAGGACATCCTTTCAGCACACAGTAGATGTGTAGCACCCTCCGATGTTCCTCTGCCTGTGTAGAGGTGTGTGTTTTTTTTTTCTTCTAATTTCCTCCCTAAGAATAATTATCTCCACCTGTGTTTTTTAGGATTGACTTTTTATTAACAACCCGCCCCTCACCACCTCTCATAATAGTTGTGAAAGTGTTTTCCGGTGTGTTTGTGAGCAAAAAATAGAGGAGACTGGCCTGGTGACAAACATTAGCAGAACATCCCTGGTATTTTATTCTTCTAATCTTTGTGAACCCTTAACTTTGCAGGGGGGTATATACAAGGTTCAGAAATCTTGGCCAATGTGGTTCTGAAGGATTGATTTCTTCACCCACTTTATTCTTTGATGACCACCTTTCACAGAGCCTTTCTTTAAGGCAGTCCCTTTATTCTAGTTTTACTCGATTGAAACTGACCCGTTGTGGAACATGTATTTAGAGGGCAGGAAATGTACAAACACTTTTATTGTGAACACTAAATAGGTAACATATCTACTCGAGCATAAGTTGAGATTTCCACCACGTTTTTGTGTGCTGAAAATGCCCCCCTCTGCTTATACTAGTCATCTTTTAGTGATTGATCACCCTGAATTTGGTGACCTGTAACCAGCCAGTCGTAGGTCCCCTGGACCACAAAATGTTCACTCATGTAGCCCTACTCTTCCTCTACCAGTGTGCAATTTTGGTTTGGCTGAGCGACCTACAGCTGAGGATCACTCATTTTTCCTAGTCAGCCACCTCTTCCATAGACTCCTATGTTAAACGTCAGTCTAGTCAGGGGCACAGTGAGGCACGCAGACGGTCACCCTAGGATTGTAGTTAAGCAACAATCCATTGGTCACGATTTTGGAGGGGAAATTCGGTGCCTCGAGTTAGATTTGGGTCAGCTTCTACTTGACTTGACATGTGAATGACGGCAATTTACTGACCCAACTTTGGAGATGAAATGAACATGTTTAAGTGACTAGTTTAAGGCTGTGTCAAGTTTATTTGCTCCGAGTTTTTCAAAAATACCCACTGAGACACAATTCAGGATTTAACTTCTTTGCCACAAGTGGGACTCAAGATTGAACTGTTTTTTTTATTTTTATTTACAGGCCCAAATCTGGAGATCATTGCCTTAAAAATAAGAGAACATGAGGAGCGGCTGGCTCAGATTGAGCAAAAATTGAAAGTTACACAATAATTTGTTTTCTCAATTGTAAATAGTTCATTTTTATTAAATTTTTATTTTCCGAAAAAAGATCTCCTAACTTTCTTGATCTGGTCATATGTCCCTTTTATATTTAGATTTTGGACCCTTTGAAACAGGTACAAAACACATACATATCTGCCCTAGTCTGCTAGCTTGAGGCACGATGGGCAGATTTGGAGCATTCTCAGGTGATTAGAAGGCAATAAGCCAAACCCAAAAAAAGGGTAACTTCATCTTTTACCTTTAAAGTTGATGTGTTTCTAGGTTAATGTTTTTAAGGTATTGCAGCTCATCCTTTTTTTTGGGGGGGAAAGTATTTTCCCAAAAAAGTGTAAAGTGCGCCTGCCTGTCTCTTTTTAATATTTGCCAGGGATCAAGTTTGGCCAAAATCAATGACAAAAGTTAGGTTTGGTGTGTGCAAGTTTGGGAAGACTCCTCAGTGGGCAAAGGGGGTTTATGAGGTATCTGAAATGTAATTCCACTTTGCACTACAAGTGCAGTTGCTGTAGATCTGAAATGAGGGGGAAGCTCAACTGCATTTCTTAGACAACCATTTGCAAGTTAAAATGCTGGTTTTAGGTTTCTTGCATGTCCCATTTGAATCTCCAGCAACTGCACTTTGAAGTGCAATTTGCATTTGTAGTGCAAAGAGGATTGACGTTTTCTAAAGAACTCCAATAGTATTTTTGATAAGACTGGCAAAGGGTCAGTTAGGCTACGATGGTATTCTGCGCCTAGCTGGCACAATCATACCTTCCCCTCCTGAACACTCCAGCAATGACAGACTTAGGCCCCAGCCTAAGCATATACTGTAGTGTAAGGGCCTGCCATATTGCATACAAATAGCAAATTTTAAAGGGGTTGTAGAGGTTGGTTTTGTATTTTCTACCCTTTCCTTACATTTCCCTTCCAAATGCCTTCATTTGTTTGAATTTCTCACTTCCCGTTTATCCTCAGTAAGCGTTGCACCATCATTGGAGCGGTGGAAAGTCATTAAAGCGGAGCTCCACCCTAAAGTGGAACTTACGCTGATCGGATCCCTCCCCCCTCCGGTGTCACATTTGACACCTTTCAGGGGGGAGGAGGGTGCAGAGACGTGTCTAAAGACAGGTATGTGCACCCACTTCCGGCCCAGCATTCTCGGGCAAAATGCGGGCATTTAGTCACCCCCGTTGTGTGCTGGGAACACTCGGCTCCCAGCACATAGCGGGAGCCAATCGGCAGGCGCAGCGCGACTCAGGCATGCGCCATAGGGAACCAGGCAGTGAAGCCGGAGCGCTTCACTTCCTGGTTCCCTCACCATGGATGGCGGAGGGGCAGCAGAGTGACGAGCGAATGCTTGTCCTCTGCTGCGGACGCCGCTGGACTCAAGGACAGGTTAGTGTCCTAATATTAAAAGTCAGCAGCTACAGTATTTGTAGCTGCTGGCTTTTAATAATTTGTTTTGAGCGGACATCCGCTTTAAGAACAGCTTACTGAACACCTTACTGCAGAGAAACAGGAAGTGAGAAATTCAGACCCCCAAAAAAAACTTAAAAACGGCAATGAATGCAAAAAGGGAAGTGAACCAACAATTCCCTGACTTCAAGTAACCATTTTTTTTCCTTTGAAATTCCTAAGCAAACCTTGATAACCCATTTAAGCTTTGTGTTCATCTTCTCGTTTGTTAATAACCAATAATATAGAAATATATCTAGATATATTTAAAAAAAAATAAAAAATAGTGTGTATGTGGACTTTCAGTTACAAAGTGAAATATCTAAATGAAAAACACAAAAAGGGAAGCGTCCTATTCAAACTTAATTTTTATTTTTAATTTCAAGAAACAAACAGAAAACGGACAAAATCAATTGGTTAATTTGTAAAGCCACAAAAAAAAAAAATAATTAAGGTTGTTCCCGCCGTTCACGCTGTTCCTGCCATTGTTCCTCCTGGGGGTTGAGGACCCTGGCCATCTGCTGCTGCAGGGCCATCTGCTGGGCCATAAGGGTCGCCATCAGCTGCGGCGGGTCTCTGCTGGAGTAGGTTCGTGACCTGGGGTTGTGGCAGAGGGGTGGGGAAGGCGTGAGAGGTGGATTGGGGAACCGCATAATAGGTGAAACCAGGGAGGGGAGTGTAAGTTTCGGGGGTGACTAGGAAGCTAAAAATGGGTATACTAGGGGGAATAAAATTTGGATTAGAGTAAGCTAAGAGTAGGGGATTTGGGCTTTCGTGAAGAGGGGTAGTGGAAGTTGAATAAGGGGAGAGGTCAGGTTGAGTGTGTGTGGCAGAGGGCAAAGGGGAAACGTGGAGTGGAGGTAGGTGCTGTGTGAGAAGCTGTAGGCTGGTCAGGTTGGGGCATGTGTGAAGTATGGTGTGTTTGGGTGTTTGGGTCTGTGGGGGCAGGTGAGGAAGTGGGGATAATATCGAATTGGGAGGGAGGGGTCCATGGGGGAAAGTTCTGAATCAGCTACCCCCGTGCTTTCTGGCCCTGGCCTGGCAACAGGCTCTTCTTGTAGCAACACAACACCTTGCTCTTCACTGCTTCTGGCCCTGCTGTGAGAGCATCTGGCGACTGTTGCATTTAGTTCCTGTACCGCTAAACGCAGGGCCCCAATCTCATCATGACATTCCCTGAGGACACCAGTTTGGTTGGTAATAGCTGTAGTCAACAGGGAAAGTTCGGAAGCATGATCCTGGTCCCTACGCTGCAAGTGTTCTTGCAATTGCTGGCGGTCCTGAGCTTGTTGGCTCAAGTCTTGCTGTAGGAGCGCCAGTGTCCTTTCTACAATTAATTTGTGTAGAAGGCATACCTTGCTCCAATAATCTTTCCACCTGGGCAGCCAACCTTTCACCAAGATTGATAAGTTGGCTTTGCACAGGTGGCAGGGGTGCTGATTCTTCTGCATCCAATGTGGGCTGGAAAGAAACAAAAACAAAAATGTTCATTTAGAAAACAAATCCTTTGCATTGCTGAACACACAAACATTAGAAAAAGTGGGTGCCATTTGACCAAAAAATAGAACATGTTCAAAGCTGCGTTACTTGGCACAGGAAACTTCAAACAAATGTTTGGAACAAGCTGAATTTCAAATACAATTAACATGACCAGATGCTTAAGATTAGTCACTATTCCATTTCCAAATACCAACTTGATGGATCAATGGACAAGGTATATGTGTGGGCAAGCAACAAATATAAAGGTTCTGTGGAAACAGTTGTGGCAAAGAAGAATCATAATTGAACTTACCACCTGTGAAGGCAGGTCAGCAGAACCAGCTGCATTGTCTTCAAAAGCCTAAAACCCCACAAAAAAAGTCTGCCATTACAAGTACATAGGACGCCTTTCAATGTTCCCCACACATTTTTGGAATTGCACATACCCCCACATTGGATGCTGTATCGTCCCCCACTCCAGCAGCAGCCATACTCAAATGGGGATCTGCATTTCAAACAAAGAAAGAAAAGTAAGTAAACAACCAAAATAATCTTTCATTACGAACAGACAATTTGCCCAGTTTGTCTTTGTGAATCATGTGTACAAATATTTCAATGTGACCTAGCTTGGCAAAGACTTCAAATGTTGCCACTGACAACCCAGCCCCAAACCACCAGTAAAGAAGCTTTTGCCCTCAATATATGTGTGAGTGTTTGCTTTGCAATGGAGGACACCCTATTCACAGAATTCTGTATATAAAGCATGAGCACCCACCTACCTTCCTCCCACTACCAAAGTTATTTTGATCTACAACTTGCAGGTGTGTTTCTGTCAAGATATTTTTAAGGTTAAACGAGTTTTCTATTACTGTTGTATTTTGGGCACACAAAGCAGAGCTCATTTTGATTACTTACCAGGGGGGACCTGGGCAGTCTGTGTGGGCGGCTCATGGGGTTGTGGCGGGCCAGAGGGGCTGCGAGGGGGAGGACGGAGGACTGGAGGCTGCAATGCAAGCACATACATTTTCAGATATCCAACATGTTTCCTCCTCAAGACACACATTTAAAATGGTACATGTGATTTAACTTACCATGCTGGATATCATCAGTGTCATCCCGTGAAGCCACACCAACTACGGTCTCCAGGCTGATGATACCCAGCATTTGCCTCTGGAAGTCCTTGAGGCGGGCAAGGTGGGAATGGCGCCACACCTTGCCTCGTCACATACCCCTCGCGAGCCCATGTGCCCAGTAACCTCTTGAGCCACCCCACCAGGTCAATCCAGTGCTTCTGCACCTGTTTAGCGGTACGGCGAGCACGGGTTCCCACTGAACTGACTGCCTCAGCAATTTGGCGCCATAGGTGCTCCCTTTGGGAAGAACCCGCACGTGAGGTGCCAAGGCCCTGAATTTCATCACGGCGCAGCAGATATTCTGTCACCAGGACACGGTTTTCCCGTTCTGAGAAATTAGCCGAGCGCCCTTGTGGCCTTTGAGAGGAACCCTCCCCTGGTGAAGGCAGCCTTGGACCCATGTCAGCTCCTCTTCCCCTGCGGCCTTCCAGCCTCATACCCCGGGGCCTTCTGGAGGCCATGATCACAGGATTAGCTCTGTAAACAAACCCAAAAAAATTGAAAATTAACCATTTGTTCTATGAAAGCAATGAGAACATAAGGAGCTAGCAAACATGATTGCAGGAGGAACTTACAAGGCAGGAACTAAGGGATGTAGGCAAGTGGCCCAAAAAACGAATCGGAATCTGAAAAAAACTAAAATAAAAAAAATGAACCATTTGTTCTATGAAAGCAATGAGAACATGAAGAGCTAGCAACCTGCAATCAAGGGGGAGGGGGGTGCAGATGGTGCCATGTCTCCTAAAGAGTTTGTGATGCTAAAGGGATGTCAGAAACTAAAATGCAATGCTATACATAGAGCTCAAGGCAAAATTCCATCGAGAAGGATGTAATAGAAGGAGCAGACAGGGACACCCCATGGGGTAATCAAGTTACTAACTCCATGGAGCTTTCCCCCTCAACTGCTGCAAGAAACATGAAAAATCGTGTTTGAGAATCAGCATGCACTTGACCAGCCCCTGCAGAGCAGAAATGATGCAGGAAACATTTGGATGCATAAAGCCATTACGCAGCAAGCAGTGCAGTACAATGCATGTGCTGCTGGTCAAACAAAAGCAACTCTGTTACCAAGAAACTTCTAAGATGAAACAAAAAGCGTTAAAGGATTGTCACTGGGCTGCCCTCAAGGAAAGAACAAACTTGTGTAACTCACATTACAAATATAGGAATTATTAGTCTGGCCATACATATATAAAATAAAAATGGGATTGTGATTTACCTTCCACTATATAGTGCAAGGGCCTGTCTGATTGCCGACAGAATTTAGCTCTTACAATAAAACATCATATTATATGGTTTTGCTAAGAGTGTGTATGGGGTGTTAACCAGCATGTCTGCATATTTGTAGGGGCAAAGAGTTTGGAACAAACCCAAAGCCACATAGTCCAATCGCTGCCTGGATTTTACATATTAGCTAATTACATACACATACACACACTTTTTTTGTGGGGCTGGGGAGGAAATTCACAACAAAAGAGATTTCCTAAACACAGCATGGGATTAGTAAACAAATTAGAAATTATTATCAAATAAAAACACTTTTTAGGGAAATGTTGAGTGGGAGCACATGATAATGAAGAGATTCTTTCAAGCAGGTTAGAGTTAAATATGTGACTTACCTTTAGAATACGTTTTGGGATGTGACAACTCTGCATCCAGAAGAATGAATGAAGAGCAAACAGTCGAGTTTTTATACAAGAGCAGGGTGTGGCTCAAGTATTTGGCGCGCAAGTTTCGCGGGTAATTTGCGCGCCTAAAGTGTCCCGGCGAGAAAATTTCCCGCCCAGACGTTAGTTTGGTGCGCATATATGTGCGCATAAATACCGCCTGGGTTTTTTGGCTTTTCGTTTTTGACATAAAATGGCAGAGGTTGCAAATGTGCTGGCTGTGGCTATATGCCTAGTTCAACAGGCCATCCTAAATGAACTAGGGGAGGAAGAGGCAGCGGGGATTGCTGCACGCCGCATACGACAGCCTCGGCTGTTTATGCCACGGGCCATTATAGAACAGATGAGGGACACTGATATACGGACCAGGTTCCGACTAACAAGAGGAGCTATTTATTTTCTCTATGGTCTGATGGAGGAAAAGCTAGAGCCACAAACCGCAAGAAGCCAGGCGGTTCCTGGCATTGTAAAATTATTGGCAACCCTTTATATTTTGGGCCGTGGCAGCTTCCAAACCACCTCTGGCCTTGTCTTGGGGATCAGCCAACCCACGGTGTCAGGGTGTTTATCCAGGTCATTAATGCCATTCTTGACCTTGTGCCCCAATTTATACACTGGCCACAAACTGAAGAGGAGTGGAATAATGTGAAGGTGGCTTTCTACCAACGTGGAGAATTTCCACAGATCCTGGGGGCCATTGATTGTACCCATGTCGCTATCAGGCCCGCTATCAGGAGATGTGAAGTGGACTTCAGGAACCGTAAGCAGTACCACTCCCTGAATGTCCAGATAGTATGTGACGCCAGACAGCGCATAATGAGTGCACGCACGGTTTTTCCAGGGTCATGCCATGATGCTTTTATTCTTCGCCAGACTGCCCTTTATCAGAAGTTTGAGAGTAGCCAAATGCCCTCAGGATGGCTCCTTGGTAAGATATAATTTAAAAACATTTTCTGAACCAAATCTACACCATTTAATGTAATCAACCCTGTCCTGCAGGGCCCATTAACAGGCCAGGTTGGATGTATTACCTTGGGGAGATGCAGAGTAGAATACTGTAATCACTGAGCAGCAAATCATATCACCTGTGATGTATTTCAGTTATATATCAGACAGGAGGCTCATATCTTGCATTTATCTTTCTTTATTAAATGCTAATAGCAGAAAAAAAAAATCTTCATATTTTATGTAATTTATTAAAACTTTTTCACATAAAATGGTGGAAAAGGGGAACTACAATTCCCAGCAGTCCCAGCAAGTCTAAGGCACTCCTCCCGGTGGTACGTATATAAGGGACTGCCCTGGTGCACTTCTTCCTCTTTCTTTCTGCTCATGGCAAGAAAAGATAAGTACACTAGTCTAATTATTATTATTGTTATGGAATTTGTTTATGGTATTATTATTATCGTTATTATTCTTATTATTATTATCATCATTATCGCTGATTATTCTTGAAATTTTGAATTCCTGAATTCTGGGGGTTCCCCCCTCCCCTCTCTCTATCCCGATTTTACTAATACGCAGGCTTTTTCCTGTACTGTCTGAGGAGAGACACTCACTAGTTCTAATTTTTGTTTACTTGCTTTCCCCCCCCTTTTTTATCGTTGTCCCAACCTCCCGGTTGGGATACGTTTCCGTTCGGATGCATTGTGCCCCTCTTTAGAATCCTTATGTATTCACCTCACGGCCGTCCACACAGAGCTCCGTCGTCTCGCGAGATTACGCCATCTTGAAGGCGTCGTCTCGCCTGACGCGGATTCGACACAGATTCTCACAGGAGCTGCATCTGCAGGCGCGCGCACACCCTCTCTCTCTCTCCCGCGCGTCACGTTTAAGGGCGGGAGAGAGGGATTTAACCAGCCACTTAGATTCTTCCTGTAGTCTCACGAGACTACGATTCTAACCTGGACCGCGCTCCCCTCGCTATACACCAGTTAACGGCGAGCGGTGCTTGGAGCAGGTCACGGCCCTGTCAGTTCCTTTTATATATATATATATATATATATATATATATATATATATAGTGGACGGAGCACTCATAACTGAGTGGCCGTTGTTAGGTGTCTGTACAGAGACTTATCTACTAACTTCAGAGACATTTCATAATGGCAGAGCGATCTGCACTTAACCAAAATGATCTCTCAAGTCCAGGTTTAAACCCTGAGACTCTGCAGCTACTAACTGCGAACCAGATACAGGAGCTCATAGCTAGCTCCATCCAGGCTGCCTTGGCACATAACTTTAACCCCCACAATGCTCAAACAGAGGTGGTTAAAAAGGGCAAGGTCCCTTACAAACGCAAGCACTTAAACACTTGCACCGACTCCCCGGCAGGGGAAGTACAATCCATGCATGAGGCAGGACCCTCCACGGCCTGCCGACCCAGCCATCCTGACAATGTGCGACACTTGTTAGACAAGGAGTTTCCCCAAAAGAAGTTTAAACCTGCCCACCGGGCTAAACTGGACTCATTTATTGAGGACTTAGATTATGATACATCTGAAGGATCACTGTTGTCAGCAGCTGATGACTCTGAATCCGACCAAGAGGAGGCTGGGCAGATGGCTGGTGAGATGAAAGCCAATTCGGACATACCACCCGAAACAATTTTGGACTCCCTAGGGAAACCATTCTTTAACCCAGAAAATATTTCACACCCCAGATCCGGGGACTGGGCTCCTCTTCCGCAAGTGTCCCAATATGTGGAACACTGGACAGGGAGGACCCTAGATAGAACTAACAGAAATAAACTGAGAGCGGAATGTCCCAGACCGTCCATCCCAAAAAAGGTGATGGCTACACCAGAAATTGAAATACTTGACAAAATCAGGCAAATATGCGAAGAAGGGCATAGAACGTTCCTTCAAAACGATCCAAGATCGTATTTTAGACATCTTAGGTCCCTTGACAAAAATACTGAATTTGTCTGAACAGGCGGCCTCCACTGACGGTTAAGTGGACTTAGTTCAACTGAGAGGATGGGCACAACGGGCCATCTGCCTGTTAGGCTCGGCCAACACGACCTGCGCTATTGAATGACGCAGGTCCATTTTGATGAAACTCGACCCACAGCTCTCGCACTTAGCGGAGTCAGAACCTGGCCCCTCAGCAGAAGGTCTCCTATTCGGAGATGATTTGATGAAGAACATAAATAGATTTGTGGGCCTCTTTAATAGCCTAGACAAGGCCCAAACTTCCCTAAAGAAGTCCGGCTATGCTTCTAAGGTTTTTAACAGGGCCGGCAGAGGAAGAGGCTGATCTGCCGGCCGAGGCAATTACTACAGGGCCTATCCGAGGGCACCCGCTCGAGCTTACGCAACCTTACAGCAACAGTACCCTGTTCCGCTGGCACAACCAGCTCCATTCTTCCCGCCTAGAGGACTCCCATGGAGAGGGTGCGGTGGCAGAGGTTTCCCCAGATCCCGTCCACCCACCGGTAAGTGTATTTACGAATTACCATACGCATATACCTATAGGGGGCAGGCTGAGACATTTTACCCACGTCTGGTACACGATTACAGCAGACGCTTGGATACTGTCCGCAATTGCGGGCTACCAAATAGACTTCATATCTCAACCGGTCATATCTGTACAACCCCAGCCCAAGCATTTTTCACCCCAAAATGTGCACCTCATAGACGAGGAACTGCAGAATCTCATCTCAAAGCAGGCGGTGGTAGAAGTAGACCCTTTCTCTCCCGGGTTTGTGAGCAACCTCTTCTTGGTAAGGAAGAAAGATGGAGGTTTCCGACCGGTGATCAATTTGAGGGACTTAAACCAATTCGTGACATACCGCAATTTCAAAATTGAGGGCATACATTTATTGAGAGATCTCCTCATCCTGGGGGATTGGCTGGTCAAGATAGATCTCAAAGATGCGTACCTAACGATACCTATGCACCAATCCTCTCAAAAATTTCTGAGATTCCAATGGAGAGGTCGTATGTGGCAGTTCACTTGCCTACCCTTCGGCCTATCATCAGCCCCATGGTGCTTCACCAAAATAATGAAACCCGTGGTGGCTGCACTACGATGCAGAGGAGTCCGCCTGATAATTTATCTAGACGATCTTCTAATTATGGCTCATTCAAAAACACTAGCCGAGCTACACAAGCGTTGGACAGTGTCACTCTTAGAGGAACTGGGTTTCCTTATCAATCATTTAAAGTCAGTTCTAACTCCAGCTCAGGAGATGGAGTTTTTAGGCTTCTCCGTGGACACCAGACAGGCAGTCTTACGACTACCAATGTCCAAACTGACTCTGATCAGGAAAGAAATCAGAGCGGTTTTGCGCAAAGGTCAGTTATTAAGAATGCTCTCCCGAATAGTCGGACTTCTATCGGGTTCCATTCAAGCAATTTTCCCAGCCCCATTACATTATCGGGCCTTACAACGCCTGAGGACACTCCATTTACGGCAAGGTCTCCGTTATTCAGACAAAGTCTCCCTTTGTTCGGAATCGGAGGAGGAATTGCGGTGGTTGCTTTGACGTGCTGTCGAATGGAACGGCAAGACTATTTTCAGCTCTCGACCGGACATCATCCTAGAATCAGATGCGAGTCGACAGGGCTGGGGGGCTCGTTGTGGCAGACACACCACAGGAGGGACTTCATCCCTCCACATCAATGCGTTGGAACTACTGGCGGCATTCTTTGCCGTCAGGAGTTTTCTCTCTCAGAGGTCCAACTGTTGCGTTCTTTTACGCATGGACAATGTAGCGGCGGTGCAATATATCAATCGCCTAGGGGGAGCGAAATCCAAGATGTTAGCGGACATCGCATCGAAATTCTGGAATTTCTGCCTATCTCGCAACATTATCCCGATGGCGGAATACATTCCAGGGGTTTCCAACTGTGTGGCGCAGACTGGAACTCCCGATATCTCACGGATTCCAGCGATTGGACGTTGGACAGATCGGTTTTTCGAGTACTACAGGATCTCTGGGGCCCGTTTCACACAGATCTGTTCGCCTCGAGACTCAACCGACAGTTAGTCCGTTTTTACAGCTGGAGACCAGAACCGGAAGCAGTAGCTGTGGACGTGTTTCTCCAACAGTGGCCCGAGGGGATACATTACGCGTTCCCCCCCTTCACGCTGATCACCAGGCTTCTCCTCCACATAGTCTCTCAGAAGGCGACGCTGGTTCTGATCACCCCTTGGTGGCCCACTCAACCATGGTTCCCTCTGACTCTGGGAATGTCGATCGACTACCCCAGACTCCTTCCCCATTCAACACATCTACTGACAAATCCGACCAAGGGCCTACATCCATTACTTCTGCGAGACAAAATGCTTCTCCTGGCCTGGTTGGTTTCGGGGTGCCAGAATCTAGTACAGACCTTTCACAATCAGCTAGAGTCCTCCTCACCTTGGCCTGGGCCCCAGGGACTAGATCGGCATACCGATCTGCCTGGGGATTATGGATTCGTTGGTGTGATAGACGACAGATTAATCCCGTTCAGGCTCCTGTCTCCTCGGTGGTAAACTACCTAGCAGAAGCGTACGAGTCGGGAAAATCCTATAGTTCCCTCAATGTTTATAGGTCTGCTATCTCGGCATATCATTCTCCGGTAGATGGTTCGCCTGTCGGTCAACACCCTTTGGTATGTCGCTTACTTCGCGGCGTTAAATATACACGCCCTCCGCGTCCACGATACCAGTCCACCTGGGATGTTTCCAGGGTTCTCCATCTGTTTTCCTCGTGGGAAGACAACGATCAACTCTCTTTAAAGACTCTCTCCCTTAAACTTACCATGCTACTATGTCTAATTTCCATAAAAAGAATCTCGGATGTGAGAGCCCTAGATATCTCTAGACGTCAATTCTTGCCAGATGGAGTTAGGTTTTCTGTGGTGCGCAGAACTAAGACGAAATTACACTCGGTATTCTACCCACCATTTTTATCGCACCCGCGCTTATGCGTGGTACGCTGCCTCCAGGCGTATGAGTTGCGCACATCAACTCTACATTCTCCAAACTATTCACAATTGTTAATCTCCTATGTACAACCACATCATCCGGTATCGTCAGCCACTCTGGCTAGATGGGTGAGACTAGTGATGGCGATGTCAGATATAGATGTATCGCTCTTTGGCGCACATTCGACCAGGGGGGCTATGGCCACTAAGGTGGTTACTTCAGGGGGTTCTCTATCTGACCTCTTATTAGCAGCGGACTGGTCGTCAGAATTGACTTTTCGCCAATTTTACTTTAGACCAGAGGATCATATCTCTTTATCTGTCATTAACTCTTAGGTAGGGTGTAATCCTTATCTGTTACCATGATTCATCTAATAACTGTTTTGGATATGACATGTATAACTGTCTTTTTTACGCTAGTACAGATTATATATATTTATAGCTTTGAACTTGCAAGATATGAGCCTCCTGTCTGATATATAATTCGAGATTTTCCTAGCTTGTGACGGAAAATATTAGTTATATGAAGACAGGAGGCGAGTATCTTCCCTCCTGACCCACCCTATCACGGATATTTCTTTTTATTCTCTTTTCAGGATATTGAATCTCAATACCAAGCTTTCGTTGGCGCTTAGGCAATGGGTTCCTGGGTCCCCGTTGGGACGAAGTTTGTTCTGTTTCTCCGTTTGGAGTCCTGGACAGCGCGGTTGCTGTCCGTTGGTTACTTTGTTCCGGCACCACGACTAGATGGACCGACCGTCCGAAGACTCGTGTGTGAAGTTCTCTTGGATTTATCCTGTTCCGGTATTCGCTCAAGAAACAGAGGAAGAAGTGCACCAGGGCAGTCCCTTATATACGTACCACCGGGAGGAGTGGCTTAGACTTGCTGGGACTGCTGGGAATTGTAGTTCCCCTTTTCCACCATTTTATGTGAAAAAGTTTTAATAAATTACATAAAATACGAAGAAAAAAAATTTCTGCTAATATGCCAACAAACTATCCCCTTTTTTTAAAACGCTAAGAAATTGTCCTAAAAAAATCAAGAAACGCTAATTGCGATTTTTGGTTACCAAAAATATGTAGAAGAATACGTATCGGCCTAAACTGAGGGAAAATAATGTTTTGGACGGATACTTCTTATAGTAAAATGTTTGAAAAAAAAAAACTTGGGGCTCTTTTTTTTTTGCTTCTAGTGCAAAAATAAAAATACACCGAGATAACCAAATACCAAACCAAAAAATGCTCTATTTGTGGGCAAAAAAAGGACGCCAATTTTGTTTGGGAGGCACGTCGCACGACCGCCCAATTGTCAGTTAAAGCGACGCAGTGCTGAATCACAAAAAGTGCTCTGGTCATTGGCCAACAATATGGTCCGGGCTGAAGTGGTAAAGTGGATGTAAAAACTAGTTTACCTTGTTAGTTTTTGATGTCACAGTGTAGAGTATAAGATTTACTATCATCAGGGCCGGCGCAACCACCAGGCGGACCAAGCGGCCGCTTGGGGCGGGCAGGTCCGCAGCCTGGGATGGGGGCGAAAAAAACAGCTTACCTTACGAATTGCTGCCGTACGATTTTTCAAAAGCCGCGCCTCCGACGTCTTCTGTTCCGTGATAGGCGGAAACAATCAGCTTCCCAGGAGGCACTGTGCTCAGTGTCCGCCTATCACGGAGGCCCTCTCGTTCTGTGTTTGTTTCCGCCTATCACGGAGGCGCTCTCGTCCTCGGAGGTGCGGCTTTGGAAAAATCGTACAGCCGCGATTCTGGTAAGGTAAGGTGTTAGGACAGTTGCCCCCCAAAACTACAGAGCTCCACTTCCCATTACCTGAATCCTGGGGACCATCTTCTATCCCCCCAAACTACCAGAGCTCCCCCCGCCCCCCCCCTTGTCCCCCAAAACCGCACTCGCTAAGCCCCCCATGAGATACAATAGTTGCAAACCCTGCAGGGATGCCAGGGAATACCCTGTTTTTTTAAAGTACCCCAAGTTCCCCCCAAACCAAACTGACTGATATTTCGGAAGCTTTTTGCCTCCACACCACTAATTGCAGAGAATTTCCCTGAGCACACAGACTGAGATTTAGGAAGCAGCCTTCCCCCGACACCCCAAATAACAGACTTTTCCCAGGGCACGTTGACCGACTTCTGTTCTGGGGAGCAGCCTACTACCCTTACACCCCAAAATACAGAATCTTCCCAAAGCACACCAGCCGACCCTCCAAGCCTTATACCTGTTGTCTGAGATCCGGGGAGCTGCCTGCCCCTGCACCCCAAACTACAGATTAGCTCCTGAGCACCCTGAGATCCAGGGAGCTGTCGCCTGCCTGCCCCTGCACCCCAAACTACAGAGTATCTTATGAGCACACTAGATGCTATAGAGCATCTCCTGAGCACACTGAGATCCGGGCAGCCGCCTGCCCCTGAACCCCATGCGATGGAAGAATCTTTATTTCTTTATTGTTATATTCATTCTCCTTTCCATTGTATGTGTTTTAGATAAAATATATTTGTATTGTATTTGTTATATTTATTGCTAATACAGTATATACCGATACATCAACCATCCTGCAGAGTTCTTCATTCCACAATCATTGTCTGCTTGCTGAGATATGAAAGATGGAATTCTGGAAACTTTTTATTACATGTTGCTTGTTACTTTATCTCAGATCCGGTGGGAGAAACTTTCCTGAAGGAGAAGACCCCAAACTGGAGACCCTTCTCAGCCGGCGTGCAGAAAGGTGAGCACCCCCCAACCCCCCATGTTCGATCCATCCTCCACCTGCCATGGGATAGGAACAATAACATTATTAATTGATATTTTTAATTATATTCGTTTTATATTGATATTCTGGTTCATCACCAATATCAAGAGTATCAACAGAAGTATTTACTGTAATAATAGCACCATAGAAAGATAAAAGTAAGCCAAATATTTTAGATAATAAAAAAATATTTATCGATATATATATATATATATATATATATATATATATATATATATATATATATATATGAATAAATATTTTTTAGCATTATCAACATTTCTTGGCTTACTTTTATTTTTCTATGGTGCTATTATTACAGTAAATACTTCTGTTTAGATACCCTTGATATTGGGTGACGGTTATTATTATTATTATTATTATTATATGTAGTGTTTTTATGATTAATTTAGTGCCTCCACCTTATACTATATCCAATACATATAGATATAGATATATATATATATATATATATATATATATATATATATATATATATATATATATATATATATATTATCATTATCAAAAATATTTGGCTTACTTTTATTTTTCAATGGTACACTGTATAATTTTCCATTTTGGATTTACTAAAGGTTATACTATGCCATATCATTTTTAATTAGATTTATAAAATAAAATAAATATCTTTTTATCTATCATATAGATATTTAATTTTGTAGCAGCTATAGTTGCAAGGTGTAATCAATGAATATATTATATATATATATATATATATATATATATATATATATATATATATATATATATATATATAATATATATATATAATATATATATAGTATATTTTTACATTTTGGATTTACTACAGGTCATAGCAAGCCAAATAATGTTTAATATGATCTATCTATCTATCTATCTATCTATCGGTTTATCTATATGACACACCTGGGTCAGTGTAATAAAAGATTTATGTAAAATAACCCCATATAATGGAAGTGGTCGATCGGTCGGGTCAGCCAGTCGGATCGCTGTCTGTGGTGCTGAAGCACACTATAGCAGTGACTGCGATGCTGAGTCTATTTGTACAAAGGTATACCTGTTTTTTGTGACATTATGGGCCAGATTCAGGTAGATGAGAGTATCTTTCCTCTGGAGTAACGCTTCTCATTTACGTTACTCTGAAGACCCTTTCAGCGCAAGTCCTGTAATTCACATAGCAGTTGCGCGTAAACTTGCGCCAGAGTAACGATAATGCGCTGGCGTAACCCGACGCAAGTGGAACTGGGTGTGATCATATGTAAATGATGGGCGGAGCCCAGCGCAGAGGCTTACTTTCAGCGCATCATCCACGGAGCATGCGCAGTGAGTGCGGCTCCACTCGCCCCCCTTGTGCGCATGCTCACAACTTCCGTCGGCACCACTTCCTGGGAAACGTCAGCGCAATGCGTTCCGCTGGGCGCTTAAAAGCGCTGGCGGAAACGCCATTCCGGTGCAAAAGTAGTTCCATTTCCCCCCACCCCAGGGAAGATACTTTTGCCCTGTAATGGCTGCTCCCGCTACCCCCAAAGAGAGGAGGAACCTAAACTATAATGCCCAGGAGGTCACTGTGATAATCTCGGCTATGGAGGCATTTAATGATTTTCTCCATGGGAAAAAAAGCAGGAAGACCAGCCGGGAAAGGAAGCAGGGTATCCTGGCCACCATTGCTGCCAGGGTCAATGTGCTGGGGTACTCCACCCGGAGTGCTTCAGACATTCAAAAAAAAATCAATGACCTGCGGCGCAAGGTGAGGGGCAAGGTGTCCACCATTAGGAGCCATGAGAGGGGCACAGGTGGTGGTCCCCCATGTCCTGTCACCCTGACCGCGGAGGAGGAGGTGGTTGCCCGCTGCCTGGACAGGGAGCAGTTGGAGGGGGTCCCTGGCTATGACTCCGTAGAGGAAGGCTCCAGGACAGGTAAGTGATTTTTACCCCCTTTTTGGTGTGTTGCATGTGGGGGGGGGGGGTGGGTACATGTGCCAAGTGTGTGGGACCACCAACATGTGTCTGCTTTGTGTCATCCACAGATGACGGTGCTGGGCCATCATCTCGTGCCGGCCAGTCCACCCCAACCCCCCAACGGGATGCTGCTGACGAGGCCCTGGGTGCTGGAGACACCGAGGTGGAGGAGGAGAGTGCCCACACCACTTCAGCAGAGGTGGTTGTGGAGGAGCCTGTCCCTGAACAGGAGTTTATTTTAATGTTGGAGGAGTCCTCCTCCTCTGCAGGGCCCTCTGTGATCCCCTCCCCCATCCTAGGTAGCCCCTCAAGGGCGACTCCATCCCCACGGGGACAACCTTCCTCTGCCCCCAGGAAGGCCACCCGGAAGACCAGGGGGGTGTGTGATTTGGTCGAGGACCAGGTGCTGTTGGACCACGCCAAGCAGACCCAGCAGATGGAGGAGATTGCTGGCCACCTGGACCGGGTCGCTGACAGCCTGGGCTCCATGCCCAGTGGTGTTCAGAACATTGTTACCAGCCTGGGGGAGGTGCAGGCTGATGTACGGCACCTGACAGCAGCTGTACATGCCAACACTGCTGCCATTCGGGAAGAGGGGAGGCAACGGCAGCGTGACCAGCGGCACAATATCACCCGCCAGTTGAGGATGCAGGCCCAGACGAACCTCTATCTGAGCAGGATTGCAGTGGCCTTGGAGGGCAGGCAGCCAACAGCTGGCCGGAGTGGCCCATCCGGGGAACAGCCTCCTCAAGATGCCCCCACACCCCCACCACCACCCACTCCCTCCAGGCAGATGAGGAGCCCGAGAGTGCCCCCAAGGAGGAGCCCCCGTCATCCTAGATGAGGGTTATTTTTGATTTGGTTTATATTTGTGCTTTTTTTTATACTCAGGTTATGAGTTTATATTTTATTTTCATGCTCAGGTGATGAGATTTTTTATTTATTTTGAACTGCACACGGTCAGGAGTGCAGGGGACAGTGTGAATGGTGTGTGAATGTGAGAGGGTGGCACTCCTGACAGTAAGGGGTGTCACCCTCGGCCGTGGTGGTGAAGTTAACCCCACGGCTGAATGAATGACGTGTGAAAGGTGTGTGAATGGACAGTGACATCATTGGGGCCTTGACGCTGGCGTTACTGCTCCCAACTCCTACATGCTGGACTTGGGCTAATCCAATGCGATGTGCATGTGGTGTGTGTGATCTAGGGACATCAGTGGTGTACACGCGTGCATTGTCTGTGTTATTAATGTTTTGGTTTAGTGTCCAAAGATGCCTACGGCGAGGACCCTCCTGACTGCTCTTCCATCAGCAGACTGGGTGTCCTCTGGCAGGTGGGGACTGTGTGGGTCGGGGGTCAGGTCATCACGTATGTCAATATGCAGGCCTTTTATCATGGCAAAGTTGTGCAGAATACAACATGCAGCGATGATCTGACACACAAAGGTAGGGGAATACAATAGGGTCCCCCCGGACTTATCCAGGCAGCGGAAACGGGACTTCAGGAGCCCAAATGTTTGCTCCACCACTGCACGGGTTTTGATGTGTGCTTCATTGTATTTTCTCTCTCCTCTGGTTTGGGGGTTCCGGAAAGGAGTCATTAGATGGGGTCCCAGTGCATATGCAGAGTCACCTGTAAGGTAAAAGACAGGAGAATGTTAGTCATGCATGTGCGACTTCTGTTGTGCATCACGGGAGGGGATAGTCATGCCTGCCACCCATGTCACTCACCAACCAGCCAGCTGTCCCCATACATGTTCTGTTCGAATTCTGTAGGGATGGGGCTCTGACGGTATATGAAGCTGTCATGGCTGGACCCGGGGTGTTTGGCACGGACGTGCCATATGAGGCGCTGGGCATCAGCTATCACCTGTACGTTGATGGAATGCCAATGCTTCCGATTGCGGTATATGTGCTCTGTGGCACTGGGGGGCTGGAGGGCCACATGTGTGCAATCAATGGCCCCCACAGTGCGTGGGAATCTGGCAATGTTGTAGAAATCTGTCATTGCCTTCAGCCGCAGCTCCTCAGTGGTGGGTCTGATGAACTGGTTGGACATGCGTCTGAGGATTGCAGGGACAACCTGGTGCACACATCTGCTTATGGAGGACTGTGACATCCCAGCCACCACTCCACTTGTACGCTGGAATGATCCACTGGCAAGGAAATGAAGTGTTGCCAGGACCTTCACCAGTGGCTGCACTGCTTGTGAGCGGTGTGTTGGGCTGGTGATGTCATCCTGCAGGGTTGTGGTTAGTTCAAGTATTACATCAGGGCTGAATCTGAAGAGGCGATACACCTCCTCATCCCCCATGCCAAAGAGGTTCATACGAGTGCGGTATATCCTCTCACGTGCCCGCCTCCTCCGTAGCGAGGGACCCAGTACTAGTCTTAGGACCACAATTGCCCCTGGCATGTTGGCACACAGAGGTGTTGTCCTTGCAAGTGTTGTTGTTCAGCTTGCTAGTTTCGTCGGTAACGCTGCTGTAGCTGCTCTCCTGCTGACCTGTGACCGTCTGGAGTAAAGATAAAGCAGCCTTTTGTAGAAATAACTTTGCGCCGGACGGACCAGATACGCGCGGCGCATGTAGCCAGCGTATGGTGCTAATCCGATCGTGAATTGGGAAAAATACCTCATTTGCATATTTGCATGGGAAATCAATGGGCGCGACTGATGCGCCCAGCGAAAATAGGCGCTGACGATACTCTGGCGTCGGAACGTTCCGCCGGTCGCAAATGTTCCGTTATTGGGCGCATCTAGTTTGGTGGGTACGGGCACATAGAAACGACGGCGCATCATCACAGTTACGCGGCGCATATCGAAATACTCCAGCGCAAGTGTTCCTGAATCTGGCCCTATGTTTTTTTGTATGCCATAAGGAACTTTTTTTTTTTTTGTGTGTACTATTATCTACCCTATGTTGTCTATAATTTGGTGATCCTAAATAATATTTATTTTACCTGCTCGTGAACCACCAGCCAATGATTGATCAAAACCCTCATTAGCTAAAGTAGCTTTTTTTTTTTTTATGCACAGTCTGGCATGTAATGGGGCAGATCTGGCATGTAATGGGGCACAGTCTGGTCATGTAATGGGGCAGGTCTGGTCATGTAATGGGGCACGGTCTGGTCATGTAATGGGGCACGGTCTGGTCATGTATTGGGGCAGGTCTGGCATGTAATGGGGCACAGTCTGGTCATGTAATGGGGCAGGTCTGGCATGTAATGGGGCACAGTCTGGTCATGTAATGGGGCACGGTCTGGACATGTAATATGGCACGGTCTGGACATGTAATGGGGCAGGTCTGGTCATGTAATGGGGCACAGTCTGGCATGTAATGGGGAAGATCTGGCATGTAATGGGCACAGTCTAGTCATGTAATGGGGCACGGTCTGGTCATGTAATGGGGCAGGGTCTGGTCATGTAATGGGGCACGGTCTGGTCATGTAATGGGGCACGGTCTGGTCATGTAATGGGGCAGGTCTGGTCATGTAATGGGGCACAGTCTGGCATGTAATGGGGCAGATCTGGCATGTAATGGGGCACAGTCTGGTCATGTAATAGGGCACGGTCTGGTCATGTAATAGGGCAGGTCTGGCATGTAATGGGGCACGGTCTGGTCATGTAATGGGGCACAGTCTGGCATGTAATGGGGCAGATCTGGCATGTAATGGGGCACAGTCTGGCATGTAATGGGGCACAGTCTGGCATGTAATGGGGCAGATCTGGCATGTAATGGGGCACAGTCTGGTCATGTAATGGGGCACAGTCTGGTCATGCAATGGGGCACAGTCTGGTCATGTAATGGGGCACAGTCTGGTCATGTAATGGGGCACAGTCTGGTCATGTAATGGGGCACAGTCTGGCATGTAATGGGGCACGGTCTGGTCATGTAATGGGGCACGGTCTGGTCATGTAATGGGGCACGGTCTGGTCATGTAATGGGGCACAGTCTGGTCATGTAATGGGGCACGGTCTGGTCATGTAATGGGGCACGGTCTGGCATGTAATGGGGCAGATCTGGCATGTAATGGGGCACAGTCTGGTCATGTAATGGGGCACAGTCTGGTCATGTAATGGGGCACAGTCTGGTCATGTAATGGGGCACAGTCTGGTCATGTAATGGGGCACAGTCTGGTCATGTAATGGGGCACGGTCTGGTCATGTAATGGGGCACGGTCTGGTCATGTAATGGGGCACGGTCTGGTCATGTAATGGGGCACGGTCTGGTCATGTAATGGGGCACGGTCTGGTCATGTAATGGGGCAGGTCTGGCATGTAATGGGGCACAGTCTGGTCATGTAATGGGGCACAGTCTAGCATGTAATGGGGCAGGTCTAGCATGTAATGGGGCACAGTCTGGCATGTAGTGGCATAGTCTGGCATGTAATGGTGGCACCGTGAGGCGAGGCATGACTAGTAGGAAGGGGGTAGTCTTATACGGTGAGTTTGAGTTTGGACACCACTGGCTTAGATCATGCTGGAAGCTGTAGTTTCACATGGTCAAAACTTCTTTATTGCGTTACCCTTACTTGGCAATTGGAATATTTGATTATTATAGTACATATAATATTCTGCAGCACACTACACAGCAGTCGTTAGTAAGGAGCCTGTTCTGAAAAATTCTACAAATATGTTCTTGTTCACATAGCTGGAAAACTACAATCAAAATGCCAAAACTATTTAAAGAAAAGAAATTATCAGGAGCAGGCTTCAGAAAGAGACGAGCTGAAAAACAAAAGGCTGGGAATCAGATGTCTGGAGATTTAATGAAGTTCTTGACCTCTCACAAACCCAGAGAGGAAGATGCTCCTGCATCAGAAACAGTTTCCAGTGTGGAAGATGATCAAGTTCACGTAGCTATGGATGAACAATCTTTCACATCAGTTGTATCAGACCAACAGCCTGTCACACCTGAGGAGGCTGCTAATCTTCATGATGCAAGTGCTGAGAAAAGACAAGAAGTAGGTGATGAGCAACCTTCTACATCATCAAACGTACCATCTCCTCACCTTGAAAAGACTGTTGATACAGAAGGATCAAGTGAAGCAGAAATGGAGCAAGAGGAACAATGTTCTACTTTGGAGACTCTTGATTTGTCTGATCCTGCTAATTGGCCGACTGTTCTCACCCCCTCACTAAGGGATGCTATTGTCAGGAAAGGTCCTACAAAGCAAAAGGCTAATTTTTATTTTCCCAAAGATGCGTCTAATAGACTCTTTACTAAAGCAAATTATAAAGAGACAACTGCCAAACGGAGAAGAAACCTATAGAAACTGGCTTGTTTATTCTGTTAAGCTGGATAAAGTTTTTTTTTTTTTTGTTGTAAGCTTTTTGCAACTAAAATAACAAAAAGTTTGACAAGCGGAGGCTACAATGATTGGAGGAATTTGTCTCAAACCCTTAACAGTCATGAAATGTCACATTCTCATATTGTTGCTGTAGGAGACTGGAATGAACTCTCCAGAAGATTTGGATCAGGAAAAACAATAGATGCTGCATACCAGAGATTTTTGACAGCAGAAACACAACATTGGCAAAATGTTGTAAAGAGGCTTGTAGCCATTGTAACATACCTTGTTTGCCAGTGCTTGGCTTTTAGAGGTAGCAATGACACATTACATAGTGAAAATAATGGAAATTTTCTTCAACTGGTAGAAATGCTTGCCACATTTGATACGGTTATGCAGGAACATCTGAAGCGTATCAAAAAAAAGGAAATTTGACATCATTATTTGGGGAAGGACATTCAAAATGAACTAATCGGCCTTATAGCCAAAGAAATAACTAAACAAATACAGCACTCACTGAAAGCTGCAAAGTATTATTCTATAATACTTGATTGCACCCCAGACATTTCACATATTGAACAAATGACTGTAATTGTTCGATTTGTGTCCATCAAAGAAGGGGGGTTTCCTACTGCTGAACCAGAGGTCTGTATAGAAGAAAGATTTCTTGGCTTTATCAAAATCCAAAGCTCAACTGGAGAAGGTCTGACCAAGGCAATTTTGACAGAACTTGAAAAACAAAATATTCCACTTAGTGATATGAGAGGACAAGGCTATGATAATGGTTCCAACATGAAGGGCAAACACCAGGGTGTTCAGAAGAGGATCCTTGATTTAAACTCGCGGGCCTTTTATGTTCCCTGCAGTGCTCATACATTAAATCTTTTGGTGAATGATGCGGCCATGTCATGTAGGGATGGAGCAACATTCTTTTCTGTTGTGCAAAAAATATATGTTTTTTTTGTCGGGATCTACACTTCGTTGGAATGTCTTGAAGAAGTACATTGGAATACTAACAGTTAAACCTTTGTCTGATACCAGATGGTCTTCTAGAATAGATGCTGTTCGGCCATTTTGGTTCCAGGTTGGAGAAATCTATGATGCCTTGACAAGTATTTCTAAGGATAGCTCGCACACAGCAATGGCACAATCTGAGGCGGAATCCCTTGCAAAAGAGCTAAATAACTACAAATTTTTATGTTTCATTGTATTGTGGTACACCATTCTAAAGATAATTAACTTTGTCAGCAAGCTGCTTCAAAGCAAAAGCATGTACCTTCCAGATGTGATCGATATTTTGGAATCTACAACAACCTTTTTAAAAGAATATCGATCAGATCAAGGATTTGAAGATTTGCTGGACGAGGCTAAAGAGCTAGCCACAGAAATGGAAATTGAGCCTGTTTTTCCTGCATTACTGCGGCAAATAAAGAAAAAGAGGAGGTTTTGTTATGAAGGTGAAGATGAACCGATTGACGATCCTGCAAAAAAATTTAAAGTTGAGTGCTTCTTTAGTATTTCGGATGTTTGTTTTAATTCTCTTGATGAGAGATTTGAGCAAATCAAGCATCACAGCAAGCACTTTCAGTTTCTTTATAATATCCAGAAACTTACAAATGTACCACATGAAACACTTCTGAAGTATTGTCTGGATTTGCAGAGTGTATTGACTGATGAAAACTCAGAAGATACTGATCTGGATGGAGCACAGTTATGTGAAGAACTCACCATATTGGCTCCTATCTTGAAACCGACAATGACCCCTACACACATTTTAGCATATGCACTTAAAAATGACTTTGCTGGGGGGCGTGGCTTGGACATGGCCGAGTGAGGCAGCATTCATCTTGAGCTCCTGGCCTCCCCTTCCAATACCCCGCTACAGCACCTCTAAACCGGCATGCAATCCGCCAAAAAACACAGAACCAGAGCAGTAACCAGGGGCACCCCCTCCGGACAGAACCAGGGGGCCCTCCACCGCTATTTTGGACATTTTCAGGAGGCTTCCCCCGGCACCAAGGCCGCAGCACCACGAGGCCCCACACGTGCAGTAACGCAGGAAGCCTACACGACAGAATCTGGTGACCCCCTCCCCGAAGACCATCTTGCCTGGGAGGACATTCCAGTGGAGACCCCACAGAACCTGCTACCAGACGAGATGTCGTCCTCACAAGACCAGGACATCCGGGCCCTGCTGCAAGCTCTCCCCACTAGGACGGACATCGAGGCCCTGATCCTCCGCCTCGAGGAGACACACAGGCGGGACATACAGGAGGTGCGGGGTGAAGTCTCCAGCCTGGCAGACAGGGTCACCTCAGGAGAAGAAGCGACCGCTACCCTAGAACAGCGAGTGTCAGCGCTGGAACACTCCCGTGATCAGCACAGAGACACCGCCGTTGCCCTCCAATTGCACCTGGAGGAAATCGAGGACAGGAGCCGCAGACAAAACTTACGGCTGCGGGGACTCCCGGAAGACACAGAGATGGAGGCGCTAGGAGACACGGTCTGCGAGATATTCCGCACCGTCCTGGAGGACGGTGATGCAGACATCCAACTGGACAGAGTCCACAGAACGCTGGGACCCCGCTCTGAGGACCCGGACAGGCCCCGGGACGTCGTGGTTAGGTTCCACAGATACACACAGAAGGAGAACGTCCTCCGACGTGCATGGGACCATGGAGACGTTACTTTCGCGGGGAAGACGGTGCGGATACTACCAGACCTGTCGAGGGCCACGCTGCGGAGGAGAGGGATGCTGAGACCGGTTCTGGACCTCGCCAAGCAACAAGGCCTCACGTACCGCTGGGGATACCCTCTCGCGGTCACCTTTCGCAAGGACACCGAAGCATTCACCCTTCAGACGACTGCTGATCTGCCGGCTCTCTTCCGCTTCCTGGGGGTTCCCCCGATTCAAGTACCGGACTGGCTACAGATTTTACCGCGCCCGGCGGGTCGTTCGGGCCTGTCCGCTTCCAGGGCCCCCCCTACGCCGCGGCAGCAGAGAGGCAGACGGAGACGCAGGGTCGCCTCCGGAGGAGAATAACGTGAGTAGGCCCCTGGGGCCACCCGCCCAGAACAGTGACATTCACCCCAGCTGATACACTCCATGCCTCGTCCCTGTTTTGATTCACTCTCCCGCCCCCCCCTTTGCCCCCCGTACCTACTCCTGTAAAGTCACAGGACCGCACACCCCAGGGAATGCCGCCCCCCCCCTTGGACTGCCGCAGATCTGGACACTCTGCCTCACCTCCAGACATGGATGGCTCCCTACTCCCCCCCCCGGCCCACGAACGGGTAGATCTGTGGGAAGGACCCCACCTACGGACCCGAGGCAGCGGAACCCTAGCAGATGCTGGACTCAATGGCCCTATCCCCTTCTGCCTCCCCCACCCCACACGGATTAACCTGCAGCCATTCCCCGAACCACTGTGAACTTCCTTGGGGTAACCAATGACCCTCCCCCGATATCTGACTTTAACTGTCTAAAGTTCACTTGTCTCCAAGGGGGGAGGGCAGACGCGCTGAAGTAGGGAGAAAGCTGGAGGGGGGTGACTACATACCGCGGTCCTGGGGGGGTCTACGAATAGCTGGGCCCATCTCCCAAGCTTTAGGCTGCTGAGAGGTGAGGGCACGATTGAGTACAGTGTTGGCCCTACTGTCGTGTATGGGGGGACAGGTGTGTTCCGTTAGGGGGGTGGGGAATACATGGGAGGGGACCCCCAGCTACCGGGTTTCCAGGTGGGGGGAGAGACCCCCGGAGGGGGGGAGACACGGGGGAGGCTTGGCCCCATATTAGGGAAGCGACCAGGTCAGAGAAAGAAGCTTTGCTTTACACCTATATACCTGGGACATCCGGACAGGGCGATAGATGTGGGGCTGCTGACCCAACTGCACCGGGTGTAGTCACTGTTTTGTCCTCACTTCTGTTTTGTTTTTGATTTTGTTGTTCTCCTTGAGAAACCCTAATTCATCTACCCAAACGCACTTATATATGCCTTGATAAATATATGTGATGTATGCACTGTTCAATGTTTGCTGCTCATACAGGCTCACTGCCGGCCCCCCGGCGGGCGGGTGGTGTGCCTGTTCTGTTCTTTTTTCATTATTTTACTTTCTTAGTATTGATATTTAATTTTCTGTGTTTTTTTTTGCTGCCGCTCTAACCACAACAGTAAATTGCTTGCGGACTGGATGGGGGGGTCGGGGGCTCGTCTCCCGGCTTTGCCCACCCACTAACCCACATAGGACTACGCTCAGTTTCCGGGATCCTCCTGGTGAGCGCTTAAGCCAGTTTTGGCTCCACTTAGCCTCCTCCTGAACCGCACGCTCTGCTGCTGGTTCTCTCCCGGCTCTCTTTTTCTTAGGAGCCGTCTGTCTACTTCTGTCTGTCTCCCCTAATCTCCTCTTCCCTACCTGACCACCCCCACCCTAACCCCACTCTTTTGACATCCCCCATCCCTGGACAGGACTCGCGACCATGGACACGCTCACTGTAGTCTCCCTAAATGTGAAAGGCCTAAACACCCCGGAGAAGAGGAGGATGCTACTCCATGATATGCACCGTATGAGGGCAGACATAGTATTTCTCCAGGAAACACACTTCAAAGAGAACAACCTCCCATTGCTAAAAAACAGATTTTATCCCCTAGCTTACCACTCCATGTATACGGAGGCAAAATCCAGAGGGGTCTCTATACTCATATCAGCCAGGGTCCCCTGGACGCACATTGACTCACGGTTTGACAAGGGAGGGCGATTTCTCCTCTTAAAGGGCCGTATAGGAGGGGAGAGAGTGACTTTCGCCAACCTTTATGTCCCTAACGACCGCCAGGACGCGTTCATACAAAGACACCTCACTCAAATCTCACGGTTTTCAGAGGGCCAGCTGATAGTTGGCGGCGACCTAAACATACCCCTTACGCCAAGCGAAGACACTTCTACGGGAACGTCCTCAACCTCGCGAGACATGCGCAAAAGAATAAGCTCGGCACTACACTCGGCGCAGTTGATCGACGTGTGGCGGCTCCTCCACTCAGGCGAGAGAGACTACACGTTCTTCTCAAAACCGCATGACGCATATTCGCGCATTGATTATTTCCTAGTCCCTCATAGGTGTCTACAGGCGGTCAAGGATACCACCATCGGTTCCATCACCTGGTCAGACCACGCCCCGATCACCTTGCGCTACGCTCTCTCGGACATCCACACACTACCGCGTACACCTTGGAGACTGAACGAAAGCCTGCTACGGGACCCAGAGGTCCTGGCAGACGTGACCACAGAACTGGGGCATTATTTCGCCGCCAACAGCACTCCTGACAGTAATCCCGGAGTGGTGTGGGAGGCACATAAAGCGGTGATCCGCGGTGTCCTGATTAAACATGGCTCGAGAATAAAAAAACGAAGGACAGAACAATTAAACCGGTGCCTGCAGAAGTTGCACACGCTGGAGACTTCTCACAAATTGACACCAACTAGACAGCTAGGAATAGAACTCAACGCGGTCCGGGCTCAGGTGACAGAGTTATTGCAATTTAGAGCCAAGGCAGCCCTGCAGGTATGTCGCAGAAAAATTTACGAATCAGGGAATAAGTGTGGTAGGTGGCTCGCCCAAACATTGAGGGAACAGAGACAGGCGTTGTATATTCCACATATCACCTCACATACAGGCCAACGGCTCTCTCTCCCCCAACAGATAGCCCAGGAGTTTAAAGCGTTCTATACATCCCTCTACAACCTGCCCAAGACGCGAGTGGACCGAGACGCCACATCGGACTATATCACCTCTTCCTCTATGCCCACCCTCCCCACCGGAGTCAAAGAGGTTCTGGAAGAACCCATCACGATACCGGAAATTCAGTCGGCGCTCGGCAGCTCTAAACCAGGGAAAGCCCCGGGACCAGATGGCCTTACCATCCCTTACTATAAGACCCTGCTGCCATACCTCGGCACTCACATGGCCAACTTATACAACAGCTTTAGCTCGGGAAACACCTTCCATCCCTCCACAACTCAAGCCCACATCTCGGTAATCCCGAAGGCAGACAAAGACCCCTCCCAATGTGGAAGCTACCGCCCAATATCCCTCTTAAATGTCGACCTTAAACTTTTTACCAAAATAATCGCCACGAGACTACAAACACACCTGACACACTTAGTTCATTGGGACCAGGTGGGATTCATCCCAACCAGAGAGGCTAGGGATAACACCATTAAGGTGCTGAACCTACTTCACGTGGTAAATAGCAGGAAAACGCCATGTGTCTTCCTCGGGACGGACGCTGAGAAAGCGTTCGATCGCGTGAGTTGGAAATTTATGTTCACCACTTTAGAACACATAGGCGTGGGTCGCAATATGCTCCATTGGATCTCTGCTGCCTACCAAACCCCGTCGGCAAGAGTCAGGGCAAACGGAGTGCTTTCCGATCCGTTTCAGATAACTAACGGCACCAGACAGGGCTGCCCACTATCACCCCTACTATTTGCCCTCTCCCTGGAACCCTTCTTATGCCATGTCAGGCGAAATCCGGATATCACCGGGGTGCGGGTCGGAAGTTCACAACACAAGGTGTCTGCCTACGCAGACGACCTCATGTTCTCCCTCACCAGCCCCACCGTATCACTCCCTAACCTGATGCGTGAATTCGAAAAATACGGACAGCTGTCCAACCTTAAGATAAACTTCACTAAATCCGTGGCGATGGGAGTGAACATCCCACAACCTCGACTCACCCACCTCCGAGACAGTTTCCACTTAAGATGGACCGACACAGCTCTGAAATACCTAGGCACACTGATACCTCCCAAATTTTCTCATCTCTACCAACTTAATTTCCCACCCCTTTTGACAGAGGTGCAGAAACTCCTAGACCGATGGAGCAGAGGACTCCATTCGTGGTTCGGCCGCTGCAACATACTAAAGATGTCAATACTACCCAAGTTTCTCTACCTAATTCAGGCCCTCCCAGTACAGATCCCGGCTGCATATTTCAGACAAATACACTCAGCCTTCATAAAATTTATATGGGCAGGAAAGAAACCTCGCATACAAAGGAAAATTCTTACATTCCCCAAACGCAACGGAGGCCTGGCAATGCCAGACATCCGATCCTACTACTACGCTGTCCACCTCAACAGACTCCTGGACTGGTGTAGACACAAGGACACCAAGCTCTGGCCGAACATAGAACAAGACCAGACAGGAATTTTGCTCCAGGGGACACCATGGTGCTATGCAGACCTTCCCACAGATCTTAAGAGACACCCCTTGATCGGAACGACTGCTAAGACTTGCGCACAGTTGACATCTAACCACTCCCTATTCTCCCGACACTCAGGCCTTCGCCCGGTCCTGGGAAACCCCCAATTCGACCCGGGCATCAACGACTTACAATTTCAGGCTCTCAGGGAGAAGGGACTTTGTCAGGCCACTCATTTCAGCAGAGGGGGAAGGTGGAGAACGACCAGGGAATTGCAAGACCCTGACGGACCGTACCAACTGGACTTTCTGAGGACTCTTCAACTCAGACACTACCTCACACTGCTGACGGCCCCAACCACTGACTCCCACCCCATTACGCCGCTCGAAGCACTTTGTACAGAAGAAGGGGTACTGCCACATGCACTCTCACAGGGGTACAATATGCTCGTAGCGCCCACCGACGACTTTCAACTCCCATGCTTTGACAAATGGGAAGGAGACCTAGGCCACCACCTCTCTACCAGTCAACGCCAATATATCCTTACCTTCACGCACAAGTCATCTCTGTGCTCTAGGATACAGGAGACTAATTACAAAATTCTTATGCGCTGGTACAGAACTCCCGACCTACTACATAAATTTTTCCCCGCCACCCCGGACACCTGCTGGAGGTGTAGGAGTGAGAAGGGCACGCTACTACACATTTTCTGGTCCTGCCCGGAACTAAAGACGTTCTGGACGGGGGTCCGAGAAATAGTGCAGAAGTTTACAGAGCGCCAGGTTCCGAATAACCCAGAATACTTCCTACTGCACTCCACGGACATCCCGACTCGGGTATACAAGAAATCGGTGATAAGACACCTCCTGGACGCAGCCAAGGTCTGCATCCCGCTTTTGTGGAAATCCCAGCAACCCCCGACAGTTGCCATGTGGCTGAAAAAGGTTGAGGAGATCAACCTCATGGAGGATCTTGTCCTGTCGAGTCAAGACAGGAACGAGGCCTACACAGAGACATGGCAACATTGGAATTTTTTCAAATATTCAGCTGAAGGCCAGGCCCTCAGACGGGATACTTGACTGTAACTAACGCCTTTGTGGGTGAGGGGTCGGGACTACCCCCACTCCCCAAACCCCTTATCCCTGAGAAGACATAGTTCAAGATCTGAAAGAGTAGAGACCCTAACATAGTCGCGAGTCCCCCCCACCCCCCCCTCTTGACTCCTCTCCACTCCCCCCTGTGCTCACCCCCACATCTTCCCTTTCTCATCCTCATTAAGACCCGGTTGGGATCTGACTTCCTTACTCCCCCCCCACCCCCCTACCCCCTTAGAGGGGTCCCTTTCCGCTCTCTTTTCTATATCTCCACCTTGTACTTATTTTCTGACTCTTATAAAAAGTAAAACTAGGGACGCCGGGCCCGCCCGGTCCTCGGGGCCCGGGTCCTCGGACCGGGGCGGCGCGGATCTGGTCGGTACCGTTGGTGATGCGTGCGATCCAGAGGGCCTAGATGTTACGACAAACAACGATGTGTTAATCCTCCTACCACTGTGACACACGCCCATAGCTGTGTCCACTTTGGAGAGTTATTCTGTAACAGTAACCATGTACTAAATGAATAGCTACCCTGCGTGGTATCGCACAGTGATGTTTTGTTGCCTTATTGTTGGTCCGCTGCGGGACCGGTTTCCTGATATAAATAAACAATTTAAAAAAAAAAAAAAAAAATGACTTTGCTCCCAATGTCTCCATAGCACTGCGGATATTATTGACATTGCCGATATCTGTTGCATCTGGTGAACGAAGCTTTTCAAAGCTCAAATTAATAAAAAATTATCTACGTTCAACAATGTCACAAGAGAGATTGGTGGGACTTGCAATGATTTGTATTGAAAAAAGTATTGTACAGGACATTGATTTTCAGACTTTGCTTTCTGATTTTGTGAGCGCAAAAGCAAGAAAGGTTCGATTTTTATAGTGCTCACTTTTTCCTGCACTTATTTGTAAAAAGATTTGTTTTAGAGCTGTATAAGTTAGTTTGTTAAATCGTTAATAAAAATGCACTTAACAAAAGCACAAATTAGTGTGTTTTTTTTATATAAAAAAATTATTGAAAGAAACATTTTTGCAAGGGAGGTGGGTGGCCGTTGGGGGAGGGGGGGGGGGGCGCCAAAATGGAGCTTTGCTTGTGTAGGCAGAAATCCTTGCACCGGCCCTGACTATCATCTGTACCCAGTCTTGCCACACAGAGTTAATCCAGATCCCAAACAAAAAATGGGGTCCAAAATAATATGGAAACGCAGAAATCAATGTGAAAAAACAACATGCATCGGTCAAAATCAAGCCTAAGGCTGAATGAACTTAGGGCTGGTTCCTATTACAGATCGCAAGTGACTCGCACCACACTGCTGTTCAGATCCCATCTCCTTTGCAACAAACACGCACAGGACATTTTTTTGGCTCAACACCTGAATCGCATGGGATCAAATTCATGTCATGTCACTTTGCAGTGCGATATGGGAGCTGAAAATGAGGTGTCATTACCATTATCTGACACTCCCAAGCAGTTTGCATATGGCAGTGTGAACTGCCATGCGAGTTGGGGGTGATGTGTGAATACGCAGTGGACTCACAGGGTTCCTGAATTGCACCACTGTGAAACTAGCTTTGGTGGGAGTAGTCAGGTGACATATTTTGCCAGGATTCTTGTAGGCCTGGTTCACACTGGTGCGATTTGATAATGGCAATGTCACCTTTTCAGCTCACATATCCCACTGCAAAGTGACATGACATGAATCCGATCGCATAGGTGTGAACACCCATGCGATTCTGGTGTTGACTAAAAAAAGGGTCCTGTGCATGTTTGGTGCAAATGAGATGCGATCTGAACAGCAGTGCGGTGCGAGTCACTTGCGATCTTTATTGTGAACCAGCCCTAAGTTCATTCAGCCTTAGGCTCGATTCACATCGATGCATTTTGCTTTTTTTCCATTCTGCAGTGCTTTTTGTGGGGCTTCCTGCATTTTTTGACCTGTGGTTTTACCACAATTTTTTTGGAAGCCAAATTTGGGCCATCATTTTTTGGTTTGGAACATTTTCTTGCTCAAACAGCTAGAAACTGGTTAACAGAAACTTTTAACCTGCAAATCGTGGGTAAAAGGCGCAACGTGCATTTTTGATGCGACTCCATAGACAAAAGTCCCAGACCCTTTCCAATAATGGCCAAAAAAAACAGTGATGTGAAGATGTTCCATCGGAAACCATGTGCAAATTTGGAGAATCATTTATGCCAAAAGATAGATGCATCCCAAAAAACATTAGCGTGAATGGCGCCCCACCCCCACACTTCTGTACACAAGTGGTATTGCATGCATGCCATGTGGAATCTTTGTTCAACATTTCCATGGACTTGGATGGGGTAAACACGCTTTGATAGGTGTGTGCTTTGGATTCCAAGCATTCTCCTGCAATGAATTCTGCACGTGATCCAAGGTTGCAATCTTACACGGAAAAGGCATTTGATAAATTTTCCTGGCATTTCACACTTGGATCTGTAGTGACGTTGCTTAGAATGTCTAAACCCCTGGCTCCTGTTTCCAAATACTACAAATTGCACATTATGTGAGTTGCAACTTTTCGGATCCACTGTGTGTGTAAAATATATATAGATATATATAGTATAGTATACATGTGTATGCAGGGCTTTTTTTCTCAAACAATAGGTGCTGGGACTCAACCACGACCCCCTAAAACCCCTCTGCCCACACACACCCTCCAAATCACATCAAATAGTGGGTGTGGTCAGTCAAATTTTACGAACAGTAGGAGGGTCTTAAAGGGGCATTAAATACCAGGATTGCATTACATACATAGTACAGAGTTCAGGGGGGATTACACGCAGAGTGCAGAGCTGTCACTTGTAAACACAGAAACTGGACTTCTATGTTTACAAGTGATTGTGGTGAGCAGGCCCCCTGAGCCAAAGGTGGTGGAACTGAGTTCCACCAAGTTCACCCTGAAAAAAAAGCCCTGTGTGCATGTAAGAATAGTGAACAAAAGCAAGATAGTGTTCATGGCTTGGGTTTGTCTTATTTGCCATTTTCGAAATTCAGGTCTTGTGTTGCAATTTGACCTTTTTCCTTTTTGATCCCCCCCATAGATCTTCCTTATACGTGGCTATGATGGCAGGCGGACCAATGCTGCCAAGCGGGGGATAATAAAGGTAGTCCGTAATCGGCTGCGGCAAAAATTCCTAAGCACGCCAGCAGTGCTGCAGATACAGCACTGCTGGTCAGACATGAAAAGGCGGAGGGAGCAATTCCTCCGCTTTGTTTGTGCTAGAATTTCTGGTAAGTCAATATACTGTAAAGTTGTTTACAAATTATCTTTGTCAGGAAGTCTGGTGTAGTAACTTTGCAGCTCAATTTGTGTTGTGGATTTGGAGTAAGGGATGTATTTTAGACCCTGGGTGTGTCAGTTGAAGTTTATATTTGTTTTTCTCTGGTCCTAGCCACAGCCAAAGGCAGACTGCCTATGGTCACTTTGACCATATCCCCCGCAGGCAGGCGGACCGCCTGCCTGAGCTACGTCTGGGGAGGAGAGTCGTATCAACGCCTCCAAATAGTTCATGGTAAGCACTATTTAATCAGCCTTGTGTGTTTGGATCTATATTTCGGTCTATCTTGATGTATAGTATTGATGTATAGTATAAGTATCTCATCTCTTCTTTATGTACAGAGCAACGGGACCAGGAGCAGGCCTCAACTCCCTGTAAGTTGCTTGCACTAGATTGCATTTGTATGTTGGCTTTTGTTGTTTTGTTAGGGAGTGATTTGGCATGCATTCTCAGCATTGATGTCCCCAATCAGGATGGGCTTGGTCATGAGTGTTGGCTAAAGATTGGCTGATTTATGGTTAGGGGCAACAACACTCATTTGCAGGATGTTTGCTGGGTTTCACCCCGACAAACCACCTGCAATGCACTGAGTGCTGCACAGTGCATTCAGTGCGTGTTGGAACCAGGTCACCCTGTAGAGCAGCAGTTTGCCACCTTTTAGTGACATGACCCCTTGTTAAAAAATACAAAGTTGTAGGGACCCCAACAGTACAAATAATTTTGTAGCGTGGTTTGTCAGCACCCAAGGCAAGACAAGTAATTTGTGACCCGTGAGTCCCTTCCCCTTCTTTTAGGATGTAGCACATTTTCGGATGTACCACTCTTTAGCTTTGTTCTCCTTTCTTTGCTTTTAATCTCTGGCAATGATCATTTTGTTGCCACCATTCCTCTCTCTAGTCATCTTTCTTGTTTTTTCTCTTGTTCTTTCTCTCCATTTTTCTCTCTTCTTGCCCCTTGTTTCGTCTCCCTTCCATGGACTCTCTCTTTTTATTGTCTTACTCCTTGATGGGGGGCAATGGTATCATTGGCAATGCTGGGGGAAATTCTGAAGAGCCATCTTAGGTGCCCTTGATCAAGTTCATCTGCTAATCTGAGAACTGTAGTGGGGACTTTTAATGGGAGTTCGAATCACAGGTAGTGTTGCCCACTGTGTCTCCGACGTTGTGGTGTCCCATAGCAGTGACACCAATGCTGAAATCACGAGATAGGGTCTTCTCTAGCCCCTCCCACCTCACAATCCTCATCAGTCAGCGGACCTTTAGTCTCTGCCCCCCAGCCATGCCATGAACTGAATGGGCCACTGCAAAGAGGCTGAGTGGGTGGTCATGGGCTACAGGAACAGCCCAGCTGGGCAGCCACAGGCTCCAGGGCAAGCCCTACTGGGAAGCCACATAAAAGCTGAAGGTGGTGCTGGTTTCAGGAACAGCCCAGGATTTGTTGACCCCTGGCAAATCAACATTTGACCCCCAAGGGGGTCCTGACCCCCAGGTTGAGAACCACTACTGTAGAGGCACCAAAACATTACATGCGACAGAGGCTTAGCATGATCCTGCAAAGTTTCAGATGAATGGCTCTTTGCTTTTGTGTTCCTCATGGCCTACAACACAGCCAGTGAGGAATGAGCATGGTTTGTTCCCGAGCTGAAAGTCCAGAGTCTGACCAACTTTGATTTTGACATAGTGGACAAGCGCATAAAAATGCCCACAGGGGCAAGAAGAGCCAGCAGATTTTATTTTAGGAGGCTCAACCATTTCCCAGACCTGATTAGTGTAACATTTGGATTTTTGAGGGGATAGGAAAGTATAAACTTTAAGATGGTTGTAAGTTTGTTTTGTTTTTTCTTTATGTAGCGGACACTTCTGATGGGGAAGCAGGAGCAGAGGGGGCAGAAGTGGGGGCAGAAGAGGGCCAGGCCTCTCCTGACCCAAATAGTAAGTTGTACTGCACTTTAGATTGGATCCTACAGTTGGACCGAGCAAAATTAGACTGACTTTTGCCTAGAAACCAATCCTCTTGTCACCTCAGCTTGTTTAAATCACCTTGAGCACAAAAAGATGGAAGAAGATTGTTTTCCAGGCAGAAGTGAGTCTGTTTTTGCACTGTCCAGCTTAAGAAATGCCCCCCTTTGTCTATTGTTTACCCTTAGTGTTTTGTTGCTAATTGACACAATCATTTGATTAGTTGTGTGATATGTGTTTGTGTTTTGCTTTTTCGTTATGCAGGTAATTCTCCACACACACATAGGAGGAAGTGGGGGAGGAGTACCAGGGCCCCTCTCTAATTATTTGTAAGTACCCTTTTCCTCATTAAGGTACAACAGTGTGTGAGTGTGCTGTCATGCCTAATTTTTTGACTTTTGGTTTGGTTTAGCTCCGAGTTCTGATGAGGAGGTGAGGGAGGTGAAGGAGGAGGGCTGTGAGCCCCCTCTAGTGATCAGTAAGTACATTTTTCCTTAATAACGGACAAGAGTGTGTGAGTGTGCTGTCATGCCTCATTTTTTGACTTTTGTTTTTGTTTAGCTTTGAGTTCCGAGGAGGAGCCAGCCCCCCAAGTGGCTGTTGAATCAGGTAAGTCCTTTTTTCCCTTTGTCACTTTTGGTTTGGGGAGGGGGGTGATGTAGCTAGCTGCCTTAGAGAGTCCTTTTCAAAAGTAGTGGTTTTATGTTGCTTTAGAGGTGTAAAGGTGCATGAAACCAGCATCACCTTCATTCCAGTGTGCCTTTTCACACTGTGGTGTTTGGTGTGTGGTGATCTTTCACAGAGCGTTTATTTAAGGCAGTCCCTTAATTCTATTTTTACTCGATTGAAACTGACCTGTTGTGGAACATGTATTTAGAGGGCAGGAAATGTACAAGCACTTTTTTTGTGTAAAACTAAATTGGTAACATATCTACTCGAGCATAAGTTGAGATTTGCAGCACATACTCAAGTCATCTTTTAGTGATTGATCACCCTGAATTTGGTGACCTGTAACCAGCCAGTCGTAGGTCCCCTGGACCACAAAATGTTCACACATGTAGCCCTACTCTTCCTCTAACAGTGTGCAATTTTGGTTTGGCTGAGCGACCTACAGCTGAAGAAACCACATTTTTCCCAGTCACACAACCCTTCCATAGACACCTATGTTAAACGTCAGTCTAGTCAGGGGCACAGTGAGGCACGCAGATGGTCACCCTAGGATTGTAGTCAAGCAACAATCGATTGTTCACGATTTTGGAGGGGAAAATCTGTGCCTCGGGTTAGATTAGGGTCAGCTTATACTTCACTTGTGAATGACAGCAATTTATTGACCCAACTTTGGAGATGAAATGAACGTGTTAAGTGACTAGTTTAAGGCTGTGTCAAGTTATTTACTCCCAATTTTTCAAAAATACACACTGAGACACAATTCAGGATTTAACTTCTTTGCCACAAGTGGGACTCAAGATTGAAGTGTTGTTTTTATATTATTTTTTTAAAGGCCAAAGGCTGGAGAGGATGCCGCAAACCCTCGACCAGCATGAGGAGCGGCTGGCTCTACTTGAAGCCAAATTGTTGATAAAATAAGGAAATTGTACATAGTTTAAATAAATGTTTAGTTTCTTAAAAATACATTTTGAACTTTCTTGCTCTGGTCATATGCCCCTTTATTTATATTTTGAACACTTGCAAACAGGTACAAAACACATACATATCTGCCCTAGTCTGCTAGCTTGAGGCACGATGGGCAGATTTGGAGCATTCTCAGGTCATTAGATGGCAATAAGCAAAACCAATAAAAGGGTAACTTCAGCTTTTACCTTGAAAGCTGATGTGTTTCAAGGTTAATGTTTGTAAGGGATTGCAGCTCATCCTTTTTCAGGGAGGAAACGTCTTTTCCCTAAAAAGTGTAAAGTGCGCCTGCCTGTCTCTTTTTAATATTTGCCAATGATCAAGTTTGGCCAAAAACAATGACAAAAGTTAGGTTTGGTGTGTGCAAGTTTTGGGAAGACTCCTCAGTGGGCAAAGGGGGTTTATGAGGTATCTGAAATGTAATTCCACTTTGCACTACAAGTGCAGTTGCTGTAGATCTGAAATGAGGGGGAAGCTCAGCTACATTTCTTAGCCACCCATTTGCTAGTTTAAATGCTAGTTTTAGGTTCCTGGCATGTCCCATTAGAATCTCCAGCAACTGCACTTTGAAGTGCAATTTGCAGTTGTAGTGCAAAAAGGATTGACGTTTTGTAAACAACTCCAATAGTATTTGATAAGACTGGCAAAGGGTCAGTTAGGCTACGATGGTATTCTGCGCCTAGCTGGCACAATCAGACTTTCCCCTCCTGAACACTCCAGCAATGGCAGACTTCGGCCCCAGCCTAAGCATATCCTGTAGTGTAAGGGCCTGCCCTATTGCATACAAATATGTAATTTTAAAGGGGTTGTAGAGTTTGGTTAAGTATTTTCTACTCTTTCCTTATATTTCCCTTCCAAATGCCTTAATTTCTTTGAATTTCTCACTTCCCGTTTTTTCTCAGTAAGCTTTACACCATCATTGGAGCGGTAGTAAGTCATTAAAGTGGAGCTCCACCCTAAAGTGGAACTTACGCTGATCGGATCCCTCCCCCCCTCCGGTGTCACATTTGACACCTTTCAGGGGGAGGAGGGTGCAGAGACGTGTCTAAAGACAGGTATTTGCACCCACTTCCAGCCCAGCATTCTCTGGCAAAATGTGGGCATTTAGTCACCCCCGTTGTGTGCTGGGAACACTCGGCTCCCAGCACATAGCGGGAGACAATCGGCGGGCGCAGCGCGACTCAGGCATGCGCCATAGGGGAACCAGCCAGTGAAGCCGGAGCGCTTCACTTCCTGGTTCCCTCACCATGGATGGCGGGGGGGCAGCAGAGTGACGAGCGAACGCTTGTCCTCTGCTGCGGACGCCGCTGGAGTCAAGGACAGGTAAGTGTTCTAATATTAAAAGTCAGCAGCTACAGTATTTGTAGCTGATGGCTTTTAATCTTTTATTTTGAGCGGACATCCGCTTTAACAACAGCTTACTGAACACCTTACTGCAGAGAAACAGGAAGTGAGAAATTCAGACACCCAAAAAAATGTACAAAACCCAATGAATGCAAAAGGGGAAGTGAACCAACAATTCCCTAGCTTCAAGTAAACATTTTTTCCCTAGGAAATTCCTAAGCAAACCTTGATAACCCATTTAAGCTTTGTGCTCATCTTCTCATTTGTTAATAACCAATAATATAGAAATATATCTAGATATATTTTTTGCAACTAAATAATGTGTATGTGGACATTCAGTTACAAAGTGAAATATCTCAATGAAAAACACACAAGGGGAAGCGTCCTATTCAAAGGTAATTATTACATTTAAATTACATTAAAGAAGCAAACATAAAAATTCGAAACAAAATTGGTGCATTTGTAAAGGCAAAAAACAATATTTAAGGGTGTTGCCGCCGTTGTTGTTCCGCCTGGGGGTTGAGGAGCTGGGTCATCTGCTACCGCAGGGCCACCTGCTGGGCCATAAGGGTCTCCATATGCTGCCGCTGGTGTTGTGTCAGTCTTATGGCCGGTCTCTGCTGGAGTGGGTTTGTGACCTGGGGTTGTGGCAGAGTGGTGGGGAAGGCGTGAGAGGTGGATTGGGGAACTGCATAATAGGAGAAACCAGTGAGGGGAGTGTGATTTTGGGGGGTGACTGGGAAACTAAAAATGGGTATACTAGGGGGAAGATACTGTGCATTGGCGTAAGCTAATAGTAGTGGATCTGGGCTTTCGTGAAGAGGGGTAGTGGAAGTTGAATAAGGGGAGTGGTCAGGTTGAGTGTGTGTGGCAGAGGGCAAGGGGAAAAGTGGAGTGGAGGTAGGTGCTGTGTGAGAAGTTGTAGGCTGGTCAGGTGGGGGTATGGGTGAAGTATGGTGTGTTTGGGTGTTAGGGTCTGTGGGGGCAGGTGAGGAAGTGGGGATATCGAATTGGGAGGGAGGGGTCTATCGGGGAAAGTTCAGAATCAGCCACCCCCGTGCTTTCTGGCCCTGGCCTGGCAACAGGCTCTTCTTGTAGCAACACAACACCTTGCTCTTCACTGCTACTGGCCCTGCTGTGAGAGCATCTGGCGACTGTTGCATTTAGTTCCTGTACCGCTAAACGCAGGGCCCGAATCTCAACACGACTTTCCCTGAGGACTCCAGTCTGGTTGTCAATAGCTGTAGTCAACAGGGAAAGTTCGGAAGCATGATCCTGGTCCCTACGCTGCAAGTGTTCTTGCAATTGCTGGCGGTCCTGAGCTTGGTGGCTCAAGGTTTCCTGTAGGAGCGCCAGTGTCCTTTCTACATAAGAAATTTGTGTAGAAGGGCCACCTTGCTCCAATAATCTATCCGCCTGGGCAGCCAACCTTTCACCAAGATTGATAAGTTGGCTTTGCACAGGTGGCAGGGGTGCTGATTCTGCTGCATCCAATGTGGGCTGGAAAGAAACAAACAAAAATATTCAATTAGCAAAAAAATCCTTTGCATTGCTGAACACAAAGTGGGTGCCATTTGACCAAAAAGTAGAACATTTTCAAAGCTGCGTTCCTTAGCACAGGAGACTTCAAACAAATGTTCGGAACAAGCTGAATTTCAAATACAATTAACATGACCAGATGCTTAAGATTAGTCACTATTCCATTTCCAAATACCAACTTGATGGATCAATGGACAAGGTATATGTGTGGGCAAGCAACAAATATAAAGGTTCTGTGGAAACACTTGTGGCAAAGAAGAATCATTATTGAACTTACCGCCTGTGAAGTCAGGTCAGCAGGACCAGCTGCATTGTCTTCAAAAGCCTAAAACCACCCCAAAAAAGTCTGCCATTACAACAGGTACATAGGACTCCATTCAATGTTCCCCACCCATTTTGGGAATTACACATACCCCCACATTGGATGCAGTATCGTCCCCCACTCCAGCAGCAGCCATACTCAACTGGGGCTCTGCATTTCAAACAAAGAAAGAAAAAGTAAGTAAACAACCAAAATAATCTTTCATTACGAACAGACAATTTGCCCAGTTTGTCTTTGTGAATCATGTTGACAAATATTCCAATGTGACCTAGCTTGGCAAAGACTTCAAATGTTGCCACTGACAACCCAGCCCCAAACCACCAGTAAAGAAGCCTTTGCCCTCAATATATGTGTGAGTGTTTGCTTTGCAATGGAGGACACCCTATTCACAGAATTCTGTATATAAAGCATGAGCACCCACCTACCCCCCTCCCACTCCCAAAGTTATTTTGATCTACAAGCATATGGGGCATTGGCAGTTCAAAACATACTAACCTAGATCTTCCTCCTGGCTTGTGTTCAGTGGGAAGGTGCTCGCCGCTGCTGACTCCTCCTGCAGGTGTGTTGCTGTCAAGATATTTTTAAGGTTAAACAAGTTTTCTATTACTGTTGTATTTTGGCCACACAAAGCAGAGCTCATTTGATTACTTACCAGGGGGGACCTGGCCAGTCTGTGTGGGCGGCTCATCGGGGTGTGGCGGACCAGAGGGGCTGCGAGGGGAAGAGGACAGAGGACTGGAGGCTGCAATGCAAGCACAGAAATCCAACATGTTTCTTCCTCAAGAGACACATTTCAAATGCTACATGTGATTTAACTTACCATGCTGGATATCATCAGTGTCATCCCGGAAATCAACACCAATGACGGTATCCAGGCTGATGGTATCCAGCATTTGCCTCTGGAAGTCCTTGAGGCGGGCAAGGTGGGATGGCGCCACACCTTCCCTCGTCACATACCCCTCGAGAGCCCATGTGGCCAGTAAACCCTTGAGCCGCCCCACCAGGTCATTGCAGCGCTTCTGCACCTGTTCTGGGGTACGGCGAGCACTGGTTCCCACTGAACTGACTGCCTCAGCAATTTGGCGCCATAGGTCCTTCCTTTGGGAAGAACCCGCACGTGAAATGCCAAGGCCCCGAATTTCATCACGGCGCAGCAAATATTCTGTTACCAGAACTTCGCAGCGCGCCCTTGTGGCCCTTGTGGCCTTTGGGAGGAACCCTCCCATGGCAGCCTTGGACCCATATCAGCTCCTCTTCCCCTGCGGCCTTGCAGCCTCATGCCCCGGGGCCTTCTGGAGGCCATGATGACAAGATTAGCTCTGTAAACAAACCCCAATTTTTTTTTTTAAATTAACCATTTGTTCTCTGAAAGCAATGAGAACATGAAGAGCTAGGAAACATGATTGCAGGAGGAACTTACAAGGCAGGCACTAGGTGGAGTGTGGCCCTTAAACAAATCGGAATCTGAAAACACAAACAAATAAAAATAAAAAAAATGTGTTCTCTGAAAGCAATGAGAACATGATGAGCTAGCAACCTGCTATTAAGGGGGAGGGGGGTGCAGATGGTGCCATGTCTCCTAAACAGTTTGTGATGCTAAAGGGATGTCAGAAACTAAAATGCAATGCTATACATAGAGCTCAAGGCAAAATTCCATTGAGTAGGGTGTAATAGAAGGAGCAGACAGGGCGACCCCATGGGGTAATCAAGTTAATAACTCCATGGAGCCTTCCCCCTCAACTGCTGCAAGAAACATGAACATTTGTGTTTGAGAATCAGCATGCACTTGACCAGCCCCTGCAGAGCAGAAATGATGCAGGAAACATTTGGATGCATAAAGTCATTACGCAGCAAGCAGTGCAGTACAATGCATGTGCTGCTGGGCAAACAAAAGCAACTCTGTTACCAAGAAACTTCTGAGATGAAACAAAAAGCGTTAAAGGATTGTCACTGGGCTGCCCTCAAGGAAAGAACTGTGATGTCCTGTGTGTTGCGAGAGACACAAGACTCTGGTCTGGAGCAATGGATGTTTATTCAGTACAGGCTGTACACTGCAACATGCATCTCAGGACATTACATCTTATCTGCTTCCTACATGAGCACACTCTAAGATGGCCACCGTACCCCTTGACCCTTGTCATCACTGCTGGGTGGAGCCAGCCTTAAAGTGCCATTACATGTGGAACCCTTCAGGTATAACACCTTCCATCCATCCCTCAAAAAAATAAACACAATAAAACCATAACAGAAACAAAACATTAACTGATAACTGTCCAGTAACAGTCCTCCAAACACAGGAAAATTACAGGACTTCAAGCTTCCAGGGACAGTTGCGGTTAATATGTCATTGAATCACTTCCGTCGGCCCCGTCGAAAGTCTCGTAACCGCTCTTGCAACTGCAACCGGTCAGGAGGGCGACAGTGTCGTTGAGGCCGGGCATCCAGCGATTCGGGACCGGAGGAAACAGGGCTGGCCGGAATGGGTACCGGCGGGGCCAAGAAGGGATCCCCCAACTCAGAGGGTAAACAGACCTCCGGACCAGAGCTGGAGGGCTCCGCTGGAGCTGAGTTCAAAATTTCAGAGTCCCCACAATCATCAGTCTCTGTGCATCCTGATCCGCTGGGAGCAGAACTTTGAGACACTGGTGGTTCAGCCGGCATGAGGGATTCGGGCAGTTGAGAACGAGGACGTAGTTGGTCCGCATGACGTCTGCAAATGGAACCATCTTCCAGGCGGACCTTGTACATCTTGGGTCCCCAAAGTCTCTGCAATGACAGCAGGAAGCCAACGGGTGTTGGAAGACCCATAAGATCGGGCCCATACCTTTTGTTGGGCTGTGAATCCGGGAAGCTCATGGTGTTTGACCATCTTGTCTTGGGACTGCAATACATGTTCCTGGACTGTTTGAGGGCGGAGCATATCCAAAACAGTCCATGGCTGCCGACCCAGAAGGAGTTCTGCTGGAGTTTTCCCAGTGGTTGCATGTGGTGTGTTTCTGTAAGCAGAAAGGAAGGAGTCCAGCTGCTGGGGTGACAGAGACTGTTGTTTACTTGCAGCCACTGTAGCTTTGAAATAGCGTTTGAAAGTCTGCACAAATCTCTCTGCTTGACCATTTGTAGCTGGGTGGTAAGGTGCGGTCAACTTGTGATTGATGTTGTGGGCAGTCAGGAAACGCTGAAACTCCTGACTGGTGAATTGTGCACCGTTGTCCGTGACGATTTCTCTGGGGTATCCAAACATAGCAGCGAGATGTAACAGTATGGAAACCATTGCCTTAGTCATTGGCTGAGTAACAGGAATGACCTCAGGCCACTTTGAATGGGCGTCCACTATGATCAAGAAGGTGTGTCCTCTGATCGGGCCTGCAAAGTCCAAGTGTAGGCGAAACCATGGAACCGTGGGCCAAGTCCAGGGCTGGAGGGCTGGACACACCCTTGAGGAGGGTCTCTTGCCGTTTGTGCACATCCAGCACAAGCATTCACATATGTTGCGATATCTGAGTCTAGGTTTGGCCACCACACATAGCCTCTGGCCTTTTGTTTCATACGAGTGCCCCCGGGATGACCAGCATGTAGCAAGTCCAGAATGTGTCTCCGGAGGGTCTGTGGAATGATCACTCTGTCTCCCCATAAAACACAGTTGCCAGCCACAGTTAATTCCATACGCCTACGGAAATAAGGTTCATACTCCTGTGTGACAGTTGCAGGCCAACCGGACCGTACCCAGGAGAGTATTGTTTTCAGAAAGGTATCCTTGGTTGTATGGGCTGCTATCTCTCCAGAAGACAAGAAGGACAGGCTGGTGTAACGACAACTCTTGACCGGTGGAGAAGAGTCCATGGACCTCCCTGTCAGTCGGGACATTGCGTCCGCATTAGCATTGGCATCATGACCACGATACTGAATTTTGTAGCTGTATGCCCCCAAAAATAGGGCATAGCGTTGGAGGCGGGCCGCAGTAGTCTGGGAGATGCCTTTGTCAGGGCTAAAGATCTGAAGGAGTGGTTTATGGTCTGTCAGTATGGTGAATTCCCTACCATACAGGTAAAGATGAAACTTCTTAATTGCCCATATGAGCGCAAGAGCCTCTTTGTCAATGTGTGAGTAATTGCTTTCTGCTTTTGTCAAAGACCTGGAGGCAAATGCCACTGGTTTTTCTGAACCATCTGGTAAGATGTGGGATAGTTCCGCCCCCAGACCATAGGGTGAGGCATCACAAGCCAAGGTGAGAGGCTTCTGGAGGTCAGAGTGCACGAGCATGCGTGACGCCAACAGCTTCCGCTTAGAAACTTCAAAAGCACGCTGGCATGCAGCCGACCAGTCCCATCTGGAGTGTTTCTCCAAAAGCTTGTTCAATGGAAACAAGGTGTGTGCCAGATCTGGCAGGAATTTGTGGTAATAGTTCAGCAAGCCCAGGTATGATCGCAGCTGCTGGACGTTGGTTGGGGCTGGAGCGTTGACTAAAGCATCAACTTTGGCTTCCGTGGTGTGAATACCTTCTGCATCCACAAGGTGGCCACAAAACTCCAATTTAGGCACCATGAATTGGCATTTTGCTAAGTTCACTTTCAGACCCTGTTCTTGGAGTCTCGCCAACACAAGCTCCACATTCTGCTTGTGTTCCTGGTCAGTCCGTCCCGTGATGAGCATGTCATCTAGCAGGCACTGCGTAAAAGGAGTGTCCGCCAAAATCTCGTCCATTTTTCGTTGCCAAATGGCTGGGGCAGAGGCTACCCCAAACACCATCCGATTATATTCATATAGTCCCTTGTGGGTGTTGATGGTCAGAAATTTGTGGGAAGAAGGATGGACCTCAAACTGTAAATATGCTTGTTTGAGATCAAGCTTGGTGAACTTTTGACCCCCTGCAAGAGAGGCAAAAATGTCATCTACTCTGGGTAGGGGATACTGGTCTATTTCCAGTTGGGAGTTCAGTGCCATGCGGAAATCGCCACAAATGCGCAAGTCCCCATTCGCTTTCTTTACCGGTACAACTGGTGATGCCCACTCGCTGTGCTCTACCTTTGAGATGACACCTTGTTCCTCCAGCCAACTTAGTTCTGCTTCCACACCTGCTCGGAGTGCGAAAGGTACTGTCCGAGCTTTGAAGAACTTAGGCTGAGCGTTGGGTTTCAGCTTGAGTCTCACACAGTCATGTTTTATTTTTCCCAACTGGTCATCAAAAACCTTTGGGAACCGCTGCTTCAGGGACACCACCCATCCCTCATCATCTCCTAATGGCATGGTGACGGTGTTACAGGGACTTATGGCGATGTCTGGCATACCAAAGTGAGCAATCCAGTCTCTCCCAAAGAGAGGGGGTCCCCCATTTTTCAGGATATATAATGGCAGTCTCTTTGTCTGACCCTTGTACAATACCTTTACTTTTGCGTAACCCAGTGGGTGGAGTATCTGCTTTGAGTATGTCTGCAGTTTGATTGGTGTTGGGCGGACAGTTCTTCGGGTCTGAAGTTGTCTCCATTGTTTCTGGGTGATAACTGAAACTGCTGCTCCTGTGTCTACATCCATCTTGAGTTTCTTTCCCTCAATGGTTACATCTACAGTCATTGGGGAGGGTGCTGCATGCATATGATGTATGTCTAACCTGTGGAGCACTTCTTCATCCTCTGACTCAGATGATGATGTATATCTTCCCACCATATATGTCTTTGTCTTGGGGTTCAGAGGTTGTTTATCTCGCACCGTCTTGCTACGGCAAACTCGTTTCAGATGGCCGGTCCTACCGCAATTATGACAGGTCTGATCCTTAAACCGGCAGATTTTGTGGTCATGGTCTGTATTCCCACAACGGTAACAAGCTGACTCCCGGGTTGGTGGGGGGGTCGGTATTTCCAGTTTGCGGCAGTTGGCTTGACTGCTGTTCTGAAAACAGATTCAGTTCGCATGTGCCGCGCTATACAAGTTTTCATTCATTCATTCAAAACTTCCTGCTTCACCTCTTCCCTTCTGCTCTGGGGGTTCAATTGCTCTGTATCTTTCACAGCCATTTCCATCACTGAAGCTATCTCAATTGCCTTTGTAAGGGTAAGGTCTTTCTCTGTTAACAGTCTCTTTTGTGTCAACTCACACTGCAGTCCCATAACAAACTTATCTCTCAGTGCAGAAGGTAGGTAGTCCCCAAAAGAACAGGTAGAGGCTAGTCTGCGAAGGGCAAGCACATAAGCTTTAATCTCTTCACCTGTCTGCTGCTGCCTCTGATAGAAGCAAAATCTTTCTGCTATTTCTAGTGGTTTGGGCTGGAAGTGATCCTCTAGCAGTGTCAGCAGCTCTGCCAATGTCTTAGCTGAAGGTTTTACAGGGGAAAGCAGATCTGTAAGAGTGTCATAAGTTTTGGACCCGACCAATGTAAGAAAAACTGCCACTTGCCTGTTATTTGTGATGTCATTTGCACTAAAATACTGTTCCAGCCTCTCAACCCAGGAACTCCAGGATGTCTGTTCTCCATCAAACTCACTTAATGTCCCGATGAATGACATTTTCCTGCTGGGATCTGTGACTGCTTTTATCCAGGTGACAATCCACAATGTCCTTGTCTCTCTCTATCTCTCAGACTGATAGACACTTTGTAAATTCCATTCTCGTCGCCACTGTGATGTCCTGTGTGTTGTGAGAGACACAAGACTCTGGTCTGGAGCAATGGATGTTTATTCAGTACAGGCTGTACACTGCAACATGCATCTCAGGACATTACATCTTATCTGCTTCCTACATGAGCACACTCTAAGATGGCCACCGTACCCCTTGACCCTTGTCATCACTGCTGGGTGGAGCCAGCCTTAAAGTGCCAGTACATGTGGAACCCTTCAGGTATAACAAGAACAAACTGGTGTAACTCACATTACAAATAATATAGGAATTATTAGTCTGGCCATACATATCTAAAAAAATGGGATTGTGATTTACCTTCCAATATATAGTGCAAGGGCCTGTCTGTTTGCCGACAGAATTGAGCTCTTACAAGAAAAACTCATATTATATGGTTTTGCTAAGAGTGTGTATGGGGTGTTAACCAGCATGTCTGCATATTTGTAGGGGCAAAGAGTTTGGAACAAACCCAAAGCCACATAGCTAATATGTAAAATCCAGGCAGCGATTGGACTAATTACATACACACACACAATTTTTTGTGGGGCTGGAGAGGAAATTCCCAACAAAAGAGATTTCCTAAACACAGCATGGGATTAGTAAACAAATTATCAATTATTTGCAACTAAAAACAGTTTAGGGAAAGTTTGAGTGGGAGCACATGGTAATGAAGGGATTCTTTCAAGCAGGTTAGAGTGAAATATATGTGACTTACCTTTAGAATAAGTTTTGTCATGTGCTAACTCTGCATCCAGAACAAAGAATGAAGAGCAAACAGTCAAGTTTTTATACAAGAGCAGGGTGTGGCTCAAATATTTGTCGCGCAAGTTTGGCGGGTAACTTCCGCGCCTAAAAATTTCCCGCCCATTAGCGCATATATGTGCGCCTGCGCACGCGCATAAATACCGCCTGGGTTTTGGCTTTTCGTTTTGACATAAAATGGCAGAGGTTGGGAATGTGGTGGCTGTCGCTATAGGCCTTGTTCAACAGGCCATTCTACATGAGCTACAAGGAGATACAGGAGGAAGAGGCAGCGGGTGTTGCTGCACCCCGCATACGACAGCCTCGGCTGTTTCTGCCACGGGCCATTATGCATGATATGAGGGACAGTGATATCCGGCAAAAGTTCCGACTCACCAGAGGAGCTATTGATTTCTTATATGGCCTGATGTCACAAAAGCTTGAGCCACAGACCGCCAGAAGCCAGGCGGTTCCTGGCTAGTGTTGCTCACGAATATTGGTATTGCGAATATTCGCTACGAATATAGCATATTCGAGTATTCGCGATATATTCCGAATTTCGCGGTGAATATTCGCTATTTCGAATATTCATATTTTTTCAATTTTTTTTAGAACAGATCACATCCTAGAGATCCCCATCGACGTCTAAAAGCATTGCTGGTATGATTAGAGACCTTGGGCCGAGTAGCTGCAGCGATCATTTTATATTGCCGAAAAATCGCAATGCGATTATTCGGCAATAGCAATATCGCGCGATTATTTTCGAGAAATTCGCAATATTGTTTTTAGCTAAAATAACACATATATTCGATTTCAGAGTGTTACTGTCGAAATTCCGCAATCAATTTCTCATTCGCATTTTTACGAAATTACGATAAAATATCAAGAATATTCTGAGCCAATCAGAGTGCTCCATTCCGCATTTCTCGAAATTTCGCAATTATTTTGTATTATAAAATATCACGAATATTCTGAGCCAATCAGAGTGCTCCTTCCGCATTTGCCGAATATTCGCAATTATTTTGTATTGTAATATATCACGAATATTCTGAGCCAATCAGAGTGCTCCTTCCCCATTTGCCGAATATTCGCAATTATTTTGTATTGTAATATATCACGAATATTCTGAGCCAATCAGAGTGATATTTCCGCATTTGCCGAATATTCGCAATTATTTTGTATTGTAATATATCACGAATATTCTGAGCCAATCAGAGTGCTCCTTCCGCATTTCTCGAAATTTCGCATTCGCAATAGCGAAATTTCGCAATCATTTCATTTCCAAAAAATATCACGAATATTCGTATTTAGCGAATATATCTCGAATATTCGACTATATATTCGAGATATATCGCGAAATCGAATATGGCATATTCTGCTCAACACTATTCCTGGCATGGTGAAGTTATTGGCCACACTTTTTATATTTTAGGCCGTGGCAGCTTCCAAACCACCTCTGGCCTCATCTTGGGGATCAGCCAACCCACGGTGTCCAGGGTGTTTATGCCATTCTTGACCTTGTGCCCCAATTTATACACTGGCCACAAAGTGAAGATGAGTGGAATAATGTGAAGATGGCTTTCTACCAACGTGGAGAATTTCCACAGATCCTGGGGGCCATTGATTGTACCCACGTCGCTATCAGGCCCCCCAGGAGATGTGAAGTGGACTTCAGGAACCGTAAGCAGTACCACTCCCTGAATGTCCAGATTGTATGTGACGCCAGACAGCGCATAATGAGTGCACACACGGGTTTTCCAGGGTCATGCCATGATGCTTTCATCCTACGCCAGACTGCCCTATATCAAAAGTTTGAGAGTGGCCAAATGCCCTCAGGATGGCTCCTTGGTAAGATATAATGTAAAAACATTTTCTGAACTAAATCTACACCGTTTAATGTAATCAACCCTGTCCTCAGGGCCCACTAACAGGTCAGGCTTTATATATTACATTGGGGAGATGCAGACTAGAATACTGCAATCACTGAGCAGCAAATGACATCACCTGTCATGCATTTCATTTTTCTTGCCAACCTGGCCTGTTAGTGGGCCCTGAGGACAGGGTTCATGAACACTGATTTACTTCTGCTAGGTTGACATGAATGGCATCATTGGGGTGTATTAGCCAGAACTGGTGCACTCTGAATCTGCTGCAGCTCTGCATGGTAGCCAATCATCTTCTCACCTCAGCTTGTTCCAAGAAGTGTTGGCACTAAAACCTGGATGTAGATTGGTTTGTAGGCAGAAGTAAAGCTGACATTGCAATCCCCAGTTTAAGGAAATGGAAAAAAAATGGAGATTGCAAAATAAGTCTCACTTCTGCATATAAACCAATCAGCTTATCTGTTTAAGGTCAACCTAACAGAAAAAATCTGGGCTGACTTTGACCAAAGTTTTGAGGAGATCAGCCATAAGCTGGCCATACACCATATAATTCGAACTAACAATTTGGATCAGATTCACTCTAAAATTCATAGTGCAGGGGCCTGATTGCAAACACATTTGAAGTGTTTATATGTTTATGGAAAATGTAAAGGAAAGTTAGACATGAAAATTGTATAATGTATGGCCAGCCTTAGGCACATGTATAGTGTAAACCTTGAACTTGATGGAAAAGTTTTTCTGGGTGATGTAGGGTGTAAGTCACTTCCCAAACATGAAATGTACTAATTTTGACTTTTGTTTTTGCAGGGGATGCTGGTTACCTCCAACTGGCGTGGCTGATGGCCCCAGTGAGGTACCCCCAGAGCCAGCCAGAACACAGATACAATAGGGCCCACCGCAAAACCCTCTCTATTGTGGAGTCCACATTTGGGCTATTAAAGAGCCGGTTCATGTGTCTGGCCAGGCCTGGGGGAGAACTCCTGTACTCTCCTCGGAAGTCTGCCAGGATCATTCTTGCATGCTGTGTCTTACACAACATATGTTTGGCAAGGAATGACTCCTGGGAGACTTCTGAGGAGGAGGAGAGGGAGCCTGAGGTCCATCAGCCACCAGTTGCCAGGAAGGAGCACACTGAGGCAGGATTGGCTACTCGGGCTGAGCTCATCAGGCGATATTTTACAGGTAAGTAATCCTATCTAGTTGTGAATATGGAAAAACTACAACATAACATGGACACCCACACTAAGAAATATCTGTCACCTGTTCTTGGCATTCTATGGAGTCTGTTGTCATCAACATGATGCCACTGGGCAGCACAACCCCAAAATAAATGGCAAGCATAGTTTATTTTCTGACATGGAGTGGAGAAGGAGTAGAAGAGCTGTCAGGTGTTTGTGTCCCCTTTAGAGAGAGCTAACATGTGTATTATGAAATGACTTCTGTTATGTTTTTGACATTCCTAATGTTTTTTTATTCTTTAGATGAATACGCACATGAGCATTAGACCCTGGAAAACCTGTTCAGAGGGAGTGTCTGGAGTCACAGGTGTGTGCCTTAACCAGTACCCAGGTGATACCTGGAGCACAAACACAGCTCCCTGTCCAAGGAAGCAAAGCTGTTTGTAATTCCATAAATTAGGAACATCTTTATTAACTTTGAGATTGATTTCTAAGAGCAACCAAAACATAAATATGCACAGAGGCATGCACTACACAGACCAGCATGCACACACGGCTCGTCTGAGTCTATAGGTGCCCAATGACAAACCTGCACCTAACTAGTCCTGTATGCCCCACATGACGTTAATACAGTGCCGATCCTGACCTCCCTGGGGCCCTAAGCAAAATGACATGTCACATTAAATATTAATGTTGATAAGGGGGGGGGGCACTGCCAACAGTGACATGTCACATTAAATATTAATGTTGATAAGGGGGGGGGGGCACTGCCAAGAGTGACATGTCACATTAAATATTAATGTTGATAAGGGGGGGGGCACTGCCAACAGTGAGATGTCACATTAAATATTAATGTTGATAAGCGGGGTGAGGGGCCAAAAATGACGTCTCACCAGGCAGGGCCTCTAGTCATTTGGGGGGCACCCAGCAGTAACCAATATGTTTGTTTCACTCCTCAACTAGGATAAAGTGATTGACCAAACTATAACTAGCCTGCATTAAATAAAAGGATATTCTGAAATATGACTCATATATATTTCATTGTCATTGTATAGGAGTGGTACTGCTTACGGATCCTGTTGGTAGAAAGCCATCTTCACATCCTCCACTCATCTTCGTTTGTGGAAAGTGTATACGTTGGGGCACAAGGCCAAGAACTGGCATATTGGACCTGCATAAACACCCTGGAAGGCCAGAGGTGGTTTGGAAGCTGAACAGCCATTTCCCCATCCCTCTCCTCTGTTTTTGATTTTGTGTTTAACCACTTAAGGACCCCCGCACGCACATATACGGCCACAGAATGGCACGTACAGGCACAAGGGCGTAAATTTACGTCCCCGCCTGAGTGCGGTTCGGGGGTCCCCCTACCTCTGGGAGCGATCAGGGATCTGCGGGCGTATGTCCGTGATATCCGCCCCCCCCGCGATCGCTCCCAGCCAATGGGAGCGCGCTCCCAGCCTGTCACTTCCTCCTCCTGTGTTTACACAGGAAGGAGGAAATGATGTATTCTCTCATCGCAGCGCTGTTTCCCAGCGCTGCTGATGAGAGAAGACATCACAAGTAAGTGTGCACCAACACAACACTGACACACACTCACATAGGCATATTAACCCCTTGTGATCGCCCCCCCCACCCCCCTGTCACAGTGTCACTGAATGCAGTGATTTAATCACTGCATTTAGTGTCAGTGTGACATGCAGTGTAAAAAACAGTTAGTGGTAGGTTCAGGATAGCCCCCCCACCCCCCCTAATAAAGTTTTAACCCCCTGATCAAAAATGTGTTTTTTTTTCAAAAATGTCGCTCTATTTTTGTATATAGCGCAAAAAATAAAAATCGCAGAGGTGATCAAATACCACCAAAAGAAAGCTCTATTTGTGGGAAGAAAAGGACGCAAATTTTGTTTGGGAGCCATGTCGCACGACCGCGCAATTGTCTGTTAAAGCGACGCAGTGCCGAATCGCAAAAACACCTTGGGTCATTTACCAGCGTATTGGTCCGGGTCTTAAGTGGTTAAAAAAAAAAAAAAAGTTTGACTTTAGAGACCTTTTTCTTTCCAAAGCTGCAACAATTTGCTATAAAATGTCAGCGCTACTTTTTGTAAAATGATGGTGCGACTTACATTGATCTGTTCTGACGCGCAGGAGTTCAATTGTGCTAAAATATTTGTGCACTACTTTGTTCCAACTTCTGTGTGACTTGTTCTCACATGGTTTTCAACAGTCGCATGACTGCAGAAAAAAAAAAACATTGCGAAGTCGCATTGGAAATCACACATCTTTGGGGGTGAAATAGTGGAAACAGTGGCAAAAGCAGGAATAGGAAGACGCATTGAAAGAAAATCAAACAGGCTCATTGCACTGAATGTAATTCATGGAAGATGTAACTAATCGCCCTGTATTGTCACATTTAAAACTATGAACCAAGGAATTTCTTGTGTTTCTAAAAGCCTCTGTTCTTCTTCTGTTTTGAATTGAAAGATTTAGATACTGAAATAATGACAAAAAATACATTGAAATCAAAGATATATTATAGGAATGAGTTTGACATAACAAGGGGTTAATGAAGTGAGGACAGATACTAATTGGCTAGCAAGACACACCCAATTAGATGCAAATGCGCTAAGCCAGCAGGTTTGGGAGATTAACCATGATTAATACGTGTACGCCGGAAGATTTGCACATTTATTATTACGGTGCACCTCAATGTGCGCCGGGACGCGCGCCTTATTAACTCACCATCCGGCGTGCCAATTGCTGCATGAACCGGCGCAGCGCAGCTTCAATAGTAAATCAGCCCCACAGTGTCTTTTCAGATAGATAGATAGATAGATAGATCGATCAGGGAGGCTACTAGTTAGTATAGTTAAATGTACAGTTTGTAGAGAATATATTCACATCCCTAGGAGTTGTCAATATATTTATAAACTGTATAGCTTAGCTAGTTCTGCTATTAGTATCTGTCAGGCAGGAGATTGTGCTTGATGCTCTAACGTGTTAGTGTACACGTGTTAGTTCATTGCACATAGATGCATTAACTGTTACTGCACGTGTGCTATTTATTTGCACAGAAAGGCAGTTGCTGTTAATGCAAGTGGGCTATTGAATTGCACAGAAAGGCAGTCGCTCTGACTGTGCGTGTGCTGTGACATACCACCTGAGCGCATTTGGGGTCACCGTACGTGTGCTGTGACATACCACCTGAGCGCATTTGGGGGTCACCGTACGTGTGCTGTGACATACCACCTGAGCGCATTTGGGGGTCACCGTACGTGTGCTGTGACATACCACCTGAGCGCATTTGGGGTCACCGTACGTGTGCTGTGACATACCACCTGAGCACAGTTAGTGCCACTGTACGTGTGCTGGTATATACCACCTGAGCACTGTTCGTGTCACTGTTCCTGTGCTGGTATATACCACCTGAGCACAGATAGTGCCACTGTACGTGTGCTCCTATATACCACCTGAGCACAGTTAGTGCCACTGTACGTGTGCTCCTATATACCACCTGAGCACTGTTAGTGTCACTGTTCCTGTGCTGGTATATACCACCTGAGCACTGTTAGTGTCACTGTTCCTGTGCTGGTATATACCACCTGAGCACAGATAGTGCCACTGTTTGTGTGCTCCTATATACCACCTGAGCACAGATAGTGCCACTGTTTGTGTGCTCCTATATACCACCTGAGCACAGATAGTGCCACTGTTTGTGTGCTCCTATATACCACCTGAGCACAGATAGTGCCACTGTTTGTGTGCTCCTATATACCACCTGAGCACTGTTAGTGTCACTGTTCCTGTGCTGGTATATACCACCTGAGCACAGATAGTGCCACTGTACGTGTGCTCCTATATACCACCTGAGCACAGATAGTGCCACGGTTTGTGTGCTCCTATATACCACCTGAGCACAGATAGTGCCACTGTTTGTGTGCTCATATATACCACCTGAGCACAGATAGTGCCACTGTTTGTGTGCTCCTATATACCACCTGAGCACAGTTAGTGCCACTGTACATGTGCTGGTATATACCACCTGAGCACTGTTAGTGTCACTGTTCCTGTGCTGGTATATACCACCTGAGCACAGATAGTGCCACTGTACGTGTGCTCCTATATACCACCTGAGCACAGATAGTGCCACTGTACGTGTGCTCCTATATACCACCTGAGCACAGATAGTGCCACTGTACGTGTGCTCCTATATACCACCTGAGCACAGATAGTGCCACTGTACGTGTGCTCCTATATACCACCTGAGCACAGATAGTGCCACTGTACGTGTGCTCCTATATTCCACCTGAGCACAGATAGTGCCACTGTACGTGTGCTCCTATATTCCACCTGAGCAGAGTTAGTGCCACTGTACGTGTGCTGGTATATACCACCTGAGCACAGTTAGTGTCACTGTACCTGTGCTGCTATATACCACCTGAGCACAGTTAGTGTGACCGCACGTGTGCTGCTATATACCACCTGAGCACAGTTAGTGTGACCGCACGTGTGCTGCTATATACCACCTGAGCTCAGTTAGTGTCACTGTACCTGTGCTGCTATATACCACCTGAGCTCAGTTAGTGTCACTGTACCTGTGCTGGTATATACCACCTGAGCGCATTTCGTGTCACTCCGCTTGTGCTGTTACATACCACCTGAGCTCTTCAATATGTCTGAAAGGAGAACAAAGAGAGGCAGAGAGTCACAAGGGCAAGCAGGCTCTGCATGTAGAGGTAACGCTGGTAGTGGATGTGGTGCATCCTCTTCAGCACGTGGCCGTGGCCGCTCGTCCTTCTTTTTGGGAGCTGGCCGTGTTGAACCTCAACATGCAGAGGAATTAGTAGAGTGGATGACCAAGCAGTCCTCATCCTCCTCATCCTCTCTCACACAGACTGATCAAAGTTTTTCTGGCAAAGCAGCTGCCAAGGCGTCCTCTTCCCTCTGCACGATGGCTTCACACAATACTTCCCTAGTACCACCATGTCCTCCTGAGGAGTCCCCCGAACTGTTTCAACACAGTGTTGGGTACATGCTACAGGAAGATGCGCAGCGTTTAGAAGACTCCGATGACGGAACACTGATAGAGGAAGGTATTGATGTGAGCTCAGGGAGAGGGGGTGGCCGAGAGGGACAGCAATTTGTCAGTGAGGATGTTCCCCCAGCTGGAGCATACTGCCAGGTGGTTGACAGTGATGAGGAGGGAGGGGATGATGAGGTCACTGACTGTACCTGGGTGCCTGATAGGAGAGAGGAGGAGGAGGAGGAGGCACAGGCACATCTCCAAAGAGGCAGGATGCCCTCCAAGGGTCAGCTTAAGGTCACACCCACTGCATTACAGCGCACATCTATGGCGCTTGTGCATGGCGCTGCTGTGTCTGACCGGTACAGCAAAAGTTCTTTGGTGTGGGCCTTTTTTGAAATATGTCCACAAGATCGTACCTTTGCTATTTGCAACTTATGTCGCAAGCGTATCTCGCGTGGCCAAAACATCAACCGCCTGGGTACCACATGCTTGTCCAGACATATGTCGACCAGCCATGCAGCTCGTTGGCAAGCACACCAGAAAGACCCACACCAAAGAAAAAAGTGTACCCCCCCTTGCCCTTCTGGGACCTCCAACCCCAGTAGACCCCCAGTCCTCTCTGAAGCCTGCAGTGAAGGTGTAGAAATAGGTGTGTCACAAGCTAGTAGTAGTGGTCAATCTACTGATAGTACCAGGCAAATTTCCCTGCCCTAGCTGCTGCAGCACCGAAAGAAGTACAATCCCAGCCTTTCACATGCCCAGCAGTTGAATGCTAGCTTAGCGAAATTGCTAGCACTTCAACTGCTATCTTTTCAGTTGGTAGATTCTGCCCCCTTCCGTGAGTTTGTGCAATGTGCAGTACCTCAGTGGCAAGTACCAAAACACCACTTTTTCTCACGGAAGGCTATTCCGGCTCTCTACCGGCATGTGGAAGGCAATGTCCATGCCTCGCTGGACAGGGCGGTCAGTGGTAAGGTGCATTTTACTGCTGACTCATGGTCCAGCAGGCATGGACAGGGACGTTGCTTGTCTTTTACGGCGCATTGGGTGATTCTGCTCGCAGCTGGGAAGGAAGCAGGGCAAGGTCCAGTAGTTTTGGAGGTTGTTCCGCCACCACGCCTCCAAAACACTACTACTGCTTGTGACACACCTCTTTCCTCCACTCCCTCCTCTTCTTCTTCCTCTGTGGCCTCTTCCTGTGGGGATGTTTTCTCCGAACCAGCAGTGCTCCGTAGGCGTAAGAGGGGATACGCAGGAATGCAGGCCAAGAGATGCCATGCGGTGCTAGAGCTGGTGTGCTTGGGAGACAGATGCCACACTGGGGAAGTGGTTTTGTCAGCTCTGCAGGGTCAGGCCGAGAGATGGTTGACGCCACGCCAGCTGAAGCCTGGAATGGTGGTCAGCGATAATGGCACCAACCTCCTCTCTGCCCTGCGACAGGGAAAACTCACCCACGTGCCCTGTTTTGCGCATGTCCTCAATTTGGTGGTGCAGCGGTTCTTGGGCAGGTACCCGGGCTTGCAGGATGTCCTGAAGCAGGCCAGGAAAGTCTGTGTGCATTTTCAGAGGTCATATAATGCCACTGCTCGGCTGACTGACCTCCAAAGGGAATACAACCTGCCCAAGAACCGCCTAATTTGTGACATGCCCACCAGATGGAACTCAACGTTGGCCATGCTGCAGCGGCTGCACACGCAGCAGCGGGCCATCAATGAGTACCTGTGCCAATATGGCAGCAGAACTGGGTCAGGGGAGCTAGGTTTTTTTTCCCCACGCCAGTGGGCCTTGATCAGGGATGCATGCACTGTCCTGTCACCATTTGAGGAGGCCACGAGGATGGTGAGCAGTGACAGTGCATGCATCAGTGAGACTGTCCCTCTTATTCACCTGTTGGAGCACACGCTACGTGGAATAATGGACAGGGCCCTTGAGGCAGAACAGAGGGAGGAATAGGAGGACTTCCTTACCTCTCAAGGCCCCCTTTACCCAGACAGTGGTCCTGCTTGCCCACCCAGCACACAGGAAGAGGAGGAGGAGGATTGTATCAGCAGCATGGAGGTGGAGCCTAGCACTCAGCAGCAGCAGTCTTCAAGGGATCATTTACAGTCCCAAGGAGCACATGGAGTTTTACGTGGCTGGGATGAGGTGCCTGTGGATCCTGTCATCCTCAGTGACCCAGAGGACTGTGCCCCGAATGCCTCTGCAAACCTACGCTGCATGGCCTCCCTGATTCTGCAAAGCCTGCGTAAGGATCCTTGTGTACGTGCTATTAAGGAGAGGGATCATTACTGGCTGGTGACTCTCCTTGATCCACGTTACAAAAGTAAGGTTGCGGACCTTATGTTGCCATCGCAGAGGGAGCAGAAGATGAAACTTCTGCGGGAGGCCTTGCAGAAGGGTCTGTGCAATGCGTTCCCAGAACCAGGGGGATTACCAAAACCTGGCTCTGGACAACGTCTTGCTGAGGCTTCGGTGACTCACAGAAGGGGCGGTGGAGAAGGTGGTCGTCTGACCGATGCGTTCAGGCAGTTTTTTGCTGCTGATGGAATATCCTTCTCCTCCTCACTTTTCTTGCTGATAGCTAGTAAGAAATGTTGTGTCCCCAAGGCCCAATTTTTCTGCCCCTGTTTAACAGGGGCGCCTAATAACAATTTTTGATGCAATAATTTGCACGTGGCTCCTTGTTGCGCTCCAATTGGAGTTATTGTGAGGGGTTGCAGTGTTGTGTTGTGCCCAAGGCCCAATTTTTCTGCCCCTGTTTAACAGGGGCGCCTAATAACAATTTTTGATGCAATACTTTGCACGTGGCTCCTTGTTGCGCTCCAATTACAGTATGTTTGAGGGGTGCCCTTTTTTCTAAAAATGTTCTTTCTCACAACAATAATGGCCCCCCACCGCTAAAATATTCGACATAATGTTGCCACACAGAACTTGCGCAAGTAGCATTAATTACTTTTTTTTTGTCCTTTCATGTTGTGCAGGGACATCTCTAAACACGTGCCACTACTATAGACACCCAGCAGGTGTGATATTTAAAGGATTTTTTTTTCACTTTAAGCATCATTAAAATGGCTGCTCCGCAAAAAACGGCCGTTTTAAAAAAAAAAATTCCATTGATACATGTTCCCTGGGGCAAGACCCGGCTTCTGAATGACGTTTTCCAACATTTAATTGGATTTTGGTCTTTAAAATGACCATTTTTGAATTTGAACGTTCGGGTCCCATAGACTTTAATGGGGTTCGAAATATTCGTGCGAACCCGCGGTCCGTTCGAACGTTCTGGTGTGAACCGAACCCGGGGGTGTTCGGCTCATCCCTATTCAGGAACCCCTAGATAGATTTGCCCGTGGGTTGGGGGGTGTTGGGGTCTGCGTGGAGGTTATAAAGGGAGCTATACTATTGCGCGAATTGGTTTGCGATGTCCTGGGGGTTAGTGATTTTATGGGGCAGAGTGGGATGTTTCAGAAAAGCTATTCTAGCTTTGGTGCGGGCAGCTTTAAGTCTATTTGCTAAATATTTGCCTGCTCTATTGGCGTTGGAGTAGTAGTTTAATTTTAAGGCGACTCAGGTGTTTGCCAAATTGTTGTGAGAGGAGGCTCCTAATATGTTCCCTATGGCTGTTGAGCTGTTTAGATACTGCCTCAGATGGTGCTCTCTTATTCTGAGACTCCAGCTTCCTCAGCAACAAGAGAGCTTCGTCGTAAGCCTGAGCTTGCCTCCTCTTTTCTCTATCATCTAATTGGATTAAAATGCCACTCATATAAGCTTTGTGTGAGTTCCAAAACGTATTAGGGTCGTCTACTGATCCTGAGTTGTCTAAAACAAAGTTTTGAAGGTGATTGGTGACGTGGGTTAGGCAGTGCTTTTCCTGTAGTAGTTTGGGGTTACAGCGCCAGGTGGGAGGAGAGAAGGAGACGCCTTTTTCCGCAACTGACATGGAAATGGCAGCATGGTCAGACCATGTAATATCATGAATTGACACATTTTCAACAAATTGTAATAACCACTTATCTGTCAGGAACATATCAAGGCGCGAGTAGGATCTGTGCCTACTGGAAAAAAAAGTATAGTCCCTTTCACGTATATGTAGACAACGCCGCACGTCAAAAAGTTCTTCGGTGTGAAGCAAGGGTTGTAGTGCTGATGAACCTTTGGGCTTGCTTCCTGAGGTGTCCATTCTTGGGTCAGATGTAATATTGAAGTCCCCACATAGCAGGAGGTTTTCATACTATAAGGATTTGGCTTTGTTAAAGACCCTACGTAAAAATCGGATTTGATGTGTGTTAGGAGCGTATACCGTGGCAATCGTATACGGCTTGGAGTTAATGTCCCCAGTAACTATAATGTACCTGCCACCGTCGTCTGTGACAACCTCCTTGGGTTGGAAAGATAAAGAGTCTCTGAAGGCCATCATGACACCACCAGTTTTGCTGTCCGGTGTACAGGCCATACAAATGAGTAGGAAGTTCTTGTGCGAGCAGCGTAGAGTTTTGTGTGTCTGAAAATGTGTTTCCTGCACACACAAGATATCTGTTCCTTGTTTGGTGGCCTCCGCCCAAAGTGAAAATCTCTTTGCCGGATGGTTCAAGCCCCGGGCATTAATAGATAGAACCTTAATGGTCATTGTGATGGAGTATTAGGAAGATCTGTGAGGACTTAGCGTTGGTACTTACTGCGTCCGAATCGGGCCTCCGAGGCAAAACCTTTCTGATAGACCAGGACTAAGGAGCTACCGTTCCGTCCAAAACAACTGGGTAAGTTCTGCTGGTGTTGCTGTGCACTTCAAAAAACCGAGAAAAGGTAACAAAAAATAAAAAAAAATCAACAAAAGTTAACTGTAGAACAATAAGAAGTGGATCCATAACCGATCCTCGAGCAGGCATAACTGCTATTTATAAGGTGGGGGGATATGAGAACGCGCCAATTGCGCTATCTTGTCCCCGGAGATAACATAGAGTTAAGTTGGATTATATGTTTGTGCTTCCACTGACTTTTTTCTTGCTTGAGCATTTGTGGGACACCACTTGCCAATCATCATGTATGGGGTGCAGGCCAAGCGATGAGGTTGGTTGGGCTGGTTGGTCAGGTATAATACCCCATTGGCGCAAGGCTGATAGCCCGTCCTCCATGGAGGACACAGAAACAGTGGCCCCATTGTGAGTGATGGTGAGGGTGGTTGGGTACTTCCATTTATGCAGGATGTTGTGATTCCTTAAGGCTTTGGTGATGGTCATGAGGTTATGATGTTTCTGTAGTGTGTGTCTGGAGAGGTCCGGTAACAATCTAACAGTGTCGTATTGTTGGGGCATGCCTCCTGGTTTACGTGAGGCTTGTAAAAATGGTGGTAAAAATTAACTCTTAGGCCGCGTACACACGAGGGGATATGTCCGCTGAAAACGGTCCGATGGACCGTTTCAGCAGACATCTCCGCTCGTGTGTATGGGCTAGCGGACAGATTTCTCCACCCGACAGATTTCAAAGCATGCTTTGAAATCTATCCGGTGGGAATCTGTCCGCCCGACATGTCTGCTGGTTAGTACACTTACCAGCAGACATGTCGGCCCCCACCGCCGCCGCGCCGCTGCCGAATGGATTCGGCGCATGCGCGGAAGTGTTTTACTTCCTGGTGCGGTGACGTGGCGGTGACGCGGCGGCGTCAACGTCACCGCCGCGTCACCACTACGTCACCGCGCCGTCCGGCGGCGGGGAATTTGATCCGATGGTGTGTACACGCCATCGGATCAAACTCCCGATCGGACATATCCGATGGAAATGGTCCGCGGACCGTTTTCATCGGATATATCCGATCGTGTGTACGCCGCATTAGAGGGACATCATGCGGGAACTTTTGTCTGGGAGGAATGATGGTTTTGGGATTCTGTGAATCCTATCCACTAGGGGATCCTGAGCCGAGGCCTCTGGCAGCATGGAGAACAGAGCCTGTGCATATTGAAGTAGTTGTGGCGTGGGGACAGACTCAGGTATACCCCTCAACTTGATGTTATTTCTCCTGGACCTGTCCTTGAGGTCCGAGAGCTTGTCCTTTATCCATTCAATGTCCCTGCTATGTGCAGAGTGTGCTTCTACCATTGTATTGTAGGAGACAGTGAATTCCCCCATCTTGGATTCAACTTGGTTTACTCTGTTACCCAGGGACTGCACCTCTCTCCTACACTCATTAAGTCCTGATACCATGTCAGCCTGCAGGGATGATCTCAGGGACAGGAACATCTCTTTCAGCAGTGTGTCAGATATGGGTCTGTCTGCTGTGGGATAGTCTGTAATGGAATCTCCCCCCCCCCGTGGTTGCTGGCGCGCTGAGGGGGTGTTAGGCTTGCTTACCTCCATACCCTCCTCAATTTGCGGCCTAGCCGGCGAATCCCTCCTCGGTTTCGATTTCGCTGGGCTGCGAGTAGTAGGGCTGGGAGTCCCCGAGGATGATCCGCTGGCCAGCGCGACCTGATGCAGTGATCCGGGGAGAGCCCCAGTGCTGTTAGGCTGCGTTCTTGCCGGGGGTCCGCTTGTATGTTCCCCGCGGTGCCGCCATCTTGCGGATGGCCGCGCTCGTGGTGTATGAGGTAACCGTCCATCTTCTGCGGTTGCATCGTTTTTTTTCCTGTTCCTGGTCATCCCGGTCGGTACCTCCGAGGTTCACCAGCCCAATGGCGAGGACAACGGCCGCGGATGAAGTCAGTGGCAGCTGGTGGCTGTTAATTATCTCCGGTGCGCGAGAGGAGCTCCAGACTCACACGTCCATCTTGGAGCTTTGTCGCCACGCCCCCCTAGGAACATCTTTCTTAACTTGGAGATTGATATCTAACAACCAAAACCTAAATATGCACAGAGGCATGCACTACACAGACCAGCATGCACACATGGCTCGTCTGAGTCTATAGGTGCCCAATGACAAACCTGCACCTAACTAGTCCTGTATACCCCACATGAAGTTTTTACAGTGCCAATCCTGACCTCCCTGGGGCCCTAAGCAAAATGACATGTCACATTAAATATTAATGTTGAGAACTGGGGGGGAGGGTGTTCTGCTTTTGGAACTGACATCTCACATTAAAGTGAGGGTTTAAAAGCGGGATGAGGGACCAAAAATGAAGTCTCACCAGACGGGGCCTCTAGAAATTTGGGGGGCACCCTGCAGTAACCAATATGTTTGTTTCACTCCTAAACTATGATAAAGTGATTGACCAAACTATAACTAGCCTGCATTAAATTAAAAGAATATTCTGAAATATGACTCATATATATATTTCATTGTCATTGTACAGGAGTGGTACTGCTTACGGGTCCTGATGGAAGAAAGCCACCTTCACATCCTCCACTCATCTGCATTTGTGAAAAGTGTGTATGTTGGGGCACAAGGCAAGAACTGGCATCTTTGACCTCCATAAACACCCTGGAATGCCAGAGGTGGTTTGGAAGCTGAACAGCCATTTCCCCCATCCCTCTCCTCCTCTGTTTTTGATTTTGTGTTTAAAAAAAAAAAAAAAAAAAAAATTGACTTCGGAGACCTTTTTCTTTCCAAAGCTGCAACAATTTCCAATAACATGTCCGCACTACTTTTCGTAAAATAATGGTGCGATTTACATTGATCTGTTCTGATGTGCAGGAGTACAATTGTGCTAAAATATTCGTGCACTACTTTGTTCCAACTTCTGTGCGACTTGTTCTCACATGGTTTTCAACAGTCGCATGACTGCAGAAAAAAAAAAACATTGCGAAGTCGCATTGGAAATCACACATCTTTGGGGGTGAAATAGTACAAACAGAGGCAAAAGCAGGAATAGGAAGACGCATTGAAAGAAAATCAAACAGGCTCATTGCACTGAATGTAATTCATGGAAGATGTAACTAATCGCCCTGTATTGTCACATTTAAAACTATGAACCAAGGAATTTCTTGTGTTTCTAAAAGCCTCTGTTCTTCTTCTGTTTTGAATTGAAAGATTTAGATACTGAAAGAATGACAAAAAATACATTGAAATCAAAGATATATTATAGGAATGAGTTTGACATAACAAGGGATTAATGAAGTGAGGACAGATACTAATTGGCTAGCAAGACACACCCAATTAGATCCAAATGCGCTAAGCCAGCAGGTTTTTGAGATTTACCATGCTTAATACGTGTACGCCGGCAGATTTGCACATTTACTATTGCGTTGCGCCTCAATGTGCGCCGGGACGCGCGCCTAATTAACTCACCATCCGGCGTGCCAATTGATGCATGAAACGGCGCAGCTTCAATAGTATGTCTGTCTGTCTGTCCACACTACACGAGGCCGCCCAGGAGGCGTGTGCTAAAGCCCTGAGCCCTAATTGGCCAAAGCACCCAGGCTTTTGGCCAATTAGGTCTCTTCTTTTTTTGGGTGCTGTGATTGGCCGAGCATGCGGGATCATGGTGCATGCTTGGCCAATCATCAGAGCGCAGCGCCGCAGTGAATTATGGGCCGTTGCGCGTCATTCGAATTTTGCGCGAACGATCGAACCGGCAATGTTCGATGCGAACGTGTTCGCATCGAACACGAAGCTCATCCCTACCTGCCACCACCAGATTCTCATGAAATAAGAAGGGCATTTAAACAGGCACCCCCTTTTTCCTTTTCATTCAAGTGCTCACATTTGTTTCTAAAAGTGATTTAATTACATATATTTTTTTAATTTTTGTTTAATGTGCTGGGAGATGTGATTGTTATTTTTTTTTGAGTTTTACAGGAAAAAAAAAAATATAATAAGCAACATATTATGAGATACATATATAAGTAGAGACAAGTCTATATTTACGCAAATCCATATAACTCAAAACTAACAGGAGAGTAGAAAGAAAACTTCACGAATATCACATAGTTGGATAACAAATGTGAGGACCCAAATATGAGGGTACATTTCTGTAGAGCATGCCTCCTGACCGCTCATCCACCCCAAATGGGCTCAAACTGTGGACGAGTGGGGGAATGCCAGTAAATATGAGATTTATTAAGGTAATTGAGTAGTAAATTATGTGTTATAAAAAAAGGGGTTTAACGCACTCCTAACAAATTATACTCTTTTTTTATAATGGAGTTTTTTATAACTATCATATCACTGTCTTTGAACTGTGAGAACAGTAAATTGAAGATGGAAAAAAAAAAAGTATTGATCAATCAAACCGTCTAAAATATAGTTCTTCAGTGGTATATGTCTCATAAAAAAAGAGAAATAAGTATCCCTATATTGTAAATATCATATAGGGAGAAGGGAAAAAGAGAAAAAATAAGAAAACCTAAAAGCAAAACATTAGTGACATAGAGAAGGGAGAGGAAGGGGTAGGAGGGAGAATTTCCACGGTGATGGTCTGGCAATGGTGAGGTAATAGCAAAGACTGGTCAAAATCAGTGGGGAGGTAGTGTTTAACCCATGGTTGCCAAATCTTACAAAATGTATTTTATTATCTTCCATGGCTGCAAATATAAGTGCTCTGTTCATTCTGTGTTTAGTCTCCGCTAGAATTTTAGAGTTTGGGATTTCCATGCTTTTTCAATAGTTTGCTTAGCTGGTTGTGGTAAGTTGGATGAGCAGTTGAAAATGGTTGTGGGTAAGTGTATTGGGCTTTAGGTTAAGAAGATCAAAGTGAATTGAGGTTTCTAAGGCTGTAGATGCCATTAAAAAAAAATATTCATCCAGAATTCCTGGGCTACTGGACATTGCCACCAAATGTGGAAATGTGTACCTGGTGTTTTACAACCTCTGAAACAATTAGTTGGGTATGTGGGGATAAATTTGGATATTTTAGCAGGTACCAGATACCAACAAGCTAAGACTTTATAATTTGTTTCTACGGCAAAACAATTAGGAGAGGAAGATTTAGTGGCTAACCAGATCTTAGACGAGGCGAGCCTGTATTAAAGGAACACTTAAGGTTCGTTTTTTATTAGATCAATTGATTGCTGTAAGCTAGAGCATTTAAATATCACTTACCTCGTTTTTCCTTTTGACTTCCAAAATACAGTAATCCAGGTTTGAAAATGCCATTTCCTGTCTCTCCTCTTCTTGCTTTCCACCAGCATCTGCATGGTGGAAAGCAGAATGTGCTCACCCCCTCCCTATGACTACAGCCCTGCGTGAAGATGCTCTCTTAACCCTCGTAGGCATGGAGGCTAAGCCTAATGGGAACTGTAGTTCCCATTAGGCCGTGATGTAGCAAGAATGAATGCGCACCGCAAACCAGGAAGTCAGTCAGAATAACGATTCAGGAGTGACAGAGGTGAATAAAACACCTTGATTCCAACAGGTATCAAACTAGTTATAATGCAAAACATTACTTTTTACTTTATCAGCTACTGTCAGACTTTAATTTAAGAAGAAAATATTTTTGTCTTTACAACCCCTTAAGTAATGGTTCGTAGAAATTTTTGATTTGTAAATAACGAAAAATGTCACTCTTAGGAAGGCCAAAGGTTTCACATAGTACAGGGAAGGTATGAATAGTAGTAGCAGAGGTTAGTCTGTATAAGCGAGTCAGGTTACCGGAGGACCAGGCAGAGAATGAGCTTGGGAATTTCCAAGCGGGATAAAAAGCTGGATTACTCAAAAATGAAAGTAGGGGATTATGTGGGGATTGAAAGTTATGTGAACTCCCTAAAATTTGTCCCAAGTAGCTAAGGTTTGTTTTGTTATAGTTGTGGAATTATACTGCGCAGGTCTCAATCGTGCATGTTATAATTAATATAGTGATGAAACAATACCAATGAATTTAAAATAGTTGATGCTGCTGCAACAAGTTATGTCAGATATAAACCTAAAAATCTGATAAAAATAAAAATAAGCTGCACTGCATATATAGTAATATTCCAATTAAACAAAAATGATGTGCTGAAATACAAGTCGTGAACATAAAATCACCGTTTCGTCAAATCGCTGACTTCTTCCAGGGGAACCCGGAAGAAGTCAGCGTTTTGATGAAACGGCGTAGGGAGGAGCGACGTGCTGACGTCACCATTGTATACCTCGCTGCCATCCAGAAGGACAGGCAGATAGTGAGAGCCGGCCGGTTATAACGATACTACACACTTATTTTATTCTACTAACTTGTGAGTGTAACCTTGTTTTTTATTAAATTTTATATACGGTAATACTGTATATGTTGGCGTTTTTTTTTCCTTTTTGGGCCATCCAATGTGGGGAGACTTGCTTGAATACCTAAAGGGGGAACATATATATATATATATATATATATATATATATATATATATATATATATAGTCCCAGGACACTCCAGGCGTCTGTAAACAGGGCTGCTGAGCCACACGCGCATGTGATCTCTTTAACAGGGATCAACTGGAGTCGGTAAGCGGATAGGAGATAAGAGGTGGAGGTTCTCATCTGTCCTGCTATCAGACACGTTTTCCTTGGACTTGTCTGGCACTTCTTTTCTTCTGATATCTTTTTTGGAATTGCATGGGAATTTGGATCCTTAAGGACTATTGGCATATCACATTGATCCAACATTTATATTAATGTCACTTTATTTGTGTTTGCACAGGTGATTCTATGTTCACGAGTTGTATTTCAGCACATTATTATTGTTTTAATTGGAATATTACTATATATGCAGCGCAGCTTTTTTTTTTTTTTGTTTTGTTATAGGATTGGTGAGACCATATCGGCAGGAAGAAGCCATAGTATGTTGGCCACTGAGATAAAGATACGAGGCAAGCTGGGATGTGTCTAGTTTTCGTGGCATGGATCAGTAAGAGTGCTTGTCTTATATTGTCCCCTGCCTGGCGTTTGGGCATAAAACCTGTTTTGGTCTTTGTGAATTAGGTGGGCAATGATATTATTCAATCTGATGGCTAGGATTTTGGCTATTAATTTTATATCTAAATTAAGGAGGGATATAGGGCGATAGTTGATTTAGGAAGCGGAATCAGAATGAGGTTTGGGGATCTTAGCAATGATAAAAGTGAGTGTCTCTGTCCTAAATGAGTGTCCTTTTAAGGATCGAATTGAAAGCTCTAGTTAAGAGTTGTGCAAATTGTTTGTAATATATTGCAGAGAATCCTTCTGGGCCAGGTCTCCTATGTAGTTTTAGAAATGTTATAGCATTCAGAACTTCGGTATCAGTAATAGGGCTTTCAAGAAGATCACGTTTTTGGTCAATATTAGGGAGCATTATGTTAGAAAATAGGTTGTCGGCTTTTGTCTTATCGACATTTGGGGCAGGGGAGTATAGCTTTTCTAGATTGGAGCGAAAAACTTTGAGAATCTTAACTGGGTTGCTAGTGTACGCTTCTAGGGATAATTTCAGTCTGAAGGACTAAAGTTTTAAGTTGTCTACACTGTTTGAATTTTTATCATGTTCATCATCAACGGCTGAAAATCAGTCAGTGGTTGGCCCTGTTGGCACCACTATTCCCAACATCATTCAATTGAAAAAATTGGAGCAAGGTGGACATTTTTTGGCTGAACAGCAGTTGCATCCAATCAAATGCAGCCTCTGTTCAGGTATTCTGATGCCCACTGGGGATGGCTGTGAGAATACAATAGCCACAGTAAGAGATCCACCCATCTGCCCTGTATAGCATTACTGGAAGAATCTGTTAGCATTTCTAATAGTGTATGGTGATTTTATAAGCTTTTCCTGCCCCCTTGTTCAACTTTTAATACATAAGTCGTATAAGGCCCTGTACACATGACTGAGTTTCTCGGCGGAATCCAGCGAGAACCTCGATGGGAGATGTATTCTGCCGAGAAAACCGGTCGTGTGTACACTTTTCGCCGAGCATCCCGTCGGGAAGCTCGTCGAGCCAAAAAGAGAGCATGCTCTCTATTTCCTCATTGTTCTATGGGGAAATTTTGGCTCAACGAGCTTTTCGACAGCTGAACGGGAAACTCGACGGGCGGAACTATGAGTTTAGCCCGACGTGTTTCTCGGTCGTGTGTACGCGGCCTAACTGTATTCCAGGATATCGGTACAGAATATTCCACTATAGCAATAAAGAGGTACTGTGCACCTGCCTGTCTCTTCTACCTAGGGTCACTAATTAGAATGCTGTTAGTCGGCTATATACACCACTGGACATTTGTCAGTATAAACAGTGCTAATGGTAGTATGTGTTCTTCCATTACTAAATTAGCAGAATTGTTGTCTATATGAACATACTATCAAGCTTTTTTAAAATGTATTACTAGATTATTTCTATTAAAAATAAACTTTTTATTACATGCACACCCTTTAAGACCTCGTACACACGATCAAATCTGTCTGCTGGAAACGGTCTTCTACGGGCCACCCGACAGATTGGAAAGCATGCTTACCAATCTGTCGGCTGGGAACCCGTCCGCCCGACATGTCTGCTGGTTAGTACGCTAACCACAGACATGTCTTCTCGCACATGCGCCGAATGGTTTCGACGCATGCGCGGAAGTGTTTTACTTCCTGGTGTGGTGACGTGGCGGCGTCAATGTCACCGCCACGTCAGCGCGCTGTCTGCTGGCAGGGATTTTGGTTTGCTCGTGTGTACACGCGAGCAAACCAAAATCCAAGCAGACAGATTTGTTCAAATCGGTCGGTCCGACCGATTTGAACAAATGGATTGCCTCGTGTGTACGAGGCCTTACTGTGAGTTTTCCCTATGATTGTTTCCATTATATTAATTGAATTGCTATATGCACAACTGAATTGCTATATACAATCGCTTGCAACACCCTGAAGGAAATAATTCTTTATTGTATGTTGCAGCTTTTGCCAGTTCTAGTTTATATTAAACAGATCACTTATTTACTATTTTTCATTACTTTAACTCCCTGTAGAAAAGGCTGTGCGCTTATGTATGAAAAGATTTATTGTGAACATGGGCGGGCTCTAGAGGAGCAGACATGCGGCTGACCCCCGACACCTACACTGACCCCCCCCTCGACACCTACACTGACACATACGCTGACCCCCAACACCTACACTGACTTCGACACATACGCTGACCCCCAACACCTACCTGACCCCCGACACCTACACTGACCCACCTGACTCCTACAGTAAGCGTCCTACTTCATGCACTACTCACACCCCCTCCCCACAGCTCGGTGCAAATCCGTCCTCCTTACCTCTGTCCCGACTCCCCGCCAGCGCCATCCACCCGCAGCCCGCTCCATGGTGAGACACTGCACCTGCATGATCCCATCTCTACCAAGCCGAGACGCCCCACCCCTCCGCTAGACACACCGCCACCATGTGTCACCCCACCCTTCCGCTAGACACACCGCTCCAGCCTCCTTAGCCCACCCCTAACAATGCCCCTGGATGGGTGGTATATGTATTTGAGTGTCCAAAGGATCATCCCCTGTAATGTGTCCACAGTCTTTGACCATCCCCTGTAATGTGTCCGCAGTCTTTGACCATCTCCTGTAATTTGTCCGCAGTCTCCTGTAATGTGTCCGCAGTCTCTGACCATCTCATGTATAAAAATATTTTTTAAAAAGTAACTTTCGGTAACGGTGCTGTTTCAGTATCGGTTTCAGTTTCCGGCATCTTGTATTTTTCATTTTCGGTATTGGTTTTGGCACCAAAAAACCCATTCGGCGCATCCCTAGTTTTTTCACCTTAATGCATAGGATGCATTAAGGTGAAGAAAAAGCCCAACTGTATTGATCACATGTACCTTCACTGGCCAAGGATCTGCCACTTTTGTATATTGTATGTTAGAAACTTAGTGGCTGTTATTCAAATAGTGAGAACGTTTTTAAATGCTACAGTAAGGGCTCTTTCACACGGGCAGACCGTATGTCCGCTTTTTCATCCATCCGTGTATGGATGAAAAAGGGACATACATTGGTCCCTATGAGATCGCGGGTGTCAGCGCATGTTCCGATCTCATCCGGGTCCGCAATCCTCTGATCCTGCAGATGGGGGAAAACCCTATTTTTCCATCTGTCTGCAGAGCGGATTGGATGAACATGGACAGACGATCCCTGTTCATCTGATCCCCCCATAGGGGAGAGCGGAGATCTGATAGGGCGACCGCCCTGTCATCCGGCGGCTCTGATCCCCGCTGAGCAAGCGGAGGTTTATGAGGCGGATCATCACGGATCTGTCCCATGTGAAACAGGCCTATGAGAAAGATTAGGTGTCATTAACAAAATACTATTTTCTTGATTTAGAAAAAACTCTAATATGTCAGAGAAAAGACAAAAGTTGAGTGGTCATGCCTACCGCCAAAATGCAAAGGAGAAAGCTGAACGTATCAAAGAAGAACTCAAGCACATGCCAAAGATACAATGTTTTTTTCTCTAACAGAGGCACTGCTGGAGGTTCTGTACCTGTGGAGACTGAACAGGTGGCAGAAGGGCAGCAATACATAGAAGACAATACCACTGAGCCTGTTGCAACTTCTGAAATTATTAATGCTAATGAAGAAGCCAATATTGATTTGAAATTTTCTTCTGATCCTGTGGATTGGGATAGGAATAGTGAAAAGCTGAAGGACTATTTAGCTATACATGGCATAACTCAGAATAAAAATGCTGACTTTTCCTTATCGGCTCGCAAATATTCTGATCGGACCCGGTCATTCTCCAATTTCTTTTTTAAATGTAAACTGCTAAATGGAGAACTGTATGAGAGAACATGGCTGGTATACTCTGAGAAAGCAAAAGCTGCTTTTTGTGCCCCTTGTCGTCTTTTTGGTAGTTCATCTGCTAAATGTCAGTTGGCTCAAGAACGATTTAGTGATTGGAAGAATGCTTCTGTTCACCTAAGAGAACACGAAGACTCTGAGCAACATAAAACATGTTTTATGAGATTAAACAAGAGGAACACTGCATGTGGCAAAATGGATAACATGCTGATTTTGCAACAAAACAATGAGGCTGCATTCACACCTAAGCGTAGGCAATAGCGGCGTTTTCCGGCGTTTTGTCGCGCGTATGCATACAGCGTCTTCCGACGTTTTTGTACATGGTCGTTTTTCACATAATCCAATAGGAAAAATGATCATCCCTGACATCACTTGTTGCTATCCTAGGATTTTTTTTCCCCCTTCCTGTGTGAATATACCTCTTCCGGGTCATCATTGTGCTAATGAGCGATGATGAGATGGCATGTATGCTGGCAGCAGCCACTGCCACCACGTATATGCTATACCAGGGACAGAGGAGAAGGAAGAGGGCACGGAGATATTGGATCCACCCTGATATTGCCGGTCGGGAAGAGACAGGCCAGTTTTGGGTCCTTTATAAAGATCTCCGAGAGCACGAGGATACATTTCTGGACTACACCAGGATGTCAATGAAAAGGTTAGTAAAATGTATCTGTATTCATTGTTTTTGACATTGTACCTTTCCATGTCCACTAAAAACCCCATTTATTTTTATTAACAGCTTCGATGAGTTGCTTGAACTGCTCAGCGGTCGATTACAGAAGATGGACACCTTTTTCCGCAATTCCATAGCCCTTGTGGAGCGACTTATAATCACAATGAGGTAAGTTAAAAAATCTTTGTCAAATTTGTGCCCATAAAATAAATATAAATCAAAATTTTAGAAAACCCAAAAGAAAGCTACCGTATTTGCAGGGGTATAAGACCACTGTGTGCAAGACGACCCCCTAATTTTACATCCAAAATGTTTGTTTTGTGATATACTCACCGTATAAAAGACTACCCCCTTCCTACTATTCATGACTCGCCTCACGGTGCCACCATTACATTCCAGACTGTGCCCCATTACATGACAGACTGTGCCCCATTACATGACAGACTGTGCCCCATTACATGACAGACTGTGCCCCATTACATGACAGACTGTGCCCCATTACATGACAGACTGTGCCCCATTACATGCCAGATTGTGCCCCATCACATGCTATACCTGCCCCATTACATGATCAGACCGTGCCCTTACCTTTGCGAATCTTGGCCGTACGTTTCTTCAAAAGCCGTGCCTCCTACATCTTCTGTTCCGTGATAGGCGGAACATTCAGCGTCCTATGAGGCACTGTGTTCAGTGTTCGTCCATCACGGAGGCCCTCTCGTCCGAGGACGAGAGGGCCTCCGTGATAGGCGGAAACCAAACACACCAAGCACTATTGCATACATTACCCAATAATAATATATTTGTATATGCATCTAATATTAAAAAAGCACACGTTTTAGAAGGTCAAAATTTTTTTAGAAAGAATATTCTAAACTATATTCATCAAATTTTTTAACTTTTTTATTTTTATTTTTGTCAACAAAACGAACTGAAGCAAACGTTGCTCATAGAACAGTTTATTAATTAAAGATTTTCAAAACTTCTAGGGGATTCCCCTGTGTCATCCACTGACATGCCAGCATGTATGGCTTGGCCAAAACGTGACCAATTGGAAGTAGATGTTGTAGCATGCGGCCAACGGGAAAGTGGTGTTGCTGGTGGTGGTGGTGTTGGTGTAGGTTGGGGATTGTAAGGTGGGAGTGTAGGCAGGTGTGGGAAATCAGAATACGTCAATGTCGTCCGAGAAGGGTAAGTAGGAGGTTGTGTCGGCAGATGAAGTGTTTGGGAAGTCGGAGGATGGTAGGCAGAAGGTGTCGTCTGTGGGTGTGTGTGTAAGGTGAAAGTGTAGAAGTTTCCGTCTGCAGGTGTGTGACATCAGGAAGTGTTGTGGAAGTGTATGCAGAAGGTGGTGTTGGTAGATGAGGGTGGGTAGAAACTGTTGTAGTCTGAGTCGGGTAAGGTGGTGTGGGTTGAGGTAGGTGGCTGGGAAAAGGTGGTGCTGTGAAGTGAGAAAGTGGTGGTGTTGACAGATGTTGCGGGGGGTGGCTAGCATAGGGACCATAGGGTGGTGGTGGTTCTGGGGATTGGTAGGGTTCTTCTGGCGGTATAAATGTGGCAATGTACCGTATGGTACCTGCCAACATATCAGCCTGTAGGCTTTTAGGAACCCTGTCCATTAGTTCCCCTAGACATTGGGCAGACATGTGTCCGTATGAACGTTTATTAGTACCCATTCTGTCTTTCATGTCTGCCATTATCTCGAGCATATGTTTCACATTGGGGTCTGGATCCGGAGCCTTTCTTCTGGTCCCCCTCTCAGCTACACACGGTAACGGCCTTGGTGTTGACTCCTCCTCTCCCAGAGGAGAGGTGTTGCCGTCGTGGATTGCGATGAACTGGCCAACTGGCTTTCCGGCTCCAGACCCTCCAGTGCCTGATCGCTAGAATTTCTGCTGCTGGTATCCATCCCGACAGGGGCGGTTGGAGCTGCTTCCTCCCAGCTGTTTTCAGTCCTGAAAATATAAATGAGTTATTATAACTTACGTATACCAATTTCGTTTACTGTCCTTAGTACAGATAATAGTTTACCTCGCCAAAGTCAATGAAGGTCGAAGGAATTCCAATTCCTTTGCATGAATATATTCCTTCTGGGCACATGCCACCGATCCACTCCTGGTATTCCTTATTAGTCTCATGTAGCGTGTATAGGCGTCCCGGATACTCTTCCACTTATCTTTTATCTGTTTAACTGTCAAAAACGAAATAAAATAATATATATTATTTTCTTTGTAGGTATTTATCGACTGGACAGTCTCTAGGAATTATTGCATTATGCCTTCCGTATAGGCAAGTCTACAGCGAGTTACATCATACGTGACACCTGCTCTGCTGTGAGGTTCTCCAGGAGGTAGTTTTCAAGAAACCTACTGCACAGGAATGGGCACAGATTGCGGAGGTATTCTGGCAACGCTGCAACTTTCCCAATTGTGTCGGAGCAATAGATGGGAAGCACATCAGGATTGTGAAGCCCATGACAAGTGGAAGCAAATTCTTTAACTACAAAAAATATTTCTCATTTGTATTGATGGCTGTGGCTGATGCAAACTATTGTTTTACATACATAGACATTGCGTCATATGGCAGCAGCGCGGACTCAACTATCTTTGGGAACTCTTCCTTTGGTCAAATGCTGCGAAGAGATGATCTTGACCTACCAGAATGCAGTCCACTCCCAGGCACAAATGGCCCTCCCCTACCCAGTGTATTTGTGGGTGATGAGGCCTTTTCTTTGGGGACAAATCTCCTACGGCCTTATTCGGGTCATAGTTTAACAGAGGAGAGGAGCGTATTCAACTACCGCCTAACCAGAGCAAGGCGAGTAGTTGAATGCGCTTTTGGTATACTTGCCAATAAGTGGCGGCTCCTGCACACTCCGATAGTGCTAAACATGCAGAATGCCGTCACTGCTGTCAAAGCTGCGTGTGCTTTGCACAACTTTGTGAGGCAGCGCGATGGCTTTGATTTTGAAGAGCCGGTTTCTGAGACTCTGGAAAGAGCTCAGTGGACTGGTGTCCGTGGGAACAGGCAGGGTTCATATGTCCGCGATCAGTATGCGGCATATTTCATGTCTCCTGCAGGACAGGTACCATGGCAGCTGGATGCTATTTAATTATTAACATTATTCTTTTTTGTGAAACTATAATGCTTGCTGTACTTTTTTGAACAATAAATCATATGCTGTTGTGATAAAAATAAAAATATTTGATTGATGTATTAAGAAGTCTCATGTTTATTTTATTTTGAGATTTTTTTAACTTTTGGTGCATTATCCCTATGGTATCAAATCGGGGTCAGAGTGTCAGGATGGGAAGAACAACTCACGGGTCCTGCCTCAGTGGGAACATTAGGGTTGGTGGTTACTAGGAAGGGGAGTATCCCCTCAATGGGGCACTGTACTGTATTATTCACTGATAACAATGATGGTATACTAATCCTCCTAGGTTGAATAGTATACCATCATTGTTATCAGTGAATACTACAGTACAGTGCCCCATTGTTGTTGTCAAGGTGGGGGATAGTGCGTCATGACATTGGAAGGTGGTGTGTCTAAAGGGCCGGATAAAGGCTAGCAAACGGCCAAATCTGGCACTCGTGCAGCAGCATAGGTGCTTACAAAAGGTGGTGGCAATAGATATTTTATTTAACCACTTCAAGACGGCCGTCGGCACATATACGGCCACAGGGTGTTTCTACTTCTGTGGTGGTCCGTATTTGTACAGCTGACCCTTCCCTCGTTCACCACGCGCGCTCCTGAGCGCCCAGCGGGGAACTTCTGTGCTGGCCGTGTACCTTGGACACATCAAATGACAGAACACTGTGAAAGACACATTTGAGTGACCGTTTAATAGAAAATCTGTGCGGCCAATTAGAGATGATCTCATATGTAAACAGATGAGATCATTTCTCATTGGCGGCTAACTAAATGACAGAGTCATGTGAGGGAGAGAGGAGACCGATCTGTGTCTCTTGCAAATAGTGACACAGGTCTGTCACCTCCCCCAGTCTACCCCCTTCCCCCACTGTTAGAACACTATATTGAGTACACATTCCCTTCCTCACCCCCCTAGTATTAAGCATTTCCCTGGCAGTCACATTAGTGCAAAAAATGAGAAAGGCGTTAAAAATTGTGTCAAAAGTGTACGATGTGTCCGCCATAATGTCAGTCTTGAGAATATACCAACAAAATAGTCTTCTGTAGATAAAAGTCAAAAACCATGGGTTTACACACATTGAATTTCAAAAAAAATATAATATCTACTTATGTTCATTTTACTGTTTGCAGGAGTTTACCTTTTTTATCCTTATCTGTTATTTCACTCCAGTTATGATAAATCTGAGAGGCAATTTGCTTCCATGCCCTCCTCCGAACTGTTCGCAGACTATAAGATGGATCCTTGATGTCATGCAGGCAGGGGTGCTCCTTGACCATACTTATAAATTTTTCAGGGTCTAGGAGGGAGAGGGTTTCACTCATGTCTGAATCCATGCTGCTGTGTGATAATACTGCTATGGAAAATTGTGATTTTTGGACTTCCTGTTTGAGATTATGTACTTTTTTTTACATTTCCTGTATTCAATTTGAGCAGCAGTGGCGTCAAAACGCTTGTTGTCGCGCAATACGCGCGTATCGGGTGTTTTACATTGACAATGGGAAACAAAAAACGCTCAAATACGCCCAAATCGCGCGATCAGCGTGCAGATGTGAACCATCCCCATTGCCTTTCATGTATTTTCGTCCCTCTGGCGTTTGTGAGCGTCACGCTACAGGCGACAAAACGCCAAGGTGTGAATGGGCCCTGAAAGAGTACTGGAGAAATGTCCTCAGGCGTGTTGCTGCGGTTGTGAAGGCTTCATCTTCTCGTGGATTGGCATTTAGAGGCACAGATGAAAGTTTTGGCTCTCATACAAATGGTAACTATCTAATGTTACTTGAACTCATTGCTGAGTTTGATCCCTTCATAAACGAGCACATTAAGCGCTATGGCAATGCTGGCTCTGGTACAGCATCCTATCTGTCCAAAACTGTTTGCTATGAATTCATTGAAATATTGTCAGTCATACTGTTAAATGCAATAATTGTCGAGGTGAAGGATGCTAAATATTACTCTGAAGCGGCGTACACACGACCGAGGTTCTCGCTGGAAACCAGCGAGAACCTCGCTGGAAGCTGCATTCCAGCGAGGACCTCGGCCGTGTGTACACAGAGCGCTCGCCCCGCCCGTCGGGAATCCCATCGAGCGAAAAGAGAGCACGCTCTCTTTTTGCTCGACGGCCCGCCTGGATGAATGGCTGGTTGCCATTCCCGACGGGCGGGTCGCCGATTTCGACGGCCGGCAGAGAACCTCGACGGGCGGAACGATGTGTTCTGCCCGTCGAGGTTCTCTGCCGTGTGTACGCGGCTTCAGTGTGGATTCAACCCCAGATGTTTCTCACATGGATCAGCTAGCCTTCATTAAACGATATGTGAATGACGAGGGTGTGCCAGTCGAACGGTTTATAAAGTTCATACCACATATTGGCCACAAAGCTCAAAACTTATTTAAAGCTGTAAGTGATGCATTAGAATTTCACCAACTTGACCTTCAGAGTTGTAGAGGTCAGTCATACGATAATGCTAGCAATATGGCCGGCCCATATTCTGGACTTCAGGCTTGTTTTAAAGAACGAAATCCACTAGCTATATATATACCATGCTCTGCACATTCCCTGAACCTTGTAGGAACATGTACTGCAAAAAGCTGCGTAGAAGCAGTATCATTCTTTGGAGTCATCCAACAGGTGTATATTTTTTTTTTCTGCCTCTTCAAGTAGGTGGAGTCTTAACTTCTCATTTAAATGCCAAGTCCACGGTTAAAAATCTGTCCTTCACAAGATGGTCAGCACGCAGTGATGCATGTCGTACTCTGAGGAAATCATGAACAGAAATTATTGAAGCCCTGGAAGCAATAGAGGATGATGACTCTCAAAGGCCAGTGACAAGAAGTGACGCTGCAGCACTTCTAAAAAGTCTGAATTGTCTGGAGACACCTTCATGACAGTATTTTGGAACCTTTTAATGCAACAAACAAATGCTGGCAGAGTGCAGATGTAGACATTTCAGCAGTTGTGAAGCTCTATGGGGCACTTCTCCACCTCATGCAAAGCTATTGAAAGGTTTGAAACAGAAGCCAAAGAACTCTCTGGCCTTGACCATTTCAAAACCGCCTGCGCTAGAACTAGAATTTTTTTTTTTTTTCCATTTGATGCAAGTCAAGGAGACGTACAGTTAAATGCTACAGACCATTTCAGGGTAAACACGTTCTTTGCAATTCTTGACAAATTAAACAATGAGCTGCAAAGGAGATCTGAGACTTATGAAGAAGTCTACAAGTTTAATTTTCTTGAAAAGCTTACTACACTAGAAACCAGCGATATACAATCTCAGGCTATCCTGATGATTTGGAAACGTCCTTTCCTAATGATTGTCTGCACCTTTGTTCTTACTTGAAACATATTCATAAAGGTGAGGCTTCAATTTTAGAGCTCTACAAAACATTTAAATCAGAAAAATTGCACGTAATTTATGCTAACATTGATATAGCAATGCGCATTTATCTTTGCACTCTGGTTACCAACTGTTCAGCAGAACGATATTTTTCATGTCTCAAATGAGTAAAGAACTATTTGCGATCATCTTTGGGTCAAGAAAGACTGAACAGTTTAGCTTTACTTGTCATCGAGTCAGAACTTTTAAATACTTTGTCCTACGAAGATATTATAGATGAATTTGCCAAAAGAAAAGTTAGAGCTAAAAAATTGTAGAGTTTCTTTCTTACTCTGTAATGCAGAAAATGCCTTTTAAAGATTATAGCAGTATTTTCAGTCTGTACAATTAAAGCCAGTTATTTTCAGTGTTCTCGTGTGTGGAAATATGTTTTTAATTAATCTATTGTAGCAGTCAATGATAAAGGATGGGAATGATGGTGTGTGTGTGGGGGCGGCATTGAAGGACTTGGCCTTGGGGCAGCAAACCCGGGCCTGGCCATATGCGAGGTGTTTCAGGCTGTCGGTGTAACAGCTTTGAGGTAAGCTGCTAGACATCTCTAAAGGTGTGTGCACAGTATAGCCCTCACCTTTCTAACACTTGTTGGGTTACTGGCATCAACACTTAGAGACTTTCCCCTTATCAGGGCTGTCATTCTATCAGCTGTGAGGTACTGTAAGCGACTAGACATCACAAGAGGGGTTTGGACACTGAAGCTTTCAACTGTACCTTTCATCACTCTGCTTGGCTGTTGGGATCACTTATCAGAGACTATTTTTCTTTTACCTTAATATTTTTTTATCACTTTTATTTATATTGAGTGTATTTATTGTGCCATTGTTTGGCACTTACCACATACAAATTTGTGTGTATTTTTATTTACCAATTCACGTTTAGTTCACTCACCCTAGTTTGCTGAATTTTCGCTATTATAAGAGGGGGATTACAGATTTTCATAGCTTGTAATATTATAAGTGTAGCACTACCCGTGAAGGAGCTGCTGATTTGGTTTTGGGCGGCATGTTACCTCTATTCCTTCGCTGTCTAGGGTATATGATGAGAGTTGAGAAAAACTTCAATGTCCACACTTTAGGAGTCTTTTTCTGTGCTTTGTTACCCAACAGGGTAAAAGAATAAAAGTAGTAGTTGAGGAGGTAGGGTAATAGGTTCAGGTGGTACCATCACCCCAGACAACAACAGTGGTCACTCACAGTACAGCCATGGCTGGAACAGAGGCCCAAATTTGGTAAAACAATACAGTCAGAGGTAATTAAATCTCTGACTACCCTCTAAATTTAAGGCAGCGCCAGCTATGAATGTAGCAGGCTGCTACACAAGCTTGTAATATAAGAGAGGAAACAGATTTTAATGGCCTGTAAAGTTAGAAAAGTTGATACAGAATTTGACGGTAACAATAAAATCTGCATGCCATGCCTCTACTGCGCATGCGCCAGTTTTAGAAAGAAAACAAGTGCAAAGCAGCTCATGAAGAATACAGCTGACTCGGATTACCCCTCACTTGCTGATTCATTGCCTACACACAAGAAGACGCAAGCTCCATCTGGCTAACAGCAGGACATGGCGAGGGCTCATGGCTGATACACATGTTGGTTTCCAGGAGGGGACATCAACAAGCTTCTGTATCTAGTCTATATGGTTGGCACACGGGGCATTGTCTGTATTGGAGGGGACACTTGTACACAGGCTGGATTAACCCTTTGCATGCGGAATGGTCACTGCTTATCCCTGTATCATGAAGATGGGTGCTCTGTCGGGGAGGGGGGTTAGGATAAGTTGCTAGAGGAGTGAGTTTATGCAATGTTGTTGACATTCCTAATATCACCTTAGTTCAACTTACAATTGCCATACCTTACATTGTAAAAGGTGTTGGAACACTAATGTGCTTTACTTTTGTGCAGAACTATTTATTCCCATTTTGTGCAGCACTAGAATGCGCAAAGCATGAACATGTTTACATTTCAATTCATATCGGAATCTCTGATTTGCAACCTATAATTCGGAAAGGGCTACCCAATGTCTAAGTGATAAAATATAGCGATCTGTCAAAAATTGTGTTTAAAAAATATGTAAAGTTATTACAGATGTTAAAAACCGCGTAAAGCTGTGTACACACTAGTCATTTTTTTATTAGTTCAACACCATTGTTGAATGTAAAAAAAAAAGTCAGCTCTAGTCAGAGCCGCCATGCAAGGTTAGAAGGTCAGTTCGGCATTCTAACATGCTGAGCTGTTGTGTTCTAAATGGTGGACGCCTGCCCCCCACCACACACAACATTACAATTAGCACTCTCTGCCATTGGCTGGTGGCACTTATTAGGATTTGTTTGAATGCTGTTTTTTCAGCATGCTCGTTCGACATAACCTGTCCAAACGTCTGGCTTCACTCCTAAAGTGTGACATACACATGGGCTGAACGTCTATCTGACTTTTTTTTTTTACTGTTGGTTTACAGCCACTTTAAAGCGGATTTCCACCCTAAAGTGAAGATCCGCTGATCGGAACCCTCCCCCCCTCCGGTGTCACAATTGACACCTTTCAGTGGAGAGGGGGGTGCAGATACCTGTCTAAAGACAGGTATTTGCACCCACTTCCGGCCCGCAGTCTCGGGCAAAAGTCGTTTTTTTTTGCGACATCCCGACATCCTCTTGGCTCCCAGCACACAGCGGGAGCAGCGCGACTCGCGCATGCGCCGTAGGGAATCGGGCAGTGAAGCCGGAGCGCTTCACTTCCTGGTTCCCTCACCGTGGATGGAGGGGGGAATAGCAGAGAGACGAGCGAACGCTCGTCCTCTGCTGTGGACGCCGCTGGACTCCAGGGCAGGTAAGTGTCCTAATATTGAAAGTCAGCAGCTGCAGTATCTGTAGCTGCTGGCTTTTAATATACTTTTTTAATGGGACATCCACTTTAAAGCACCTACCGCTTCAACATGCTTTTTGGATGGGTTGTATATGCTTTGGTGTTGCTTTTTCACAGTGGGTCGTGTGTGACAGTAAAGCGCCGCTATTTTTAGTGGCACTTTACCGTCATTTTAAAGGAGGTATTAGGCAGCTGAAGGCTGCAGCGCTTTACCGGCGGTATGGCCGCGTTGCCCATTGATTTAAATGAGCAGAAGTGGTGGAGGAGCCATATACACACACCATTCTTTCGCCGCTCCAAAGATGATGCTAGCAGGAATTTTTTTAATGTCCTGCCAGCGCATTGCTCCAGTGTGAAAGCCCTCGGGGCCTTCACATTGGAGTGAAATGAGCTGCTTTTTTAGGCGCTTTGCATGCCCTATTTTTAGCGTTGTAGCACCTGCAAAGCACCTCGGTTTAAAAGGGGTCTAAAAAACAAAGCAAAGCTAAATGAAAGCTGCAGGTACTTTTTAATATTGACTCCTATGGGGCTTTAAATACACTTTTAAACACCACTAAAGCAACGTGAGGTATAAAGTTCTCAATCTAAGGCAAAGTGAAACACTACTGCAAGTTAACCATTTTATTAAAAGAGAAGTATGTGTGTTTTTTTTTTTATTCATACTTACCTTGGTGGATTGATTATTGGTTCGATGCATCTTTCTTTCCTCTTCATTGAAAACCAAGCCACCAAACATCAGCAATAGCTAATTTCTATCACCTCCCCAAGCAGAGAGCTGCTGCCTGTCCCCTCTGATCCTCCACGTTCATTGGAGCGCTGAGCTGTGGAGGGATGGGAAGCTGCCTTCTAAGCGGATCGCTGACAGGCTAAGACTGCCATCAGCCAGACTTCGGAAGTCGGAAAGACGCAGTGCTTGAACTGATCTTGGTGATGTCAGCAGAGAGTGGACTTCAAGCCGCTCTCTGCTGAAAACCTGTCGCAGGAGTGCAAAACTAATTTCACACCTGTGACCCAGAGGAGAAGCCCAACAAAATGGGATCAGGCTGGACTCCTCCTTTAAGTGACAGGAGGTTTGACTCTCCGAGATCTTAAAAACAGCGTGTCCAAAGCCTTGTTTTAAAGCAATTGTCAATGAACTCTAAAAAATCTTTATTATGCAACACACAGTGACATATCGTTTTATATATATATTTTTAAAAAATTTTTTTTTAATAAAAATAACTTCACAAATATATATAACTTCTGTAAACAAATTTAACAGCTACAAACATCAGATTTTATTTGTTATAAAAATCAATGATCATCAAACAATTGTACAGTATATATAGACAGATTTCTATGCATAATGGTCATATGTATTCCTCTTCTTTTAATTCTTCTCCAATGCAGTTTAAGTGAAACCAAAGTTCACACTTTTTCACAAACAACCTGGGGGGGGGGAAAAATATATATATTTTCTAATATAAATGTTATTTTTTTTTGTTGAACTCGTATAAGGTCTCTGTCAAAACAAAACAGGGGTAGATTTACTAAGGCTGTAGAGTACAATATCTGGTGCAGCTCTTCATAGAAACCAATGAGCTTCCGTGTATATTTTTATTTGTCAGCTTGTTCACTTAAGCCTTGAAGTTAAAATCTTATTGGTTTATATGCAGAGCTGAACCAGATTTTGCACTTTCCACTTATAGTAAATCAACTCCTGTGTGTTTTCTAAAAATGTATCTTTTTGCAAATTCTGTACGCGATTTCCATTGACGTCTGTGCCGAAACCGGCACAGATGTCTCTGAAATCGCGGCAGCAATCGGGACTGACAAGCGGTAGTGAAATTGCGCTATTTCAGACAAACTTGCTCGGCTTCATTCCCACTGACCAGTGTGAACCTGGGCTAAATGCCAAAAAGAGCTGCCTAGCTAACAGATGGATCTGAATGGGTCTGCTACAGTCCTGCAGGAGTCCTTACAGTCTGTATCTCCTCTCTCAGCACCACCACTTATCAGTAATAATTACCCCAGGTGGGGGAGCACGGTGTGGCCAGTGCTAAGCACCTTGCTGCCTACAGACATTTCACTTTGACTCATTTATCTTAAGAATCCCAAGATCCTTTATGGCAAATACATGCCCATCTATCACTGACAGTGGCCATCTATATCTAGCTACACATCCACACAAGCATTCACTGTATATAAATTTTGTTTCTGCACATGTCATAAAACTCCAAAATATCTTCTGATCTCTACTAAACACCTTAACATACACTATAATTAACACTAATATGTATTACTTATCACTTTCTTGAAGAATTTGAAATTTCAAACCGAATACCATAAATTCCACTAATGGAACTATCAAATTCTATATCATTCCCTTTTATGATCAGCTCTGCAAACCTAAATAAAATAAAGATGCCCATCTTGTTCATAAAATTTTTTCTTATTCAATTGTAATAGAACAAAAAAAAAAAATGGGCTATAAATAAAGATTATTTTCATATAATATTAGTTGGACGACTATTGTTTTGATTACTGTAACACACAGTTTTTTACCCTGAAAATAGAGGGTAAACTGTGCCTGTGTGTTATTATACTCAGGGGCTATGGAAAACATTTTCCTGAAAATTCACTCTTAAAGTTAGGGTGCGTGTTATACACCGATAAATACGGTAATTTGATAACAACCTAAAGCTGGCCATACACTATACAATTTATTTTATTCAAACTAATCTTTTACCACTTAGATCAGCTCATTCCCCACAATTACAACCTTTTGTACCCTATTAGATTGTAAGCTCTTCTGAGCAAGGCCCTCTTAATCCTCATGTATTTTATTGTAACTGTATTGTCTCCCTTTTATATTGTAAAGCGCTGCATAAACTGTTGGCATTATATACGGTAAATCCTGAAAAACAGTGGAAAATACTGCGCAGGTCTAATATGAAACAAAAATTGGATTGGTGGCAAGACCAAGCAATCTTAAATAAGAGTAAACGTGAATGCTGCTGCAGCACAAATGTCAGATAAACAAAATGTAAACAGTAAGTAGGGTGTGCTGCGCTGCTAAAATTAATACATCAATACTGAATGTGATAACAAAATGTGCATTGAGTACAAAAAAAATATATAAAGAAAACCAACACCAAGTGCTCCGATGTGTAACAAAATCACATAAAAAAGCAAACAGTGTTGACACAGTTCATAAAGTGTTGGTAGTCAGCTCCAAGGAAAATTCAAAGTTCAGTGAGTTCAGAGAAATATCCCAAGTAGGAGATTGAGATTCTGCAGGACAGAAGAGAAGCCTCCACCTCCACCTCTTAATGCAAATCTGCTTACCAGATAGATAATAATCGCGAGCATTAACAGCACAGCAGGCTGGATTGCCTTAACGAGTATCAACGTGGAATCCTGTGTGAATCTCCAAACTTAGTCTCAATGCGGCTGGGTCCCAAAAATCAATCACTCCCAAAGTGTAGCCAAGAAAAGAAAAGGGATGCCAACATAGAGTAGTAACGTTTTAAAAAGTTTAATAAAAGAAATTCGATTGCACTTACAAGTAACGAATCCTTTGGAAGCATATAAATAGTAAGCCGGCCGGCTCTCACAATCCGCCCGTCCTTCCGGATGGTCGTGAGGATAAAAACAATGGTGTCGTCAGCACGCCGTTCCTCCCTACGCCGTTTCGTCCAATAGCGGACTTCATCCAGGGGCACGAGCGGCGTGCTGACTCGCCACCTTTTAATTCGTTTGTAACATTCTAAGACCGCCCTTCTCTGACGTCTGGGGATCATGAATGGCGATCAGCCATCTTTGAAGAGGGATCGCTTGCCAATAGTGTAAGCACTGTCAGTGCCTTGAACTTTGAAATTTTATTTGGGATCACCCTTTGTGATAAGGTCATCCTAAACAGACATGCGGGAAACTCAGGCAGCAATCAACCTTTTTAAAAAGGAATCGCTTGCCTTAAACATTGGAATCACCCTTTGCGGTAAGGTCGCCCTAAACAGACATGCGGGGATCTCAGGCAGCAATCGACCATGTCTGTTTAGGATGACCTTATCACAAAGGGTGATCCCAAATAAAATTTCAAAGTTCAAGGCACTGACAGTGCTTACACTATTGGCAAGCGATCCCTCTTCAAAGATGGCCGATCGCCATTCATGATCCCCAGACGTCAGAGAAGGGCGGTCTTAGAATGTTACAAACGAATTAAAAGGTGGCGAGTCAGCACGCCGCTCGTGCCCCTGGATGAAGTCTGCTATTGGACGAAACGGCGTAGGGAGGAACGGCGTGCTGACGACACCATTGTTTTTATCCTCACAACCATCCGGAAGGACGGGCGGATTGTGAGAGCCGGCCGGCTTACTATTTATATGCTTCCAAAGGATTCGTTACTTGTAAGTGCAATCGAATTTCTTTTATTAAACTTTTTAAAACGTTACTACTCTATGTTGGCATCCCTTTTCTTTTCTTGGCTACACTTTGGGAGTGATTGATTTTTGGGACCCAGCCGCATTGAGACTAAGTTTGGAGATTCACACAGGATTCCACGTTGATACTCGTTAAGGCAATCCAGCCTGCTGTGCTGTTAATGCTCGCGATTATTATCTATCTGGTAAGCAGATTTGCATTAAGAGGTGGAGGTGGAGGCTTCTCTTCTGTCCTGCAGAATCTCAATCTCCTACTTGGGATATTTCTCTGAACTCACTGAACTTTGAATTTTCCTTGGAGCTGACTACCAACACTTTATGAACTGTGTCAACACTGTTTGCTTTTTTATGTGATTTTGTTACACATCGGAGCACTTGGTGTTGGTTTTCTTTATATATTTTTTTTGTACTCAATGCACATTTTGTTATCACATTCAGTATTGATGTATTAATTTTAGCAGCGCAGCACACCCTACTTACCATTATATAAATCCTGTATAATAATAATAACAATCTCTATGCTATGGAAAATATAAATAAGCAACTATATGGTTAGGGAGCAAAATCTAAAATGAATCTCTAAATACACCGAGAATAAGGCTGGATTCACACCTATGCAGTTTTAATGTTTTTTGCATTTTGCAGATTTGCACTGCAGGCCACTTAACATTAGAATTAGTCTAGCGCCCCCATAAAGCGGCCGCACTGCTTCTAGTATGGGGGCGGCCGGCATTCCGCAACTGTGGAGGGCGCTTCCAATTTTGATTGTTTTTTTCGTCCTGGACCACAAACCTTCCTCACTGTGCTATATGTTTCTGCTGCACCATCTACTTAAAGTAGAACTATAGGCAACACTTTTACCATCCTGGTCCCATTGCGAAGATTTCCCTTCACTTCCTGAGTAAGAGGAAATCTAAGTAAATTAAGGGAATCCATTGCCCCCCCCCCCCCCTTTAGTTCATTTCTGCATTTGGCACCCAAAAACGCATAGGCGTGAACCGTACCAAAAACCGCGTACACACGATCGGCTCAAACTGATTAAAACGGACTGATGTTCGTTTTCATCGGTCCAAACCGATCGTGTAGGCCACATCGGTCTGTTATCCTTCAGTCCAAAAACAGATGGCTTGCTTTAAAATTGAACCGATGGACAGCGAACCGATAGGTCAAAACCAATCGTTAGTATGCACGAGCATCGGTTAAAAATCCATGCATGCTTGGAAGCATTCAACTTTGTTTTTTTCATCACGTCGTTGTGTTTTACGTCACCGCATTCTGACACGATCGGTTCATGAACCGATGGTGTGTAGGCACATCAGTCAGCTTCATCGGTGACGGATGAAAATGGTCCGTCGGACCGTTCTCATCGGATGGACCGATCGTGTGTACAGGGCTTTAGAGGTATAGTAGTACCAGTATGTTTTTTTTTTTACCCGTCATAATTTTTATTCAAACAAAACCTGGCCCTTTAGAGTACAAAAAGATAAGATACTCGCTACTATAATTGGTTCATTTATACTATGAAACAGTGAAAGTAGTAATAATAATAATATATTCTATTTTATACACTCACTCACAATTAGGGTCCAGTGTAGAATTTGGTTTGCTGATCCAATTATGTCAAAATGTTATCCTATAATTACATAAATTGTAATCAACATAGAATATAATGTTATAAGCAGTCCTTAAATAACATCTTCAAGGTGTTCTTATGGTAACTTTTTATTTTCATTTTTACCCGAAATGCGTTGTCATTTTTTCCTTCCCACATTGCAGTCATCTGATAAGTATCTATCAGTTTGATCTTTTTCTGTGTTTCTTCCTTTGCTCTCTGATAAAATTCTTAGATAGTCATTTATTATCTGAAATGCAACATTGTTACTCATTGTAAATCTGAACAGTAAATTAAAATAGAACAATTTTCTATATTTAATTAAAAGTTATTAGAATCATCAACTAATCTGTTGCATTATACTGCAACAAAATACCAAATATTGCCATGACAGTCGTATTAAATATAATAAGACTGTAATTGCAATATTGGGTATAGGAGGATAACAAGCATGCTTTAATTTTACCGCTGTGGGTGTATGTATGTATATATATATATATATGTATATATATATATACACACACACACTTGTTATATTCAAAGAACCTAAGGGGTTAATCATGTGGCTTGTGTAAAAAGGCTTATTGATCTTGTAATCTCTGTTTCTTCCCTTCTTCCACAGTCACCAATGCATCTGCTGATAGAACAGAGACTTGGAGACACATTGTCAGTTCGGTATATATTGCTTAATTTATTGTGGATTTTTTGGAGGGGTGTGGTGCATGTGATCATCACAGGGCCAATCAACACTGTAGTTGGTGGTCCTGCAGCCTCATTGGACATTTAGAGGGGAATGAAAAGTACACTTACAAGCTTTTAATCAGGCACTGATAGAAGTCAACATGCTGCTATATACTGCAGATGAGAAAGGGTATTCAAATGTTTATATGTAATGTAGTAATTGCATTTTCATGTTATGTGTAATGCTTGAGACTAGATTTAGTTAATGCAGGTTTCTGGGTTTATTCACACTTTAATATTGTTATACAAGTTCATACATTACCTCACTTTCAATTTCCATTCCCGGCTTCAATCTATGTAGGTCCGTGCTAAATATCTTATATGGGCCAACTTTGGAAAGGATGATGTGGGCATTCTCACTATCCCATGCTCTTTGTATATACATTTGCATGTAAGATTGCTACATTGTCATCACTTGATTTATTGTAGACAACAATGTTTCATTCTGATATGTTTCAATGATCTGATGACATTGGAATTGAAGTCTCCAAGTGATCTTTTTCACTGTTGTATAAACTTGTAGACAGGACGACTTCAACATCGGATGTCTTTCATCTCTCAATTATCATTTCCTTGTTAGCTTCAGTGCTATAATTTTTTTTTTTACATGATCCGCATGAACTTTAATAGTTTTTGTTACAACTGTGGCAATTTTACCAGACAAATCAACCACTTTAAAGGTCCCTCATAATCAGGTTTTAATTTCTCCCCTTTCCTTTGTGTACTTTTTATGTTAGCAACTAACACATTGTCCTCTTCCGATAAAGATTCTTTGGGATCAATTTTTCCTTTTAGTCTCCGAGTTTTTTATAATAGATTTTTCCCAAATTTTTGAACAATCTGTTGTTTTATTTTTCATTTTTATGCCGTCATGTATGTCCTCTGTTTCCAGCATGCCTTCGATGTCCTACTTTTCAAACTAAGAGGAAAATAACAGCGTATATTAAAATGTATCCTATATTGTGACTGATACCATTGTTTCTTAAATATTTGTACAACTCTAATCTTTAAAAAAAAAAAAAAAAAAAAAAGTTTGATTTTTTACATTTAACATCAAAAAGTTGGCTTCATTCAGTGTAGGAAAACTCGGTCCATAGACACTACTTGATAGAACGACTTAGTCGACGGTACTGAATTTTTTTTATTTTTATTCTTAAGCAATATGTTAAGTTCATATGCAGCCCGTCATTGGTACACACATAGAACTAAAGTTGACATGATTAGGAATGTGAAATGACTCTTCACATCTATATTTCTTTGCAGAACCAATCTATTTGGCATTCAGCCTTGTTATTGGGACCACCCAAATGCCCCCCGTTAGCCAAGCATATTGCTATGGGGCACTTAGACCTAAGGGTGAGCAAGCAGTCATGGCACTGGACCCTGTACAGGAGAATTGATGTTGCCCTTTGCAAAACAATTAAAGTCACAAGGTATGCAAGACAATTTTAGTAATATTTTTCATACCTTTACAATCCCTATTAAGGAAAAACGCACACCCCCATCTGTTCCCCCTTCCCCCCTAAACATTAGAATTAACATTTTCACCAATTAAAGCATTAACCCTGTTGCAGAACATTTTTCCCTCAGACTTTCTAATTATATTGGAGAATGGTTGATGTGCTGCTAAACCACTGTGGGTGTCTATGGATGCACATATGCCCGAGGAAGAGCACAGGCACCAAACCGTTCGAGTGATTGGTATGGGGGAAGAGCAAGTAGACAGGTCCAGTGTAGTTTTTCCTTAGTATTAAAGTAACATCTCTGTCCAAAATTATTAAACAAAAAACATAACATCTGACTAGTTATTGAGAAAATAAAAAAAAGGATTTAAAGGGGTTGTAAAGGTAGAATTGTTTTTCCTAAATAGCTTCCTTTACCTTTAATGCAGTCCTCCTTCACTTACCTCATTCTTTCATTTTTCTTTTAACCCCCTTAGCGGTATCCCCGAGCGTGACGCGGGGTGGATTTTCAATGTTAAAATTGGTAACCCCGAGTCACGCTCGGGGTAGATGTGCAGAGTTTGCAGCGCGTGCTGGCTTACCTTTTCCAGGCAGGTTACTGTACTTACCTTGTCCCTGGATCCAGCGATGCATCCGCGATGTGTGAGCGAGTGCCGTCCTCCATTCGATTCACACAGTGCCCGCGCGCCGCCGATCTCCGTTCCCTGCGATGTTACGACGCACGAGGGCGGAGACTGGCGGCAAATTCAAAAATGTAAACAAACACACCCAGGAACACACTTAACCCCTTCCCTGCCCCCTAGTGTGTTAACCCCTTCACTGCCAATGGCATTTTTATAGTAATCCAATGCATTTGTATAGCATTGATCGCTAAAAAAATGCCAATGGTACCAAAAATGTGTCCAAAGTGTCCGCCATAAGGTCGCAGTACTGAAAAAAAATGCTGATCGCCGCCATTACTAGTAAAAAAAAAAAAATAATAAAAATGCCATAAAACTACCCCCTATTTTGTAAACGCTATAACTTTTGCGCAAACCAATCAAACGCTAATTGCGATTTTTTTTTTTAACAAAAAATATGTAGAAGAATACGTATCGGCCTAAACTGAGGAATCGTTTTTTATATCTTTTTGGCGGATATTTATTACAGAAAAAAGTAAAAAAATATTGAATTTTTTTCAAAATAGTCGCTCTTATTTTTGTTTATAGCGCAAAAAATAAAAACCGCAGAGATGATCAAATACCACCAAAAGTAAGCTCTATTTGTGGGAAAAAAAGGACTCCAATTTTGTTTGGGAGCCACGTCACATGACCGCGCAATTATCAGTTAAAGCGACGCAGTGCCGAATCGCAAAAAAGTGCTCTGGTCATTGGGCAGCAATATGGTCCGGGGGTTAAGTGGTTAATGTCTCTTATTAAAATCCTTTGTATTCGTGCAAAACACAATTATTAATTACATATAAACTGTCATTGTTATTCAGAATTCACGCAAATATTTTAACTTGGACAATTACAATATAATTATTTTTTAACATTTTCTAGTAATTACTGTAGATGATACGTGTGTCCTTAACCACTTGTTTACTGGGCACATAAACCCCCTTCGTGCCCAGGCGAAATTTCAGCTTCCGGCACTGCGTCAATTTAACTGACATTTGCGCGGTCGTGCGACGTGGCTCCCAAACAAAATTGGCGTCCTTTTTTTCCCCACACATAGAGCTTTATTTTGGTGGTATTTGATCGCCCGTGCGGTTTTTATTTTTTGCGTTATAAACAAAAAGAAGAGCGACAATTAAAAAAATAAAAAATGGAGTTACTTACCGGTAACGTCCTTTTCCAGGAGTCTTTCAGGACAGCACCTTAGAGAGATCCCGGCTCCTCCCCTTCTAGGAAACACCGCCTTCTTCAGATCTTTAAAGCCTCATACTCCCACTGGCCCTTCAGTTCTTACAGAGTACCTCCGGCCAACTGGGGAGACACAAGACAACGTTATACAAGAATACTTTATCTTACCTGACGTCCTCATGTGATGAGTCTTCCAATCTTCAAACCCTGGGTGGGTAGCGGTGCTGTCCTGAAAGACTCCTGGAAAAGGACGTTACCGGTAACTAACTCCATTTTTCCCTAGTTCGTCTTTCAGGACAGCACCTTAGAGAGGATAAGCGAGTACCTTACCTTAGGGTGGGACTACTGCCTGTAGCACCTTACGACCAAAGGCTTGGTCCTGTGCTGACAGCAGGTCTAGTCTGTAGTGCTTTACGAAGGTAGCAAAACTCGACCAAGTCGCTGCTCTACAGATCTGCTCCGGAGAAGCACCAGCCCATTCTGCTTGTGACGTCGCCACTGCTCTAGTAGAATGTGCCCTGATTCCCACTGGAGGCTCCATCCCTTTTAACACATAAGCTTGGCTAATAGCTGCCCTAATCCAGCTCGCTATAGTACGCCTGGAGGCTCTAGAACCCTTTCTAGCCCCTGAAAATAATACAAAAAAGGAATCTGATTTTCTAAACTGTTTGGTGCACTCCAAATATTGAAGGACGCACCTCCTTACATCTAGGTTGTGAAAAAGTACCAGTTACTTACCGGTAGCTGGATTTCTACGATGTCTTACAGGACGGCACTGTGAGAGTAGACTGGCTCACCTGACAGGAAACACAATCAAAAATGAAGTTTAAAAGGCCCCACCCCTCCCGTGTGCCTCAGTTTAAGATAAGTAACCGCTCTTTAGAACACGGTATAAACAGAGACTAAGAAAAAAGGAGGAATATAGATAGAAGTAAAAGGGGAGGGAAGTAGGCCTGCCGTCCTGTAAGACATCGTAGAAATCCAGCTACCGGTAAGTAACTGGTACTTTCTCCCTCGTCTTCCAGGACGGCACTGTGAGAGAGAAGCAAGTAATCTTCAGGCCTACCTTAGGGTGGGACCACCGTCTGCAAGACCTTCCTACCAAAACTCAGGTCTTGAGGAGACAGTAGTTCGACTCTATAATGTCTGATGAACGTATTCCGGCTGGACCAGGTTGCCGCTCTACAGATCTGCTCTATGGAAGCTCCTGCCCTTTCTGCCCAGGAGGTTGCCAGAGAACGCGTGGAATGAGCCTTAATAACAGGAAGTGGTTTACCTGCCTGTGTGTATGACAAAGAGATAGCCTGCCTAATCCATCTGGAGATGGAAGCCTTAGTTGCCTGTTGGCCCTTTTTCTGGCCTGAAAAATTAACTAAAAGGTGAGGGGAAGATCTGAACTCGCTAACCCTCTCTAGGTAAACTAAAAGGCAGCGTCTTACGTCCAGACAATGGAAAGTGGTTTCCTTTTCATTGCTGGGATTTGCGCAAAAAGAAGGAAGTATAACTTCCTGAGACCTATGGAACCTGGTTGCCACCTTGGGAAGGTACAGAGGATCCTGAGTCAAAATAACCCTATCTTCAAAAACCCGCAGAAAGGGTTCTTTGATAGAAAAAGCATGCAAGTCTCCAACTCTCTTGGCAGACGTGATGGCTAACAAAAAAGTAAATTTAATCGTAAGAAATTTTATAGAAATGCTGTCTATAGGCTCAAATGGTGCCTTAGTCAGCTGTTCCAGGACTAGGGGAAGATCCCATGAGGGGACCCTGGAAATCTGTATAGGAGAAAGTCTGTCCCTGGCTGTCAGGAACCTCTTGATGAGGGGTTCCGCTGAGAGGCTCTTCTCCAAAAAATATGATAAAGCTGCCACCTGGACTCTTAGAGTTCTAGTAGCTAAGCCTAACTCCACGCCATCCTGAAGAAACTCCAGGATGTCGGGAGTCTTGGGAGAAGAGATCCGCTTAGCGGTGCACCAACTCCAAAAGACTGTCCAGACCTTTGTGTAGATGTGTCTGGTGACTTTCTTGTGGCTGGATAGTAGGGTATCTATGACTCTATCCGAGCAGCCCTTCTGTTGCAAGTTCCGCCTTTCAATAGCCATGCCGTCAGGCTGAAGAAACCTGGGTTCGCATGAAAGATCGGCCCTTGCCGCAGGAGATCCGCTCGGAGAGGCAGGGGAAGCGGGGGGGCTAGAGACCAGAGCTTCAGAATGGGAAACCAGGATCTCCGGGGCCACCAAGGAGCGATTAAGATTAATTTCGTCTCCGCGGAGGCCAGCTTTTGTAAGATCCTTGGGATCAGATTCAGTGGGGGAAAAGCGTAAGCCAGACGGAAATTCCAGTCCTGGGCCAGCGCATCCACCCCCTGGGAACCCGGTCCCTGGACCAGGGAAAAGAATTTGTTCACCTTTCTGTTTTTCCTGCAGGAAAAAAGATCTATGTCCGGGACCCCGAACCGTCGACAGATCCAGTCGAAGGTTTTTTGGCATAATTCCCACTCTCCCTGACAAACGGGTTGACGACTCAGAAAGTCGGCCTCCAAATTGGTGGCTCCTTTTATGTGGATTGCCTGAATAGAGGGTACTCTCTGTTCCGCCCAACCCAGAATCTCCAGGGAGAGTGTCAGGAGGGACTGGGACTTGGTGCCCCCCTGTCTGTTGAGAAAGGCGACTGTTGTAGCATTGTCGGAAAGGACCAGGACGTCCTTGTCCTGAATTCTTCCTTCGAACGCCCTCAGAGCTTCTCCCACTGCCAGTAATTCTCGGTAGTTGGAGGAGGTCCGCCTTTGATGATGATCCCAGGATCCCTGAGCCCGTAGTTCTTGTACATGGGCTCCCCAACCCCAAGCACTGGCGTCCGTAGTGACCTTTAGTGGATCGGTCTGACTCCACGGACGGCCCCTCAAGAGGTTTTGGCGGTGGAGCCACCACTCTAGGGAGTCCTTGACTAGGATCGGAACCCTGACCCGGGAATCGAGAGTGTCCTCCTTTCCGTTCCAGGCGGAGAGGAGGAACCTCTGAAGTGGTCTTGTGTGCAATTGGGCCCAGGGGACCGCTGGAATGCAAGCGGTCATCTGACCCAACAGCTTCATGATCTCTCTGAGGGAGGGATTTTCTGCAGCCACTAAAGACCCGACCGTCGTCACAAGCCTCTGGAACTTCTCTTGGGGAAGAAAAAGTTTCTTCTCTCGGGAATCTATGATAACCCCCAGGTATACCTTCCGCTGTTCCGGTAGAAGGGAGGACTTTTGCTTGTTGATTATCCAACCAAGCGTCTCCAGAGTGGTCATGACGACGGTCAGGTCCGAAAGGAGCTGATCCTGACTTGGGCTGAAAAGCAGGAGATCGTCTAAATAAGGGACGAGGGAGACCCCCTTCAGATGTAGATGAGCCATTACCTCCGCCAGGATCTTCGTAAATACCCTTGGGCTGGAGGCCAGACCAAAAGGGAGGGCAGCAAACTGCCAATGCTGAATTCCCTGTGCGGAGGCGAGGGCAAATCTCAGAAACCTCTGATGTCCCGAAAAAATCGGGACATGCAGGTAGGCGTCCCTCAAATCTATGGTTGCCATAAAGACGCCCTCTAACAAAAGACTCCTGAGGCTGTGAACGCTTTCCATCCGGAATCTCTTGTAGAGGAGATGGGAGTTCAGAGGTCTCAGATTGATTATCAGTCTGAACTTGCCGTCCGGCTTGGGAACCACAAAAATGTGGGAGTATACTCCCTGACCTTGTTGGTCTGGCGGGACTGGGATTATGACCCCCTGTTCCGCCAGACTTGTAATATTCTGGGAGAGGCCTACAGCTTTGCTGGAGTCCCTTGGGAGGTGGGTGAGGAGAAAGGCCGGGGGGGGGAGCTCTCTGAACTCTAAGTGGTAACCCTCCCTGATTATCTGCAGGACATGGGGACTCTGGGTTATGTTCTCCCAGGCTGGAAGAAACCTGGCGAGCCTGCCCCCCACCTTCCCGTCACTTGGTGTCCTTTCCGGATGGTTTGGGATTGGCAAAAAGGATCCCCCCCTTTGGTCTATCTTTACCAAAGGGCCAACGACGACTGGTGGATTGTCCTTTGTCCGGGGCCGGAATCTTTCTCTGGCTGGGACGAAAGGACCGCTTCCTACTCTGCCTGGGTTTTGAAGGGAACTTATTCCCCTTCTCAGAAGACCTGGACAAAGCCTGATCTAAGGCTTCCCCAAACAAGAGGGAACCCTTGAAGGGGAGAGCACATAGGCGGCGTTTTGAAGCGAGATCACCCCTCCAAGTCTTTAGCCAGACGGCCCTCCTAGAGGCATTAATAAGTGCCCCAGTTTTGGCTGAGGCGCGAATGGTTTCTACCGCTGCGTCTGCCAGGTAGGCCACTGCCCCGCTAATAAGTTGGAGGGAATCTCGTATCTCCTTAGTCTTGGAAGAATTGGGGATATGGTCTAGAAGTTTTGAAGTCCAGGCGTCGGCATTTCTTGCCACGCAGGCTGAGGCCAATGCAGGACCAAGGGAGGCTGCATTGGCTTCCCAAGCTCTACGGAGAGAAGTGTCGGTACACCTATCCATGGCATCCTTTAGACTGCCTGAGTCCTCAAAGGAAAGGTCTGACTGTTTTGAGACCTGTGCCAAGGAGGCATCAAGCTTAGGGACCCTAAAAAAGGTGTCTACTACCTCCGTTTTAAAGGGACAGCGGCGTTTCCAAGTTTTGAAACTAGGTAAGCTCTTTTCAGGTTCTGCCCACTCCCTGAGGATAATGTCCTTTAGTGACTGATGGACCGGGATGGTCATGGTTTGAGGTTTTATTAAACCCCTGTACATCCTGTCCTGGGCTGAGACCTGCTCTGCTGGTTCTTGAATGTGCTCTGTAGCATAGATAGCCGCTAAAAGACCCTCCATATCATCAGAAGGAAACATATATTTTCCTGTCCTGGTATCCTCCTCCTCCTCTTCCTCCTCCTCTGCCTGGCTGTCAACCAGGGATTCACTACGTAAGGCTAACTCGGACTCCTCAGAATCCGAGGGGTACATTCTACGAGCCTGTAGTGGTACAAACGGACGAGAGGTTGAAGAGGATTCCTGGGAGGAGGGGCCCGGAACCGGAGAATCAATGTTCCCTCTACTTAGGGAAGATTGAAACTCCTTTAGGGTAGATAGCATTTCGGTCTGAACCGAGAGAAATTGCTTCATGATCTGTGAGGTTTCCTTCCCTGTAAGCTTACAGATGCACTTAGAACAAAATGGCTTGTTATGCTCAACTGGTAATTTGTCATTGCAATTGCCACATCTCCTAACACGTTTAGGAGGCTTAGCCACTCTGCTGGCCTCCCCCTGGGCAACAGGGTCTTCACCTAAACATATCAGGGAGAAACATATGCCCATTAGCCTTCACCTCTTAGGATTAGGAGAGGGGGGGGGGGGGGGGGGGAGGACAACAAACCCCCTATGAAAAAGGAAGGACTCACCCTTGGTGGTTTCCTCTGCAGCCATAGGAAAACGACGGTCCTCCTCCATAGTCGCGTGCGCCGAGGAGAGATCTTCCATGGATACGCTCTGAGACCGCCAGGCCCCTCTATCTCCCTGGCTGCTTTATCGTGTGCCCCGATCGCCTGCAGCGTCTGTCCGGTGGGGGCCGCCATCTTGCCGCGCGGGAGCGGAATGACGTCACGGCGCCGTGCGCGTCATCAACAGGCGCCCGGATGCTAATGGCGCCGCTCGGAGCGGCGCCTAACCACCCGCCATGCGGTCCGGCGAACCCCCGGATGGAGCCAGCAGGAAGGGGGAGGCCTTCGTCCAACCTCCAAGGTAGGAACCAGGCGGGGGGAGAGAGGATGTGGCCTCTTCGGAGCACTGGAGAGCCCTGCCCTCCTAGGAGGCTCCGGCGTCCAGGGGAGTCTGTGACTTCTCCTGTTCTCCCCTGGACTAAGATGAAGGGGAAACCCCCCGGGGGGTAGCAAGCTACACCGGACCCAACGGCACCCAGTACCTGCGGTCCGGGCTCCGGGGGGGGGACCACCAGCCCCAGGCCTTAGGTCACAAGAAAAAAATAAACGTTTCGCTGAAAGGGAAACACAATCAGAACTGAGGCACACGGGAGGGGTGGGGCCTTTTAAACTTCATTTTTGATTGTGTTTCCTGTCAGGTTAGCCAGTCTACTCTCACAGTGCCGTCCTGGAAGACGAGGGAGAAATAAACTCTTTTTCCCTCACCGGGTTTGAACAAAATGTTGGCAGAATGATTTCCTGGCCTCTGTGAAACCTCGAGGCCACCTTTGGCAAAAAGGCCAGATCGGTCTAAAAACAATACGATCCGGAAAAACTTGAAAAAAAGGAGTTTTAATTGAGAGGGCCTCGAGTTCACTTACTCGACGTGCCGTCGTAATCGCTACCAAAAATGCAGTGTTGAGAGTGATTAACCTCAAAGAGCATGACCCCAATGGTTCAAAAGGATCTCCCGTAAGGGCCTGCAAAACTAAGGAAAGATCCCATACGGGAAAAGGGGTCACACCAACTGGCCTCTGCCTACTCAAAGATTTAAAAAATCTTACTCAAAGATTTAAAAAATCTTACTATCAAGGGATCCCCTGCTAGATTTTTCTCTAAAAATACACTCAAGGCTGACACCTGTCCCTTCAAGTTGCTGAGAGCCAATCCCTTATCTGCCCCCGCCTGTAGGAACTCTAGTACTGCTACGGAACTGTGTACACTGAAGGAGCTTTCAGAGCACCATGAATTGAATCGTCTCCACACTTTGTGGTAGATGGTTTGCGTTTCCTTTTTCCTACAATTTAGTAGGGTCGCAACCAAGCGATCTGAAAACCCTTTTCCCCTCAGCAACTCCTCCTCAGAAACCAGGCTGCAAGTTTCCACCTGTCCACATGAGGGCAGCAGACTGGACCTTGAGTGAGAAGGTTGTCCCGAGCTGGTAGAAGCCAGGGGGGCTCTACAGCCAAGTTCCTTAGGACTGAAAACCACGGTCTCCTGGGCCAATATGGGGCAATTAGAATTAAGGTTGTGTTCTCTTGTTGAAATTTCCTCAACACTGCAGGGATCAGAACCGGAGGGGGGAAGGCATAACACCTGAAAAATTCCCATTTCTGCGCTAGTGCATCTATCCCTAAAGCTCCATCGTACCTGCTTAGAGAAAAGAACCTGTCCGCCTTGGCGTTCTGCCTGGAGGCAAAAAGGTCTACGCATGGCGGCCCCCATCTCTGGGCTATCATCCTGAAAACCTCCTGACTCAGTGACCAATCGCCCTCCCTCAGCGTTGTTCTGCTGAGGAAGTCTGCTAAGCAGTTCTGATCTCCCTTCAGATGTAAGGCTGACAGGGACAGGACATTGATCTCGGCCCATCTGAAAATGGCCTCTGTCAACAGCCAGAGGGGGCCGCACCTTGTGCCCCCCTGCTTGTTGATATAAGCCACTGCCGACGAGTTGTCTGTTCGAACTCGAACATGGTGACCCCGCAGATCTTCTTGGAATGAGACAAGGGCCAGTGACACTGCCCTCAATTCCCTCCAATTGGAGGACTTTGCTGCCTCCACTAACGTCCAGGTGCCCTGTACCCAGCGAGAACCCAAATGTGCTCCCCAACCTGTGTTGCTGGTGTCGGTTGTGACCGTCCTGGATATGGGCAGGACCCACTCTAGGCCTTGAGACAAGTTTGCTCCCCTTCTCCACCACCAGAGGGACCGTTTGACTTGACTTGGGACAGAGACTAGGGAATCCAATGACCCCTGGCTGTGGTCCCACACCTTCAAGATGAAGAGTTGAAGGGGACGAAAATGAAGGCCCGCCCACTGTACTGCTGGAAGGGTGGAGGTCAGCAACCCCAGGGCGGACATTGCCTTTCTTATGGAGACCTGGCCACTGCCCTGCAGAAACAGCATGGCCTTGTCCACCTTTTGCACCTTCTCTGGGGGAAGGAAGACCCTTTGAACTGTTGAGTCCAGAATAAACCCCAGGAAGGACACCCTCTGTGACGGGATTAGGTTGGACTTTTCTGGATTTATGAGCCAACCCAAGCTTTCCAAAATGTCTCTGGCTGACTAAGTCCCGATTCAATTGTTCTGGGGAGGGGGCGAACAATAGAAGGTCGTCCAGGTATGCGACTATCAGAATTCCCCTGAGTCGCAGGAAGGCCAAGACCTCTGCCATTACCTTTGTGAATATGCGGGGGGAAGATGACAGGCCGAAAGGAAGGGCTCTGAATTGTAGGTGCAGTACCTGATCCCCGGTGTTTATTGCTAGCCTCAGGAACTTCTGATGTTCCTCTGCTATGGGGATATGTAGGTAAGCGTACTTTAGGTCGATCAAAGCCATAAAGCAGTTTGGCGGGAGGAGGGCTTTTACAGAATGGATCGAATCCATTCTGAACCTCTTGTACCTGACCGAGGTATTTAAAGGTTTTAGGTTGAGGATAAGCCTGAACTTTCCCGATGGCTTGCGGACCACAAAGATGTGGGAGTAAAAACCCCCACCTATCTCCCTGGTCGGGACCTGGACAACCACCTGCTGCTCCTCCAATTCCTGGAGTGAGGAGAGGAGGGCACAAGACTTTTCCACACACTTCGGAAGGTTGGTAATTAACAGTCTGAAGGGGGGAGGGGTTGAGAATTCTAGCCTGTAACTCCAAGATGTACTGGTTGGAGGTAATCATCTCCCACTGTGGAAGGAAGACCCCCAATCTTCCTCCCACTGTTTTGGAGTCAATTGGTCTTTTTGGGGGGTTCAGGAGGGTGAAAAATTGCTCCCCCTCGACCCGTCCCCTTCTGTCCCCAACCTTTCTTCTGGGAACCTGACCTGGGTGTCTCTGATTTCCCACGAAATCGAAACCTCTTTTTTGGCTGTTCCCCAAACTTCTTTTTAATGGGGAACGCCTTTTTGTCGGCGGTCCGGTCTAGGACTGCTTCCAGACCAGGACCAAACAACAAATCCCCCGTAAGCGGGATACCACAAAGTTTTACTTTGGACGCACTGTCCCCCTGCCATGTTTTGAGCCACAAGGCCCTTCTGGCTGAGTTGCACAATGCTGCAGACCTTGCGGACATATGAATAGACTCCGCTGAGGCGTCTGCCAAGAAAGCTACCCCCTTCAGTAGCATGGGGAAAGAGGAGAGAATTGTCTCCTTTGCTGTACCTGCCTCGATATGGGATTTAATCCGAGTCAGCCAGTACTCCAAGTTGCGGGCTACCACTGTAGCCGCCATTGCTGGCCTAAGATTACCCTGGGAGGAATCCCAGGTTTTCTTTAACAGGGAATCCATCCTCTTATCCATGGGATCAGAGAGTACACCCATGTCCTCAAAGGCTAGGTCTGTGTGTCTAGAAACTTGGGAAAAAGCCGCGTCAAGTTTAGGCGTCTTATTCCAAACTAAGGTTTCTCCCTCCTCAAAAGGAAATCTTCTTTTCAGTGCCCTTGAGAGAAAAGGTTTCCTTTCCGGATCCTGCCATTCTCTCTTGATGGCATCGACCAGAACATCATGGACTGGGAAAACTTTCCTTTTCTGTTCCCCTAAGCCTCTGTACATTTGGTCGTGCAGGGACAGCGGCTTCCTTTCCTCCTGTATCCCTAGGGTGGTGTGGATAGCCCCTAAAAGCTCCTCAACCTCCTCTAAAGAGAGTTTGTAACGTGAGGGTTTTGTGGACTCCCCGTCCATCCCCTCTTCATCTGATTCGCCCTGAGAATCAGAGGGAGCGCTGCCTGCTTCTTCCTCAATTTCCTCTGCCGACCCTACCGGTCTCTCCGCCCCACTAGGGAGGGGTTCCGGTGGATCAGGTGAAACTGCCTGTTGTACTGGGGGAGGGGTGCTCTGGGGCAACTGAAAATTTGCAGACAGAGTTTTAAACGACTGAAAGGTGCTTGAAAGCTCCTTAACTGACGCCGCCAGATCTACCCCTTGTTCTGCTGCCTGCTCTCTCACTACCGCATCCATACACCCTCTACAGAGTCTTGTCCCAAGTTTCCCCTAACGTGGACCTGCAGACAGGGCACTTTCTCTTAGAGCCATGGAGCGATTTGCTTGTGTATTTCTGAAAGACAGAAAAAGAGCAGCAGTGTTAACCAGAACCCCCCAGCTAAGGGTAACAGGGATCACCCAGAGTGCGTTGTCCCCGGGACCATCCACCACCAGGGACCCACTCAACTCCCACCGACCACCAGGCAGGAAAAAAACACCACTGTGGAGCTTAACAGGGGTTTGTGAGACAGGGAAACACCACCCCAGGGTTCCACTGACCTTTGTTTGGCTGGCGACTTTTTCCTCAGGAGCGATTCTAGAGGCCTCTGCCTCCGACATCCTGTACACGGAAGAGGTGGCCCTTGGTCCCGCACGACGCTGTCTCTACAGCTGAACCGGCGACCGTACCAGCCAAAGTGCTGTGTCCGTCTTACTAGGCCGCGTCCGGAACCGGAAGACGCGGCCTCGTGTGTCGATCCACCCCCTTCCGCCGGAACTGACGTCACCAGTCATCCGGCGCAGCCACTGAGCTCCAAGCTGGGGATGGAAGGGAATTAGGATGACACACAGCGCCACCCTAGGCGCACGCAACAGCGGACCTCCCAGCTGCTACTTTTCCCCAAAGAACGCTGAGAGGCACGACGCTATCACAGGTATGCGAACGCCCTCGTTCTGACCTGCCGCCAATTTCAATTCTGAAAAGAAACAAGGAGCACAATACCGGACACTCCCGGATCCTGCCCCTCTAGAAAAAACACTGCCTTAGCCTCCCTGGCTAACAGCCCTGGTTCCCCAGCGATGTCTCCCCACCGGAGGAAACACCATAACTGAAGGGCCAGTGGGAGGATGAGGCTTTAAAGATCTGAAGAAGGCGGTGTTTCCTAGAAGGGGAGGAGCCGGGATCTCTCTAAGGTGCTGTCCTGAAAGACGAACTAGGGAAATATATATATATATATATATATATATATATATATATATATATATATATATATATATATATATATATATATATATATATATATATATTTTTTTTTACTTGTTGCTATAATAAATATTCCAGGCCGATACGTATTCTTCTACGTATTTTTGTAAATAAATAAATAGCAATAAGCGACTGCTTTGCGCAAAAGTTATAGCACCTACAAAATAGGGGACAGAATTTATGATTTTTTTTTTTACTAGTAATGGCGGCGATCTGCGATTTTAATTGGGACTGCGACATTACGGTGGACACATCGGACACATTTATACAGCGACCAGTGCTATAAATATGCACTAATTACTGTATAAATGTGACTGGCATTGAAGGGGTTAACACTAGGGGGTGAGGAAGGGGTTAAATGTGTATCCTGGGTGTGTTCTAACTGTGTGGGGGGAGGGGGGGTGACCGATGCTGTGTCCCTATGTACAAGGGACACAGATCGGTCTCCTCTCTCCCTGACAGGACGTGGAGCTCTGTGTTTACACTCAGAGATCCACGTCCCTGCTCTGTTACCGCCAATCGCATGTACCTGGCGGACACTGCGGCCGCCGGGTACATGCATCGAATCCTCGGCGATGCGACGGCACTGTTTTTCACCGCTGCGCACCACCCAGTGGCACGCGCGGGGAATACAACAACATTGACATCCAAAGACGTGACCCTGGCAGCTCAAGTCCGCGCTGTTGACGTCTTTTGTCAATAGCGCGGATATGGATAATGTTCTTTTGGCTGTACCTCTCCTGTGGATCACAGGACTGCAGTTCGTTCTGCAGTCATGTGACCCATTTTAATGAACAAGCGGGCTGAAATGATATAACCGGTGCAGTCTCGATAAAGACTGACAGAGAACTTGGAACCCACCCACATACTTGGACTGTCTCCTATCTCAGCCAATCAGCAAGCCTCCTCCACAGCCCAGCGCTAAAGTCAATAAGGGTGGACATAGCAGAGAGATGCTCGTTGACAATCAGCAGCCCTATGCTCAGGCGGCACTGTTAACTGAGCAATTGGCCACTTTAGATCACTTGGATTTGGACAGATGCAGTATTTGTCTTATGCAGCATTCACCTTGGTAAGTATAATTCTATCAAAAAAATAAAAGTCCATACTTCTTGTCTTTTAATATATTTAATTAATTAGAATTGTATTAAAACATAAAATATAATAGTGTTAGATTTTCCATGTCTCCCAATGAACACCACCCAAAATTATTTTTGTCACTTACATCAAAATCAGTTGGCACTTCAGCAGGAAACCTTGCTTCTCTTTCGTACATTAAAAAAAGGGCAACATTTTTGTAGTAAACGTTTTTTTGGCTCGAATTCCGAAAAGCATCTAGATAATCATCCCAATCGTCAGTTTGTTCATTAACAAATTTAGTTAATGCCATTTTTAATAAAAAAATAAAATAAAAATAAATGATTGGTATTCTTAAATACGTTTTAGCTTCCATTACAAACAAATTGGTCAAAAATTACCTTTTATAAACATTGCTTATTTTATTTTTAGCTTATACATTTAAATATGATAACTTGAATCTAACATTTGATTGACACACTAAAAATGTTGTTGATGCATCCATGTTCTGAAAGGAGAATTATAGACAAAGCTTGTTTTTATCTGTAATTCTCCAGTAGATCAAATTAGTGCAATTGTTTTTTTTCCCAATCCTGTGACCCATTTTCAGCATAGAGCGGACATAGCAGAGACATCATAGAAGTAGGTCCAGGCACTGCGTCATCTCGAAAATAAAGTCTGGGTCTGCATGTTGCCTGGACGAACACCCATCTCAGCCTCTCATCAAGCTGTTCTTGTGTGGCCATAGACGGGCTGCTACGCCCCTCCACAGTTCAACACTCCAGTGACCGAGGAGGAGGCAGTGGAGAAGAGCTGCTGACTGACAGTTATCGGCTATCTGCTCAGGAAGATGTGAGAACAAAGCTCTTGGTAATGTTGGATGGCTGTGTTCTCAATCAGTGCAGAGGCATCGGGGAACAGACACAGCACGGGATGGATAATGCATCCACCTAAGTATGATCCAAATTAAAAACCGCAACCCCATACTTTTCTTTTAATCGTCAACCTCCAAAAAAAAAATAAAAAAAATTCTTACCTCTGAATTGTATGGTTCATTTTTTTTCAACCAGATCATTTGGTTTGGAGATGGTATGGTGCTGCAAGTTTGCGTTCGATTTCAAACAAGTTGCACAGTTCACTATTTAGCTATGTTAAAAAAATACAATGCAATTAGAGTGCTAATATTAAAGTTTATAATATTTTTTTATTTGATAGCTTATATATTTTAGTAGCATTGAAAGAATCACATTTTACATTAGTCTAATTGAATACAAGATGTCACACTTTGTTATAAATTGCTATATAATTATGCTATATAATTATTTTACTTACCTCGCTTACAAATTCTCTTCCTTGATCAATGAGCAATCTTTTGGGTGCTCCATGGCGCATAATAAGCGATAAGAGGACTTTGCTTGTCTCTATGGCAGTCTTATTTTTTAGAGAAAAGGCCTCTACCCATCTGGTATAATAATCAATAATTACACACACATACATACATACATACATACAAACAAATCGGACTTTGTGGTGGCAAGCGGACCTATTAAATCCATTCCGAGTAAGAACCATGGTTCCGTGATCTAAATAAAATAAAATAAAAAATTAATTTTTTTTTTTTTAGAACTGCCAAAGGCTGATAGTGGTTAAACATAGATTATAACATCACATTAAAATAGAAATATGTTCATCTACTTTGCAAATCCTTTATGCTGTGTGTTCTCTTGTGAGTGTACTTGTGCTTGCTGTCGGCTGACATCGCCGATCCACTCTGGGGAAGCATCCCTAAAGAATTGTCATGATACAACAATAGTCATGACTGGCAGCTGGCTCAGCTCTGCATCGCTTCCATTGTGCAGAATGGGCAGAGCAGAGAGCCCTATGAGTGACGGTCATCAATCTCTGAAGTGTGCTCAATGAAGACTGAGAAGTGAGCGTTCAATTGTAATTATTTATTGGGTAGAATTATAAATTAAAGAATAAGGTGCTATACATGCTCATTTGAAAAACTGCCACAAAGAAAAAAAGTGCATCAAACTTAAATGTACACCTAAATGAAAAAAGCAAGCATATAGTCCATAAGGGAATAAATCCCCCCCCCCCAAAAAAAAAAAACGGAATGCTCTGAGGTAAAACTTCTAGATCTTCCACCACGAGTGCTCAGTATGAAGATGGCCACTCACCAGAGCTGTTTGACCCATTTTTACAGGACGGTCTAAATATATAGGGATTCAAAGGGATCAATAAATTTAACTAAAATATAAAAATCTTTTTAGTCCACAATCGCCAAAACGGTGATAGGTAAACTACTTTGGTGCATGGATGCAATTTATAGCTGAAAAAAAAATCAGATGGGTATATTGTGGTTTGAATTAAATAATTATGACGGCACCATCTAGTGGTGAATATACATATGGCTGGAATTGCCAATGCCAACATGCCTTATTATTTCCTATATTAAAGCGGAGTTCCACCCAAAATTGGAACTTCCGCTAATCCCACTCCTCACCCCCTTACATGCCACATTTGGCATGTAATTTTTTTTTTTGGGGGGGGGGGGGGGGGAGTGGGGGCTTCAGGAGGAGTGGGACTTCCTGTCCCACTTCCTCCTTCCGCCCAGGGGCTGGTTAGGCGATTAAGCTTAATCGCCTACAGCAGCCCCTCCCTGTAGGTGATCGCATGGGACACATGACAGGTCCCATGCGATCGCCTGTCCAATAGGAGAGCGCAGCGCCACTCGCGAATGCGCAGTGGGTGCCCGGCCGTTAAGCCGAAGGCTGTCACGGTCGGGTGCCCACACTTTGGATGAAGACGCCGGCTGGGGAGGGGGGGGGGAGAGGAGCGGAGCCCCGGGCGTCGCGTCGCTGGATCGTGGAGCAGGTGAGTGTGTGTTTATTAAAAGACAGCAGCTACACTTTTTGTAGCTGCTGACTTTTAATAAACACTAAATTTGGCTGGAACACCCCTTTAAGGAAACGGTTATGACAGCACCATCTAGTGGTTAATATCCATATGGCCGAAAATACCTATACAAGCATGCCTATACTAACAGATCACAAGACATTTTTTTTAATTATTAATAATAATAATCAAAAAATAATGTAATAGTATTAGAAAAAAATTTAAAATATATTATACTAAAATACAGATATTGCGATAAAAACCCTGAGGATGCAAAACAAAAACGTATTCTTCTGGACAGCGGCACTCCAAATAAAAATTGCCTTTATTGTAAATCCAAATAGAAAAACAGCACTACATGTCACAGCACACTGGCAGAGCTGAAACGCTTCACACTATACTTAGGCCCAGATTCACAGAGAATTAGATTCTCGTAGAGTATCAGAAATACACTACGCTGCCGTATTTTACCTCGCTCTACGTGGAATCCAGGTAGATTTTGTCCAGTAAACGATGGCGGCGTAGTGTATTTCTCCCGTCGCAATCCATCTGCGCGAGTAGGGGGCGTGAAGCATTTAAAATAGGCGCGTTCCCGCGGCGATCGAACTGCGCATGCTCCGTTCGCAAATTTCCCGCCGTGCATTGCGCGAAAACACGTCGTTACGTCATTCGTTGTTTGAGTAGCGTCGTTTACGGACAATCCTAGTCCCGGACGAGTTACGTCAAAAAATAAATAAATCGACGCGTGAACGACGGCCATACTTAACATTGGCTACGTACCGTTAGACCAGCAAAAAGCTGGTCTAACAGTACGTAAAAAAAAATAGACGAAAGCGATTGCGAAGACCACTCATATCTTCGTGGATCGCCGTAAAAACACATTTGCATATCCCGACGCATGAAAACGACGCGAACTCCTCCCAGCGGCCGCAAATATATCGCAGCGTAGATCCGAAGGCTTACAAAGACGTAAGCCTCTCGGATCGAAGCCGCCGTATCATGGTTTGAGGATTCAAACTAGTGATACGGCGCGCGAAATTTGAAATTACTCCTGTCTAACACCAGTTAGGCGTAATTGCTTTCTGAATCTGGGCCTCAGTGTTTAATCATAGGAACCAGGGCTCTAATCTAAATGACAATCCTTGCTAAAAACCTATATAATAATAAAATAATCATTTAAAATGTATATTAATGTTTAATTCCAAAGGCAGGAGAGTATAAAGTCTATATATCCATTGCCTCTCCATCTGCAACACTTTTTTTGTCATGTTAGTTTGTCTCCAATGCTGGCGAACCCTATCAGTGCCCAAGAAACTAAGTAAGGAGGGGTTCTTATTGTACATTAGCCTGAAGTGGTTAGATACACTGGTGTTTTAAACCCATTTTTTATGTTATTGATATGTTCTCCCACTCTTTTGGCCAGGGTTCTAGTGGTACTGCCAACATATTGGAAATTACATGGACATATAAGCACATAAGTGACATATCTAGTGTCACAGGTGATGAACTCCCTAATGTCCTATTCCCCACCTGTGACCACTGATGGGAAGTTAATGGCTTTCCTAGTTGTGTCCATGGTAATTCTGCATGCTTTCCATATCTTACATTTATAGAACCCATTGCGGTACAAATAAGTGGGGGGTTCTTGGGGGGGCCGGATGACATTTTTGGCCAACATACTGTGTAACCCTAGGGCTCTTCTGTATATGAACTTGTGTTTATTTGGAAGGATTTTTCTATGGGTTTGGTCTTTTTTTAATATGGACCAGTAGGTTTCGATTATCCTTTCCACCTCTATATTTAGTTCTCAAAAGGAAAACCTTAGTTAGACTTACTGGCAGGGGCGTTGCTAGGTGTCAAAAAGACCAGGGGCTTCAGCCCGAAGGTGGGTGATGGCACCGCAGGGAGATCCGGGGTGATCATTTTGCGGGTGTTTTTTGCAGGGAGGTGGCGTTGTGTGAAGGGAGGTAAGCTAATTTGCTGCTTTCTGCCTGGCCTACTGGTGCTGCCCATCATACGTCCCAGCTCCATTACAGGACCCAGCTCCATTACAGTGAAAAGTGGCAGAAAACGGATGAACGGCCGCACACCAAGGAACTCTTGAGTTGTCTTTATTAAAGAAACATAAGCAAACACCGCAAATACACAGCAAGAATCATAAAGATGCGTTTCACACTTGGTCAGTGCTTATTCATGGCCTAAGTACAACTAAAACATACACAAAATAAATAGTGCCAACAAGAGACATGTGACCAGGATTAGCCACTGGTTAAGAAGAGCCTATGAGTAAAGGCAGTCCTTCAGCTGGGGCAAAATCAAAGTGCACTTGTGTGAATTAAAAAAAGCAATGACACTGAAAATTTTAGTGCAAGTAAATTACATATCACAAATATAGTAATCATGGCATAAGAAAGTGATGCATTTGTATTTATGCATATGTTAATCCACATATAGAAGACGTGTATAATAAAACAATATAATTGTAATAGACGTGGTGGTCACAATGTGGAAACACCCCAAAGGTATTACGAGGGAAACACATTATGTACTAGCAATCCATACCAGACCCGTATCCAAAGCACGCCAGCCGGCCGGTCAGGAAAGGAGCCGTACCAGGCAGCATGCCATCAACATGGGGGGGGGGGTCAGGTGCTCTGGGGCAGACCACAGAGCACCCTGTCCCCATGTTGATAAGGACAGGGCCTCTTCCCGACAACCCTGACCGTGGGTTGTCTGGGTCTGCGAGCAGGCGGCTTATAGGAATCTGGGAGCCCCCTTTAATAAGGGGGCCCCCAGATATCGGCCCCCCACCCTAGGTGAATGAATATGGGGTACATCGTACCCCTACCCATTCACCTGGAGACAAAGTCTAAACACAAAATAAACAGGGTTTTTAAAGTATTTTATTAGACAGCTCTGGATGGCCCCCCCATCTTCTTTTAGCTCTTTTACCAGGGGGGCCTTCTCCCGCTCTCCGGGGGGGGGGGGGTCTTCTCCCGCTCTTGACGCGGCGCTCTCCGGTGCCTCCGCTCTTCTGTCACATCATCTTCTCTTCTCCAAATGTTGACGCGACGCTTCCTCCCGCTGTTATGACGGATGCGCGGCTCCCAGCGACTTATATAGGCCTATCTTGTGACGTCGCAGTCCCATCATGCTCCGGTAGGTACCATATACACCCCCTATACTCGAAGCGCACTCCATGCATTTTCTATGCACCCCTATACTCGCATAACATGGGAAGGGGGTGGGTGTACAGATTGCATGGCTCATGTATAGGAGGTGTAACCTGGGGGATAGGTAGCAGGTACAAAAGCTCCCTGGGATGAGCAGGCACAGATACGAAGTCCACAATATAGGTGACAAACAGTGGGTGTTTATTGGTGCTATACACTCAGTCTTATTTACACGTGCTATACAGTGGGCAAACAAAACAAAAGTAATTAAACAAAAGCCTAGTCGTGTCTTGGCACTAACTATACAATATGATGAGCCCTCACTATCAGGCTGAGCAAGCCTACAGCTTGTCAGCTTCCACACAAAGGCTTAAGAGTTTTCACTAACCTCCTTGCTCTCTCACAGATCAGTACCAACTGTGTTTCCCAGGACAGAGAGGTGTTGGCCCTCTCCCCCAGGCCAATTTAAGCTCACCTGAGCAGACAGCTCAGATGAGCTTAAATTGGCCTGGGGGAGAGGGCCAACACCTGAACTGGATCAGGGATCAGAGATCCCTAAATGTGTAAGAGAGGAGCCTGGGAGAGGTATAAACCCCAAACTGGACTTTCCCAGGCTCTCTCTGGGACGCTCTGCTACAGAGGTTATGTGAAATGTATACAAAGAAGCTATCACTGTAGTGACACATAAGTATAAAATTAGTGTATAAAAAAGTAATTGGAACGCATAGGTGTGAACACCAATGCAATCTGATTCCAGTGCTAACCAAAAAAAGCAAGGCCTGAATCCTTCTGCAGATTATTACCATGACATCTCCTTCTGTTACCTCACTCCCTCATTTTTTGCACTAGACAGAACTAAGATGTTTCTATGCGGAGACCAATATACACCACAGATAAAATTATATAACACAATGTATATGCATTAATGTAGAGGGGACTGACATTGGGGTTGCCACCTTTTCTTCAAGCCAAACCCGAACACTTTAGTGTCGCACGGCAAAAAAAATGTTGTAGTATACACTACAGGATTGTAAAAAGACCTGGGGCACTGTTGCGTGCCCCAGGGAGAGTAGAAATGTCATGTACTATGCTACTGCTCCCTTTACGCAACCCATTTAATTGACTATAATGAGGATGCAATATATAACACCTCACTGCCTGTCAAATGCCTTCTGAAAAGCAATCCAAGTGTCAATTGCTCTTCAGAGGGCACCACAAGTGTAATTGAGCCATAAGTCTGTTTAGCCATTACAGTATTTTCTGAAAATTCAGAAGGGAATTAAAGATAGGAACAGCACTATTAATGTTTACTTCTAGACACTATTGAGTAACCATATGGTCTCCAGCAATTACAACTAAAACCTTCCTGGGCCCCATCTGCTTAGCTGGGAGCAGGGGGAAGGAACAGGACTATTTAGGCTACTTTCACACCAGTGATTAGGGTTGGTGCAAATTATACCAACAGTTCTTGCTGTAGCTTTCAAACTTTAACAAATATAAAACTGAAAAATTGGGAGTGCAAAATTATTCAGCTCCCTTAAGTTAATACTTTGTAGCGCCACCTTTTGCTGCGATTACAGCTGTAAGTCGCTTGGGGTATGTCTCTATCAGTTTTGCACATCGAGAGACTGACATTTTTGCCCATTCCTCCTTGCAAAACAGCTCGAGCTCAGTGAGGTTGGATGGAGAGCATTTGTGAACAGCAGTTTTCAGTTCTTTCCACAGATTCTCGATTGGATTCAGGTCTGGACTTTGACTTGGCCATTCTAACACCTGGATATGTTTATTTGTGAACCATTCCATTGTAGATTCTGCTTATATGTTTTGGATCATTGTCTTGTTGGAAGACAAATCTCCGTCCCAGTCTCAGGTCTTTTGCAGACTCCATCAGGTTTTCTTCCAGAATGGTCCTGTATTTGGCTCCATCCATCTTCCCATCAATTTTAACCATCTTCCCTGTCCCTGCTGAAGAAAAGCAGGCCCAAACCATGATGCTGCCACCATCATGTTTCACAGTGGGGATGGTGTGTTCAGGGGGATGAGCTGTGTTGCTTTTACGCCAAACATAACGTTTTGCATTGTTGACAAAAAGTTCGATTTTGGTTTCATCTGACCAGAGCACCTTCTTCCACATGTTTGGTGTGTCTCCCAGGTGGCTTGTGGCAAACTTTAAATTACACTTTTTATGGATATCTTTAAGAAATGGCTTTCTTCTTGCCACTCTTCCATAAAGGCCAGATTTGTGCAGTATACGATTGTTGTCCTATGGACAGAGTCTCCCACCTCAGCTGTAGATCTCTGCAGTTCATCCAGAGTGATCATGGGCCTCTTGGCTGCATCTCTGATCAGTCTTCTCCTTGTATGAGCTGAAAGTTTAGAGGGACGGCCAGGTCTTCGTAGATTTACAGTGGTCCGATACTCCTATTTTAATATTATCACTTGCACAGTGCTACTTGGGATGTTTAAAGCTTGGGAAATATTTTTGTATCCAAATCTGGCTTTAAACTTCTCCACAACAGTATCTCGGACCTGCCTGGTGGGTTCCTTGTTCTTCATGATGCTCTCTGCGCTTTAAACGGACCTCTGAGACTATCACATTGCAGGTGCATTTATACGGAGACTTGATTACACACAGGTGGATTCTATTTATCATCATTAGTCATTTAGGTCAACATTGGATCATTCAGAGATCCTCACTGAACTTCTGGAGAGAGTTTGCTGCACTGAAAGTAAAGTGGCTGAATAATTTTGCACGCCCAATTTTTCAGTTTTTTCTTTGTTAAAAAAGTTTGAAATATCCAATAAATTTCGTTCCACTTGATGATTGTGTCCCACTTGTTGATACTTCACAAAAAATTACAGTTTTATATGTTTATGTTTGAAGCCTGAAATGTGGCAAAAGGTCGCAAAGTTCAAGGGGGCCGAATACTTTCACAAGGCACTGTATAGGCCACAAACTCATCCACTGATTAATAAAGTCCAAAATCAAGTTACATACCGTCGTTGTACACGGTCGTTTCTTCCGCCTTCTTCCACAGACTGTGAATGTCGTTTTCACTTATGCGATTTCCCTTTATACACTGCACATGCGTGAAGCTCCACACGTTTCCCCGCCCCTGATGTTCGTTCTAGTACTTTCCCGGCCCCTTCTCGGTTGTCTAGTGCAATACAACATGGAGGACACTCAGCAAGTGGCAACCTCAAGCCAGGAGCGAAACCAGATGGTACCGCACACCAGATCCAAGGGATACAGGGCCACAAATAGGGAGTTTGAGGAGATGGTGAAAATGGTGGCAATATTGAGGACGGAGGATTATGATGGTAAACATGGCCCATACAAATACCCTAATAAGGTGAAGACCCAAATAATGGACAAAGTGGTGAAAAGTCTCTACCTAAAATTTGGGGTGTACAGATCCAAGGAATAGCTCCGCAAAAGATGGTCTGACATAAAATTGAGGGAACCGGAGCATTTCCAGAAGATTAAAAAACTCATTAGAAAAAGTAAGTAATTTTCCTGTGTACTCAGATTAGTATTATTATCATTGTGCTGCATGTGCTTTTTCTTTAATGTCAAGTTTCATGTTTGTGGGCACAATAATTGGTCTTATGAGTCGTCGTTCATTCGCTCACTAATAATAAAATACAAGGGGGCGTGGCCAAGATGGCAGACTGAGTGGACGTGTTCCCTGTGCTCTCCTGGAGTGTGATCCGATTTTTATCTCCTGTCTGGGCCTGTCTGCGGGGCTCCACGGTGCTCTGGATGTCGTACAAAGCCTTCGGGCGGCGTAAGAGAGCTAAGAAAAGGAAGTTTCCTGCCTACATCCCGGAGGATTCTGCGCCTGCGGTTGTCTCCCCGCCATCTCCAGCACGCCACTGCAATATGGCGTTGCAGACGGACCTCGTGGAGGATCCTACTCCAACCCCCCTGGTATACCTGAGGTAGTAATGGCGGCGATCACGATGTGCCAGGCGGCTCTGACCACCAAAATTGAAGAAGTTCAGCTGGATGGAAGCCTGATTCGGCAGAACTTTGACAAAATCAGGTCGAGAGTGTCGGAGGCTTTGCGGCGCGTGGGTGAGGTGGAGGACACCGTGTCAGGGCATGACGCCTCCATTAGGGCCCTGCAGTCGAGGGTTAAGGCGCTCGAGTACCGTGCAGAGGATGTCGAAAATAGGAGCCGCCTCAATAACATTCAGATAGTGGGGTTACTGGAGGGAGTGGAGGGTCGTGCCCCGGCTCAATTCGCGGAGGAGCTCCTCCGTTCCTTGCTGCCCAGCTATCCTCGTAATTTGCGGTGGAACGCGATCACGCGTTCCTCCTAAGCCTGGTCTTGAAGGGTCTCCCCCTCGAACATTCATACTCCGGTTGTTGAATTCCAGGGACCGGGATGAGCTGCTGCGAGCCTCCCGCACCGCTAGGGACCTACCGTACCGCAATGTGAAGCTGCTGCTGTTCCCTGATTATACCATGGAGACCCAAAGACAACGCCGTTACTTCAACGCGGTCAAGGCTGCTCTCCGCCGCAAGGGTATTAAATATAGTGTCCTGTTTCCGGCAAAGCTGCGGGTGATGGATGGCAAGACGGTGCGCTTCTTTACCTCTCCAAAGGACGCCTCTGCTTGGGCTGATACTCTGCCTTAATTAGCTGAACTGTCTGCTGCTTCGTCCTTTTCGGTGGAATAGGGGGACTGTGCACGTGCTCTCATCTGTTTCGGGTAAGTCTCCCTGATCCCCTCTTGGGGCATCGTTGCTGTGCTGGGATGTCTTGACTCCCCCCCCCCCGATGGTCCCATTGACCGATGGTCTTATGGCCATCATCTCACCTTGTCCTGCTCCTGTGGCCCTGGCTATTGCCTGACCTATACCTGAAGGTATGCCCCTGCTCCAATGTGTTTTTAGGGTGCTGGGTGGGTGCTGCTGTGCTGGGCTGAGGCCATGTGGACCGCTTGTACTGAGTGCCTTTATCCCCAGCTACTATGATTTACTGGGTTTACCCTGATGAGACTGCCTGCTATCCCCGCCAATACTCGGTTTGCAAGGTTGTGCCCCTGCCATGGCAGGAGAACTTGACAATTTACAATTTTTTCTGCATCACTCCAGTGTTAGCAGGAAGAGGCTTGTGTTACATCTCTCCCCTCGACCATCTAGACGAGGTTGGTGTTTTGACGTCCGACACTGGCTACACGTCCACAGCCTTTGTTTTAGGTTCCTGAACTATGGGGTTATTGGGGTTTAGGTGCTCCTCATGCTTCCGAGGTGCATGGGGTGGGGGCTGTGGGTTCCCACCGTTGTTCGGCTGTTTTTTTTTTTTCTTTTCCTTTTTATATGGTTCATTTTGGTTGGTCTGGATCTGTGTTTTTTTGCTATGCTGTTCTAAATGCTTGGTTGGGACGGTGCTACTCTGGGTCGGATGGACGGGTCGATTCTGGAGGGCTGGGGACGAATGGTTTGACTTCCCCCTGGTGCGCTAGCTCTGACCTTTACCAAGGGGAGGACGGCTTTGTTATGTTATCTAACCCTCCTTATGGTTATATGTCATGTGGTTTCTTGGAACGTAAGGGGCCTTAATTCAGCGGTGAAACGCTCTCTGGTGCTTAACTATTTGAGGAAGCTCCACCCCCAGGTGTGTATCCTGCAGGAGACGCACCTGATGGGTTCTCGAATCCTGAGTTTGAAGAGGGCTTGGGTCGGTGCACACTATCATGCGCCATATTCTAATTACGCCAGGGGCATCAGAATTCTTGTGCATAGATCCCTGCCCTTTCAGCTCCTGGATGTGAAGTTGGACCCGGGAGGCAGATATATGCTCCTGCATGTCTTGGTCTCGGAGATTCTTTTTGTGTTGTTTGGAGGTTACTTGACAGACTGCACGCCTCTGGTCCCCGGCAGCATGGTCTCGCCAATTGGGCATCTGCATTTCATATGACGGATATCTGGCGTCATGTGCATCCCTCTACTAGGGGGTATACCTGTCTCTCGAGCACATATCGGACCATGTCCCGCATTGACCTGCCGTTTGCCTCCCCCAGTCTACTACGGAGGATGGTCGATGCCGAGATCCTCTCTAGAGGTATTTCGGATCATGCTCCGCTATCTGTCACTATCCAGATTTCCCAGGAGGTGGTACAATATCTTTTGTGGGTATGGATTTGAAAGGGAGTTTGAGGACACAAATGTGAATGAAGACTACTGTGAAAGGAATGGAGGTGATGTGAAATGGTCTTGAGAACCATAATGTGAATGTGGAACAGTGATGTGAAGTTTTGGGTTTCGATGTTATCTAAACAGGGATTGTGATTTAAAAGGTAAATATTCCGAACACAAAGGTAGTAATTTAACTTGTATATAATAGGAGTGAGCTGTGTTTTTAGTGCATCATTGCACAAGCATGCAATTACGAAGTATGTTCCTTTCAGACCATTTGTAATAATGCTACCACTGTGAATTTTAAATTCCATAAACATGTAACTGTAGGATGTACAAGGCTGCATCATCTATTTCACAATTAAAAAAAAAAAAATACATTTCTATCAAGATGTGTTAAAAATAGAGAAGGACTTCTAAACACATTTTTTAGCAAATGAACATACCCATGTGCAAATTTGTTCCAACATTCCGGGCCAATAAAAACGACTGGATATTGTCTCTATTGTATGTTGTATGCCACTGTGATCTTCCACAGCACTGTTGTGGAAATTGTTGAAAATGTTGTTGGACTCTTTCATGTCGGTCACGAATTTAACACTTTTTTTTAGTCCTTCATAATATAATACACCATCTGTTCGAGTAAAAAAATATCATAAAAACATTAATAATGTATTCAATTGAACTGAAATGTTTAACAATATAATAATTAATGAAAACCGAACTAATGCAAACACTTTTTTTTTCAATACAACATTTTTGGTTCACAGGACTGTACTTGATTTTGCTACCCTGTGACCCAGTTTCAGCAGGAATTTTACACCAGACCACAAGGGGTACAAGATGTGCAAATATGCCAACAATTATATGGGTATTCCCATCAATGCCAGATGAGCAAGTGGCTCAGCCTGTCGATGCACTGTTCATGAGGCAGGCCTTCCACATTTTGGCTGAACTAAGGTGTACATTTATGAAACTAAAGTTTTTTTTTTTTTTTATTAATTTCTTTGAAACAAATTATCTTCTCTGCAGTCGGTTTAAGAAAGTGAGAACATGAGTTCTCAGAGCGAGAACAAAGGAGAAGGGTTTCCTCTGAAAATACCCTAGATCAGTGTAGAAGTTGCCTCTAATCTCATGAGATAATGGGAGATTATAGTGAAGCCGAGTTCAAGAAATGAAACACATTTTTGAATTAAATGGCTATCACGTATATGAACATGTAATTGCAAATCAAATATATATATATTATATATATATATATACATACACACACACACACACACACACAGTACAGACCAAACGTTTGAACACCTTCTCATTCCAAGAGTTTTCTTAATTTTCATGACTATGAAAATTGTAGAGTCAAACTGAAGGCATCAAAACTATGAATTAACACATGTGGAATTATATACATAAACAAAAAAGTGTGAAATAACTGAAAATATAGGTCATATTCTAGGTTCTTCAAAGTAGCCACCTTTTGCAGCAGACACATCTCTAGAACAACTGTTAAGAGGAGACTGTGTGAATCAGGCCTTCATGGTAGAATATCTGCTAGGAAACCACTGCTAATAAAAAGGCAACAAGCAGAAGAGACTTGTTTGGGCTAAAGAACACAAGGAATGGACATTAGACCAGTGGAAATCTGTGCTTTGGTCTGATGAGTCCAAATTTGAGATCTTTGGTTCCAACCACCGTGTCTTTGTGCGACGCAGAAAAGGTGAACGGATGGACTCTACATGCCTGGTTCCCACCGTGAAGCATGGAGGAGGAGGTGTGATGGTGTGGGGGTGCTTTGCTGGTGACACTGTTGGGGATTTATTCAAAATTGAAGGCATACTGAACCAGCATGGCTACCACAGCATCTTGCAGCGGCATGCTATTCCATCCGGTTTGCGTTTAGTTGGACCATCATTTATTTTTCAACAGGACAATGACCCCAAACACACCTCCAGGCTGTGTAAGGGCTATTTGACAAAGGAGCAGAGTGATGGGGTGCTGCACCAGATGACCTGGCCTCCACAGTCACCGGACCTGAACCCAATCGAGATGGTTTGGGGTGAGCTGGACCGCAGAGTGAAGGCAAAAGGGCCAACAAGTGCTAAGCATCTCTGGGAACTCCTTCAAGACTGTTGGAAGACCATTTCAGGTGACTACCTCTTGAAGCTCATCAAGAGAATGCCAAGAGTGTGCAAAGCAGTAATCAAAGCAAAAGGTGGCTACTTTGAAGAACCTAGAATATGACATATTTTCAGTTGTTCCACACTTTTTTGTTATGTATACAATTCCACATGTGTTAATTCATAGTTTTGATGCCTTCAGTGTGAATCTACAATTTTCATAGTCATGAAAATAAAGAAAACTCTTGGAATGAGAAGGTGTGTCCAAACTTTTGGTCTGTACTGTGTGTGTATATATATATTATATATATATACATATACACACATACACACACACACATATATATACACATACAGATATTGTTTTGTGTTTGTACAGTATTTATATAATATCAATTTCCATTTTTTTTTGTTTATTACATAAGTTTGTTAAAAAAAAAAAAAAAGATGATCAGATATATTATATGAAGCTAAAACTTCTCTATGCCATTTTCTTTATCTTACACATGATATGAGCATCCATTTTTAAATATCAAAATTATAACATAAAATAAACCATAATTTTTCAAGTTCTAACCCCCATCCCAATTTTTTTTTCTTTTTTATTTACAAAAGCGGCGACAGGATCTTTTCAAATGTAAACCAATATTACATTTCTTAAAGGGGTGTTTCAGCCAAATTTAATGTTTATTAAAAGTCAGCAGCTACAAAAAGTGTAGCTGCTGGCTTTTAATAAACACACACTCACCTGCTCCACGATCCAGCGAAGCGCCGGCCGGGGCTCCGCTCCTCTCCCCCCCTCCCCGGCCGGCGTCTTCATCCTAAGTGTGGGCACCCGACCGTGACAGCCTTCGGTTTCATGGCCGGGCACCCACTGCGCATGCGCGATCGGTGCTGGGCTCTCCTATTGGATAGACGATCGCATAGGACCTGTCATGTGTCCCATGCGATCGCCTACAGGGAGGGGCTGCTGTAGGCGATTAAGCTTAATCGCCTAACCAGCCCCTGGGCGGAAGGAGGAAGTGGGACAGGAAGTCCCATTTCTCCTGAAGCCCCCACTCCCCCCTCAAAAAAATTACATGCCAAATGTGGCATGTAAGGGGGTGAGGAGTGGGATTAGTGGAAGTTCCGATTTTGGGTGGAACTCTGCTTTAATAAAGTGAAAGACTAACAATGAATGTATGCATATATGGCATTGCTTATCGTAAAAACATATAGATTTACTTATTCATGACATTGCATTAAGTACAATGATTAACTTATCTATAAAAAACATACCCTTTATCAGGAAGTTTGCTGCACGCCATCGAATTGTGTCTTTAACACTTTTTATTGCTCCTTCAGGATATTTTCCTGCTTTTAAATAATCAAATATTTCTTTCATTTGTATAGAATCCATTTTACCTAGTAGCACAATGAAAATGGCAGTGAATAATGATGGTGCTCAGTAATCCAAAACTTTGTGAAGAATAGTCAGTGTGCAAGACTAGTATCAATACAATTAAAACATTAGACAGCTAATTTTAAACTATATGCACCCAAAAAAACTAAAAGGGTCAAAAAAAATTACATAAACTAAAAATGAACATACAAAGTTTATTTTTTCTCATAATAAATTTTTATTTGGTTTTCATATTTAACACTTGAAGACAAAATAAAGCGGTACTCCAGCAATAAAATACAATCAGATGTCGCAGGGTAGGATAGGTTACAAATCAACATGTTGGATATAACAAGTTAAAGCAAGAGATACGTTGGCGGTGGGGATCCATATCCTTCCAGGCATGGATTACCTGGGAGGTTCAATGTAGGGAGGGGGGAGAAGCCGCTCCCTCGGACACCCCACAAAGTTTATTTTGTGTGTTTGTTTGTAAATAAATATATATTGAAGTGGAGTGATGAAATCATTGAAAATGGAACTCGCCTGCTCTCACTGTCAGTATAGTGCACTCCTTGTCTTCCCCATCAAGTGCAGCTGCTGAAGACAGTGGGTAATGTAGGTTCTCCTTGAGCTCCTCCCACTGGACTGTGTGAATGTCAGCTGATCATCTGTTTTTCTTCACTGTGGGGGAAGGGAGTAGGCATTCTCCTCCATGCAGGCTTGATCTAATAAGTCTTGCTTAACTGCTTGCCGACCAGCCGCCACAGTTATACGGCAGCAGGTCGGCTCGGCTGCGCAAAATCACGTAACCATAAGTCATCTCCCAGTTCAGCCAATAGGGGCGCACGCGCCCTCGCTCGCCCCTGATGCCGACGCGCGTGATCACCACCGGGCACCCGTGATCGCTCCTTACAGTAAACACACAGCTCCCGGTCCTGTCAGGGGGAAAAATGACTTACAATGTATGAACAGCGATCTGTCATGTCAGTCCCACCCTCCCTTCAGTTAGAACACACCAAGGGAACATAACCCCTTCCTCGCCCCCTAGTGTTAACCCCTTCCCCGCCAGTGGCATTTTTATAGTAATCAATGTATTTTTATTAGGGCTGTGGAAATTAACTATTAATTCATCGATTAATCTTTAATCGATCAAAATTCTTCTGACTGGTACTCATCTCCTTGCCAGCTTCCGGGCCTTCAGGGAGTTCTGTTGGAGATCCATTGACGTCACAGACACCGACGGGGCTTGCCGTGTCCATCTGAAGGGCTCCTTTGCTGTGCCTTCATATCTGCATGCCGGTGGGACCTTACTATCTGCCACACGCAAGGGCTGTTATACTTCCCTCTATCAACCTGGGATTCTACAGCCATCCACTGGGAGTTGTGATAGTTCCCTTCACGGGGCATCTACATGCCAACGGACTGATGTTAACATCTGGATTCAGCAGTGGCATCGTTGTACCCATTTTTATACCAGTATCAGGGTTGGCAACATGTTTTTATGACTCCTTTTGCTACCGTTTGGTATTACTCGCCTCATTTTTACAGTTTATGTAGCTACATCGATTTTATCTCCAGTGCAATATTTATTTTGTTACCTACTTGAAGACTATAAAAGTGTTAATGCTATTCCCATTGAGTGCTGCCTTTGTGTATTTTTAGTATCCTGCTATCCATTTTTCCAGTGGTTGGGAGCTGCACTGGGAATCGGCCTGCAAGGAGATCAAAAGTAGTTGGATCTGTATGTGCGTTATAATTAATCGAAATTAGTCGATTAATCGTTTTTTTTTTTTAAATCAAACACAAAAAATTTAATCAGTAACAGCCCGAATTTTTATAGCACAGATCGCTATAAAAATGCCAATGTTCTGAATTTTATATATATATATATAAATCTATATATATATATAAATCTATATATATATATAAATCTATATAAATATATATATATATATATATATATATATATATATATATATATATATATATATATATATATATATATATATATATATATATATATATATATATATATATATATATAATAAAATATATATATATATATAGATATATATATATATAATTAGGGTTGTCCCGATACCAGTATCGGTATCGGGACCGATACCGAGTATTTGCGGGAGTACTTGTACTCCCGCAAATACCCCCGATACCTAAATAGAATACTTGTCACGCCGCAATGAAAGCCGCCGCACACGCCGCAATGAAAGCCACCGCATGGTTAAAGCGTGCAGGAACATCACAGCTTTCATTTGAATAGCTGTAGTGTTCCCGCACGTATAGACACTCCCCCTTGCTCGGGATTGGATGGGTGATCGTGATCTGTCCAATCCCAAGCAAGGGGGAGTGTCTATACGCACAGGAACACTACAGCTATTCAAATGAAAGCTGTGATGTTCCCTGGACGGCTGCTAGGTATGGGGGACATGGCTGGAGGGACATGGCTGCATATGTGGGGTACATGGCTGCATATGTGGGGGACATGGCTGGAGGGACATGGCTGCATATGTGGGGTACATGGCTGCATATGTGGGGGACATGGCTGGAGGGACATGGCTGCATATGTGGGGGACATGGATGCATTTGGGGACACATTTAAAAAAAAAAAGTATTGGTATTCGGTATCGGCACTTATACTCGGTCCTAAAAGAGTGGTATTGGGACAACCCTAATTATATTGTATTGGGACAACCCTAATTATATATATATATATTATATATATATATATATATATATTTTTTTTTTTGGGTGATATTTATTACAGCAAAAAGTAAAAAATATTATTATTTTTTAAAAATGGTCGCTTTATTTTTGTTTATAGCGCAAAAACTAAAAACCACAGAGGTGATAAAATACCACCAAAAGGTTACTCTCTAAAATAAATCAGAAACATATGGGAACTGGACCCACGGGACCATGTCGATCAGATCGGTCTCAGGCACACGAGCTGAGTTGCACTAACAGGCAAGGAGAGATATAAGAGGGAGGTGACGACACCGTTAGGTGTGCAGCCACCCCTTCATCCTGGAGGGTGTCTGGCTAACCCCCTCAGGATGATGAATAATGTTACCCTGTATTGCTTTAGCTGACTTGTTTTCAATTCTGTATTGTACACCCTGATATTTTACTCTATGTACCCTACTTGTGATTGTAATGCCGTGGTGGTTCCTGTGGACCCCCTTTTCCCAGTTTATAAATAAAAAATACCACCAAAAGAAATCTCTATTTGTGGGAAAAAAAGGATGCCAATTGTGTTTGGGAGCTATGCATACTAACACTTTATGACATTGGCTTACACTTTGTATTTTTTTTTGTCTTATAAATTGTTTAGCAGTAACGTTGAAGATTGATTTTTGTCTTGTTGAAATTTAAGGTTTACACTAAAAATTAAATATGTGACCCTTTACTTGATTTTACAAAAGTTATTAATCAAATAGCCTACAGAACATTTTAACCCCTTCTTGACAAGGCCTCTTTGTGCTTTTCAGCCCTGTTCAAATTAAACTGGACTATATGACATTGACTTCACCAGTGACACCAATACGGTGGTCAGTGCTAATGAGATGCACTGACATTGTACTGCTGACACTCTTGGAAGGGATTATCATCTCTGGGCAAACAAACGGTTAATTGTCTGCCTGACAGTGGTATAAGATGTGTATAATTTATTGCTTATACATGTGGGTATAACCGTATCTTCTCTTTGCTTTGCAATTTGCTCACATAGACAGTGTTGGAGTGGTGTTCAGTATAACCAAGATATGACCCAGTGTTCCATCGATCTCGAATGGTACCGGAGACCTCCCTTAAGCCAATAATGCACGCAGAGACTTAGTTTCAGAGTAGTCTGATATCATGGCTTATATAACATGCAGCATTACAAGGCAAAAATCTGGTCACACGGTAGTTGTAAGCTACGAGGGGGTAAGTTCTTATTAGAGTCCCCACAGTGTCACTCTGGACACTCTCCTGCTGTACAGTTGATGACTGTACAGTGGGAGCTTGTGCTGATTGGGCTGGGGGTCTCATTGTTACGGGTTAGGTCTGATAAACTGTTGCAGCCAAAGAACCTTGATGTGAGAGCTGAGCTGGTACCGTTAGTATGGGGTACAAACTTTGCACATTCTTTTGGGGAACATAGGGGAGTATTTCCCATTATTTGTGAAATGTCAGAGGGATTTAAATAATACAGTGACCGAGGGTAAACTAAAAAGTTGTTTCTCTTTCGCTCATGGATGGACACAGCCTTAATCTTGACATAGTGGAGAGGTAGCCTACCTTTAGGAGTGACTAGACAGAAAGTGTTCTCGACTTCAAAGCTGAACCGCCCCACCTAGGGTGCGGTCCCACTGACTATATCCTTTCAGCCTGCACCAAGCAGTTCAGTTTTTTTTCTGCCTAGTCTAGGAGAAGACATGGCTCCCTTCAGGCCCAAGGCTTGGATTCATTTTTTGGATTATTTAAGTTTTTCCTGCGATCTTCGATCAACTGCAGACTGGGCGACAGACTGGATCCCAGATCCTTGTATTCTTCCCAGTTTCGACCATCGAGTGTGTGCCGACCATAGCTACGCGCTAGGTCGTCAACGACATATGTAGAAATATTAAAAAAAATTAGGCTAACCAGATATATCATGTCCAATAAACATTGGTGTATCAGTCCTTGACTGTATATATAAAAAATCTTTCCGGTAAGAGAACCAGAAGAAGAAGAAAGACTATAGATAACCACCAATAACTTGTTAATCCAAAAATACAAAATTTATTAAATATAGTATAATTTCACATGATAAAAGAATAAACTATTATATAAACAAGAGAAGTTAGATTGCAGTGTGATATAACCCATCAGGGTATAAGTTGGTCAACACCGCAACACACATATACCAACAAGACAAAAAAATTAACAAACACACATACAGGGGGATCATCCGGTCATCAGATAGCAATGGAAGGATGTTTATCTCAGGGAAATCCCTGTATATATGTACAAGAATAGCAATAGCAAAATTGATAAGATAGACTATCCTTCCAAGCTCTCTGGAGCTCGAGCTGCTGGGAAAACAGAGAAGCCAAAAGGACAGTGAAGAAGAGAGAGGGTTAATGTATGTAGGCTGCAGCCGTGATTAGAGGGACTGATTAATCCCAATACTAATGCTGACACACTAAATACAATATAATGACAGAACCGCTTTGGAGACTGAAATTACATATGTCTCTAAACAAAGTGATGGTGGTGTCTTGTAGATCCAGATGAAATCAATTAATGTAGTAGAAGGGATTGATTAATCCCAATACTAGTGCTGACACACTAAATACAATATAATAAATAAAACACGTTGGAGACTGAAATTACAGATGTCTCTAAACAAAGTGATGGTGGTGTCTCATAGATCCAGATGCAATCAATTAATGTAGTAAAATCCAGATAATTTATCAGCTGTCTCACGTTATAAAAAACAAGAGATACTGTTGCATAGTAAGTACTTTACCACTCCCGGCTTGTTGGAGTTTATTTCACCCAGATGCCGGTGTAGTAAGATTCTGTGGTTAAAGTTCCCATATACCCGTTGCTGGCAGCTTATATGGATCTTAAATCCGTTTATAATCATGCAGATCTGTATAATTCAGCTGAGGTGCAGGCAGGCTATAAAGTGCCGATCGGTTGTTTCACAGACGATCATGCTACTGTCACACCTCTGTAGTTTTAAGCCATGGGTAGTATTGCCAGGGAGATATGCATTGAAATTAAATATCTGGAAAAGATCGGTTCAGTCTCTAGTATTGCTTCCACGATCTGTTTGGCTTCATGGAGATAAATCCCCGTAGATTCACCTTCAGCTACAGGCTCACTATGAGAGAGTCATGCAGACGGGAGGTCTGGATGATGGCCGGATGGTCAGAGATATTGTTGCCGACTAGTTTCGCAAAAACAATTGCATAGCTTGGATTATCAAGTTATTGGTGATGTCATCAACGACATGCCTGTCGCTCTACGGTGAGCTATATATGCTCTTGGGCTTGCATAAGGACCAGTCTGCAGGGCTGAGTCGCAGTAGCCTGGCCGACTGCCACCTCCCTTATCATGCGGTAGATGTGCTGTCCAGGATGCTTCCAGCAAAAACCCACAGCAAGGGTAAGTAGCTATTACCTTGCTTTCGCAAGAAGACAGAGCTAGGCATCCTTGGAGAGGTGAGTAAAGGGCCTTATCCCCCTTCTCCCCTCCCTCCTCCTCCATAGGCTCTCTGAGCTAGCTGCTGGGCAGGGGTTCCTCTGGGGAGCTTCACTGGGGAACCATAAGTCTCTAAATCAGTGTAAAAAAGCTGCATACGAGATTCTGTTTACCTGTGTGTCCTGCTCCATGCTGTCGGCGGCCATTTTTGGAGTGTCCATGCTGTATTTCTTTACTCACTGGCGGCCATCTTCTTGTAGCCACATTTTTCTGGCGATTTTCTGCTGAGGTGTACTGACTGCTGCATTATTCTGCTGCATCGTGGTTTTCTGCCCTGTTGGCCTCTAGTGTCAGATCAGCGGCCATTGTACCATGGATCAGACCATTTAGGAACGGCAGATGAACAGATACACGCTGCTGTCTGAGCAGTCTGAAAGACCGACAAAAATCGCAGCCCCACAAACAGCCTTCGATCCCAGTTTTGGAGAGCACAGATCGACAGACACACTCTGCAGGCAGCAGCTCTGCTATCTAAAACATCTACTACAGTTTCTGGGTGGTGAGTCCTCTGTCTCTGCTGCAGCCAGGAGTAGTTACTTGTTCAGGGGTCCCTGTGTCAGGTGTGCGGACAGCATGGTGTCAGAAGCAGACACCCCCCCCCCCAAGACACCGATTTATCAGTAGACGCTATGCGGCAATACTAGATGCCTTCGTAGCCAAGGTGGAAGCAGCGCGTGGAAGAATGGGGGCTAGAAAGCACCCCACCATCTGCTGGGGACAACTCCGATGCAAAGCTGGGTCCAGCTAGCACTCATGACCCTGGCTCTGAGTTTCTTGAAATGATGGACCTCACCCCCCCGATAGTGGACCCTCCTTTGTCCAGATCAAGCTCCACCCTACCAGTGGAGAGGGCTCCCGTCTTCAAAGACCCTGCGGATGAGAAGGCTGAGGCGATCCCCCACAACCTGTACAGGATAGTGTGTTTGACGATATGCCCAACCATAGTTGGGGCCCTGGTGTCCCAGACACTCACGGACAGACAGCACTATTCCTCTGCTTGCCAGGGCTTCAGGTCAGTCATTGGCGTTACACTGTCTACTTTGGTTAAGATTTGGTCCGCCAACCAATCTTCCAAGAAAGCTCTGATGGTCTTGCCCTTTAAGGGCGACAGACTTTTTGGAACTCCCCTGGATGACATAATTAAAGATGCTACAGGTGGTAAGAGCACACTGCTCCCACAGTCCAAAAAGGGGAAGGAGCCATGCCGTAGGCAAGGGCCCTTCTTTAATGCACACAAGCGTTTTTTTTTCGTCTGCCCAGTACGGCGGATAAAAGACCACAGGCCGATAAAGTGCCTGCTCAGGAACTGAGACGTCCCTGGTTTCGCAAACTCAACAAACCTGCAGACAAAGCTACGTCCGCATGAAGGTTTGCCCCCACCCATCTCTCGGGTGGGGGGATGTCTTCGCAAATTCGCGACCCGGTGGACATCTCAGGTCCCCGACCGGTGGGTTTGCAAAGTAGTGTCTTTAGGGTACAAGATAGAACTTCTATCTTACCAACCAAACAGATATTTTTCCCTCCAACCGCCAACTACAACCGACTCGTTGGGAAGCCCTATTTGGGGCAGTTCAAAACCTGCTGAAACGCGGGGTGGTTATTCCTGTCTTAGTACAGAATCGGTTTCAGGGGTTTTACTCAGGGATGCCTATTTACAGGTCCTCTTATGCCAAAGCATCAGTGACTTCTGGGCTTTGTGGTCAGGGAAGACCACTATCAATCGTGGCTTCCCCCCTTTGGCCAGGCATCGCTATCGTGGGCTACATGGACGACCTGCTTCTGAGGGCCACCTCAGCCTCAGAATTATAGGTGAGCATGTCTATAACATGTCAGGCCCTCAGACACTTTGGGTGGCTACTGAACATTCAGAAGTCAGTCTTCAACGCCTAGTATATCTGGGATTGATTATGGACTCCTCAGAGGCAAAGGTTTTCTTCCCTGTGGAAAAGTTGCAGACCCTTCGGGCTGCAGCGCGGTAGTTGACCTGCCAGAAGGGTCGTCACTCCGCTTTTGCATGCAAGTCCTAGGCCTCATGGTGGCCTCCTTCGAGGCGGTACCATAGGCGCAATCTCGCAGTGCTACAGAAGGAAATTCTGTCCAGATGGGACAAGCGCCTATCATCCCTGGATAATCAAATCAGGGTGAGCCACTTGGTCAGAGCCTCCCTTGTTTGGTGGCTGACCTCAACGGCACTTCTGCCTGGGAAGTCGTTCCTTCCCTTTCACTGGATAGTCATCACGGCGAACGCCAGCCTTACCGGTTGGGGGGTGGTTCAGTCGACCCAGGGTTGCCGGTCTCCAGAGGATTCCCATTTGCCAATCAATGTCCTGGAACTTTCAGCGATCAGGCTGTGCCTCTCCACATGGTCTCAGAGGCTACGAGGGCGTCCGGTCAGGATCCAGTCGGACAACGCCACGGCGGTGGCATATGTCAACCATCAAGGAGGAACAAGTAGCTCGGCTGCAGCGTCCGAAGTCGCTCAGATCCTAAGGTGGGCAGAAAGGAGCATACCGGCACTGTCGGCCATATACATTCTGGGTGTGGAAAACGGGCAGGCGAACTACCTGTGTCGCCAGATGCTGGACCAAGGAAAATGGTCTCTGCAGCGGAGGTGTTTTTAGCTCCTTTTCCCTAGATGGGGCACGCCAGACGTAGAGCTCCTGGAGTCTCGACTCAATCGGAAGGTATTGAGGTTTGTGGCCAGGTCAAGAGACCCATGGGCGGATGCGACAGATGCGTTAGTGGCGCCGTGGAGTCAGTACCGGCTAATCTATGCTTTCCCTCCTCTAAAGCAGTGTTTTTCAACTCCAGTCCTCAAGGCACACCAACAGGTCAAGTTTTCAGGATTTCCCTCAGATGAAATGACGGTGGTGATTACTAAGGCAGTGAAACTGATCAAATCACCTGTGCAAAATAATGGAAAGCCTGAAAACATGTGCCTTGAGGACTGGAGTTGAAAAACACTGCTCTAAAGCTCCTGCCTTTTCTGCTCACAGAGGGGATTCCTATGATCCTAATTGCTCCGGTTTGGCGTCAGCGTCCTTGGTACGCCGATCTAGTGCGGCTAGGAAGTTATCCTCTAGGACAGTTGTTCTCAACCTTCTAGCGCCATGACCCCTTGATAAAATTTGCCAAGTTGTGTGGACCCCTAACAGTAAAATTCTTTTTGTAGCGTGGGTTGTCAGCACCCAAGGCAAGACAAGAAATTTGCACCCCTAACCCACGGATATTTAGCGCTCCCTCAGTCCCTTCCACTCGTACAGTATTAAAACCCCTTATGGTACTGTGTTTCCACAGAAGTGAAATCAGGAGATAGGGTCTCCTCCAGCCCCTTCCACTTCACATTCCTCACCAGCCAGCTGACATCTAGTCTTTGTCCCCCAGCCATGCCGTGAACTGAATGGGTGGCTGCGAAGAGTGGGCCACCGCAAGCTCCAGGGACAGCCTTGCTTAGAGTTCCCACCTCATCCCTTTAAAACAGAACACATATGAATTACACAGGTTCTGAGGCTAATTTAACCACTTCCATACCAGGCACTTACGCACCTTCCCGCCCAAGCCAATTTTCAGCTTTCAGCACTGTCGCAATTTGAATGACAATTGCGCGATCATGCTACACTGCACCCAAACAAAATTGGCGTCCTTTTTTCCCCACAAATAGAGCTTTCTTTTGGTGGTATTTGATCACCTCTGCGATTTTTTTTTTTTTGCGCAACAACTAAAAATAGAGCGAAGATTTTGAAAAAAAAATAAAGTTTTTATTTTTTTCTGTTAATTTTTTTGTAAATGAGTATGTTTTCTCTTTCAATTACGGGCACTGATATGGTGGCACTGATGGGCACCGATGAGGTGGCACTGATGGGCACTGATGAGGTAGTTCTGATGGGCGCCAATTAGGTAGCACTGATGGGCACTGATAGGCGGCGCTGGTATGGGGCACTGATGGGCACTCATGGGCGGCGATGGGCACTCATGGGCGGCACAGGTGGGCACTCATAGGCGGCACAGGTGGGCACTCATAGGCGGCACAGGTGGGCACTCATAGGCGGCACAGGTGGGCACTCATAGGCGGCACAGGTGGGCACTCATAGGCGGCACAGGTGGGCACTCATAGGCGGCACAGGTGGGCACTCATAGGCGGCACAGGTGGGCACTCATAGGCGGCACAGGTGGGCACTCATAGGCGGCACAGGTGGGCACTCATAGGTGGCACAGGTGGGCACTGATAGGTGGGCACTGGGCATGGATTGGCACTGACAATCACTGAGGGGTGGCACTGATGGATCAATGTTGCCAATCAGTGCCCATGTGTGGGCACTGATTGGCATCATTTTTTTACTGCCCCCCTTCTTTTTTTTTTTCCTTTTTTTTTTGTTCTTTTTTTTAATTATTTTTTAGTACCCTGGTGGTCTAGTGTGGCGATCCGAGGGGGGGCTGCGCTGATAAACAATCAGCGCGAACCCCCCCTGTCAGGAGAGCCGCTGATCGGCTCTCCTCTACACGCGTCTGTCAGACGCGAGTGAGGAAGAGCCGTCGGCGGCTCTTCCTGTTTACATCGTGATCAGCCGTGATTGGACACGGCTGATCACGTGGTAACGAGGCTCCGCCGGAGACTCGTTACCGAGATCGGAGGTGCAGGGTGTCAGACTGACACCCCGCATCACCGATCGCCGCGCTGCGCGCCCCCACGGGCGCGCGCGGCATTGAAATCGTGCTGGACGTTTGAGAACGGCCAGTCACGATTTCATAACCACTTCCCGGCCGTAAATCTGCTATTGGCCGGGCGGGAAGTGGTTAATGCAGGTAAAGCACCAAGTGAGTTTAATTACCACCTTAATTAGCCACAGAACCTGTCATTAATATGTGTTCTGTTTTAAAGGGATGAGGTGGCAACTCTAGCCTTGCTGGGTATCCATGAAAAGGCTGGGAGAGTGGTGCGGGATTCAGGAACAGCCCGGTATTTGGTGACCCCTGGAAAATTGTCATTCGACCCCAAGATTGAGAACCACTGCTCTAGGAGGATTTATTGCAAAGTCCAAGTAGAAAGAAAAATTACCGTTCAGTTGTCTTCAAAGAACCTCCTCACTGAAACCAAACCATGGGTGCTGGCAATGCAATGGTGATGCAAAAATACGAAGAGAAGTTGGACAGCCGCACTCCAAAAATGTTCTTTTAATTAAAATCGATCACAAAAATAAACATGCCACAGCAAAAAAATTGGAACAAAAGCTAACGTTTCGCACTGCAGCTTCAGTGCTTAGTCATAGCTAGTAAGCACCCTGGGCGGGGCGGTTCAGCTTTGAAGTTGTTGGCCTATCTTTAGGATTGACTAGGTAGAAAGTGTTAACAACTTCAAAGCTGAACCGCCCCGCCCAGGGTGCAGTCCCACTGACACTATCCTCTCAGCCTGCACCAAGCAGTTCAGTTCGTAGCAAGCAGTACAAACTTTAAAAAAAGAGAGGAGTGGGTGCTGTGTCCATCCATTAACTCAGAGAAAGATATTTTACGGTGAGCATAAAAATCCTATTTTCCTTGCCTATGTACCTGACCCCCTGAGTCCCTTAACTGTTAATCCTTCCTTGAAAACAATTGGCACATGTAGGTTGAACCTCAGCACCTGGACTCAGGGTTTACCTTTATGGAACAAAGGACCCTTACCGATCCTTGAACAATCCTTGATCCTTGAACAATACCCACCCGGTATACTTGCTACTAAATATGTGTGACTACCATAATAACAAAACACCCACAACACATTCAGAACATCTATGAGACATTAATAATGTTTTTATACTCTAAAATATGGCAAACCAACAGTCCACTCACACTCTGGGCACTTACTAAGCACCAACGATATTCGTATACCTCTATACAAGATTATGCTTATACTTCTATGCAATAGAAAGATAAGCAAAAGCAAACTGAGAAATCGGAACAACGTGTCAATCTATTTTGTGTATACACCTTTAAATTTCCCTTAATAGCCACCCAGGACTATTAGACCTGTCTAGGATCTATCTATATGCGTTTCCAAAACGCTTTATGTGTGTTTCCAAAACGCTTTGTTTTTCCAAAACTCCATGGCCGGGATTCAGAAAGCTTTTACGGCGGCGTTTCCGTAATTTCAAATCTGCGCCGTCGCATTTTTATGGCGATTCAGAAAGGCAGTTACGCCTGAATTTTTCCAAGATATGACCGACGTAAGTCTCTTACGCCGTCGTATCTTGGGTGCATATTTACGCTGGCAGCTAAGGGCGCTTCCGTAGATATACGCGTCAAATATGCAAATGAGCTAGATACGCTGATTCACGAATGTACTTGCGCCCGGCGCATTAATATACGTCGTTTACATAAGGTGTACGACTGGCGTAAAGTTACCTCTGCTATATGAGGCGCAGCCAATGTTAAGTATGGACGTCGGAACAGCCGTCTAATTTTACGTTGTTTGCGTAAGTCATACGCGAATAGGGCTGTGCGTAAGTTACGTTCACATCGTAGGCAGTGTTCGGCGTATCTTAGGCATTCTATCCGACGTGATTCTGAGCATGCGCACTGGGTTACGTCCACGGACAGCGCATGCGCCATTCGTTCGGCCATGCATCTACATGGGGTCACGCTTCATTATTATACAACACGCCCCCTACCTTCCTACTTTGAAATACGCGGGCTTACGCTGGCCCATTTACGCTACGGCGCCATAACTTAGGGGGCAAGTTGTTTCTGAATACGGTACTCGCCTCTCTAAGTTACGGCGAAAGATACGCAGATGTATCTGAATCCGGGCCTATATGTGTATATGCATTTCCAAAACACTGTATATGTGCACTTCCAAAACACTATGTGCTTCCAAAAGTACTGTATAATGTGCTTTCCAAATCGCTCTATGTGCTTCCAACGCACTGTATAATAGCCACCTTTGACTATTTAGGCTTTCCCAAAGTCTATTGCTCGTGTTGCCTAAACACTTAACAAATCTATACTTCCCCCACACAGATTTAAAATAAAGACGATCGTGAACATATGTCACGGGAGGGTAAAAAATAAATTTTAACACCTACCGGACAAATGCTGACATGATCTTGCACGACTAGGCCAAAATTGTTGTGGTGGGGTTCAGTATGACCAACATATGACCCAGTGTTCCGTCGATCTCAGAACTGTATCGGAGACCCCTCCTAGACCAATAATGCACGCAAAGACTTAGTTTCACAGTGGTCTGATTTCTAACATATTTATCATGGCTTTTATGAGATTTTACAAGCATTACAAGGCAGAAATCTGGTCAAACAGTAGTTGTAAGCATTAATATGTCAGTATCTAAAAACAAAGTTATATCCAGACATGTTCTCAAAACATTGGAGTGAAATATATAACAAAAGATTGATAAGCAGGGTTTCAATGGAAGAACCCTGTCTCTCTTAGACTAGAACAACAAGATAACTTGCAGGGAGGTGCGGTGGCGGCGTTATTACTGCGGTTTCCCATTGAATGGAGAACACACTTGTTCTCCACCGCTCCAAAGATGCTGCCCTCGGGCTTTCACATTGAGACTGCAGGGCAGGAGTTTTCCAGGCGTTATTTATGCGCTATTTTTAGTGGTAAAACGCCTGGAAAACTCCTCCAGTGTTAAACAGGTCTAAATGTGTGTCATTGCTTCAGTGTGAACCAGTGTATCAATTTTTTCATTAGATATCCGATGAAGCTGACTTGCCTACACACCATCAGTTAAAAATCCGATTGCGTGCAACGCCGTGACGTAAAACACAACGACATGCAGAGAAAAATGAAGTTCAACTCTTCTGAGCATGCGTCGACTTGATTCTAAGCATGTGTAGATTTTTGACTGATGGATTTCCAAACCGACAATGTTTTTTTTTTTCTATCGTTTTTTAACCATCAGAACATTTTAAAACCGGTTCTATTTTTTTCTCTGATGGGGGGGGAAAAAACTATGGGGCCCACACACGATTGGTTTGTCCGATGAAAACGGTCCATCGGACTGTTTTCAATCGGACAAACCGATCGTGTGTGCAGGGCATTAGGCGGCTTAGCCCTCCGACAAGTCACACTCCAATGGAACCGTTATAATTCGCAACAACCTGAGTTGCTCCAATTAGAAAATGATCATGTACCATTTGGGGCAACTTCAAAGCGACTTGCATTTACTTCTATTACAGAACTCGTTTGTAACGACTCCTGAAGTTGCTCTGTACATCGCGGCTTCAAAGCTACTTTGAAGCCGCCCCAGGTGTACGTTTAACCACTTAAGACGCGGACCAATATGCAGGTAAAGGACCAGGCCCCTTTTTGTGATTTGGCACTGTGTCACTTTAACTGACAATTGCGCGGTCGTCCGATGTGGCTCCCAAACAACAAAATTGGCATCTTTTTTTCCCCCACAAGTAGAGCTTTCTTTTGTTGGTATTTGATCACAAATGAAATCAACAAAAATAGAGCAATTTTTTTTTTTACTTTTTGCTATAATAAATATCCCCCCCCCCCAAAAAAAAGTGTGTGTGTGTGTATATATATATATATATATATATATATATATATATATATATATATATATATATATATATATATATATATATATATATATTTTTTCCTCAGTTTAGGCTGATACGTATTCTTCTACATATTTTTGGTAAAACAAAACGCAATAAACGTTTATCGATTGGTTTGCGCAAAATTTATAGTGTTTACAAAATAGGGGATAGTTTTATTGCATTTTTTTTTTTTTAGTACTAATGGCGGCGATCATCTTTTTTTGTGACTGCGACATTATGGCGGAGACATCGGCCAATTTTGACACATTTTTGGGACCATTGTAATTTTCTACAGCAAAAAATTATATAAAAATGCATTGTTTACTGTGAAAATGACAATTGCAGTTTGGGAGTTAACCACTAGGGGGCGCTGACGAGTTTAAGTGTGACCTCATATGTGTTTCTAACTGTAGGGGGGGCGGGGCTGGATGTGTGACGTCAGGGAACAGACGATCAATGACAGCGTCACTGTGAAGAACGGGGAAGGTGTGTTTACACACATCTCTCCCCGTTCTTCAGCTCCAGGGACCGATCGCAGGACTCTGACGGCTGCGGAGCTTCGGACCGGATCGCGGGCGTGCGACCCACGGCTGAGCATTTAACAATCATGTACAGGTACGTGATTGTGCCCAGCCGTGCCATTCCGCCCACGTATATCAGCGTTAGGTGGTCCTTAAGTGGTTAATAAACCGTGATAAGCCGAGATCATGATGATCATCACCTATCTCAGAGCATTGCTGGTTTAATAAGCAGAGAACATGTTCTCCACTTCTCATCACAGCACATGGCTGTTTTGTCACAAAAGGCCAGTTTAATAAACGGAGATCTGAAGATCTTGCAGCCCTTACTGTTCTGTTCTCGCTACACGTTTTCCCCTGGCGTATATGTAGCTCAACATACAGCTTAAACCTTGCATCCTAAATAACCAGACTGTCTGTAACTTTGGATCTTGATTACGATGAACAGATGGTGGCCATATAAGATGCGTATGAATAATGGTGAAACTAGAGATAAACAAATAAATGAACATATAAGAATTATATGAACACAAATAAATGTATATTAGGCATATAGATAAACAGTCTTTATCATACCAGAGATGCTATCTTAAGAGGATCAGGACTTAGGAAACGTGGTGCAGGCTTAGCTGACTCCATGTGGACTGTCCATTGGAAAAGAGATGAAAGAGTTGCGATAGGAAGTGAAGATAGTTTTCATTAACACAACAGGAAATGTACACTACCATAGAACACTGCCCATCAACAGTCCTTTGTTAAGAGTGACATCTAGTGGACAGGACAATATTTAACAAAGGCATGACACTTCCACTGATATATCTCCCTTCCAGATTCACCAGCTCAGAGGTGGAGAATCTGGGAGAGAATATGGTGTGATAAGAAGAAGAAGAAGGCGTATTTCTTTCTAATATTAGCACTAGTGGGTTAAAAATAAATATAAACAACATATATTATAATAATAATTGTATATATATATATGTATATATATAAAATCATATACACACGTGCATATATAGATACTGTGGGCCAGATTCAGGTAGATGAGAGTATCTTTCCTCTGGAGTAACGCTTCTCATTTACGTTACTCTGAAGACCCTTTCAGCGCAATTCCTGTAATTCACATAGCAGTTGCGCGTAAACTTGCGCCAGAGTAACGATAATGCGCTGGCGTAACCCGACGCAAGTGGAAGTGGGTGTGATCATATGTAAATGATGGGCGGAGGCCGGCGCAGAGGCTTACGTTCAGCGCATCATCCACGGAGCATGCGCAGTGAGTGCGGCTCCCCTCGCCCCCTTGTGCGCATGCTCACAACTTCCGTCGGCACCACTTCCTGGGAAACGTCAGCGCAATGCGTTCCGCTGGGCGCTTAAAAGCGCTGGCGGAAACGCCATTCCGGCGCAAAAGTAGTTCCGTTTCCCCCCACCCCAGGGAAGATACTTTTGCTCTGTAATGGCTGCTCCCGCTACCCCCAGAGAGAGGAGGAACCTCAATTTTAATACCCAGGAGGTCTCTGTCATTATCTCGGCTATGGAGACGGAGAATGAATTTCTCCATGGCAAAAAAAGCCGCAAGACCAGCCGGGAGAGGAAGCAGGGCATCCTGGAGTCGATTGCTGCCAGGGTCAATGTCCTGGGCTACTCCACCCGGACTGCTGGGGACATACAAAAGAAAATAAATGACCTGCGGCGCAAGGTGAGGGACAAGGTGGCCTCCATCAGGAGGCATGAGAGGGGCACAGGTGGTGGTCCCCCATGTCCTGTCACCCTGACCGCAGAGGAGGAGGTGGTTGCTCGCTGCCTGGAGAGGGAGCAGGTGGAGGGGGTCGTCGCAGGCTATGACTCCGTGGAGGAAGGCACAAGGACAGGTAAGTGTTTTATAATCCCCTATTTGATGTTTTGCATTTGGGGGGGTGGGGGGGGGACATGTGCCAAGTGTGTGGGACCACCAACATGTGTCTGCTTTGTGTCATCCACAGATGACGGAGCTGGGCCATCATCTGTCAGCCTGCATTCCACCCCATCCCCCCCACGCCATCATGTGCCCGAGCCACTGGGTGGTGAAGAGGTTGTGGAGGAGGAGAGTGGCCACACCACACCTGCCGAGGTGGTTGTGGAAGATCCTGCTGTGGCAGAGCAGGACTTTTCATTAGTCTTGTCTGTCTCCTCCCCTTCTCCTGGCCCGTCTGTCGTCCCCTCCCCCATCCTTGGAAGCCCCTCAAGGGCGACACCTTCCACCCGAGGACATCCATCTTCGGGCCCCAGGAAGGCGACCCAGAAGACCAGGGGGGTGTCTGATGGTGTCCAGGACCAGTTGGCGAGGGATCACGCCAGACAGACAGAACAAATGGGGGCCATAGCGGACCACTTGCAGAAAGTGTCTGACAGCCTGGGCTCCGTTGCCAACCTCAGCAACGCAGTGCAGGATGTCAGCTCTAACTGCGCTGCAGTGGTCACCACTTTGGGGGAGGTGCAGGGGGATATCCAGCACCTTACTGCAGCCGTCCAGGCCAACACTGCTGCCATCCATGGGAACAGTGCTGCCATCCGTGAGCAGGGGAGGCTGAGTCGGCGGGCCCAGCATTACCAGATGACCCGTCAGCTCCGGATGCAGGCCCAGACGAACACATACCTTGGACGGATAGCCAGGGCCTTGGAGGGCACGCAGGCCACACCTGCCAGGAGTGGCCCACCTGGGGATCAGCCACCTCCAGATGCCCCCCCACCCCCACCCACTCCATCCAGGCAGCTGCGGAGCCAGAGAGGGGCCCCCAGAAGAAGCCCCCGGCATCCCCGATGAGGCCTTTTTTTTGTTGCTGGTTTTATATTATTATTTTTGACATACTCAGGTCATGAGTTTATTTATTTTTTTTCTCAGGTTATGAGATTATTTTTCTTGTATTGATCAGGATATGATCTTTCTAATTTATTTTTGTACTGCACACGGTCAGGAGTGCAGGGGACAGTGTGAATGGTGTGTGAATGTGAGAGGGTGGCACTCCTGAAAGTAAGGGGTGTCACCCTCGGCCGTGGTGGTGAAGTGAACCCCACGGCTGTATGAATGACGTGTGAAAGGTGTGTGAATGGACAGTGACATCATTGGGGCCTTGACGCTGGCGTTACTGCTCCCAACTCCTACATGCTGGACTTGGGCTAATCCAATGCGATGTGCATGTGGTGTGTGTGATCTAGGGACATCAGTGGTGTACACGCGTGCACTGTCTGTGTAATTAATGTTTTGGGTTAGTGTCCAAAGATGCCTACGGCGAGGACCCTCCTGACTGCTCTTCCATCAGCAGACTGGGTGTCCTCTGGCAGGGGGGGACTGTGTGGGTCGGGGGTCAGGTCATCACGTATGTCAATATGCAGGCCTTTTTTCATAGCAAAGTTATGTAGTATGCAACATGCACCGATGATCTGACACACAAAGGTAGGGGAATACAATAGGGCCCCCCCAGACTTATCCAGGCAGCGGAAACGGGACTTCAGGAGCCCAAATGTTTGCTCAACCACTGCACGGGTTTTGATGTGTGCTTCATTGTATTTTCTCTCTCCTCTGGTTTGGGGGTTCCGGAAAGGAGTCATTAGATGGGGTCCCAATGCATATGCAGAGTCACCTGTAAGGTAAAAGACAGGAGAATGTTAGTCATGCATGTGCGATTTCTGTTGTGCATGACGGGAGGGGATAGTCATGCCTGACTCCCATGTCACTCACCAACCAGCCAGCTGTCCCCATACATGTTCTGGTTAAATTCTGCTGGGATGGGGCTCTGACGGTATATGAAACTGTCATGGCTGGACCCGGGGTGTTTGGCACGGACGTGCCATATGAGGCGTTGGGCATCGGCTATCACCTGTACGTTGATGGAATGCCAATGCTTCCGATTGCGGTATATGTGCTCTGTGGCACTGGGGGGCTGTAGGGCCACATGTGTGCAATCAATGGCCCCCACAGTGCGTGGGAATCTGGCAATGTTGTAGAAATCTGTCATTGCCTTCTGCCGCAGCTCCTCAGTGGTGGGTCTGATGAACTGGTTGGACATGCGTCTGAGGATTGCAGGGACAACCTGGTGCACACATCTGCTTATGGAGGATTGTGACATCCCAGCCACCACTCCACTTGTACGCTGGAATGATCCACTTGCAAGGAAATGGAGTGTTGCCAGGACCTTCACCAGTGGCTGCACTGCTTGTGATCGGTGTGTCTTGCTGGTGATGTCATCCTGCAGGGTTGTGGTTAGTTCAAGTATTGCATCAGGGCTGAATCTGAAGAGGCGATACACCTCCTCATCCCCCATGCCAAAGAGGTTCATACGAGTGCGGTATATCCTCTCACGTGCCCGCCTTCTTGGTTCCAGGGGACCCATCAGTAGTTCTAGGACCACGAGTGCCCCTGGCATGTTGGCACACAGAGGTGTTGTCCTTGCAAGTGGGGGTGCTCAGCAAGCTCCTATCGTCGGTAACGCTGCTGTAGCTGCTCTCCTGCTGACCTGTGACCGTCTGGAGTAAAGATAAAGCAGCCTTTTGTAGAAATAACTTTGCGCTGGACGGATCAGATACGCGCGGCGCATGTAGCCAGCGTATGGTGCTAATCCGTTCGTGAATTGGGAAATCTCCCTCATTTGCATATTTGCAGGGGAAATCAATGGGCGCGACTGATGCGCCCAGCGAAAATAAACGCTGACGATACTCTGGCGTCGGAACGTTCCGCCGGTCGCAAATGAGCCGTTATTGGGCGCATCTAGTTTGGTGGGTACGGGCACATAGAAACGTCGGCGCATCAGCACAGTTACGCGGCGCATATCCAAATACTCCAGCGCAAGTGTTCGTGAATCTGGCCCTGTGTGTGTGTGTATATATATATATAGTGTGTGTGTATTTTATATATATATATATATATATATATATATATATATATATAGTCATGTGTTTGTGTATGTGTATATATACTGTATATATGCGTGTGTGTGTGTGTGTGTATATATATATATATGTAGCACTGACTCCCGCAGGAGCTGCTGATTAAATTTTGGGCCTGCACTCTAACTACAACCCCAATGATAAGGCTCAATCCCCTTTACACAGCTGTGGTGCAATACAATACAATACTGTACAATGTGATACCAGATACCTGTTTGTAACTTCAGGATCCACGAGCGGCACCTAGAGTGAATAAAGCAATACGCCACAACCCTGGTATGCTTAAACAGTAGTATTCTTTTACTGTTGATAATTGGCAAGTAAAGAAACACCAGTACATAAACTGTGCTATCCTCCTAACATGGGATGAGAGCACAAAAAATTAAATCTATACAGCAATCAAATAACAAACAGTATACCTGCAGGTATATGAATAAGAAAATAAAACTAAGCCTAGGAGCTCCCCCTACTTTGTAAGGTAACCGTGAGATCTCACAAAAAAAAAAAAACAGTCAGTTCTTGATCTTCTTTCTTCGCTAGCTAATAATGTTTCCCAAGTAATTTGTAATCCAAACAAAACGAATAAACTTCCTGAAAAAAATGTCTCCGCAATGAGTGGGTTAACTGCCTTGGCCTTCTGGAGAGCGTCCCGAACAACTAGGCCTTCAACCTTCCTAAAGGCAACCCCTCCGCTTCTTCTTGGAAGTATGTAGTGAGGCCTGTGTGTTAGTCTAATGGCGTGTGAGGCATAACAAACTGTGGGCCGTAACCCACTCACCTAACTGGACACAGGCTCCGTACAGTCCGGCGACCTCCTCCCGTTGCTCCGTCAGCTGGATCAAACACCAGGCCAACTCTGCTGGGGGACTCCCGTCCTCCGATGCTCAATGGAAATGTCCGTGGGCCTTGTTGTTCGGTCCCGTCTCCTCACAGATCCTCTCCGGCTGCCCATGCGGTTCCAAAAAGGACCTAAGATGGCTGCTTTCACTCCTTATATAGCAAATCCCAGCATGCACTGCGCAAGAAATTGTTCCTGGGTCTTTGATCAACTTCCTATTTACAAAGGTCAACTCTGAGAACCAATAGTCTTTCTTCTTTATTCCTCAGATAGTGGAATGCTTCTTGCATTAACAACAATTGGCCACTAGATGGCTCCAAGCACTCAACAATCTCAATGTCCATGAATGCCATCTAGGGAATGCAATATACACATTTATGTACTATATATATATATATACATCAGCGCTACACACTCCCCCTACTTTGTCTCTTTGGTCCCCCAAAGAGGTCCACATTGCTAATCCTATCTTGCATTCTAGTTTCTATACGTTCACACAAAACGGACAGAGGAGCTTCCCACCAATTGTCATACAGTGGGAAGCTATCCTGTGCACCCACAGCTGATACTACCATGTCTGGTACAGATGTGTCAAGGGGTGAGCTGGGGCTGTCCCTTACTAAATCAAGAGTAGAGGGACCAGGCAGTTCAAAGTTTCTTCTGCTCACAAACTGTGAGGCTTCAGAGCATTCGCCCAAAGTGTCATAAGTCAGTCTGCGTGGTGGGCGAATGTCTCTCTTTGCTCTGGGCACTTTTGGAGTGTCCATTCCTACTGGGCCAAGGTCATCATTCCGTTCAATGCTTAAGGGTGGGGAATGAATGGAAGCACTGGGCTCTCCTACAGAGTGAGTGGTCGGCACAAATTCCGGGGCCTCTGCCCTAAGAGTTCCATTATCATCCTCCTCTACCTCCGAAAGGACATCAGCATCTGTTTCTGAATCTTCAGGAAGCCACAGCCAGCTCATCTCCACTCCCTCATCCTCATCTATAGAAGGTGCAGGTTGGGACCTGGTTACTGGTCTACACACATCAGTGGGTGTGGATTCCTTCTCTGTGCTTGTCCTGACTGCCTCAGTGAGAGGTAAGAGGTGATTTCGGTGCCATGTTTTTACTGGCCCAATTTTTCCTTCTGGCTTGATCTCATACACTGGGAGCCCTGGAAGTTTCCTGCACACAACAAATGGCTGTGATTTCCAGCGATCAGCCAACTTGTGTTTGCCTGGAATGCCTAAGTTCCTCAACAAGACCCGGTCACCTGGCTGAAGATCCTGGACTCTCACTTTCAGGTCAAAGTTCCTCTTGTTCCTCTCCCCCCTGGAATCCGAGGTGGCGTGAGCCTGCTCGTAAGCTGTCTTCAGGCTCCGCCGTAGTCTGTCCACATACCCTTTATGGGAGGCCTCGGAGGTGTGGTCCAAGGAGGAACCAAACGCTAGGTCCACTGGCAATCTTGCTTCACGGCCGAACATCAGTCGGTATGGGGAATATCCAGTGGCATCACTTTTGGTACTATTATAGGCATGGACTAATGCAGCAATGTGTTTACTCCAGTGAGGTTTTTGCTCGGCAGTCAAGGTCCCCAACATGTTCAAGAGAGTCCTGTTGAACCTTTCCGGTCGGGGGTCCCCTTGTGGGTGGTAAGGAGTAGTCCTGGACTTTTGTATGCCTAACAGATCCAACAGCCTTTTGATTAGTCTGCTCTCAAAGTCCCTTCCTTGGTCTGAATGTATGCGTTGAGGCAGGCCATAGTGTACGAAGAACTTTTCCACGAGAGTCTTTGCTACTGTGGTTGCTTGCTGATCCCTAGTAGGGAAAGCTTGAGCATAACGGGTGAAGTGATCTGTCACCACTAAGATGTCACCTTGCCCACTCAGATCGGATTCCAGACAAAGAAAGTCTATGCAAACCAGGTCCATTGGGCCCTGACTCTCTAAATGGCCCATTGGGGCAGCCCTCTGGGGCAATGTCTTCCGTTGGATGCATCTGAGGCAGGAGTGACAGTAGCTCTCCACTTCTTTTCTCATGTGAGGCCAGTAGAACCTATCCCTTACTAGTTGGAGAGTTCTCTCGGCTCCCAAGTGTCCATGGTGATCATGTAAAGCAATCAGTACCGTCTCTCTGTGCTTTTCAGGCAAGAGTAACTGCCACTTTGCTTCTGGATCATCAGAGGGGCCCCTTCGGTAGACCACCCCTTGCTGCAGCTGCAAATGATCCCATTCTCTCAATAACACCTGGGCTTCCCTCTCAGGACTCTTCCGCAGTACATCAGGCTGTTGACATTCCAATGCTTCCAGCACCAGCCCACACAGTGGATCTCCCTGCTGATCTCTCCTGAGATCCTTCCTGGATAACTTGGGTAGGCCCTCCTGTGTGACCTGGGAGACGTTACAGTAGCACCTGGGTACTGCCGCTGAGGATACTCCTACTTCTTCAGCTCTGGCTCCACCTTTCTGGTACTGACTTGTGCCCTCCCATAGGGCCCTCACTCCTTCTGGGGTAAGCTGGGTCCATTCTTCCAAGGGGTCATGGGGTCTTCTTGACAGGGCATCCGCATCTCGGTTACCAACTCCTGGTCTGTACTTCAGGCTGAAGGTAAAGGCTGAGAGGGCAGCTAACCACCTGTGACCGGTGGCATCCAGCTTTGCAGTGGTGAGTAGATATGTGAGGGGGTTGTTGTCCGTCTTGACCACAAATTCAGCCCCGTAAAGGTAGTCCTTCAACTTGTCCACCACTGCCCATTTTAAAGCCAGAAATTCAAGCTTGTGAGTTGGATAGTTTCTTTCAACAGGGGTCAGACTTCTACTCACATAGGCAACTGGCCGTAAGTGCTCTTCATGCTCCTGGTAAAGCACTCCCCCCAGCCCGTCGCGGCTGGCATCCACATGTAACTCATATGGTTTGGCAGGGTCTGCATAGGCCAACACTGGGGCAGTAGTAAGACTCCACTTCAGCCTCCTGCAGGCCTCTTCACATTCTGGAGTCCACTGATCCTGGATGGACTCTTTCTTCCTTCTAGACCCCTCTTTAGGCTTCTTCGGCTGACCCGCGCTTTCACCAGCTTCTTCCTGCTTCTTTAAGAGTTCAGTGAGTGGGTGGGCTATTTTTGCGAATCCCTCTACGAATCTTCGGTAGTATGAGCAGAAACCCAAGAATGACCTGAGCTCAGTTACGTTGGTGGGCCTGGGCCAGGAAGTGACAGCTTCTAGTTTCTTGGGATCAGTTGCCACTCCTTCTTCAGACACAATGTGTCCCAGGTAACTCACCGAGGGTTGGTAGAACTGGCACTTCTCCATAGAGAGTTTCAGGCCTTCATCATGAAGTCTCTTCAAGACCTTCTCAAGGCGTTCTTCATGTTCTTCCAACGTCCTCCCAAAGACTATGACATCATCCAGGTATACCAGGACTTCAAGGAGATTCATGTCACCCACTGTCTTCTCCATCAACCTCTGGAAAGTTGCTGGGGCCCCAGTCAGGCCTTGCGGCATCCGGTTGAACTCAAAGAACCCAACTGGGGTGATGAAAGCGGTTTTCTCCTTGTCTTCAGGGCACATAGGAATCTGGTAATACCCACTCTTCAGGTCCAGTACGCTGAACCACTTTGCTCCTGACAGACTCTGTAAGGCATCCTCAATTCGGGGTGTGGTGTACTGGTCTGGGATGGTCCTCCGATTCAGGGTCCTGTAGTCAATGCACAGGCGTAGGGACCCATTCTTCTTCCTGACCACCACTATAGGGGAGGCGTAGGGACTCCTGGACTCTCGGATAATGCCCGTCCTCTTAAGTTCAGCCAATTGTTCCCTCAAGTCTTCCAGATCTCCTAGGGGGATCCGCCGGACCCTTTCCCGAAATGGCTTGTCTTCCTCCAGACGAATTCGATGGGTGGCACTCTTTGCCAATCCTACGTCAAATTCACTTTTCGAGAAGGCTGCTCTCCATCTCAGCAGTTGGGCTTTGGCCCTTTCCCTCCATGCAGGAGTAAGAGGCGTATTTTTTGGGCTGAACTCTTCTTCAGGGATTTCTGGGGCTGACCCTCCTTTCAAACCTCCTGGTTCGACTGGAACAGCCGGACTGACCCGTCCCAACAGTAGCCTGGCTGGCACTCTCACTGGCACTGTCGCTGTGTTGCCGTGAGTTCTCTCCAATACTCTGGTGGGCAACACTTCAGTGATGAGTTCTAGTCCGTTTCTCCCCTCTTTGCGGTTTTCCAGGACAATGAAAGGGCCTGGTTTCTTCCAGCTCAATTTGACCGAGGCTTTTAGGCAGATTACTTCACCCGGCTGGACTATTTTCTCTCCTCTGTTCAGCAGCCAGATTTTTCCCACTCCCTCTACAGGAGCCTTCTCCTCCTGGATAAGGTCTCGGTATGTCTGGGCCAACATGGGATGTATTTCAGTGGGGCGGGTATCCTTCTTAATTACCAGCGGTGCAAGTAGTCTCCTCACTAAGTCAGTGTTTGTCCCAATGATAAGAGAGCTCTTGTCAGCTCCTGGAGGACGAGGGCACACTATGGCCAATGTGTCAAAGGTCTCCGTCTCTCCTACTGTACTTGGGTCGAAGGTGAGTCTGACTGGCAGGTAACCATCATATGGAAAGTTCTGAGTGCCCAAACCCCATATCTCCAACTCCTCCAATTTCCGTAGTGGCAGGTGCTTGAGATGCTTGTCATAGAAGTCCCTGTATAATAAGGTTACTTGGGCTCCAGTATCCAGCAGGGCTTTTGTGTAGATCCCTTCCACTTGGATGGGGACAATTGGGGAAGGTCCCACTAGCTTGGGAGGAAATCCACTGGTAGCTGTACCCTTAGCCTGCTTTGTGGCTCGGACTTTGGCCTTTGAGGGCCTCTTTTTCTTCTGCCCCGCCTTGTTGGTGGCTCCAGTGGGCCGTGGCACGTGAGTCGGTGTGGAGTTCGCTACTGCACCCGGGCGCCCAGTTGACTCCTTCACTGGGGCCCTCTGAAGTTTCCCTCCGACTGATGTGGGTTTTCCTCGGGTAGTGGGCTGGGGCACACTCGCCTGAAATGTCCCATCCCTCCGCATTTGAAACAGACTCTTTGTGTTTGTTTCGTAGGGCTGGTAATGGTGGTAGCTTTTGGGACCTTCCTTGGCATAACTCCTTCTGCCTTTAGTTTCACCAGCTGAGTCATCATCATGGCCATCATCTCCAGTATCTCTTTCTGGGTCTGCATAAGCCTCTCCAGCTCCGTCTGACTCGCGGGTGGGTGGTGTACAGATGAAAGCCATGATCCCTGGTCAATGGTTGCCGCCAGCACATTCAACTCCTGGGTGTCTGAGGGGACACCTACCTGCTGTATTTTAGCACTTGTGGTGTTTGAAGCTTGAAGCTTTCTCTGTTTCTGGTCTCTCTCAATCTCCATCTTATCCGCTTCGTTCACTTTTTCAAGAAGGACCTCGTCTGGAGTTAAGGGATCTTCCAAGTACTGCTTCAAGTGGAGCTTGACATAGTCGCTCCTCAGCCCCGTGGTCACGGATCTCCGGAATTTCTTCTGTACCAGCTCAGCTCCAAATTGTTCCCCGCTCCCTCTCTCTCCTGAGGTAAACAGCAGGCGGTCCTTGAGTTCAATGGCCCGAAACAGAAAGTTCTGAGGAGTCTCTTTACTGTCCTGTGCAATATTTATCAGTTGGTGGAATAGCTCTGTGGCATCTTCCTCCTCATAGTAACTTTTTAGAATCCTCTTAAGCTGGTTCAAAGTCAAATCACTCTTTCTCTCTAACATGCCCCTAACACTTGAGCCTGGGCTGATGGCGTGGATCACAGCCTCTCTGATTTCCGATTCCAGATATCCTTTTTGTAGCCCCAGCTCTATTTGGTGTAGGAGGCTGGTGTAAGACAGTTTGCCCTTCTGTCCCTTTTCTCCTATCTGGCCATCAATGCGGAAATCCTTCCTAATAGTTACTTCTTGCAGATAGCCCCTGCTGTGTCTTCTTGGCTCCCTCCTTGGGTTTGGTGTCATCTGGCCAGCTCTCTGGTCTTCTGAGCCGACGTGCAGTCCATCCATGCGATCTGCTATGATGCTGGATGTCTCCTGAAACTTTTCCTGTATTTCACGGTATTGTCGCTGTAACTCAGCCAGTTGTTGTTCCGCCTGCCGCTGGGCGGCGGCTCCTGCGTTCCTGTCTAGGGGTTCTAACTGCTTTTTGCAGGGGTGTGTCAGGTGGAACACTGTCTTCTCGGACAATTTTATGGTAGCACCGTGGAAATTTTCAGGGACACCCCGTCCCCACTCTATCAGGGCATAGGTGCAATCAGTCCCAAAGTCTGGTTTCACTGCAACCACGTAGGCCTTTCTGTCTGGAGACAATGTCTGTACCACCTATTTGATTTGCTTCTTCTCCCAGTAGCTCCCTGGGAGTTCAATGGCCACGCTCGCTTCTGAGCGTGTCCCTTCTGCTTCGCACCAACGGACTACTGTGATGGGGTCCATGGTGACCTCAAGGGGGGGGTGGGTTTCTTGTAGAGTGACAGGATCCCGGACGAGCCCCCACGTGTAGCACTGACCCCCGCAGGAGCTGCTGATTAAATTTTGGGCCTGCACTCTAACTACAACCCCAATGATAAGGCTCAATCCCCTTTACACAGCTGTGGTGCAATACAATACAATACTGTACAATGTGATACCAGATACCTGTTTGTAACTTCAGGATCCACGAGCGGCACCTAGAGTGAATAAAGCAATACGCCACAACCCTGGTATGCTTAAACAGTAGTATTCTTTTACTGTTGATAATTGGCAAGTAAAGAAACACCAGTACATAAACTGTGCTATCCTCCTAACATGGGATGAGAGCACAAAAAATTAAATCTATACAGCAATCAAATAACAAACAGTATACCTGCAGGTATATGAATAAGAAAATAAAACTAAGCCTAGGAGCTCCCCCTACTTTGTAAGGTAACCGTGAGATCTCACAAAAAAAAACAAACAGTCAGTTCTTGATCTTCTTTCTTCGCTAGCTAATAATGTTTCCCAAGTAATTTGTAATCCAAACAAAACGAATAAACTTCCTGAAAAAAATGTCTCCGCAATGAGTGGGTTAACTGCCTTGGCCTTCTGGAGAGCGTCCCGAACAACTAGGCCTTCAACCTTCCTAAAGGCAACCCCTCCGCTTCTTCTTGGAAGTATGTAGTGAGGCCTGTGTGTTAGTCTAATGGCGTGTGAGGCATAACAAATAGTGTTGAGCAGAATATGCCATATTCGATTTCGCGATATATCACGAATATATAGTCGAATATTCGTGATATATTCGCTAAATACGAATATTCGTGATATATTTTGGAAATGAAATCATTGCGAATTTTCGCTATCGCGAATGCGAATTGCGAATTGCGAATGCGAATATTCAAGAAATGCGGAATGGTGCACTCTGATTGGCTCAGAATATTCGTGATATATTACAATATAAAATAATTGCGAATATTCGAGAAATGCGGAATGGAGCACTCTGATTGGCTCAGAATATTCGTGATATATTACAATACACAATAATTGCGAATATTCGAGAAATGCGGAAGGAGCACTCTGATTGGCTCAGAATATTTGTGATATATTACAATATAAAATAATTGCGAATATTCGAGAAATGCGGAAGGAGCACTCTGATTGGCTCAGAATATTCGTGATATATTACAATACAAAATAATCGCGCGATATCGCTATTGCCGAATAATCGCATTGCGATTTTTCGGCAATATAAAATGAGCACTGCAGCTACTCGGCCCAAGGTCTCTAATCATACCAGCAATGCTTTTACACGTCGATGGGGATCTCTAGGATGTGATCTGTTCTAAAAAAAAAATAAAAAAATACGAATATTCGAAATAGCGAATATTCGCCGCGATATTCGCGTTATTCGCGAATACTCGAATATGCAATATTCGTAGCGAATATTCGCAATGCGAATATTCGTGAGCAACACTAATAACAAACTGTGGGCCGTAACCCACTCACCTAACTGGACACAGGCTCCGTACAGTCCGGCGACCTCCTCCCGTTGCTCCGTCAGCTGGATCAAACACCAGGCCAACTCTGCTGGGGGACTCCCGTCCTCCGATGCTCAATGGAAATGTCCGTGGGCCTTGTTGTTCGGTCCCGTCTCCTCACAGATCCTCTCCGGCTGCCCATGCGGTTCCAAAAAGGACCTAAGATGGCTGCTCCCACTCCTTATATAGCAAATCCCAGCATGCACTGCGCAAGAAATTGTTCCTGGGTCTTTGATCAACTTCCTATTTACAAAGGTCAACTCTGAGAACCAATAGTCTTTCTTCTTTATTTCTCAGATAGTGGAATGCTTCTTGCATTAACAACAATTGGCCACTAGATGGCTCCAAGCACTCAACAATCTCAATGTCCATGAATGCCATCTAGGGAATGCAATATACACATTTATGTACTATATATATATACATCAGCGCTACATATATATATATATATATATATATATATATATATATATATATAATATATATATATATATATATATATATATATATATATATATACACATCAAAGAGTAAACTAGCATTTGACATAGTTGTGCTTGGAAATGGAAGACTGTGTAATGCTTCATGCAAATTGATACCGTTTTGTCTTTCATAACACAAATGAAGCAGGAACAAGAATGCAACTTATAAAGAGAAGGAGAAGAATGAAGAGGTGAATAGATCATGTTGACACGTAACATCAAGGACATGAAAGAGAATATATTCCCATAAAAAGTTCTGCTACACCATTTATGGGAATGGATGCTGAAAGAGCATTGTACCTGTCTACTCTAAAATGTAATGAAAAGGAAGCGGTGTGTTCAAAAATAACACCCCGTACATTAATAAATGTAATACAGTAATACTGGCACATCTTTGTGAAGACACTGAATTTAGTACATTACTGTTATGTTGTGAAAAAAGGTGATGTGAGAATAAATTGACCATGAGCACTGAACTTATGTGAACTGATCAATCGCTCATAGACTAGTAGCCGACAGCATCAGTTGTGACAAGACTGATAAAACCATACTGGGCTGCTATACAAAAACGGGGCAAATATTTATGCATATACAAAATGATTTGTTACTCTGTATTGCTATAATTCACCATAACAAATTTATGAAAAACATTAAAGGGGTTGAAAAGCCTTGTGTATCCTATGCATTAAGGTGAAAAAAACACCTTGCAGTTAATGTGCATCCCAGACCCCCCCCCCCCAACCCCCGTTTACTTATCTGAGCCCTGTAATTTACCACCTTGGATATGCGTTCTTCCTCTGCCTGGGGTTCTTGACTCTTGTTTGCTATAGATTAATAGCAGCGCAGCCATTGGCTCCCTCTGCCGTCAATTAAATCCAATGACGCTGCACCATGGGGGCGGGGCCGAGTCCTGCATTCTGCGTCTGCACACAAATGCTGGACTCGGGAGTGTGTGGCCTCAAGGTAATCCCCCAGGGAGAGCACTTCTAAGGAGTTATATGATACAGGAGGAGCAACCAGTGCTGCCTGGGGAAACCCAGATTAGGGGTGGACGAACTCGACTGGCCTGAACGGAGTCCTCTGATCTTAAAGGGGTTGTAAAGGTGCATTTTTTCCCCTAAATAGCTTCCTTGACCTTAGTGCAGTCCTCCTTCACTTACCGCATCATTCGATTTTGCTTTTAAATGTCCTTATTTCTTCTGAGAAATTCTCACTTCCTGTTCTTCTGTCTGTAACTCCACACAGTAATGCCAGGCTTTCTCCCTGGTGTGGAGTGTCGTGCTCGCCCCCTCCCTTGGACTACAGGCGAGTCAAGACGCCCACTAACACACAGCTTCTTTCTCTATCTACAATGTAGAGAGCGTCCTGACTCTCCTGTAGTCCAAGGGAGGGGGTGAACATGACACTCCACACCAGGGAGAAAGCCTCTTATTACTGTGTGTAGTTACAGACAGAAGAACAGGAAGTGAGGATTTCTAAGAACAAATAAGGACATTTAAAAGCAAAATCGAAGGATGAGGTAAGTGAAGGAGGACTGCACTAAGGTAAAGGGAAGCTATTTAGGATTTTTTTTTTTTACCTTTACAACCCCTTTAAAAGCCCAAAAACCCTGTGCAGTCATTGCACGGCCTTTGCTGTAGAACTTAGACATTGTTACAGTATGTTGGAAGTAGTTGGAACACTGGTGGTTGTGGAGCTCAGATTCATCGTGATGTTGGAGGTAGGTGGGACCCGGGGTGGGCAGGCCCCAGCAGCTATCCAGCCAATGATCTCATCCCATTGGCTGGTGTTGGACAGCTGAGTCCCGCCCACCCCCCGGGTCCCGCCCATCCCGACATCAGACCGTGCTAATGACAGCTCCCTTTTCTCTCTCCTTCGTGTTTCACACACACGGCGGTGCTCTACAGACAGTGTGGAGAAGGGAGAAGGAACCCCATGTTCCTCCTTCCTTCACCACACTCTGCTGATGCAGATCTGCTAAATATCGGCCACATTTGGATAATAATCGGCAGATGCCGATTTCTCCGAAATGACCGAATATTGGCCCGATATATCAGTCGACCTCCTAACATTGTATATACATATTATACATGGATCATCATAAGAATATGACTTTTGACAGCAAAAAGTTATACTGATTGGGTTGTCAATGGTATCAGCCCTATAAAAAATACACACACGCACTTGGCAGCAATCTAACAGAGTAAGTGATCTTTTAGCTGTTAATTTCCAAAGGTGTATTTGGGCAGCCTCTGTGGTGCAATGCCTAGCTCGGCTAGGTGCAGATGCTGAAGTCCATGGGTTCGAATACTATGGAGGGCTGCTACAAGAGTTAGGGCCCCCTCTGAGAGGGAGGCTTGTTTTTGTAAAAAAAAAATAATAAATCACTTCAAACGTTTACCCTATTTAAAAATAAGGGCTATTTTTAAACATTCTATTATAGGGTACCTTGAACTTTTTTTTACAAAAACAGTCACACCTCTCCAGGCCTTGCTCTTGTAGCTGCCCCCTATGGGATTCGAAACCTATGGACATCACCACAGTGCCTGCCCAACCACACCTCAAAAATTGACCGTTAAGGCTCCATGTACACAGGATGTTTATTACAACTGCTAAATGATTAAACTTGACAGTAATCCACGTTTAAAACGCCCGTTTTGCCGCATTTACATGCCGTGTTTGGCCAAAGACAAAAAACGCCTTTAAACGCAAACGCGGCTAAACGCTGGTACTGCGTTTAGCCGTGTTTGGCATATGAAATGTGGAAATCTCAGTGTCTGAACTAATTTTTTTGCTTTCAAAGAAACGCTGTTAAAAGCAACTGCCTAAAAACGACTGTGAACGAGACAGTGTACATGGTCACATAAGATAACATTGAATGTGTTCAGGGGCAGTTGAAAAAAGCATCCAACTGCCTCTGAAGGCGCGTTTAACAGCAGCAGTGTACATGAGCGTTAGATCGCTGCTAAGTGCGTGTGTGTATTTTTATATACGGCTTATACCATTGACAAACCAATCAGTATAACTTCTTGCTGTCAAATGTCATATTCTTATGATGATCCATGCACAATATGTGTATACTGTGTAATATCGATCTATGTGGGGAGATGTGGACATTACAGTGGGGGGCTGTGGACATTAAATTGGGGGAGGCTGAGGACTGTGATGTGGGGGAGCTGAGAAATGTAATGTGGGGACAATAAGGACAGTAATGTGAAGGGGGTTGAGGATAGTAATGTGGGGGGATAATGTAAATAGGGGCAAAGGACAGTAATGGTTGGTGTCAGGAAGTGTGAGAACATTACTGTGGAGAGGGGTGATATAAACAACATACAGTGGATCAATTTTTGCTTGGCACAGTATAAATGATCCACCCGGTCTTTCAATTATGCCACACAGGCAATTGTAGCACTGGAATCCCTGTAACCTTTAGATTTAAAGCAAACACCTTACTCCAAAAGCTCCTAAGCGTAGAGAATTCCCACCAGGTGGGATCAGGCCTGGATTTACTCCCTGTGCCGCCCCAAGGCCGGGTCCTTCAATGCCGCCCCCCCCCCCCCCCACACACACACAGGGGCCAAGTGATACAGTCGGCGGCTATAATCGCCGACTGTATCACGGGAGCGAGCCCGCAAGAACTAACCCATATATGAGAGAGCTCGTATGAAGGGGGTTAGTTCTGGCAAGGAGGAGCCGAGACAGCCGCGGACCCCCAATCACAGATTACGCCCATCAAAAAGCCCCCATATAAGGTCAACCATCACAAAGCCCCCCATCAAAGATCACCCATCACAGACTCATCTATTATTACTTTGTAATATAAAATGAAATAGTTCAACTCACCATAATGCAGAATGAGTGGCAGCCCTGATATCACTGTCCCCAGCAAGCGGAAGTGCTTCCTTACATCTCAGGTCTATCATAGGAGCCAGTCCAGGAGGCAGGACTTCGTATGACAGTGGCTGCCAGGTAAGTGGGAGATCCCTGCTCTGTGAAATCTAGTGGCGCTCCCCCTCCGAGGCAGTCCAATGGGCACAAACCCTGGGCGCCCTCCCACTGCTCCATCTCGCGGTGCACCCGCTCGCAATTGGCCCTGCGAAGTAGGGACAAAACAGGGACAGACTTGGTCCAGGGACAGTGTCCTCTGATCACCCTAGGCTAGTGGCCAGCAGGACCCATAGGTCAGCGGCCAGAAGACAGAGAGGAGGGGGGTGGGCTGACTGAGGAGGAGTGGGCTGACAGAGAGGAGCTGAGAGGGGGGTTGGCTGACAGAGGGGGGTGGGCTGTGGGCTGACAGAGGGGGGGTGGGCTGACAGAGGAGGGGTGGACTGTGGGCTGACAGAGGAGGGGTGGGCTGAGTGGGGGAGTGGGCTGTGGGCTGACAGAGGAGGGGTGGGTTGTCAGAGGAGGAATGGGCTGAGAGGGAGTGCGGGCTGAGCTGACATAGAGGAGGTTGTTTGACAAAGAAGCATGGCTGAAACTGGGAGGGGGGGTAAATGAGACAGAGACCTCAGAAATACACAGCGCCCTTGGCACATCCACATGTGACCAGCTTCGTCTGTCAATCTATTTGCAGGGCGCTCGCAACACAAATGCCCTGCGATTGGCCGAACAGGGTCATGTGCGGCCGCAAGCTGTGGAATTCTGGGACATGTAGTCATGATGCGAGCCTCACATCATGACTACATGTCCCAGAATTCCACAGCGTGCAGCCGCACATGACCCTGTTCGGCCAATCACAGGTGTTCAAGTGCCAGCATCTGCCCGACTTTATCAAAGAAAAAAAAAAAAAGGCCGCGAGTGGCGGGGCCGTTTTGCATATCAATCGGGACGACCTGGGGGGAAATAACTAGTGGTCTTCTTGAAAATGGCTGCCGGCGGAGACAAATTTGCCGCAGGAGCAGCGCCGACCTTCATCCACTGCCGCCCCGAGGCCTGGCCTCGATGGCCTTGTGGGAAATCCGGCCCTGGGTGTGATACATAGGGGTTGAAAATGCACATGAAAGTGCAGTCACTGTAAATCTAAGGAAGACATGCAAAACGTAATTTTAACTTGCACATGATTGGATGATAAAATCAGCAGAGCTTCCCATCATTTCAGATCTTTCCCTCAGATCTAAAGCGAGTGCACTTGTAGTGCAAAGTGAATTTGTGTTTTGTAAATAACCCCGACAGTTCTATATGACTGACACCCCTGAAAAGAGAGGCCAGGAGGTTGGAAAGCCTCTATTGGCAAGAAGGGCCTATGGGGGTTATTTAAAAAAAAAATCAAATCCACTTTTCACTGCAAGTCACTGCAAGTTACAGTGCAGTCGCTGTAGATTGCTGTAAATATGAGGGGGAAGCTCTGCTGATTTTATGCAAGCAATAATGCTGTGTTTTTGTTTTTTTTCGTGCATGTCCCCCTCAGATCTACAGCGACTGAACCTCCAAGTGCACTTGTAGTGCAAAGTGGATTTGCCTTTCGTAAATCAACCCCTATATACCATCGGGTCAAGACGTTTACACCTTCCTCCACCAAAGAGAAATTTAGCATGCCCTTATACGCCTACGAGAGGCAATAGTGCCAATGATCCAGATCTCTCTCCAGATCTCTCTCAGAGGCCAATATCGAGTCCCATGCATGCATACAAGGTAATTTAGCATCACTGGCGAGCAAAAGACTGTAAATAATATAAATCCCCTCCCCCTGCCGACGATATCCATTGTACACCATTTTTTTTTTTTTTTTTTTATTGAAGGCAAATCCACTTTGCACTACAAGTGCAAAGTGCACTTGAAATTGCACTAAAAGTGCACTTGGAAGTGCAGTGGCTGTAAATCTGACGGGTAGACGAAAGGAGGGGAATACGATATGATCAATACTGTGCTGTTCTTTCTACACTTCCTCCTTTTTAATCTGACTTTTTTTTCTCCTTTTCAAGCTCCTCTTTTTTTGGGTGCATCCCCCTGCCGAGGTAGACTACATTTGAGTCGTCCGGGGTCTTCCGGGTCACAGCCTACACAGATGACTAATTAAGCCATAGGTGATCCAAATGTCTTTCAACATGAAGACGGACAAATGGCGCGAGTTGACAATACAGTGCCTCCACCATCCAATAGGGGATAAAAGATGGGTACTCTTACCAAACGGCGTGGATCCAACTCACCGTGCGGCGGTGGGTCTTCGTAAGCGTAAAAAGCAAGATTGGTGCTTTAGCGGAAATCCTCAAATATACTTCCGATTCCTCCTTAGCTGATCAATGGTGTATGGTATATACCATCCAATGCGTATCGCATTCGATCACCTTACAATGTAATAGGAGAAAAGAGAGGGTAGTATTGTTAAGATTTAAACATCTCTCTGTCACAGCAATAGCACCACACTTTTAAGTAATATTGTTCTGTTACTCCACGTACAGCTCTAATTGAGGATTCCCCCCAAGCATGTGTTTTTATTTGTGCATGTAAGTGATAGTCAAGGGGTATATCCATAATTCACCAGTATTACTGATTCCTAGTGTCTTCCCTCCTTTTTTTTTTTTTACTTATGATGCTAAAATTATAGATGCAAACCCACTGTTGCAATGTTTCTATCTCATTATAAAATACTTTTATTTATTTTTTATAGTTTTTTTGGTTTGGCAAAGAGATGCCACTGCCACACATCTTTTTTTCTGCAACAAAAACATACATTTATTAAATTTGTTGAACTGTCAATTTTTGAGCTCAAGAAGTGTGTTCAATGTTTTTGCCAGCAGATGGAGCTATGTGATCATCAAATACGATTTGCTTGTTTTTCTACATACACAGAACTTTGCTGTTTATCCAGGTTTTGCAGGGTTTCTCACGAATTTCTTGTAGAAATATATATTATTTTTTTTTATATGTTGAAAAAGGATAGTTTGTGTGAGATTCAGAGAGTTGTTAAATCTTGAATATGTTTAAAATAACAGAGTATACCAGATTTGAAATCATCAGCAACACTTCTGGTGAGGAAAACGGGCATGGTCTTTGTAAACTGGCAATGCTACAACTTACATTTCATTGGATCCATTTCAACCTTGTCAAAATCTGGCCACCATGAGCTTAGACTTTGCCCTGGGCAGATTTATAAATAAGTGAGACATTCGGAATTGGTATATCTAATAAAAAATAAATAAAAAATAAGTCACTGCTTGTCTCTGCTGAGCCCAAACACAGAACAGGGCCAATTTAGTATCCAGTTAACAAAATATTATATTTTTAGATTGTAGAAATCCAAAACAACCAAGTAATTTCAAGTAAACCCATGAAGATATACAAACTCTATACAGTCCATACAAAAAAAATCAACGCAAAAACCAACAGAGTAGGCAAAGCAAGTTAACCACTTGCCGCCCGCCAATGACATATTGACATCGGCAAAGTGGTTTCAATATCCTGAGTGGACGTCATATGACGTCCTTAGGATATTGAGCCGCTGAGCGGCCCCGGGGGCGCACATCCCGGCGATCGTTGTTGCAGGGTGTCAGTCTGACACCTCGCAACACCGATCTAGCTAAAGCGTCTCTCGCGGAGACACTTTACCACGTGATCAGCCATGTCCAATCATGGCTGATCACGATGTAAACAGGAAAAGCCGGTAATCGGCTTTTCCTCACTCGCGTCTGTCAGTAGAGGAGAGCCGATCGTCTGCTTCTCTGACAGGGGGCGTTTGTGTTGATCGATTATCAGCACAGACCCCCCCCCCCCTGAGGATGCCCACTGGACCACCAGGGATGCACACTGGGATGAAAAACAAAGTTATGCCCCCCTAGACCACCAGGAATGACACAAATAATGGATGCCAATCAGTGCCACAATGGATGCCAATCAGTGCCCACAATGGGCATCACTGATTGTCAGGCATTGTTTGGCACTGATTGGCATCCATTAGTACAACACATGTTAGTGCCACCTATCATTGCTCATCAATGCCGCCTATCTGTGCCCATCTGTGCCACCACATCAGTGTCACCTCATCCCTGCCACCTTATTTTTTTTTTTTTTAAAGTGTATTTTGTGCGTGAACTCGAGAGAAAGGAGCCAGACTGCAGGAGTTGGGAGTAGGCAGACCGTCCCCCCGGAGGCAATCGCCATCCTTCTCCATGCCCCTGGTGGCAATGCGGGTGTGAGGGGGGCTCCCACTCACCCCACCTACTCCACTTGGGAGCCCAACTGGGGCCCAACAGGACCCCAACGGAGCAGAGGGACTCCCCCTATGAGGGAGGGGGTCTAGCCTACCTAGCCAGCCCCGTAGGTCCTTCGCCTCTTTATTTTAGGAGACCGCATGGCCAAAGTGCGTGCGTGTTAAACCAATTTGCGTGTGCGTGCAAGTGTGGTGGTTTTTGTGTAAGGGGGGTGGGCGTACTAAGCACAGGCGTACCTTGCATAGCACACCCACTGGGAGCCGGGCTGAGACCACCAAACTCAATTCACATGTAGCCGAGACCAGGATCCGAACCCTTGGCTGCAGAGGTGTCCGTCAGTGCAGTACCATCAGTGCCCATCCGTGAAGGAGAAAATGTACTTATTTACAATGTTTTATAACGGAAACAAAAAAAAAACGTTTTTAATCGCAATAAAAATAAAATAAAAATCGCAGAGGTGATCAAATACCACCAAAATAAAGCTCTATTTGTGGGTACAAAATAATACAAATGACCGCGCAATTGTCATTCAAAGTGCAACAGTGCTGAAAGCTAAAAATTGGTCTGGGCGGGAAGGTGTATAAGTGCCCTGTATGGAAGTGGTTAATGTTAAGTTTTTTTTCTTTCAATGGATTAGCTAAATGTTGGCTGTCATTATGTGTGCGACAGTAGCAGGATTAAAAAAAACAAAAAAACAAAACAAATGCAAGATTTCCACATTGTATAACAAGACAAGAGGAATATATTATACAGTATGATGTAGCTGATGTGTTTTCTTTTATCCAACTAAAATATCATAAAATGACAGCATGGGAATATATTATAATTCCCTGCAACATTTATAAAAACTGAAATTTGAATTGCTGAACTGTAATTCAGTTATTCTTATACAAATGGCTGATGAGTGCCAAGTGCTGAAAAATAAATAAACGTAAAACTGATGTAAACTAATTTCTTAAAATAAAAGTAAACTTAATTTCAAACACTTTCAATATTTTTAAATATGCAACTTTCATTTAAAGGGGTTGTAAAGGTAAATGTTTTTTCACCTTAATGCATTAAGGTGAAAAAACATCCGATGGTACCGCCCCCGAGCCCCCATTTTACTTACCTGACCGTTCTAAATTCCCGGGCGCGTTCCATGTGATGTTCTTGGGTTCCCAGCCTGGCCGTTGATTGGCTAGGCTGGGCAGATTTATAGCAGCGCAGCTATTGGCTGGCGCTGCTGTCAATCACAGCGTGTGACGCGGTGCACTGGGGGCGGGCCGAGTGATACAGTCGGCGGCTATGCCCGCCGCTGTATCACGGGAACGTGCTCACAAAAGCTTTCCACCATGCGAGCTCGCTCGCATGAAGGTAGAAAGCTTTTGCGAGGAGGAGCTGAGACAGCCGCCAAGGGACCCCAGATAACAGGGTTCGGGGACACTCTGTGAAAAACGAGCTGCACAGGGGAGGTAAGTATAACATGTTTGTTATTTAAAAATAAAATAAAAATGTTTCCTTTAGTGACCCTTTAATCCCTGATGATCATGCCATAAAGTTCCTCGGCCAGGCATTTCTTGTTATAGTGTGACAACTTTCCAGTTGTCACCTTTTCACATGCTCTCTTGGATGCTTCTGTTGGTAGTGCCAGCACAATGTCATTATCGCAGAGTCATCCTAGCAATGACGGAGGCTGGCTTGAGCTCAAGCAGACAGGAAGAGGGCAAAAAAGGATGCAGGAAAAAAAAAATGGAAGCGGATCTTTATGAAAACATATCAATTGTTTATGATGGTGAAGTGGACTTTTAAAGCCTGATATGCAGCACTATTTTTTTTTTTTTCATTCAACCCAGCAGCCTAAACGAAAAAAAAAAAAAAAAACTGACCGCTACGGTCAGAGCTACTGTACTCACGATTGAATGTTATTACAGCGATCTCCCCTGCTGTTCTTTTGTGATCTGGTGAGGTCCGGCCATCCCCCTGTCAGAACACTCTGGTCAGTAAGAGCGCTAATCAGGAGCTGGTCTGCTGTTGGTTTTCCAGCATGTTCCTTTGACCCCCTGCCATAATGTCAACCCGTTTTTATTGAACCGCCTGATGTCACCCTTGCTTTGTGCACTGGTCCAAATCAGTTGCTGGAGGGGGGATTATGGTGTGTGTGGTTGTTTTTCTGGGGTTGGACTTGTCCCCCTTACTTCCAGTGAAGAGAACTCTTAAGATGTCAGCATACCAAGACATTTTGGACAATTTCATGCTCCCAATTTGTGGGAACATTTGGGGATGGACCCCTTCCTGTTCCAACATGACTATGGACCTTGGTTTGTTCACTGGTGCACAAAGACAAGTTTGGGTTTGAGACACTTGACTGGCCTACACAAAGTCCTGACCTCAACCCGATAGAACACTTTTGAGAACAAATTGGAGCAGAGACTGCAAGTCAGGGCTTCGCGTCCAACATCAGTGTCTGACCTCACAAATGTGTTTCTGGAAGAATGGTCAAAAATTCCCATTGACACACTCCTAAACCTTGTGGATAGCCTCCCCAGAAGAGTTGAAGCTGTTATAGCTGCAAATGGTGGACCCCCTCAATATTGAACCCTCCGGACTAAGACTTTGATGCCATTACTTTTGACTATATAGTGTATCTCTGCCTACTACAACTTTCTGTCTAGGATCTACACTCTATTCTGGGATACATTTTTCGGCTCCACACTGTACAACACAGAACAACTAGGCCCAAGGACAAGCTTTACATGCTCTGACAACTGTTCCCTCCAATCAAACACCTGTCCTGCGTCTATTTTGTAAATGTTTTCACACAAGATTCACGCAACTTTTACCAAATATTTATATATTTTTTCTAATTTGATGCAGTTAACCAGTTGCATACTGGGCACTTAAACCCCCTCCTGCCCAGACAAAGTTTAAGCTTTCAGTGCTGATGCACTTTGAATGACAATTGCACGGTCATACAATGTACCCACATTACATTTTTTATAATTTTTTCCCCCACAAATAGAGCTTTCTTTTGATGGCATTTTATCACCTCTGCAGTTTTTATCTTGTGTTTAAAAAAAAAAAAAAAAAAGACAGAATTTTGTTATAAAAATCTTGCAAACAGGTAGTTTTTCTCCTTAATAATGTATGCTGATGAGGCTGCACTGATGGGCACTGATAGTCACCGATGGGCTGCACTGATGGGCACTGATTAGTACCAATGGTGGGCATTGATAGGTGGCACTGGCAGGGGGGTACAGATTGCACAGATGAGGCAGATGTGCCTCTTTCCTTTCCAGGACATTGTCCCTTGCACATAAGCCGGTGTTTTTTTTTCCTCTGACATCTGATCATGTGAGTAAGGGACTGGGATCGGGCACTTACTCGGATCTGTGATCACCCAAGTCTCAGTGACTCGGGTGATCGCCGCTCGTGCAAAGGGGAGGACGTCTATTGGGGTCCGTGCTGTGTCCGTCATTCGGCTATAGCGCGGACCCCTAGTGGCTAAAAAATGTGTAAAGCTAGAGAGAAAGTTGTGTGACCAGCCACCACAGTTATACTGCGACAGGTTAGCTCGGCTGCACGAATTGCCATAGCTGTAAGTATGTCCCTTTTAACAGCTATAGCAGGCACCTGCGACCGCTCTACAGGGATCTGTCAATGTAAACCTTCCGATAGGGGAGTAGAGAGAGATTGTCTGTTCCTAGTTCCTTTCATTGCCATTTATATGATTTATGTGATCAGTGGCTATTTTTAGCGCTGATCACTGCAATTATGTCACTGTTTGTAAAATACATATTAGCCTAAACCGATGAAGAAATTAGCTTTTTAAAAAAAAAATTGGGATATTTATTATATATATATATTTTTTTTTCAAAATTGTCGCTTTTTGTTTTATAGCTCAACAAATGAAAACCACAGAGGTGATTAAATATCACCAAAATAAATCTATACTTGTTGGGAAAAAAAGGACATCAATTTTGTTTGTGTACAGCGGAGCGGTGCCATATCACAACAATTAACCACTTCTAAACCCAGGCACTTAGGCCGCGTACACACGATCAAATCTATCTGCTGGAAACGGTCGGCCCGACCGTCCCAGCAGACAGATTCGATCGTGTGTACGGGCGAGCCGACGGATTTGGCCACCCGACAGATTTCAAAGCATGCTTTGAAATCTGTCGGCTGGGAACCCGTCCGCCCGACATGTCTGCTGGTTAGTACGCTAACCAGCAGACATGTCTTCTCGCACACGCGCTGAATGGTTTTGACGCATGTGCGGAAGTGTTTTACTTCCCGGTGCGGTGACGTGGCAGCGTCAACGTCACCGCCACGTCACCGCGCCGTCTGGCGGCGGGGATTTTGGTTTGATCGTGTGTACACGATCAAATCAATATGTCCCCAGCAGACAGATTTGTTCAAATCGGTCGGCCCGACCGATTTGAACAAATCTGTCTGCTCGTGTGTACGCGGCCTTACACCTCCTTCCTGCCCAAGCCAGTTTTCAGCTTTCGGTGCTGTCGCTGTTTAAATGACAATTGCATTCTGATTTTATTAAGTTATAACCCTATAAAGTGTAGTACAGACATTGATAAATTCATAAAAGTAATACAATCATTTCATCTAATCAAAATCGGATATAATTTCCATATATAATAAAATAAAATAAAATAAAAATAAACAATATAGATATATAACTAGATATACAGGGCAAAGACAGGACAAAACAAAACAAGACAAAACAAAATAGGACAATAAAAGACAAGACATGACAGAACAGGACACTACAAAAAAAGAAAAGAAAAGGGGAGTGGGTCAGTGAGTGGCAGCGAAGGCTCCCCCCAGTCGCATCTGACTTTTATTTTATTTCCATAAGGACTTTCTAATTTCTTATTGTTTCTCTGTATACCCTCCAGGAGACCCAGATCCGGAGGTGCTCATCGTGTTTATCTAGTTTGTGTGCTAAGAGTGATTCCATCTCCTCTATGTGATCCATCTCACTAACCCTTTCCTTAATTGATGGGATTTGTGTTCAACGCCAATGTCGTGGTATAACCAGTCTCGCTGCTGTCAGCCAATGTCTCAAAAGACCCCTTTTGATATTTTTATATGATTCTGGTAGAATTGAAAGCAAAGTGATTTGGGGCGTATTTGATATTGGATCCCCAGTAACTAAAATATATAATTGCATATTTTTTTCACAAAATTTTAAAATTTCGAGGCATTCCCACCAAATGTGCAGCAATGAGCCTTTGGATGCGTGACATTGCCAGCATATATCTGATTTGTCTGGGTATATACGTTTTAGTGACATTGGGCTCCAGTACCACCTGGAAATAAGTTTATAGTTTGTCTCTTGTGCTTTAGTTGTTAGTGACATACAATGTGTTAAGTTAAATTATTTCTTTCACTCTGCCTCTTGGATTTGAACATTTAGCTTGTTCGTCCATTTCTTTGTATATTCAGGAAGTTCAGGGTGTTTTTTTTTATAGTAAGTATCTTATAGATTGAGGATAGGACATGTTTTGGTTTTGAGTCTTGTAGCAACAGAAGTTCAAACTGAGTTGCATCTCTATACAAAGATCTATTTGAGGGAATAGAGGACAAAAAGGATAATAATTGCCGATATTCCAACCATTCCGGGAGTGAAGGTTTCTGTGTAAAAATTAAGTTTAATATAGGTGGGAATGTTGCCTGGCTGGTGATCTGGCGCACTCTACGATGTGATTCTTTGTTACATATAAGAATTTTTTTACGATTTAAAGCCGGCGTAAATAGTGGGTTACCAAATAAAGGTGTCATAGGTCCTACTTGTGAGGAAAGTTCCAGTTGTAAAGCTGTTTTAGTCCAGGTTTTCAGTAGGTTGGGTGTAAGAGAGGGCATAGTGTAAAATGAGTCTCGATAGATATCACTATTTTCAAGATCTAACCAAGGAAGAGCAGTGAGATCAAGTTGATTTAACCATTGTTCTATTAACACCCATTGTTTAGTATTGGAAGAGTGAAACCAGTTCACTATCCTTGTTAATACTACCGCTACATAATAATGGTAAAGATCAGGAGCGCCTGCTCCTCCTTTGTCTTTAGGCAATGATAGTAATTTCTTATGTAATCTAGGTTTTCTATGACCCCAGATAAACTTTGTAAAGGCCGACTGTAAAGTAGAGAAATAAGATCTAGGGATAGAAACTGGGATGGTTTGAAATAAATACAAAAACAGCGGTATTATATCCATTTTTAAAATATTTATCCTTCCAAACCACGAATATTTGTTATGTTCATATTTTTTTAAGATCCCGTAGGGTTCGTTGCATAAGAGGAATGTAGTTTGTTGGATATAAATGATTTGGATCCGAAGGGATAAGAATACCTAGGTATTTTAATACCGAGGGACAAATTTTAAACGAAAAATTATTTTTTAGTGCCATCACTTGTTGTGAACTAAGTGTCACATTGAGAATTTCAGATTTTCATATATTTACTTTAAAGTTACTAAGGGTACCGAAACGTTTAAATTCAGACAGAATAGAGGGTATGGAAACAAGTGGATTTGTAACATAAAGCAATAGATCGTCGGCGAACAAGGCTAATTTTATTTCCATTTGATTTATCTGTATGCCAGTAATGGAAGGATTATAATTGCTATTGCTAAGTGCTCCATTACCAGAACATACAGTAGAGTAGAGGTGAAAGTGGGCATCCTTGTCGAGTACCATTTTGTATAGAAAAACTTGTTGTTAACGATCCATTGATCCTTATCTTAGCCTCAGGTTTAGTATATAGTGCCATAATCTTATGAAGTAAATTTGGACCCATGCCTATTTGTATCAATGATTGTTTTTGAAAGGGCCATCCAATACGATCAAAGGCCTTCTCTGCATCAACTGAAAGTAGACATATTGGTGTTTTGGTGGGTGTGCATAGTTCATTAGTAAAAAAGTTTTTATAATATTATCACAAGCTTCTCTACCTTGTACAAAACCTGTCTGGTCTGAATGTATCAGATGTGGAAGAAGGGGTTGGAGACGTAGCGCAATTAAATTAGCATAGATTTTTAAGTCTATCCCAATTAGCGAGATCAGACGGTAACTAGAGTATAGTGTTAAGTCCTTTTCCGGTTTCGGAATCAGAGTGATATGGGCTTCTAATGTCTGGGTTGGGAATTGGTTCTTGGAGGGAATAGAATTATATACTTGAAGCAAAAATGGAGCTAGATATTCCTTATAAGTTTTTTTTATAAAATTTTGGAGTGAATCCATCTGGGCCTGGACTCTTTCCTGATGGAATATCGGCAATCACATCCAGTAGTTCCTCAAGTTGGAAGGGACAATCTAAAGATTCTCTTTTATCGGCATCTAATAATGTGATAGCAGTTTCCTGTATATATTCTTCAATTTGTTGGTTGGCTCCAACCACACCTTCCAAAGATGTTGATGAGACCAAATTATAGAGGTCTGAAAAATAATCTCTAAAAGTTTGTTGAACAGATTGTGGATCTGATGTAATTTCTCCAGATTACTTTTTTATACTAGGTATATACTAAGGTCTGTGGAGAACAGGGATGTATTGTTCGTGCTAAAAGTCTCCCACATTTATCCCCTGATCTATATCTTTCCAAGACTCTTCTCTGTTGGTATGAGTTATGAGATGTTTCAAACAGCTGCAAAAGAGATGTCCTTGTAGAAGAAATATCGGCTAATATTTCTGCACTATGACTAGTTTTATGTAAAGTTTCTAAAGATTGAAGCTTAGATAAGGTATTTTGAATAGTTATGGATTTTTCTTTTTTAAGGCGTGAGCCATGTTGAATAAACAGACCCCGTAATACTGCCTTTAGAGCTTCCCATTTTAAGGGGAGTGCCGTTTCATCTTGGGCATGGTCAGAAATAATTTTTTTATCATTTTGGTCCCACAAATCAAGCTTTCTTTTGGTGGTATTTGATCACATCCTGCATTTTTTATTTTTTGCTAAACATATTTAAAAAAAAAGACCGAAAATTTTGAAATTTTATTTCTGTTATAAAATTTTGAAAATACTGTAATTAAGTTTTTATCCTTCACTGATAAGCACCGATGAGGTGACACTGACAATGGGCACTAATAGGTGGCATTGATGGGTGGCGCTGATAGACTGCACTGATGGTTACTTATGGGTGGCGGCACTGATGGGCATCACTAATGGCACTGGGAGGCATTGCTGATAGGCACTAATTGGCATTTCCCTGGTGGCATACTTGGTGGTCCAGTGTGGTGGCCCTCCCTGGTGGTCCTGGGTGGGCATCCGTGGGGTAGCTGCGCTGATAAACAATCAGCACAGACCCCACCTGTCAGGAGAGTGTGTCTGTGAGACACAAGTGAGGAAAAGCCTATCAACTGCTCTTCCTGTTTACATCGTGATCAGCCATGATTGGACACGGCTGATCATGTTGTAGAGAGCTTCCTTCAGAGGCTCTTTACCAAGATCAGCATAGCGGTGTGTCAGACTGACACACCACACAACCGATTGCTGAAATGCACGCCCCCCATGGGCACGCAGCGACTCTTATGCTGCTGGACGTCATATGACACCTAGTCAAAATAACTGAACTACCGGGTGGGAAGTGGTTAAGGGGTAAATCCTTCTGGTGCTGAAGTGGTTAAAAGACAAAGTCAATTTTCAAGAATAAAATGTGGAATACAGAAACAGTAAAAAAAAAAAAAAAGCTTCCAGCAACATAAAGTTATAACACATTAATAACTAATTTGCCAGATTAATATGTAAGCTTTTTTCTTATGTGATCACCAAGCAGATTAATTTCAGTATCCCATTACAAATGTGCTTTAAAGTATTTCTTAAGCTCATAAAAAGCACATTATAATGTTACTACAAAGTCCCAGATTAGCAACGTGCTCTTCATTTGTAAGCATTAACATTTTTACGCCTTCTTCGCAGCATGTCCTAATACGCATTGAAAAAAATCTATTAGAAGTTACCTATTTTGCACACTGAAATGTTTCAGTATTGAACAATTATAACTGAAATCTAATTAACTTCTTACATTGAAGTGCAGAGGGACACATGGTTATCAGACTTTCACACATGTGCAAATGATGAAGCCTGAAAGAGGCAAAAGTGTAATGTTAAAAGAGTTTATTTAATATTCATAAATCTAAGATTCTTGTAGAAAAAGAATAAAAGAGAGGTTACATAGATATTCATGTAGGGTGTTAATTATTCCAACTTAAAAGGTTTGTGCATTCTCTGGGAATTGTAGTTGGATTGCTAGACATTGAACAAACTAAGGGTTTCTAGTGTTTTTGGCAAGACAGTTTCCTGGACTTCTATACTAAAGTGTTGAAAGGGTATTTATCATGTGCTAAATGTCTCTTAGGCCGCGTACACACGATCGGTCCAACCCGATGAGAATGGTCCGACGGACCGTTTTCATCGGTTCACAGACTGATGGTCTGATGTGCGTACACACCATCAGTCCAAAAACCGATCTTGTCAGAACGTGGTGATGTAAAACAGGACGACGTGCTGAAAAAAATGAAGTTTAATGCTTCCAAGCATGCTACGACTTGATTCTGAGCATGCGCAGGTTTTTGGACCGATGCTTTTGCATACCAACCATCGGTTTGGACCGATGGTCAGGCGTCGATCAGTCCGATTTTAAAGCAAGTTTTCAAACTTTGGTCCGAAGGACGACGGACTGATGGGCCGTACACACGGTCGGTTTGGACAGATCGCGTGTACGCGGCCTTCGTGGTCTTTATGTGGAACAACTAATGTGTACAAGATGTCCTGCAGATAAGTACATAGGTTGGGATCTTACATATTGGCAATACTGATAAAAGGCTACATTTGAACCTTATCCAGGCTTATTGCTTATATTATATATATATATATATATATATATATATATGATCTTCCTGCCTGTACTGTAACTTATTTGGGGTACACATGAGTCGAATATCGGCCAAAATCAGCCACATTCCGTGTGTACGTCTGCCTGTCGCACAGAAGCCAGTCTTACGACGAGCTTTTGTTGAACGAGCAAGCTGGAAAACCAGCATCTGACCGGCAACCAATTGGCACTCACAGCCAATGGCTGTAAATGCTGACCAGTGTGTTCTATTGTGTTCTGACAGGGGAACCCCCCCCCCCCAGACTTGCCATAATTGAATGCACCTTATGTTTGTAGAACCAGTGACCACTATTACCAAAATGAGCTGTTATAACTTGTGTGTGCCCTGTGTGTCTTTCCTGAAAGCTGCTGAAGGTTGAGCTCTGGAAGATATCGGTCATATGTTAAAGACTCTTCATCAAAATAAGAAAGCCTAATCATGCTATAGTTGTCCTTGACTACAACAGCTAATGGTTACATGTTAACAGGCTCAATGACAAATGTTTCATGTGGTGGCTGGCTGTATACTCTGCAGTAGGCCATGACACATGACCTGAATGGAAAGTGCAGCTTACCTTTGAGCATTTATTGTTCCAACCAACAGGCTTTATTCTGGGGCTCTGAAGCCTGCATTAGGGTTTAGCTATAACGAGACAAAATGCTAAATTTTACCAGCAGAAAATGGCTCAGACTAATAAAATTGCAAAATGAGTAGGCAATTGGACGGCATAGACAGTGACTTACCTGGCAGAAGCAGTAGACATGTTTATTTAAAAATTACCCAGTCTTTGCCCTTGTCCCCAGATAAAGATTTATAAATCACCTGTGTAGTGACCTTCGATCACAGCTCCAGGTTTGTACTTGTGCAGGGGACAAACCAGTTCAGGAACTACTGCAAAATTTGGACAGAAACGTAAGAAATAGCCTTAAACAGCTGACAGCTTGGAGTAGGGGACTTGTGGTACAGTTTAAAGGTTAATTGTCACACTACACCTGGATAACAATCCAAAGGGTGGGCATAGGCACTGACAGAATACCGACATATTGGAAAACCCAGCCCATGACACTTGTTGGTAGGCTCAATCACTCATTCAATATAGGATTAAAATTGTTTGTTAGGTATATTTAGCAAATACCTGTCAGACCCTCTTTTAGGGCCTGGCATACCACGCTATGGAATTTATTGTGTTCTAAATACTTAATTACAGCTGTCTTTAGGCCAGTCACATGACTTGTGGGCGCTTTACAGCTTTGAGACAGGACTTCTGCGGGAGGAGGCCGCGGCCAAGTGATCTCCCCTGCTGGCGTCAGCCTGGAAGATCATGTGGCCACTTGGCTTCTCCCGCAGAAGCCCTGTCTCGTAGCTGTAAAGCGGCCAGTAGTCATGTGACCGGCCTGAAGACAGCTGTATTTAGGTATTTAGAATGCAATTTTTGTTTAAATAACTTCCATAGTGTGGTATGCCAGGCTCCAATAAAGGGTCTGGCAGTGATAATTTTAGGTTTTTAATTTTTAAAAATAGAGGCGGGGGGCAGAGACAGAGAGAGGGAGATGACAGGCAGGAAGGAGGGGGAGAGAGAAGAGCAGCGTATGATAGAGGGAGGCATTCTGACCACGGTGGTCAGGGCTTGGTAGCCCTGGTTATCGTGGTCAGTATAGAAAGAACATACAGGAAGTGGTAGGTTCAGGTTTTTTTTTTTTTTTTAAGTTTAGAGGGGGTAGATTACACAGCACAAGTGCTGTTCAATCTGCTTTAAGGGAACAGGATGTGTAATTTTTATTTTATTTTGTGGTTAACAAACTCGAAGTTGAGTGCACATGCTTACCATTATATTCAGAGGTTGTCTTTGGGAAGTAGACGTATAAGTTCTACCAGCATTGCTGCAGAGGATGAAGGGGTGGGGGGTCAGCCTGTCAGTGCTCAGACCATTTGCCTCACACTGCATCAAATTGGTCTTCTAAAGATGATGCACAAGAAAGCCTGCAAACCGTTTGCTGAAGACAAGCAGACTAAGGATATTACTGGATGTCCTGATGAGACCAAGGTAAACTTATTTGGTTTAGATGGTGTCAAGCGTGTGTGGTGGAAACAAGGTGAGGAGTACAAAGACAAGTGTGTCTTGTCTACAGTCAAGCATGGTGATGGGAGTATCACGGTCTGGGGCTACATGAGTGCTGCCGACACTGAGGAGTTACAATTCATTGAGGGAACAATGAACCGTGTACTGTGACATTCTGAAGCAGAGAATGATCCCCCTCCCTTTGGGGTCTGAGTCACAGGGCATTATTCCAACATAACCCCAAACACACCTTCAAGATGACCGCTGCCTTGCTAAAGAATAAGGGTGTGCTCAGGTGTGTTTGTAAATCCACCTGCCCAAGCCCCCCAGAAAGCTTACACTGCACAGCGCTAATCACAGGCAGTGAGACATTTACCAATCTCTGCAGCCGAAGATCGGGAAATGTCTCTCACTGTCTGTGTTTAGCGCTGCACAGTGTAAGCTTCCTGGCAGGCTCAGGCATGTGGAGCTGTAAACACTTTTGAGCCCATCCTTACTAAAGAAGCTGAGGGTGAAGGTGATGGACTTGCCAAGCATGTGTCCAGATCTAAACCCCATCAAGCATCTGTGGGGCATCCTTAATTGGAAGATGGAGGAGCGCAAGGTCTCTAACATCCACCAGCTCTGTGATGTCATCATGGAGGAGTGGAAGAGGACTCCAGTGGCAACCTGTGTAGCTCTGGGGAACTCCATGCCCAAGATGGTATTGCCACACAAAATATTGACACTTTTGGACCAATAGGGGTGTACTCACTTTTGTTGCCAGCGGTTTAGACATTAATGGCTGTGTTGAGTTATTTTGAGGGGAAAGCAAATGTACACTGTTATACAAGCTGTACACTTACTACTTTACATTGTAGCAAAGTGTCATTTCTTCATTGTTGTCACATGAAAAGATATAATATTAATATTATTATAAAGGATTTCTATAGTGTCAACAGTTTGCACAGCGATTTATGACATAAATACTATAGTACAATTATTTACAAAAATGTGAGGGGCATACTTACGTTTGTGAGATACTGTACCTTTACTTTAACCACTTTAATACCCGGATTATTATGTAGGTTAAGGACCTTGTCCCTTTTTGCGATTTGGCACTGCGTCGCTTTAAGTGACAATTGCACGGTCGTGCGATGTGAATCCCAAACAAAAACGGAGTCCTTTTTTTCCCACAAATAGAACTTTCTTTTGGTGGTATTTGATCACCTCTGTGGTTTTTAGTTTTTGCGCTATAAGCAAAAATAGAGCGACAATTTTGAAAAAAATTCAATATTTTTTCCTTTTTGCTATAATAAATATCCCCCGAAAATATATAATATATAAAAAAAAAATCCTCAGTTTAGGCCGATACGTATTCTTCTACCTATTTTTGGTAAAAAAAAAAATCGCAATAAGCATTTATCAACTGGTTTGCGCAACATTTTTAGTGTTTACAAAATAGGGGATAGTTTTATTGCATTTTCATTAATATTTTTTTTTTTTTACTACTAATGGCGGTGATCAGCGATTTTTTTTCATGACTTCGACATTATGGTGGACACATCGGACAATTTCGACCCATTTTGGGGACCATTGTCATTTTCACAGCAAAAAGGGCTATAAAAATGCATTGTTTACTGTGAAAATGACAATTGCAGTTTGGGAGTTAACCACTAGGGGGCGCTGAAGGGGTTAGGTGTGACCTCATAGGTGTTTCTAACTGTAGGGGGGCAGGGCTGGACGTGTGACATCATTGATCGCCTTTCCCTATATCAGGAAACAGGCAATCAATGACAGTGCCACTGTGAAGAACGGGGAAGCTGTGTTTACACACACCTTTCCCTGTTCTTCAGCTCCGGTGACCGATCACGGGACACCGGCGGCAATCGGGTCCACGGGTTCCGCAGGCGCGGTCACAGAGCTTCGGACCGGGTCGCTGGGCTTAAGCCCCCAGGTCGGTGGGCTTAAAGAGACATGGACATAGAAGAAAGAAGGGTACCACCAAAATGGGACTTTAAAGGCCAGACACAAATTCAATATAAAAGATGTTTATTCTTGGGACAAAACAATCTGTTGGTACATGTTTACAAATGTGTACTCGGCACCTAGGTGCATAAAAAAGACAACATATTCATATATTTGTACATATACATTAAACATCACCAGGGGCATGTGTGTACCGGGTGTGGCAAAAAAAAGGGGGGAACAAAACATAACACTATATATAACATAAAATAAAACAATCTCCAAAAAATGATGGAAATGCCCTACGTGATTGTGCCCAGCCGTGCCATTCTGCCGACGTATATCGGCGTGAAGGGGTCCTTAAGTGGTTAAGCTGTACCATTCTGCTACATTACATAAGTCGCACCAATGTGATATTTTGCAGCAAATATATATTATGGTGTGCAAATTACATAAAGCATTTTTTTTCTGTAATGTTTCCCAACACAACGTTTATTTTTATGTATTTTTTTTTCCCCTACAAAAAAACAAGGAAGTAAAAAATATATGTATCCAAATATATGTATCCACATTTGCTGCCAAATTAAAGTCCTATCCATCCTGATATATATATATATATATATATATATAAAAGTAGATTGCAAAAGCTAAAATGTATAACGTGTGAACATCACCAAAAACAAATGGAAAAAAAAATATGCTTCATATTTAGAAGAACTGATCCCCTTGAAAGACCAATCAATTATAGAAGTATATTTCATACATGTTAATTTTTTTTCAATAGGCCAAACCTGTAAAAATAATAGTCATTCCAGAGAACCCATTACATTATCAATTTTAGCACCATGCTAAACGACTAACAGGAAAATGAATCATAGGTCATGTAAGTCCGTAGCTCATTTTTGACATTGATTATTCCAGGATCAGCTTTTACCCTTTGTGAAAGATTTACTACATAATTGCAAGGTTTCAGTTGGTGTGTATCCAAAGGAAATCCATTTGTCTTTAGATGTTAAGTTAAAGTGAACCTGTTAAAATGACAGTAGGAGTTGCACTAGTTGCCAATACATAATACTTCTTAGAAAAATTGAGTCTCTAGAACACAGCAACGTGAAGAATGCAGATGCTGACTGTGCTGCCAGAGCTGCTGTTGTAGTAAAATATCCAACTACTCATTATGTTCAGTTGCAGGCATGGGACCCTTTAACCCCTTTTTTCCTCAGATCCCTGGGTTCCTGGACACAGCCAATGAAAATAGGTTTCTTTGCCTCTATCCCTTAGCAGCAGAGTAGCTGATCAAGTAATCCTGCAGCAAGGTGAAAGGCCCTTCACTGTCAGAACAACCATGAGCTACTATGAGGAACATCCCTCGAATTAATAATGGAGTATGCTAGTTCCGTAGGGTTGCTCCCCCTTTGTCTTCAAGCAATCTGTACATGTGTTACCAAAGATTAAAGCTCAGGGCCCCTGGCTCATATCTCGCTCAGGAGTCCTAATAAGTCAACCTATTCCAAATCATAAAAATGTATGTTTTAGTAATTTGAACATGCTGATTTGTGTACCAGGCGTGAAAAAAAATAATCATATTTGCATGGTCAGATCATTTGTCCATGTCCAAATGTGGTCTTCTTTCGTGGTAAGGGATAAAACAACTTGGGGTAACACACTGGCTAAGTGGTTAGTGCTTCTGCCTAACAGCACTAGGGTTGTTAGCCGAATACCAACCATGGCACTACCTGGCCTGGCGTTTGCATGTTCTCCCTCCTGCATGAGTATTCACTGGGTACTACAGTTTTCCTCCCAGACAAGTTGGTAGGTTTATTGTCTCCCGTATAAATTGGCCCTAGTATGTGTATGAATTAATGTGAGTTAGGGATCATAGATTGTAAGCTTCTTGAGGGCAGGGACTGATGTATACTAAATATGTTCAGTGCTATGTAACTTGCGCAATATAAGTACCATATTTATCGGCGTATAACACGCACCCTAACTTTAAGAGGGACGTTTCAGGAAAAAATAATTCCACAGCCCCCTGCGTATAACACGCAGGCACAGTTTACCCTCTATTTTCAGGGTAAAAAGGTGAGTGTTATACGCAAATAAATACAGTACTTATAATACATCTGGTTCTGATGTAGTACAGCTGTAGTGAAATAGGACTGGTGTTGGAGTAAAACTATATACAGGATGCTTAAACCACGTGGCACTTCCTTTGGCACTCTCCTTCATGTAAAAATCAAATTTTTTTTTGCTAGAAAATTAATCAGAACCCCCAAACATTATATATTTTTTTAGCAGACACCCTAGAGAATAACATGGCGGTCATTGCAACTTTTTTTTTTCACACGGTATTTGCGCAATCATTTTTAAAACGCCTTTTTTTAGGGAAAAAAACAGTTTCATGAATTAAATAACAAAACAGTAAAGTTAGCCCAATTTTTTTGTATAATGTGAAAGATGATGTTACACCGAGTAATAGATACCTAATGTCACACTTTAAAATTTCAAACACTTATGGAATGGTGGCAAAATTCGGTACTTAAAAATCTCAATAGGCGATGCTTAAATTTTTTTTACAGGTTACTATTTTAGCGTTACAGAGGAGGTCTAGTGCTAGAATTGTTGCACACGCTCTAAGGCGGCGTACACACGATCGGACATATCCGATGAAAACGGTCCACGGACCATTTCGATCGGATATGTCCGATCGGGAGTTTGATCCGATGGCGTGTACACACCATCGGATCAAATTCCCCGCCGCCGGACGGCGCGGTGACGTGGCGGTGACGCGGCGGTGACGTTGACGCCGCCGCGTCACCGCCACGTCACCGCACCAGGAAGTAAAACACTTCCGCGCATGTGCCGAATCCATTCGGCAGCGGCGCGGCGGCGGTGGGGGCCGACATGTCTGCTGGTAAGTGTACTAACCAGCAGACATGTCGGGCGGACAGATTCCCACCAGATAGATTTCAAAGCTTGCTTTGAAATCTGTCGGGTGGAGAAATCTGTCCGCTAGCCCATACACACGAGCGGAGATGTCTGCTGAAACGGTCCATCAGACAGTTTTCAGCGGACATATCCCCTCGTGTGTACGCGGCCTCACGCACGCGACAATACCTCACATGTGGGGTTTGAACGGTGTTTACATATGTGGGCGGGACTTGCATGCGTGTTCGCTTCTGCGCAAGAGCTACCGGGGACAGGGGCGTTTAAAAAAAATATATATATTTTTTTATTTTACTTCATTTTTTTTTTTTACATTTTTTTTTTATCTTTTTTATTCCTATTACAAGAAATGCAAACATCCCTTGTAATAGGAATCACTGTGACATGTCCTCTTTATAGAGAGATGTGGGGTCAATAAGACCCCCACATCTCTCCTCCAGGCTTACAAGCATAAAATCGGTGAAAACAAATTCACCGATCACATGCCGACAACCACCATTGCGGCTTTGTCTACTTGCGGGTACCGGGCGTGACGTCATAACGTCACGCCTGGGCCTCCGACGATCATAGAGATGACTGGTGACCATCTGGTCACCAGTCATCTCTATGCTTCCCAGACAGCGCCGGCCGATTCGCTCTCCAGGCCCCCGATGGCATGGGAGAGCCCGGGGAAGCACCGGATGGCGGTGGGAGGGGATGTCCCCAATCGGCGGAACTGCCGCTATGATCATTCTTATAGTGCACAGAATCACTGGCTGAAGACGGTGATATCTGAATGATGCCTGTAGCCGCAGGCATCATTCAGATATCACTGCACAAAGCCGAGGCCGTTAAAAGACGGCCTCCGGTTGTAAAGAGGTTAACATTTCTAATAATTATCCCCCTATTTGTTTAACAGCAGTAACATACATTGCAAAATTCATGTGCTTTTCAATTTGTGTGACCTATTTTGATTCATCATATCACATACTGTACCTTTTTACTTCTATGTGAAAACAAACTTTTTTTTTCCGTACAATGTTAACATTATATTAAAGAAGTTAAACACCAAATTAATTGCACTGCTCTTATGAATTAAGGCTATCATTTAAAAAAATTGTGTGTTCAACAAAGTAGCATGCTTATAATGGGAATATGCATGATCATAAATGTGCTGGCCAATTATTCCAAAGCACAAGGCTGGTATAGAAAGAAAGATTGTAGGCTCTTTCTCACCTATACTGCCTAAAGGTGGGTACTTTTGGGGCTTTATGTGCAAGTTACATATATTTACTGCACAAGACAAGTAAAAATGCGCAAGAGAACACAATGCCTTAGGTATCAAATTAGCATGTACATATGTGGGGACAGGGCAAAGTCAGTGACTGATAGTTTAGCATAAGCTAACAATAAGTCTGTGGTTGTTTGTATGTGGGTACATACTTCCAGGGCTGCCATCAGAGGGGAACAGAGACCAATTCTAGAAAAAAGGGCAAGGAGAGAGGTGCCTCTGGGTGTAGTCGATTAAAAGCAATTTAATTAAAAGACATAAATATCTCACTCACATTTGAGTAGTGTAAGCATGTAAAAGTAGTTGTTTCCTTGGGGTGGTGAGCTGTCATCTGTTTGGGATTTCTTCTGCAGTCTGTAGAAGCGCTGTGCAGGGAGGACATTACTTCATCATAAGGCGATGGAAGTCGGCTGTCATGTGAAGTCCTCTACCTGAGGCTTAGATCGTAGGATGGAGAGCAGACGCAGGGCGATGACGTCACCAGAATGCGGCGCATTTCCGAGTTTTCAGCAGCGAATGGGCTGGCTGCTGCACTCCTTTTTCGAGCACCAAAAGAAATCCCAAACAGATAACAGCTCACCACCCCAAGGAAACAACTACTTTTACATGCTTACCTGTCACTACTCAAATGTGAGTGAGATATTTATGTCTTTTAATTAAATTGCTTTTAATCTACTACACCCAGAGGCGTCTCTCTCCTTGCCTTTTTTACATATATTTACTGGATCCTGGTACCTTTATCCACTTTGGTAAACTGGTGAAGGGGTCCATTATTCATTGGCATACTCACCTTTTAGTTTAGTTTAATACACGAGGGATACAAAGGGCCCGTTCACCAGTTCAGGTGTGGAAAACTAAAGCCCCATACACGCACTACAGGCTTACCCGACTTTTAAGTACACAATGGGTTTATTTACGATCGCTGGGGAGTCCAAAATCAATCTCACTTCTGCATAGAAACCAATTAGCTTCCAGGTTTTATTACCAGGCTTAATTGAACAAGCTGGGTTAGAAGCTCATTTGGTTTCTATGCAGAAGTGAGCCTGATTTTGGACTCTCTAGCGATTAGTAAATAAACCCCATCGTGTACTTAAAAGTGGGGTGTAACAGAATGCACCGTGACAGACTGAGATATTCCTATGTCTAGGGTCACCTTATGTCCACTAGGGCCATAGGGTGACAAAGAATCATAATTCATATGTTACAGAAGACATTAATAAGGGACAATAATAATAATTCATGTTTGCAGGATGTCTTCAAATACCAAAAGCGGTTAGCTATTCAATCTGGGCACACATGATTTGGAAAGGTGTTAATCCAGGTCTACAAGACCAGAGTGAGTCATACCTTTGTATAATATGCTATTGAAATATCTTAAGGTGTTGGCTATTCATGTGAAAGACATTCCGTTGAAGGTGTGGATTGCACCCACTCTCGCAAGACTCTGCCATTGTGTGATAAAGCTGCCTAGATAAACTTATTCAACTAGATGTCTGTGTTACTATTCAAGGTTAATTGAACCCTATTGATAATATGGTGCCGTCATGTCTAGCTACCAATTAAAGAATTATCCTCAGTGAGTGAATAGGGGGGTGGAGATTGCATTGTCCTGTGATAAACTGCATTATGCTTGAGACTGTATTAGAAGCCTGAGAAAATACTAATAAATTGTCATATCTTTGGAAGCAAGAACGGAGCTCTGTCTCGTCTTATTCTGGGAAAGGATATGGATCGTGTATGCAGTATGGTCGCAGTGTGTCAGATAAGCTTGTCGTGGATGGATGAAAGGTTGTAAGCGGTGGTGACCGTTACATGGGGTATGCCAGTATTAGAATTTCTGCAGATTTTTGTCATCAGATTTACCAAAACCATATAATAGAAGGTCAAACCTTAAGGGCCCTTTCCATGTGCGGGCTCCGCTTTGCTCAGCAGGGATTGCTCCGTCGATCCCCGCTGAGCAGGCAGATGACAGGTCGGTCTCTGCACACTGTGCAGGAACCAACCTGTCAGAGCGCCGTTCTCCCCTATGGAGGATTGGGTGACGATGGACCGTAGAGTCCGTTGTCATCCGATCCGCCAGACGGATGGAAAAGTAGGGTTTTCCTCCATCACACTTTGGCGGGTCAGATGTCAGCGGACATGTCACCGCTGACATCCATGGCCCCATAGAGGTGCACGGAGCGCCCGTTCAGGTCTGCCTGAAAAACTGACAGGCAGACCTACACAGTCCGCCCGTGTGAAAAGGCCCTAAGAGTTTCAATTTATATGCAATCAGGCAGGTCCTCGCATGGTTTTGGTAAATATGAAGACAAAAATCTGCAGAAAGTCTAATTGTGTGTATGGGTCATTACTCTTGAGGATAGGTAAGCTATATATAAACCCAGTTCTTAGATCTGTACCTTAGAATCACATAGTATGAAAGGACCTGGTGAACTTTAGAGCCAGGTTGATTTTTTGAGAGGGGCTATCGTATAACCATCCTAGCAAGTAAAAATACCAAGTGATATGAAACCTAATGTACAGTATGCAGTAAATCAGATGTAGGCTACCGTTCAGAGGTTGAGATCGATTGAAATCAAAGATCCCAGGGGTCTGGTGAGCGCCATATTTAAAACAAAGATTCCAGGGGGTCTGGTCAGCGCCCTTATTAAAACAAAGATCCCAGGGGGTCTGGTCGGGGCCATATTTAAAACAAAATAAACTGTCAAGCTCCCAATGAAAATATGGCATGAAGAATAGTGTGTCACAGTAGTGCCTTCTGCCCCCTTCACATCACATAATCCACCCACAGTACTGTCCTCTACCCCCTTCACATGACACCCCCCCCCACACACACTCTAGTGTCCTCTGCCTTTCCATCCCCTTAAGTAGGGTCCTCTATCCCTTTCACATCTTACATCCCCCCACTATAGTATCCTCTGTTCCCCCCTCCCCCCCACACACACACAGCACTGTGTAAAACCACTGAGTAACCATTAACAATGCTGTAAAAACAGACTAAGCATTTCTGACGTTAATCCTTAGCCATGACTAAGGACTAATGTTCGAAAAACACGTGGGCTGTTTTTTTTTACAGAATTGTACATGTTTACTTAATAGAGAAATACTATTTTTTGGATGTCAACCTGATTGCCAAACATCCCTTTTCTTGTATTAGACCATATGGTTGATGTTTTCAGCTCATATCTGTTGGTTGCCTGTTTAATATTGTAAGTCTACTTAAAACGTTCAGTGCGGATCTTGTAAAACACAAGTTCAGCACTGGACAGCTCAGAAAAAGTAGATGCTTATTATCAATTACAAAGTGAACCTACGATTACCCATCACAGAGATCACAATACTCCATGGAAATAACATGATCCATTTTCTCTATAGAAGGATGACACCATGTTTGCTCATATTCAGGGTCAGCATCTATTTCCTGTAATGAGATACTGGCGCATTCAGTACAGATAAGTTACTTGCCTCTTACCTTGTGACTTGCTTCAAAGATGCAATACAGCAGTCAGATCATTGGGAGAGAGGGAAACATGTAAATGCAGGGTCATGCCTCCAGCAGACCATTTCTCCCAGCATCCTCTTATATTATTTGGCAAAGTCACATAATGGGGGTCAATGAATACATTTAATTAAAAGGTTTAATTAAAAAAAAAAATACTTGTTTAAATGAAATATGTTTAGCTTACAAAAGCATACACTAATTATTGTATTGACACTAGATGAATCAAGTTTCAGGTACTGTATATACTAAAAATTGGTGTTTTTTTTTTTTATTCTGCATGCAAAGATGCGTCATTGAGTCATTTTATAAACATTTTTCAATTTTGCTCATTATTATTAAGGAAATACTGTACTATAAACATTTTATATCTTTTAAAAATCCTGCTAAAATTATGGTTGCAAGCTCTTATTTTCATAGTTTTCGTTTATGGTGCATTGTGTAGTCTGAATATCAAGATTGCTTCTAATTTTAGGCATTGAAATGTAAATAACTATACCATTTTACAGTCTGAAAAAGCTCAGTGTTTATGACTTTATTGCTAAGAAACATTTGGGTTCATCGAGTGTGAATTACTGGTAACCCACTTAACCTCAAGCCACAGAACAGGATGTCTGCAACCCCTTGTCCTATTAAGACACTGGAGCATATTAGCGGTCTCTTTAGTTGTCATTTGCCCCAGTCTTGTGTGCTTGGAAAAATAAATGGCTTTCCTACTATTGTCATACTAATAGAACTAATAGTTGTTAACCACCAACTGCTTGTGCGTGCACTGAAGCAAATCGGCTTAAAAGCTCATAAAGAAATGTGTCACTTACCTTATTTCTTCTTGAAGAAAAAAAATAGCTGTGGTGGCATAGATGTGTGATTAAGAGCCTACATTTAATGCTTGTCACAAAACTGGATAATTCAAATTTAGCTTTTGGCAAAACTATGCATAGGTTTTACCTTCAGTAAAACCGCATAGGTAAACTATCAGTAGGACCAATAATATAGACTGCATAAAGAAAATTGTAACTTAAAGGGGTTGTAAACCCTAATAAAAAAAAAATAACAAACATGCCTATACTTATCTGCTTTGTGCAATCGTTTTGCACAGAGCAGCCCTGATCCTCCTCTTCTGGAGTGCCCTGCCCCCACTCCAGGCCCCTCCTCTTCATCGAGTGCCCCCACGGAAAGTCGCCTTCCTTGCGGGCAAGCTCCCGAGTCCAACTTCTGCGTCCATTGACACAGACAGCGGGGCCCCTGCCCCCACGTTACTGAATTTGATTGATAGCAATGGGAGACAATAACTCCTGCTGCTATCAATCTGTCCAATGAGGAGAGAGACAGTGGCTGGAGCTGTTGCGCTTGTGCACATTGCTGGATCAGGTCAGACTCGGCTAAGGAAAATGGAGAGCCGGGGGAGGGGGGTGCTGCAGCACAGAAGGTATTTGAACCTAATGCATAGAATGCATTAAGGTCAAAAATCTTGAGGCTTTACAACCACTTTAAAGCAGTTCTTCAATCAGACTTTTAACCATTAGCCAACTGTATAACTTACAACACAAGGTGGCACTGCTATGCCGGATCACATACCTAGTACGTAATGCAACACTGCCAAGTAGGGGAGCACGCCGGCACCCATTGATCATCCAGCACAGAGGCGGAACTGTGGTCTGCCTATGTAAACAAAGCAGATCACCATTCTCTAATAGCAGGAACCAGGATACATGTCTTCTCCTAGTAAAAGCACCTCCTACAGTACACCAAAACACAGGCTAGGAACACAGTTAACCACTTGATTGCCCCTAATGTTTAACCCCTTCCCAGCCAGTGTCATTTGTACAGTGACCATGCATATTTTTAGCCCTGATCACTGTAGCGACTACAATCACTATACATAATACATATTGGCCTACATTGATGAAGACACTTGATTTTAATGTTTGTATTTTTTTTTTAAGTGGATGTTTTATAGCAGAAAGTGAAAAAAAAATCTTATTGTCTGGCTTTTTGTTTTATAGCGCAAAAAAAAATCTAAACTACAGTGGTAATCAAATACCACCTAAAGAAAGCTCTATTTTTGTGGAAAAAAGGGCATACATTTGATTTGGGTACAGAGTCGCATGACTGCGCAATTGTCAGTTAAAAAAACACAGTGCCGTATTACAAAAAATGGCCAGGTCAAGTGGTTAATAAACAGACACTCATCTGCCCTCTTTGTTAATGGTCCTGCAGCCTTCTGGAACCTGTGACATGTCCTAGAAGGTTGTGGGCAGGGAGGAAGAGTGTGGATGAACCAAGCGAAAGTGGGAATGTGGACCTGTCAAAACTAGGTACCCGCTCCCCCCCCCCCCCCCAGAAAAATATGTTCCAAATATAGCAGAGGAGGGGAGTAGAAGGCGGGAGAGCAGAACTTCCCCTTGAAGTTCCGCTTTCAGACAAAACGCTTGGATAGAGCTGTGAGTGGTAAGAAGCCCCTGTCAGGTCTTTATTGCTATCTGTGTCGTCTGTTAGGGAGTTACTCTGTGTTGATTTTTTTCTGATCAGCATTATCACTTGGATGGAAAGTCAGGGAGCAACCAAAATTCTGAGTTGCCAGCAGAACAGAAATGGGGGTGGGGGGGATCTTTCAGTGAAGACACTAGGTGCAGTGACAACTGTCTAGGAGGGCATTTCCTTCCCCCCAGAGATTTATTTTCACTTTCTTTTGTGTCCACACAAAAGAAAGTGAAGGGCAAGTTCTCCATTTTAAACTGACAGAGCCGGATTCAGATACATTTGAGGTATCTTTCTCGGCGGCGTAGCGTATGGTGTTTACGCTACGTCTCCGCAAATATTATGGGCAAGTGCCTTATTCAGAAAGCACTTGCTCCATATTATGCGGCGGCGTAGCATAAAGTGCCCGTCGTAACAGCGCGTAATTCAAATTTCTGAAGTGGGGGCGTGATTCATGTAAATGAATCATGACCCCACGCAATTGACATTTTTTTTGGACGCCGCATGCGCCGTCCGTGGACGTTCCCAGTGCGCATGCGCAAAATCACGTCACTTTTTGTCAATGTAAACGACGTGAACATACTGTAACTAACGTCGAGCTCCATTCCCGAACAATTTAAGCAAACGACGTAACCGACGTCCATACTTAACATTGGCTACGCCTCCTATGGCAGGGGTAACCTTTGACAGCTATATCGCTAACACAAATGACGTAAACTACGACGGCCGACCGCAAGTACGTTCGAGAATCACCGTAAATCCCTCATTTACATATTAGACGCGTAAAACAACGGAAGCGCCACCTAGCAGCCAGCGTAAAAACTGCATCTAATATACGACGGTTTAACAGAATTACGCCGCTCCTATATTAGTATAATTCCGGCGTATCTTCTTTTCTGAATAGCAAAAAAAGATACGCCGGCTATTCCTAGTATTTACGCAGCGTATCTCTTGATACGCTGACGTAATTACTTTCTGAATCTGGCCCCAAATGTTTGCTCTGCCTCTCACTTTAGGATTTCCTAATAGTAGTAATGATAGGCTGCCTTTCTGACCAACAGGAAGGAAGGGTGGGTGGGACCAAGCTCAACATTTACAGTAAAAACAAAAGTTTATCTATAACATAACATAGATCTCTGGATCTGCTGATCTTTTTGATGCATTGTCTGCTTTAGCTAGCTTATGTATTTTTTAATCACTTGCTCATTTTGCAGTGTTTGTGACACGTTTACTCAGAGCCATCTTAACCAATTTACAGGGAAGCTTCTCTATTCAAAAATGGGAAAAGGTGTTTTGTGAGTTATTCTTTCCTCTGGCAATTTGAATGGATTAAATTACCGTATTTATCGGCGTATAACATGCACCCTAACTTTAAGAGGGTTTCAGGAAAAATACTTTCCACAACCCCCTGCATATAACATGTGGGCACATTTTACCCTCTATTTTCAGGGTAAAAAAGTGAGTGTTATACGCCAATGAATACAGTAATACTGTAGTGCTCATGTATTAAGCCTAGACCACATGTACTGAAAGTCAGCCAGTTCAGCAGGAATTGTGGGGTTATTTACTAAAGGCAAATTAATTGTGCAATACACATGCACTGCAAGTGCAATTGGAAGTGCAGTCACTGTAGATCTGAGGGGGACATGCAAGGAAATAAAGTCCTGACCTCAACCCAAAAGAACACCTTTGGGGTGAATTAGAACATAGACTGCGAGCCTTTTCTCGTTGCACTCATGTCTGAAACTAAGACCATGCCGGCCAAAGGTCCTCTGCAGTTCATGCAGGTTTTCAGGCGGAAGAAAACTGCAACTGCTGTTCCCTACTGCAAAAGAGGCAATGGGCTCATCAAGTTAATGGAAGACCATTGGAGATAATTAAACCTGTGACTCTGCAGTACAAGCTGCTGGAGCCTGTTCTCCTTTTGGGCAAGGAGCGATTTGCTGGTGTTGACATCAGTCCGTGTGAAGGGTGGTGGACACGTCGCTCAAGTTTACACAAACGCCAGGCTATTACTAAATCATTGATGGCTTATTTATCAGAAATATGTTGATGAAGCCTCCAAGAAGGAAATCAAAGATATTAAATTTACCATATATATTTTTTCTGCAATAAAGTAGGAAAAAAAAAAAACAGACCTTCTCGTCCTACATCTGTGCCTGACCTCACAAATGCACTTTTGGGAAAAAAGGTCAAACATTCCTATAGACACACTCCTAAACCGTGTGGACAGCCTTCCCAGAAGAGTTGAAGCTGTTATAGCTGCAAAGGGTGGGCCGACTCAATGTTGAACCCTACGGACTAAGACTGGGATGCCATTAAAGTTCATGCGCATGTGAAGGCAGGTGTCCCAATACTTTTGATAATATAGTGTATTCCTCAAATGTATTGCCTAATCAGCATATAACTAACACAAAGCAAGGGTAGACCTGTGTTTAAATAAAATAAAAAATACCCAGTAATGAACAAGGTGAAGATACAAATTTAAAACAGCTGATTTATTAAAGGAGTTCAGAATCTTCAAGTAAACCAGTGTGTAAGTATTTGCTTAAATTATCAAGTCGTGTTACATAGTTACATAGTAGGTCGAGCTTTACACAAAGAGCTTATACAAATTGTCTGTTCAGGCAGATACACACTGACAGGAAAAGACATTGAACTACGAGAGTGCTCAACAGCTCCATGGTAGTTTATCGAAACTACAAGCCAACAGCCACAAAGTCTGTTGGGACTTGTAGTTTCCCATTCATTAATGAATGACATGGTGCGGAGTGGTGGAGCCTTGCAGAGCCACGTTATTTTCAAACAGTGACAGTGGGTGCCTGGAGAAGATGTCTGTCACAGAGAGAGGCTGCAGCTATCTGCTGGAACATGTTCCACCCGGTGAACTTATCTTTTAACGGAGCAAGTTTACGTTAGAAGCGGTTACTATGCACAGTTGCACGACTTTTAGTAAATCTCCCCCTATGTCACAATTTTGCAGTCTCGGATAGAGATGCCCTTTAACACCTTTCCTTTTACTTCAGTGACATTATAAATTAACCACTTATGGACCACTCACCGTAGGAATATGTGGGCTGTTTGAAGAGGAATATCATGGTTATGACAGTAGCTAGCTACCATATCCCCGGTATTCTCTTCTTCAGCAGGCGGTCCGCTACAAGATAAAAGGTCTCTGTGGCTAACTTTACTGTTGTCTTATTTTTTTATTAAATAGTTTTTATTTATTTATTTTTGTCCAAAAAATAGTGATAAAAAGTATTGGAATAACCACCATTTTATTTTCTAGGGTGTTAGAACCAGCAAACATTATTTATATATAATATATCATTTTTTATTTATTTTTTAGTAATTTTCTAGCTAAAAAAATAAATAAAACAAATTTAATTTGTAAACACCAAATCTTAGAAAAAGGCTTGGTCCTTAAGTGGTTAAAGTGGTAATAAACGATCGGAAAATCCAATGGAAAAAGTGCATCGGAAATTCAGATTGTGTGTATGGGGCATAACTTTACTGTTTTTTTTTTTTTAAAAGCATGAAACAGTTAATAAAAAAAACATGTTTGAAAAATTGTTGCGCAAATACCGTGCAAGATAAAAAGTTGCATTGATCGCCATTGTATTCTCTAGGGTCTCTGCTAAAAAAAAAAAAACTTATGTTTGGGAGTTCTATGTAATTTTCAAGCAAATATAAATAGATTTATAGATTTCTCTCTCTCTCTCTCTCTCTCTCGCTCTCTCTCTATATATATATAATGGGAGAGAGAGAGATATATCCGATATTTCAGTGTGAATAATGCATTAAAAAAAATGCAGACATTCCAGCTGCTTCTAAAATACATCCCTTGCAATGCTTGGCTAATTGATAAACTAAGTTGCAACTATGGTGCTAATGGCTTGTAATCTCTTTAGGGTGCTTTGCACTGCCCCTGTTTTGAACTTGTATTACAAAAAAATGATTGTGATCATTGTACTATAATATCGCTAATGAAGGTAAGGAGAGGCTTTTGCTGTATACTGGATGGATACAGATCAGCCATCCAAAATGTGTATAGAGGAAATAAAAAACAGTAGGCACCACAAAGATGCACAGATGACAACTTTAAATACTGCTGTTAAGTGACTGTTAAATGACAATACAAATGTTGTTTGCTATTGGAGATATAAGACTATAATTGCTAGTAAAGCTTTGTCCCGTAATTGCTGCAATCTGCATCAGCATACCCCATTAGAACCGATGCTTGATTGTGATCATGTAAATAGAGGTTAATAGGTTAAAACACCCTTTGGGAAAAAAAGGATGGCTTGAACGATACTTTGCAATTTTTAGGCTTGCAGAGGATTAGCATTCACCTGTTTAAAGCAAGCCTGACTCTGAGCACTGTGCTGCTCTTCAATGCATCCTCTGCTCTTTTATTTTATCTAGCTGCTATATTCCTTTAAGATGATGTAATAGTTATTTCCCTGGTTGGTTTCTTCCCTGCACTGCTGAAATAGCACCATCTCAGAACAGCCCTGGGAACTGTGGATCCACCCAGCTCAGCAGCTAGAGCAGGCTCAGCAACCAAGCACCAGAGCACCCACAGCTGAAAATCAGCTGCTGCTGCTACTACTCCTATTGCTGCTTGCTCTGCCTGCTCCCATCCCTTCTTTTTTTTTTCTTTCAGCCTACCTAGAAGTATGCTAACCTCTCTGTTCCTGTTGGAACTTGAAGTATCAAACATGAATCCTTCCCCATGCAGTCTGGCTGAGAGTTTTTTGCAAAGCATTTAAAAAAAGACAGCATTACATCTGGGTTAATATTTTTTTTCTTTTCTCTCCCTTATAAATAACAAGCTAATCCTATTTCCAGTGTGCATTTTATCTGATGATCACTACATCTGATTATTCATCACTGTGCTGCCACCCAGGAGCCGATAACTCTCTACACTTGCTAAGATCTACAGCTTTCTGAGACTTTTTGTTAATTTTGGTATTTTTTTTTTTCTATTGATTTTTTATTTGTGTTTATACAAAATGACCTCCTTTTTTCATCGAGGAAGGATTATGCATCTCAGGTATTGTAACTGTTTTCTGTAATGTTGTACTCTATATAACTAGCATCACATAGGCACACAGGGCACACAGAATGTATGGCTTTGCTATGCATTTAAAATGCATATCTGATCTTTAAAATCCATTTTTTGTATCTGCTGTCAAGTGCATGCCATCAGCATAAGATGTATGAACATAGTCTGCATGTATGTTTGCTCTCATCACATCTAATAACATAACTATGTAAAAAAAAATATAGCTTTTTGCATATTACTATCCTGATATATTTCAGTGACTGTTAGATTCCCTAACTTCACTAATGCTTTTTATTTTATTTATTTTTTACAGATTTTAACATGTCTGTACATACAGCATGACCTTGCATCCAGTGGGCTTAGTGTGAGGTACACATCTTTCATATTTTTTTTTATGAAGTTATTACTCCATTGGAACTAGTCTTAAAAGTTCCACAGACTAATCAATTTAGCTGATGCTCACTTGTGATTGAATTCATGATCACAAATTTAAGACTAATAAGCAAATATTTGCTCTTTGCGGATCTACATTATAGTTCCTCATTCTCATTTTACAATTCATGAACTATTTGTATTGTAGCTAGGAACATCTGTCAAGCACAAATGGCACTGAGTGGAAACTGCAGAACTTATGCCCCACCTAGAGACCAAGGGACTGTTCTTCAGTCATACCCAGAGGTAATTGAATTAAATGTTGGAGGGCAAGTTTATTTTACACGTCACTCCACCTTGACCAGTATACCCCATTCGCTTCTATGGAAAATGTTCACCTCCAAAAGGGACTCTGTAAACGACCTGGCCAAAGATGCCAAAGGACGATTCTTTCTTGACCGAGATGGGTTTCTATTTCGTTATGTTCTTGACTATCTCAGGGACCGGCAGGTGGTCTTGCCAGATCACTTTCCAGAAAAAGGGCGATTGAAAAGGGAAGCGGAATACTTTTTACTGCCAGAACTAGTAAAACTCTTAGCACCTGATGAAGTGAAACAAAGCCCAGATGACTACTGCCACAGTGACTTTGAAGAAGCCTCCCAAGGTAGTGAAACCAGAATATGTCCATCTTCATCTTTAATGCCTTCAGATAAAAAATGGGGCTTTATTACCATTGGTTACCGTGGATCTTGCACCATGGGTCGAGAAAGCCAAGCAGATGCCAAGTTTCGGAGAGTTCCAAGAATTCTTGTTTGTGGTCGAATCTCTCTAGCCAAAGAGGTTTTTGGAGAAACGCTTAATGAAAGCAGGGATCCAGACCGAGCCCCAGAAAAATACACCTCCAGGTTTTATCTCAAGTTCAAACATCTAGAGAGAGCTTTTGACATGCTGTCAGAATGTGGATTCCAAATGGTGGCTTGCAACTCATCAGTAACGGCTTCATTCGTTAATCAGTACACTGATGACAAGATCTGGTCCAGCTACACAGAATACGTTTTTTACAGTAAGTACCAGTTAAGCTCTGGAATGAGCTAACTTTATTTTCTAATGCAGTAACCCAAAGCAACCAGTAACATTTCCCTTCTGTAGAACATGTCACTATGCAAAAGTTGACCACTGGTTGCTATGAGTTACTATACATTGCTGCTTGCGTTCATAAATAGTGCCTCCATACCTTCTGAGTTGATGTCAATGATATATGTATACAATGTACAAAATAAATGTGTAAAAAAAAAAAATGGCACATAGTGTTAGACTGGCTTAAAGTGCCACAAAGGTAGTGATGTCATCTCATACAGGCAGTGTTCTTTCTGCTTCCAGGATTGTCATAATGAAAGCATAGTTTGTACTATTAGCATTTGGTGCTGAATATTATGATAGTAGAAGTGCAGTACTGTGGCTAGGTGGCACCAGAGGCCAGTCAAAGTTTTACTGGAATGGAGCTCACTGCTGTGCCTGACTTTATAAATCAACAGGATGTCATTGTCACACAGTAGCTAAGCATTTACAGCTAAAAGAAGGGGAGATGCTGGGATGGGATTAGAGGAGGCTGTAAATCTTTTGATTTGCTCTCCTTTCATGTTGGATACTTAGAAATACATTTTCAGCACTTGGCTTATACATTTACTGTATATCATGGGGTACTTGTTCAGGGCATGTTTAGAGAAAAAGTTAGCTGCAGGGAAGATGGGCTGCTGGATTAGTTATCCCTTTGAAACATGTGTGTGTGTGCATCTTTTATCTATGCAATTATGAACAATTACATGGTAATATTCCTTGTGTTGTATTAGGTTATGTTTCTACTTTTATTGGGAAATGTAAGCTCTTTTGCAGAATACTTTTTTCTATGTATTATTGAGATCAGCTAGAACCTTGCTAGTGATTAACAAAAAAACAAAAAATACAAATAGTAATAGATTAATGCTATTGCATGTTTTACACTGATCTACGTTAAAGGGGATACATTTGTGCTTACCCAAGGCATAAAAAGTATATTGAGTTTTTAGTGTCATTTTTTTTCTTACAGATGAAATGGTGTTCCATCCAAGGTCACATACAGCAGACTCTTGGGAATCTTGCTAAATTAGTTCTGCTGCTCTCAAGGCAATGACAAAAGTAAAGCCAGTGTTTCCTAATAGAGAGCTAATATCCTAGGCAGCTTATGTAAAACTGGTTTATTAACACTGTGCATTTATAGTCAGATGAATGGAATGAAATCTGTAGTGTTCCATATCCTATTCTCTAGCCAGTGTGAACTGTATGATGAATCATGGGTTACTTGTGTTGAATTCTGCACTAAAGTAGAGTGGTCAACCTGTAAGGGGTGGCATGTGAGGTGTGTGTGTATAGGGCCAGTTCACACTAGACACTGTCTTGTTCAGTTCCGTGTGCATTTTTTCTGCACTAAAAATGCATGCACAGTGTTTTCCATGTATTCCAATGGCTCTAGTTCACACAATGCAGTCAGTTTGTGGTGCAGAAACTGACCATAAACTGACTGCATGGTGTGAATTAGAGCCAACTAGAGCCATTGGAATACATGGAAAACACTGTGCATGCATTTTGTGCAGAAAAAAAGCACACAGAACTGTGTCTGGTGTGAACTGGCCCTTAAGCAGCTGATGCTAGGATAGAGACTTGTTTATTTTATTTCTTCTTCTGTAACTAACCCTTTCCCACTGACTGGATGCATATACAAGGCAGAACAGACTGGGCTTAATGCTGTGCTTCCACATAAAGTACTGTATTTATTGGCATATAACACTCACTTTTTTACCCTGAAAATAGAGGGTAAACTGTGCCTGCGTGTTATAAGCAGGGGGCTGTGGAAAGTTTTTTTCCTGAAACTTCCCTCTTAAAGTTAGGGTGCATTTTATACCCCTGTGCGTGTTATACGCCAATAAATACGGTATATGCATACCCGTGTGTGTATGCTTGATTGTGTGCCCCCAGTCTGGACACCAAGCTATCACTGGCAGCTCCTGAGCTCAGAGTAACCATCAGAAGCTGCTTGCTATCATGTGATCGTGGTGATGGCCAATAACAGTGATCACTTTTTAGGAGCTTCCCCTGTGGTTTTTTTTTTTCCTCCGTGAGCTGAAAAAAAAAATGGAATTTACTAAGACTGGAGCAGCCAAAATCTGGAGTAGCTGTGCATTGGAACCAATCGGCTTCTAGCTTTCATTTTCAAAGCTTACCTGAACAGCTGAAGTTAGAAGCTCACTGATTACTATGCACAGCTGTTTTCATTAGATGTGCAAAAGAGCCTACTTATTCCCTATAAAAGTGCCATCTAGTGGCTATAATGCAAGTATGGCCATTGGATGGCACTGACTATCATAGGAAATAAGTATGCTCCACAGTGCCATCTAGTAGCCTTAATGGAGCATTTTCAACATTCACACATTCAAAATGAAAATCTAGCTGGAGAACATTTGATTTTGCCCTATTTGCACAAAGCAAATGCATATTGACTTGCAATGGACACACAGCTATACAATATTTTTTATAAATACACTCCAACCAATGAGGGACATTACTCAAAAGTTCTTTCTTTTTTTAACCTGGCCCTCGCCACCACTGCAGTCTAATTGATAATACTTTGTAGATCATCAATCAGAACATTATTACCTGTATTGTTCAAATTCATCAAATACGTTAACAAACTTTCCAGTTCACAGTTAAAGTGACACAAATTGGGATTCATTTGATTATTCTCCTTTTTCTTACCCAGGAACCGGAACCCAGGTTTAGACACCCCTTCTAAAAGAGTCACCAGCTTGGGAAAAGACAAGTGTAGCAAACAGTAACTGTCGGTACACTCAGATTTCATTTTGTTAAGGAGGTCTGAATTCTACCCAAATCATTGCATCCTAAGGACATCAGACATAGGCCACACCAGAAGTAAGTCAGATAGCTGACTAGGCAGATTCTTCAATAACATTCCCTGTCTACCACTTCCAAAAATTCGAACAGGACAAATAAAGCAAGGTTTTTCATGTAACTCCTCTTGAATTCAGACTATTTTCTTGGTTTGGGGGGATGCAGGGTGACTTGGCAGCCTCAGTAGCCACCCAGATCCAGTATAATTAAAGTGATTGCAATTTTATTTTTATTTTTTTAATAACAAACATGTTGTACTTACCACCCCTGTGCAGTAGTTTTGCACAGAGCAGTCCAGATCCTCCTCTTCTCAGATGCCTCTTTGCTGCTCCTGGCCACTCCCTCCTATTGAGTGCCCCCACAGTCAGCAGCTTCCTCATTGGAGCCAAGTCACAGCTTTGTGTGTCCATTCAGACACAAAGCCCCGACCCGACCCTGCCCCCTCTCTGCCCTGATTGGCTGGCTGACTGACAGCTGCAGGAGCCAATGGTGCTAATGCTGTCTCAGTCAATCAGGAGGAGGGGAGAGATAGGGCTCAGGTAAGTAATTACGGGGGTGCTGGGCTGACTGCTACACACAAAAGGCTTTCTTGAAAGAAAAAAAAACCCTTCTGCCTTTACAACTCCTTTTAAGGATTGGTTGTATTTGGAAGGTTGGAAGGTGAGCTATCCTCATGGGATATGAAAGGCATAATTACAAACTGTTGAACTAAATGTACTAGGCAAGGTAAACTAGCTAGAACATCACCTTGCTGGTCAGTTTTGGACTTCCTTGAGTAAACATAAACAAACTCAGCTTGGAATTTAACTTTGTCATGCAATAAACCAGAATGCACTAAACAGGAAATGGAAACTGATTTGATAACACAAAAGGCAAGAGACAATGTTAAATAGCTTTTATATAGTTTTATATGCAGAAGAACAAACCAACTCAGTAATTGCAAAGATATCACAGAAAAAAACAAAGATTGTGGAGGATTTAGTGTCAAGATGGTAACATTAAGGCTGATTTACTAAAGGTACACTGTGATTTTTTTTCCCTTAGTCTAATGCCGCGTACACACGATCATTTTTTGTGATGAAAAAAAACGATGTTTTCTGTGAAGTAAAAAACAACGTTTTTGAAACGTCACTTTTCAAAGACGATGTTGCATACACACCATCGTTTTTTTCACAAAAAGCGAGGTTACGTTCACCACTCTTTTCCATTGAAGCTCGCTTCATAACTAGCTTCTGGGCATGCGCGGGTTGAAAAACGTCGTTTTAAACTACGTTTTTGCTACCCACGGTGACTTTTTGTGAAACAAAAAACGACGTTTTGAAAAACGACACAAAAAATTCAAGCATGTTGGAATTTTTTTTTTGTCGTTTTTTTTAAGACAAAAAACAACGTTTTGCCCACACACGATCAATTTAAATGACGTTTTAAAAAACTATGTTTTTTTCATCGCAAAAAACGACCGTACGCGGCATTACTAATGTAGTAAAAATTCAATATTTTCACAATTGGATTATAGACGTTAGCAGAGGTTCTCACTAAGCTAAGAGGAAATCCTCTTGTAAAGTTAATCAACCCTATTGTTTCTTAAGCCCTTTCCGGAATTGTTTCACCAAAAAAAATACCAGTTGCGTTGTTTTATTTTTCTTAAAAAGGGAAGCACCTGCTGGTAGCTTTGACAAACGGGCATGTCAAAAGTAAATCTGGTCTGGGAAAAGCAAGAATCCCTATAAAGAGATAAACCCAGTACATAAGCAAAATCCTGCCACTTCCACCAACCAGTTGCATAAGCAAACCAGATTGGTTTAGTAACTTTGAACCATAGAAGGTAACAATTGTAGATCAGAAGGTATATGTGTGATGAGCATTCACATCAGAATTTACACTTGTGATGGGCAACGTAGACATCTGATGTCTACCGAGGGGGCCAATTCCATGATCTAATGAAAGTTCTGGCGAGACAGAGTGTCTGCTATAGGACTTTGGCTATCTCCTGAAGTATTTGGCTTAAGGCCAAATATTAAATGGAGGAAAAGAAGAACAATATACTTAAGTAGCCTAATCACTAATGGAGATTTAGAGGAAATGCATTTCAATGCATATAAAACAATCTTCCCGTCGGGCTCTAGCAGGATCTTCCAGTTGCTAAATTGCTTACCATAAAAAACAATTGCTATAACAAGAGGGAACCACTCCAGTAGGATAACATTTCTAGTAACAGCAGCGCCAAACCATGGTCTTAAATTTCAGCACACTAACTACCTGACCAAAATCCACCAAACTAACGGACTTGGCTACGTCAGTAAAAAGCTTAGTTTGTTCATCTAGTCCAAATTTTTCTTGGCACATAGAGCTTTTATTGTGCTGAGAATTTTTTTTTGTATTAAACCAGCAAATCTTCAAGTTTTTTTTTTTTTAATAACGCAGCCTTTCAGAAAATACTCTGCCCATGGTCCTTATGCACAAGGCAAAAGCTAGCAGCTCTAGCACCATAAACGTTTTCTATTGTGGGAGTCTAAACGCCATCTTTATGTTATCAGTTATGATACTTAAAAGTAATTGTAAAGTCATTGTTTTTTCTATTAAAATAACTAACATGTTATACTTGCCTGCTCTGTGTAGTGGGTTTTGCACAGAGCAGCCTAATTCCCCTCTTCTTGAGGGCCTGGCTGGGGATCCTGGCCCCTCCCTCCTGTTAAGTGCCCCCACAGCAAGCAGCTTGCTATGGGGGCACCTGAGCCAAGCTGCAGCTCTGTGTGTCCATTCATACACGGAGCCATGTATGCTAGCCCCACCCCCCTCTCTCTCTCTCTCTGACAGCAGTGGGAGCCAATGGCACCACTACTGTGTCTCAGCCAATCAGGAGGGAGAGTCAAGGATGACGGCCTAGTTACTCGTGGACATCGCTGGATAGAGATGGGGCTCAGGTAAGTATTGTGGGGGCTGCTGCACACTGAAGGCTTTTTATCTTAATGGAAAGCATGCATTAAATATATATATATATATATATATATATATATATATATATATATATATATATATATATATATATATTTATTTAAAAAAATAACTTGTGCCTTTACAGACACTTTAAATAGATGTTCGGGCCAAAAAAAAAATTCCACAGCCAGCGACATACCAATAGGTGCCATGTGCCCCTGAAAAGTGGACAGCACACTATGACCGATGTCATAATCCTTCGGCCCAACAAATAAAATGTCATCTAAATAATGAAGTGAGGGAGGATTTGAAAATGTTCCACATCAAAAATTATTTTAATGCAAACTTTGTAATAAAAAAAACATTTAATTCATGCTACAGTAGCTATAATTAAATAGTGCGTTTCCTTATCTTTTCTTTCAACAAATATTAACTCAGGTTTGAAAATAAGAATATTAAAGGGGTTGTAAAGGTTTTTTTTTTCTAAATGGGTTCCTTTTAAGCTAGTGCATTGTTGGTTCACATACCTTTTCCTTTGATTTTCCCGTCTAAATGTTTTTATTCTTTGTCTAAATTTCTCACTTTCATGTTCCTCCTCAGTAAGCTTGCCCCCATCATCCGAGCCATTCTGGCTGGGGGTTAGTCAGCCTGCTAATCCCCTCCCTTGGGACTACATCCCCACGGTGTTCACAGCATCTCCCCGCAGGGATGTAGTCCCAAGGGAGGGTGCGAGCACGCTGACTAACCCCCAGGCAGAATGGCTCGGATGATGGGGGCAAGCTTACTGAAACACGAAGTTAGAAGTTCAGACAAAGAAAAAAAACATTTAGAAGGGAAATTGAAGGAAAAGGTAAGTGAACCAACAATGCACGTTTAAAAAAACCTATTTATAAAAAATAAAAAAAATCTTTACAATTAACACTTAGTATATAGACTTGGATTAACTGTTATGTTCAGTCTAATCTGTTAAATCTATGTATAGAACATTGCTACATTCTTTATAAGCATAATTACATTATGGTGACATGACGTGTTATGAAAAATGACATTGTTGTCTGCTGCCCAGCTTCAGTGTCCTCTCAGACCACTGCTTGTGTATTATGACTCTGCTTGATTGACTTGTACATAATCATGTTTCACTGATGTTAGCATGCAACTGGACTTCTTAAATAATCTGCTTTATCAGACGTGGTGGAATGTCTTCAGTATGCAGCTACGCTTTGACTTTTGGGCGATGAACGGTGAAATATGTTTTAGATCATGAAAAAAACATTAAAGTGTCAGTGACAGAGAAATTGGCTGAGTGCTTCCACTTTATTGCATTTCTAATATACTGTACTGCAGAGGCAATTGCGGAATGGAAACATGATTATCATAGGTGCATACTGTCACTGTTATTCTTAGTAAATAGGTCACAGGACCACTTCTCAAGGAACATGTTGATGATTGATTTTTGTCTCATTTACAAGCTTGCTTTGTATATTTGGGATTCGGTTTACTTATCTCATTTACAGCTTTGCTCTGCATTTTTTCTGTTTCAGGTTACATAATTCTGTTACAAGTTTGTTTTTAAATTTTAGACCATACGCTAAAAAATATGATTGTACATTTTTTTTTATTTTTTTTTTAGATCTACCATCAACTATGTCGTTCTTGGGTTTGTCTGATTTTAATATGAATTAAAAGGATTGTATAATGAATGACCAGCTTTAATTTGCATAACTCAATCCCTCTGCATTTCCCTGAACCCTTGTATTGCCAACCATCATTATATAAAAAAAAAAAGTACACCTGTAAAAGAAAACAAAGTCTTTACTTTTCACATAGACTTCACCACTACAATGCTGTTCCATTGCTGAGAAATTTTCATGTGACTTTTGCAGGAAAAGCCAACATTTCCAGCAGTGCTTAACTCTGTGTAGACCACTGCACTAAGTGGTTTCTTCTGCTGTCCTCCACTTCATTATTGTATCTTATTATACTTCCAGGTTAGCAGAATGAACCACTGAGTGCAGCGGGGTACACAGGAGTTCAATACTCTGGGAAGTGTTGGTTTGCCTACAAACCTCACATGAGGATCACCTTAAAGCGGAGTTCAACCCTAAAAATGAACTTTCTATTAACAGCTTGCCTTTAATATAAAAAAAAAAAAAAACTTCTATCTGGCTGTTACTAGGCAAATTTTATAATCTGCCTACTTCCTAGTCCTAGGTGGTTCAACTTCCTGTCCTAAGACACCATTGCCTCCTGGGAAATGATGACACTCATTTCCCAGGAGTCTCTGGGCATTGCTGTGCCTAAAAATCGCCCAGCATGCGCCTCTCCCTGAAAACCAGGGAGAAAAAAGAACTGGGCTTCACATGCCCACACATATGATAGATACGAGCTGGAGGATATAAGGCAAGTGTTCTCAGTGATTTCTGGAACGATTGGGGAACTATTAATATGTTTTAGGGACTATTTAATGTGATTAATTTGCGCAGAATTATGCCCGAAACCCAGCTTTAAATAGATCATCATTCTGGTGGTGCAGACAGTGGTAAGGGTAATGCCGCGTACACACGATCATTTTTCGGGTTGTAAAAAACAACATTTTTTAAAAATGGCCTATTAACCACTTGTCCACCACCCACCGTCAAATGACGGCGGGCGGAGGACTCCAATATCCTGACTGCACGTCATATGACGTGCAGTCATTTGAATAGGGAATGCGCGCAATCACGTGCGTGCATCCCTATACTGTCGGTAGCGGCGTGTCACGGAGACACTGCTCATTACCGACAGGGGTGAACAGTGGCGCGGATGCGCTGTTAACCACGTGATTGGCCGTGATAAATTCACGCCTGAATACGCATGGCAACACCCCCAAAGTGCATGGCGCGTGTCCGTCGGTGGCAGCGTGTTCCCGGGAACACTGCTCGTCACCGACAATGGTACACAGCCATTGGTCACTAGTGTAAACAAAGAGCTGTAATTAACTGTTACCAGCTCTTCTCCCCTCACACATCGTTTCCAGTGTGAGGAGAGAAGAGCTAGAAGCAGTGAGTTACAGTTCTGTGTTACTGTAGTGTCTGCACAAACACCACATCTGTCCCTTTGCCCCCCCCAATTGTCACCAGTCACCCAACAGTCACCCATAAAGTGCACCTGTCTCATAAATAGACTGCCATCAGCGGTGCAACCGTCACCCACCAGTGACCGTACCCTGTCACCGTCACCCACCAGTGACCTGCCCTGTCACCCACCAGTGACCTGCCCTGTCACCCGTTTATGAAGAAAAAATACTAATTTGCTAAATTTTATGACAGAAACAAAGAAAAATGCAATTTTTTCACAAAATCTACCGTCTTTTTTTATTTATAGCGCAAAAAATAAAAAACCCACGAGTGATTAAATACCACCAAAAGAAAGCTCTATATGTGTGAAAAAAAGGACGCAATTTTTATTTGGGTACAGTGTTGCATGACTGAGTAATTGTCATTCAAAGTGTGAGAGCACCGAAAGCTGAAAATTGGTCTGGGTAAGAAGGGGGTTTAAGTGCACTGTATTGAAGTGGTTAAAATGATCGTGTGTGGGCTTTAACAACGTGAAAAACCTGCGCATGCTCAAAAGCAAGTTATGAGATGGCAGTGCTCGTTCTGGTAAAACATATACTGTATTTATTGGCATATAACACTCACTTTTTTACCCTGAAAATAAAAGGTAAACTGTGCCTGCGTGTTATACGCAGGGGGTTGTGGAAAGTTTTTTTGAAACTTCCCTCTTAAAGTTAGGGTGCGTGTTATACGCATGTGCGTGTTATACACCGATAAATACGATAGATATTTATATATATATATATATATATATATATATATATATACAAATATCTATCTATCTAGAGATATACAGTGCAGAAAATAAGTATTTGAACACCCTGCTATTTTGCAAGTTCTCCCATTTGGAAATCATGGAGGGGTCTGAAATTGTTATCGTAGGTGCATGTCCACTGTGAGAGACATAATCAAAAAAAAAAAATCCAGAAATCACAATGTATGATTTTTTTAACTATTTATTTGTATGATACAGCTGCAAAGTAGTATTTGAACACCTGTCTATCAGCTAGAATTCTGACCCTCAAAGACCTGTTAGTCTGCCTTTAAAATGTCCACCTCCACTCCATTTATTATCCTAAATTAGATGCACCTGTTTGAGGTCATTAGCTGCATAAAGACACCTGTCCACCCCATACAATCAGTAAGAATCCAACTACTAACATGGCCAAGACCAAAGAGCTGTCCAAAGACACTAGAGACAAAATTGTACACCTCCACAAGGCTGGAAAGGGCTACGGGGAAATTGCCAAGCAGCTTGGTGAAAAAAGGTCCACTGTTGGAGCAATCATTAGAAAATGGAAGAAGCTAAACATGACTGTCAATCTCCCTCGGACTGGGGCTCCATGCAAAATCTCACCTCGTGGGGTCTCAATGATCCTAAGAAAGGTGAGAAATCAGCCCAGGACTACACGGGAGGAGCTGGTCAATGACCTGAAAAGAGCTGGGACCACCATTTCCAAGGTTACTGTTGGTAATACACTAAGACGTCATGGTTTGAAATCATGCATGGCACGGAAGGTTCCCCTGCTTAAACCAGCACATGTCAAGGCCTGTCTTAAGTTTGCCAATGACCATTTGGATGATCCAGAGGAGTCATGGGAGAAAGTCATGTGGTCAGATGAGACCAAAATAGAACTTTTTGGTCATAATTCCACTAACCGTGTTTGGAGGAAGAAGAATGATGAGTACCATCCCAAGAACACCATCCCTACTGTGAAGCATGGGGGTGGTAGCATCATGCTTTGGGGGTGTTTTTCTGCACATGGGACAGGGCGACTGCACTGTATTAAGGAGAGGATGACTGGGGCCATGTATTGCGAGATTTTGGGCAACAACCTCCTTCCCTCAGTTAGAGCTTTGAAGATGGGTTGAGGCTGGGTCTTCCAACATGACAATGACCCGAAGCACACAGCCAGGATAACCAAGGAGTGGCTCTGTAAGAAGCATATCAAGGTTCTGGCGTGGCCTAGCCAGTCTCCAGACCTAAACCCAATAGAGAATCTTTGGAGGGAGCTCAAACTCCGTGTTTCTCAGTGACAGCCCAGAAACCTGACTGATCTAGAGAAGATCTGTGTGGAGGAGTGGGCCAAAATCCCTCCTCCAGTGTGTGCAAACCTGGTGAAAAACTACAAGAAACGTTTGACCTCTGTAATTGCAAACAAAGGCTACTGTACCAAATATTAACATTGATTTTCTCAGGTGTTCAAATACTTATTTGCAGCTGTTTAATACAAATAAATAGTTAAAAAAATCATACATTATGATTTCTGGATTTTTTTTTTTTGATTATGTCTCTCACAGTGGACATGCACCTACGATGACAATTTCAGACCCCTCCATGATTTCCAAGTGGGAGAACTTGCAAAATAGCAGGGTGTTCAAATACTTATTTTCTGCACTGTATCTATATCAGGACTTTACAGATATCTCTTGGGAACATATATAGGACATGCAGCAGATCACACTTTGAAATACTGGACACTATTGCTGTAGTAAATATACAGTAGCACAACTCTTCTTCGTCTCCAGTGTTCCAGTTGAGAATTACAAATAAGAACATTTTGTTTTTGAGAAAAGGTAGAAGTCATTGCTGTTCCACTATTTATTATACCCAAAGCTAGAAACTGTTTTGATTTCTAACAAAAAGCAAAATATAGGACATAAGCTCCAGCCAAGAATATTATTAATACATAATACATTTTTTATTGTTATTGTCCTTAAGGATTGTCTGGTCTTCTGTTACAGTAAAATTGTCAGCTACCACTACCATTTTAAACATAGTGCCTTGAGGCATTTCTGCTTGAGGAAGCACATCAGCCTGGTTTATAGCTACAACTTCTATCACCCCACTTCACTGTAATCAGCACACTCTGTTCAAGCCTGAACCGGGAGATGTCATGTACTTATATGCACTAAAACCCCTTGAGTTGGGTCTCTGCAGAAAAATCTTACAGTATAATTTTTCAAAAAAGCAGTAGCAATTATTGTTAAAGTCATTATTGCTAAGAGCCCATTCACACAGGGGCAACATGACTTTTAGCACAACGTTGGGAGGCAACTTGGACACGACTTGAGTATGAATCATCAGGTAACTTGGAAGGAAATTTCAAGTTGCCTCCAGGACAGGAGGCTTTCCAGTGGCCAATCAATCAACAATCGGCTCTGTGGGAGGGAGGGGGAGGGAGGGGTTTGCCTGAGAAATGTATGTTATCTTCCTGTATTGTTGCTTCAGTTAAGACAGTGATCTGACTTCTGAGGCGACTTCCATTGAAATCAATGTGTACAAGTTGTCTACAAGTTGCCTAGAAGTCGGATTGAAGTAGTACAGGAACCTTTTCTGAAGTCGGAGCGACTTCAGTAGTATACATTAAGACGGCTCCATTCACTTCCATTCCATATTGCCCCAGTGTGAACCGGGTCTTACTGACTAGTGAGGTTGCTCAAGCTGAGATGTTACATAAAATCGCCAAACATTTGTGGACAAGACCAGGAAATCTGTATGAGCCTATTGATCGACTCATTTCAAAATCCTAGGCATTAACATTGAGTTGTCGATGACCACCTACACTCTTCAAAGATGTTTTTCAGCAAGATTGCGCAATCCAGAGCGGGCAATATATATCCACCAGGGGGACACATCTCGGCAGAACACCGGTGCCTCCTGGCCTTTTTAAGACCTTCATGATGTTGGGGCTTAAGATCATGTGACCACCATGATTGGTTGTCACAGCGGTCACGTGATCCAAAAACTCCCAGAAGCAGTGATCTGGAGCATTCGGTTAAGTGCCGGTAACTGTGCCAGGAGTGCACACGCTCTCTGCACAGCTCTAGTGACAGCAATGAATGAAAATATGCGGACCAGGCACTAAGAGGCCGTATATTTGCGTGGAGCTGGCATCAAGACACCTAAACTCCAATATTTGTAGGTTTATCCACTTAATTTTGGCATATATTGTAGGTGTGATAGTCAGGATGCCAGAAACATTTCCATCCTATCACTAGGCTTGAGCTCTGTTGCGTGACATGGAGAGGCATGAGATGTAGCCAAGTCAAGCAACTTTCAGAAATGTAGCATTTGAATATAAACTTCGAAGAACTCACAGGTTGCTATCAAGACACTGGCTCCAATAAGATATGTACAATCTGTCACCTTATCATGTCTACTATCCAGCAGGGACCCCTGATTAGTATATTTTTTCCACACTACAAGGTTACTTTAAACAACAATTTAATTTCTACAGCTGTTCATGGTAAAATAAATCTGAAACCCTCAGAGACAGCACAATCTACAATTATATGCATCACTAAAGCTATGTTTGTGTTGTCATCTATTCATCTATTTTTTAACCTATTATAAGCACGTACATCTTGGATTTGTAAAAAGAAAAGTATTCTGATTGCTTCATAGGTTCAGAGGCCTGTAAGAAGTAAAAAAAAAAAAAACAATATTCTTAAAATGTTTGCTACTAAAATTCAGGCTTTTGCTTTAAACTGAGCAGATTGAGGATGCATCACTTATATTTGCTGTTCAATTCATTAATTGATATACATAATGAACACAAATGGGAAGGTTAGTGTTCATTATGTACATCAATTAATGGACTGAGCACCAATTATTTTTGCTAGGTGGAGTTGGCAGTATTGTAGTTTTTTTGGGGGGGAATGCTGCAAGGAGCAGAATGCTAGAGCGCCACTCCTTATGCACAGACAAAATATAAAGGATGAAAAGTCTTCTTGTACATTTAAAGCAGTTATATACCCACACATAAATAATAAAAAAAAAAAAACTGTAAGGTAAAGGCATAGTGGGCCACCGCATACTAGCTCATTATAAAATACTTACCTTAAAAAGGCATCAGCATCTGATCCCGGTCACCGCCGAGGTAGCTGACATTTCCCCCTTGGAGTGTCTTCCAGGTTTGTGGTTCCAGGCACTTACAGTGCTGGAGTCTTTAGCCGGGCCTTGACGGTGCATGCACCGCTGACATCAGCGGCTGCATGAAAAGTGAATATCTCCTAAACCGTACAGGCTTACCTGTAGGTAAAAGGGTATACAACCACGTATAGGGTTTATACAGTATGAATTGAGCAATGACTTCACAGCAAAATGTAGAAGTGGTGCTTAAAGTGATTATAAAGGCTCACTTTTTTTTTTGTAACAAATATGTTATACTTGCCTACTGTGCAGTTGGTTTTGCACAGAGCAGCCCAGATCCTCCTCTTCTCAGGTCCCTTTTTTCTGCTCTTAGCCCCTCCCTTCTTTGAGTGCCCCTCAGCCAGCAGCTTGTTACAGTTCCGTGTATCCGTTCAGACACGGAGCCCCGACCTGGCCTCGTCCCTATCTCCCCAGATTGGCTTCCATGGCTGTCAAAGTCAGTCAGCCAATCAGGGCCGATCCGCCCTATAGGCTCATTATGCAAGCCGCTTAGGGCCCAACAAAGCTGCGGAGGGCCCCCCAAATTACTAGAGGCCCCGACTGGTAAGAAGTAATTTTCGGCCCCTCAACCTGCTTCTCAACTCGCTGGCTGCATGGGAGAAGAGGTAAGAAGTCAGCACCCCCCGCTTCTCCCCCTGCTTCTCAACTCTAATCTTTAATGTGACATGTCACTGTCGGCAGCGCGCAAACCCCAACCCCCCCCCACCCGTTTCTGCTTCTCAACAACTTTAATGTGACATCTCATTCTGCTCAGGGCCCCAGGGAGGCCAGGATCGGCACTGAAGCCAATAGCATCTTAATTCATAGAACGCATTAAGATAAAAAAACTCTGTCTTTATAACTCATTTTAAGATACATATTTTGCTGGATTCACTTTCACTTAACAAGGATGTAAGTTTCTTTTTTTTTTTTAAGATAGGTTGCTCTGACTTGACTTGATTGGAGTTTTAAGAAGCTCATGCAAAGAGGGGATGCTAGAGGAAAAATATTATGGCTTTTTTGATCCTGTGCTACTCCTCTGACATGGAGCTTAAACAATAGAGGTTTCTATAATTTTAATGGGGACTTGTTTTAATATTTACAACCTTGATTATGTTTTCTTTTTACGGACAGATCCCTGTGGAAGGTTCAGTGTGTAACATGTTTTTTTGTTTGTTCTTCCCCTGAGAAAGAAGAAGAAAAGCAGAAAAATAAACTAATCCTGTCAACTGCAAGAGTGAATTTGATTAGATTGTTGGCTGTAATGATCACATTGAACTCTGAGCAGTTCTTGACAAATAATGTGTGGCCATAATGGCAGTCTCTATAAAGATGGTTAGTCATTATTGATCATTGTTTATTCCACACACTGCTAAACCTGAAAATAGCTTTGCTCAAGTGAATGCTGTGGCTTATTTGAAACAAAGCATCAGTATTGTTTTTCTGTTCTTCTTTCTTTTTTTTTTTCTTAACTACTTCACACCCAACCTATTGTAATATGATGGATGGGCGGGAGCTCCCTGGTTCAAAGGGGTTTCCGTTTGACGTCCTCCCACCCACATGCCTCCTGTTTGCTTAGACAGATACACTGCGTCTCAATCTGTCACCCACTGTGTCCACCAGACACAGTGAATGACATATCAGTGTACTGGACCAATCACAGTGATAGCTGTCACCAATCACAGTGATCACATGACATTTGTACACAATGAAAAGCTTTCATTCATAGCCATTCATTTAGGACTGCTGTGTTGATGTCTGTGCTTGGTCACAGTTAAGTGGTTTACTATCCACAGCATCTACCAAAAATGAAAACAAAAAAGAAAATCTGTTATAACAAATTGTACAGGGAGAGTTTCTAATATATGTGCAATTTTATCTTCTGAATGCCTCAGACTTCTATTGTACCCAGGTACATATTTTTTATTCATTATAAATTACATTGGAAATATGTTATGTATATGACTAGCCTTCATGTACATATATCAAACACACCCAGCATAAAGGGGCTTACAATCTCTCAAAAATTGTAGCACTTCGGAATGCACACACAGCATACAAATAAATCCCAAAGTCCTAAGCGGGTGGGCTGCTCTGCTTGTACATAGCAATATCTGATCATGGTTTAAATTCTTCCACAACTGTTAAGTTGCATCTGAGCTGAACTAACATACAGGGAATAAAGTTGTGTTTTGAGTCTTACATTACATGAGCCATAAGCGTTTTTGCAGAATCATATTCTAGTGGTAAATTATTTGCCCCCTGTTCACTCTGCATAGTGTGACCCCTGACTTGCTTGTAAAGGGTGACCTAAATACAGTGCACAGATAGTGAGTGTATAACCTAACAATGAAACTAGAAGAGCTGCTCCATCTCTGGATACTTTGGCAGGTCATAGATGGCAAAAGAATATCACTCAATACCCCCATCAACACAGTCAGTGTCGGCGGGGGAATCCCTCCTAAAGGAGCTATTGTGTTCTTTGGGCAGGGGGGCATGGGAAGTAGTCCCTGCCCAGAGAATACAGTGATTATTGCCAGTGGCCATAGCCATTGGTGGATCGACTTGGGTACAATAAGCCTGCCTATATATGGTATACATCTTGGCTCGTCCCTGCTAAACTGGCTGAGATACAGACCATTTATGACTTTGAATAACAATAATACGCTAAGGCCTCGTACACACGATCAAATCTGTCTGCTGGAAACGGTCTGCTAGACCAGGGATCTCCAAACTATGGCCCTCCAGTTGTTCAGGAACTACAATTCCCATCATGCTTAGTCATGTCTGTGAATGTCAGAATTTTACAATGCCTCATGGGAAATGTAGTTCCGAAACAGCTGGAGGGCCGTAGTTTGGAGATCCTTGTGCTAGACCGTCCCAGCAGACAGATTCAATCGTGTGTACGGACGAGCCGACGGATTTGGCCACCCGACAGATTTCAAAGCATGCTTTGAAATCTATCGGGTGGGAATCCGTCCGCCCGACATGTCTGCTGGTTAGTACACTTACCAGCAGACATGTTGTCCCGCATCGCCTCCGAATGGATTCGGCGCATGCGCGGAAGTGTTTTACTTCCTGGTGCGGTGACGTGGCGGCGTCAACGTCACCGCCACGTCACCGACACGTCAGCGCGCCATCTGCTGGCGGGGATTTTGGTTTGCTCGTGTGTACACGCGAGCAAACCAAAATCCTATCAGACAGATTTGTTCAAATCGGTCGGTCCGACCGATTTGAACAAATAGATTGCCTTGTGTGTACGAGGCCTTAGGGAAGCTTTCCTATTGTTTGCAGATTTATAATTGAACATCAAACAGGTGAGCACAGCAGCATCTCACTAGAATTTTATTTATTTCAATTCAGAAAATCTGCTGATCATTTTATTGGATTACGTTTTTTGTTTTCAGGCTAAGAAATCAGTTCAGCTTTTGTCACCTTTATTTTGCAATTGTGTTGTCTACATATTTACATAGCAAGTCAGGTTAAAAAAGGCAATAGTCCATCTAGTTCAACCAGTAAAAACAAAAAAAATAATCAAAACCCTCCATATACACAAACCTATACACACAGTTGATCCAGACGAAGGCAAACAAAACCCCCAATAAAGTGTGATCCAGTTTGATCCAATGGGGGGGAAAATCCTTACTGACCCCTCGGAAGACAAATTAATATTCCCTGTCCCTATCCCTGGCTCATTCGGTTTTATTTTGTGCTTAATATTTTTAGAAGCACCCTGTTCTTTTTCTTCTTTCATCAGTGCAAGAACTAGTGCCAAGACTCATTTCAGAAGGATTCATATTTAGAGAACAATTTTTCTCCCCAATTAAGACCTTCTAGAGACACTTCCAGAATTAATAAATAGAAGCTTCTGTGAAGCTTCTTATAAGAGCTCATCCACACCAGATGTGGTGGGGCTGCACTGGCAGCTTTTTCCAGGACAGTCCCATTGCATTGTAGTAAAAAAACATTGCTTCCTATGGTGTCCGTTCACAGCACAGTGTTGCTGTGGTGTGCACTGAAAAAGTATGGCATGCCTCTATTTTTCTAATCCCTGTCACAATATGTGATGTGTAGTGCTGAAATTTCCTCTGTTCTGGACTAGCAGTCACAGTGATGGAGTCAGCTGAAATTATCCAACCTAAATGACTGCCTTTTAGTGTGACTTTTTTTCCCTCAGAGTTTATTTGTAGAAGACTACATTCACATATACATTGAGGATTGTAAAAAGAAACAGAACTGCACTCCTACTCTTCAAATCCATCTCAGTGGGGAGCAAAGCCATCTTATACACACACAACACAGTGCTCTAATTATCCCAATGCACCTGACAAAATTCATTACTCACTGACTCTAAATACTGTTTTCTGGAAAGACTTTTTGCTGCTATGCATGTGTTAAAAAAAAAAAAAAAAAAGGCTGTTTTTGGATACCTACTCTTTTTGTAAAACACATTAGGCATCTATTGTGTTGGATGAATATATGCAGACATTGCAAAGTGAAATACATTTCATTAATGGTTTGATCCTAAAGCAGAGGTCCGCCATTTTTTTTTTTAAAGCTAGCAGCTACAAATACTACATCTGCTGACTTTGAAAATATGGACACTTACCATATGCCAGTGCGCCCGCGATGTCCAGTGCACCCGCAATGTCATCACCTGAGGCCAACGCGTGCCTCGGTCCTCGGATGCTGCTGCCACCATCTTCGCTAAGGGAATCAGGAAATGATGCCTTGTGGCTCCACTTCTTGGTTCCCTACGGCACCCCCCTCTCCCCTGAAAGGTGCCAAATGTGACACCGGAGGGGGGGGGGGGGTTTCGAAAAGCAGAGGTTCACTTTTTGTGTGAACCTCCACTAATAATGTTGGTGTGTGTGTGTGTGTGTGTATATATATATATATATATATATATATATATATATATATATATATATATATATATATATATATATATATAAATCTATGTTTATGTGAGTTGAAGATATCGTAGAAATCTCTGAAACAATTGCTTTGTGTACGTCCATCTACTTTATCTGTCTGTCTAGTCTTGAAAAAGTATTCATACCCCATGAAATTTGTCACAACCAAAAATGTAAATGTATTTTATAGGAATTTTATGTGATAGACCAACACAAAGTGGCACATAATTGTGAAACAATTGCTTTGTGTACGTCCATCTACTTTATCTGTCTGTCTAGTCTTGAAAAAGTATTCATACCCCTTGAAATTTGCCACAACCAAAAATGTCAATGTATTTTATAGGAATTTTATGTGATAGACCAACACAAAGTGGCACATAATTGTAAAGTGGAAGGAAAATGTTAAATGGTTTTACAAATTATTTACAAATAAATATCTATAAAAAGTGTGGCATACATTTGTGAGTCAATACTTTGTAGAACCACCTTTTGCTGCAATTACAGCAGCCGGAGCCAATGGTGCTCAGTCAACTAGGAGGGCAACGCCCGGCCAGCCAAATCTCTTGTGCAACATTTCTGAATCGGAGGGGGCTCAGGTAAGTTTTAGGGGGGCTGAGGCGGGCTGCTGCACACAGAAGATTTTGTATCTTAATGCATAGAATACATTAAGGTAACACAAATTGTTGCCTTTACAACCACTTTAAGCTAATAGTGGAGCTGTATTCCATACTCAAGGCATATCTAAACCCAAAAACAAAAAAAATATCATATTGCATCTTACCAGTCCTTAGATGTGTTTTGTTTTAGGCATTTATCCTTTGCTTTTACCTGGTGATCCAGCCAGTAAGTCTGTTATTTTTTAATTTCCTTTAACACACCAAGCTGTCTAACAAAAGGCAATGGTCACTTTTTATTTGTGTATGTGAAACCTTTATCCCAAAGTAAAAAAAAAAAACAATGCTGTAACCGCTTATAAAGTGTTAATTGGAGTTTGTCTTGTAACCCTTCCCCGCTTTTTCAAAAACATAAAACGTTTTGGTTATACATACACTTTTTAAATTGCCAGTAGATACGGTATATACTCGAGTATAAGCCAAGATTTTCAGCAAATTTTTTTGTGCTGAAAATGCCCCCCTTGGCTTATACTCGAGTCACCTTTTTGCGCCTGATCTCCCGGACTTGGGGGACCCGGTGCCAAACTTGGCACATATGTAGCCCCAGTTCTCTACAAGTGTGCAAAGTTTGTTGTCTGAGGGACCTACGGCCAGTGAGGCATGCACATGGATACCCTAGGCTTATACTTGAGTCTATACTTTTTCCCATTTTTTGTGGTAAAATTAGGTGCCTCGGCTTATTTCCGGGTCAGCTTATACTCGAGTATATACAGTAATTGGGAAAGAAAATGTATCAAGCTTCTTGTTTTCAGTTTATGATGGAGTAATATATTATACCTGGACATGTCCTTGGTTGGACAGAACAAACATTCTATCCAAATAGAAGTCTCTGCTGTGGATGAATGCTGAATTTTTTTTGTCTATTTGAGCAAAAATGTATTCCTCTAAAACATTGGCATACCCACAATTTCAGTTACGTCCTCCGCCAAATTAATCTGCTCTTAATTAAAAACATGGATAACAACTGCTTTGCAATGTTCGGATCTTTTATAAAACCATCATGCTTAATTTTTTTTCTCCACTTTTACATTTGGACAGGTTTCTATGTTGTAGCATACTCCATTATAGTCAGAGCTGAATAAATATTGCTTGCAATAGAGACAGTCTCAGAAATAGCTGTATATACTGTATATTACAAAGATTGCATTTGCCTGTATAACATGCGTAACTCTAGCTTTAGCTTTAACTTTGAATCTACCCAACTGACAGCTTGGTCTTTATTAGGTTTCTGGTGGGATATTACATCTTATGTGCTATTATAATTATTTAATTAGCAACTGCCAACTGTGTTTATATAAGCAGTAATTCATCAAGATGTTGTATCTGTGTTAATGAATTGTAACCAAGGGAGGTTCTCAAAAAGACACTAGTTATCAGAATACTAACATGTCCTCAGAAAAATTGTCATCCCAGCCACGCAAGAAACAACAATGTTAATTAAAATCATTTTCAGTATTGGTTGCCAGTGGAGGAATTGTTAACATATACAACATATGACTTTAGTGGTCAGAAAAATTATTTGGTGTTAACATGTATAGAAACAATCCAAAAAATAAGCACCTGGACTTTTAAGGTAAGAGAAACACGATACGTAAACTGTAACTAAACTTTATTATTTTGCAACTAAATTCATCAACTAGGAGTGGGATATGCTGAAGTATAAAAGACCATAGTCTACTGGACAAGCGATAAGACCATACAGATGGAAAAAACAGAGACGCAAAAATGGGAGATGTTAGGCCGCGTACACACGATCAAACTTGTCTGCTGAAACAGGTCCGCAGACCAGTTTCAGTAGACATATCCGACCGTGTGTACGGGCTAGCAGACAGGTTTTTCCAGCAGACAAGTTTTAAAGCATGCTTTAAAACTTGTCTGCTGGAAACCCGTCCGTCTGACATGTCCGCTGGTTACTACGCCTAACCAGCGGACAAAAATCTCCCGCAAGCGTCGAATGGATTAGACGCATGCGTGGAAGTATTTTACTTCCTGGAGTGGTGACGTGGCGGCGTCAACATCACCGCCACGTCACCGCGTCCTCAGCCCGAGGGGATTTTCGTCCGATGGTGTGTACACGCCATCAGACCAAAATCCGATGAGACATGTCCGCTGGAAACGGTCCGTCGGACATGTTTGAGCGGACATGTCTCATCGTCTGTACGCGGCCTTAAATCAACCTAATAAGCATTAGTTAAGCTAAAGGCCCATACACACACAATCAGACTTTTTGGCAACAACGGTCCGACGGACGTGTTTTATTGGACAATCCGACCGTGTGTATACTCCATTGGTCAATTGTTTTCAGTTTTTCAATGGACAAATGTTCGCTGTGAATACTGTTAAACTTTCCGGCAACTAATGTCCAATGGAGGATAATCCTATTGGGTGTACACAAGTCCATCAGATTAAAGTCCAAAGTACAAACGCACATGCTCAAAACCAATGATAAAGATCAGACAACATTAGCAGAACCTGCCCAAAGGGTGGCGGTAAAGACCTGACAAACCATGTGATTTGGTGAAAGTTGGCTGAAAATGTCTGCCGTGTGTATGCACAAGTTCTTTGCCAATGCCCATTCGGACAAAAAATTCATGGCAAAGTCCGATCGTGTGTATGAGGATTTAGATGTACAATCGAAACATTTATAATTGTTGGTCAAGATGTATGGTATATCCCACAATAACATCAGACTCCTAATTAGTCAGGTACAATAGAGGTCACATAATAAATAATTGAACTGCCAAGGTTATTTACCCAGTATGTAAGAGTGGTGGTTATACAGTGTCACTTTCTCTCCAGTTCAGTTTTTTTTACTGGCTTTTCATATATGGTGCCCATTTGATTGTTTAGTGGTGTCTTCCCATCAGAGATATTGCTCTGTATAGCGACCGCTGTTATATACTGGGTAAACCGCTCTGGTGGTCTAATTGCCAAGTATTGGCTAGTCCTTGGCTTCTAATATGCCCAAGTAATTCTGAGGCTCTCTTGTTTTCTGTGGGTTCTTGCCTGCCAAGGAAGCAGTGCAGACACATGCTGTTTTGCATCCAGCCCAGTGTAAGGCCTTAGGGTAGTTAGGAAAAAAAAAATAGAATAGAGGAAAGAAGCATCATTCAACCACGTAAGCTACATTATTAAATACTGTAAATAGGACATGTCACTTTTCCTTACATCATTAATAACAAGCAGTACAATGTATTGGGTAATTACATGTTTAATTTATATAGATCTTTGTCTAATATTAGTCTTTATCAAAATAATGCTGCCATGTCGAAGACTTATGACTTTGTCATGAAATTAAAAAGGATGCTAGGATTTAAATCTTGTTGGCTATGATTTACATGTGTTTAATGGAAAAGGGTGTCAAGAATTGGTTCAGCAATAAAGCAAACACATACATTAAAGGCACAGCTGGTAATGACCTTCGCCAATTAGTTTTTTCAATCAAACATCTCCCCTGGGTACCATACATCTGTCCCCTTTAGGAAACAATCAATAGTGAGAACATTAATGTTTACTGACATACTTAAGTTTTATTTTTAAGGCAATGCTCGCTCACGTTAGCTTGCCCACTGCCAACAGTAACCACTTTTTCTTCTAATATAATACAGCACTGTATAGTTGCTGATAAACGTAAAGCTTATAAACTGGTCCATTGGGTTATAGGAGTAGAGCAGTGTCTAAAACCCTAAGCGTAGCCTTCTAATGAGGCCTATAATAGTAGCTTCTGGACAAGGCTGTTATTAATTCAGATGACTGGTTATCGGAGGGATGGTTTGACCTCTAGCTGACTGACCTGTGAGAATTACTTGCGAGAACTCATCAATCACATGAAAGACACCTCAGCATTCGGTTATTACAAGAAACTGATGGACAGAGAACAATTAAAGGGCTATAATTTAAGACTGCAGCTCCAAAACTGTTCCATCTGCTTGAATATATCATGAGACAATATACACTGTCAGGGACATATTGCATAAAGTGTCCCATATGAAAAACCAAGGTAGTGCTGGACCTTTTAAACAGCATTTTATAGAGCTATCTTGTAATCACCTTCTGCTATTTTTATATGTCTTCTATCACCAAGTGATGGGTGTCCATGCAAGAGTATAAAATGAATTAAGTGTATGCGTTGTGGTACACATGCCTTGCATATTGATAGAAGTTTGTTTTTTTATCAGAACTGATAACATTTATATCTATGTGCTAAAGGTCTAACTAATCTTCCTTAGAAAAATGAAAACATTAGTAGATAATTTCTGTCACACCAAGATACATTGATCCGGCAGCTACTGGTTCCACAGTAGAATGATTCATTGCTGTTCACATAAATACATATTAAAGAGTTGTAGGCAAACACTGACAGTAGATTGCCGAGAGTTAACATTGCCAGAAATGTGTTTTATGCTTGGAGCTCTCTTTACTGTATACAGAGCTTCCCACATCTGTCAATCACTATACTTGCATCCTGTTGGGTTTGCAATCATATATTGTAACAGACAGCAGGAGGCAAGGATGGAGACTATAAAAAGACGTTGCAGGAAATGGTTATCCCCAAATCCTCCAACTTCTGGGGATTGGAAAAAACAAATGAATGCAATCCTGCCTAGGGAAAAACATATCTTTCAGCACAGGGGATGCCCACATAAATTCAACAAACTATGGGATCCCGGTTAATGTTACTCGTATTGGCACATATTGCACTTATTACACTGAGGCTATTCAATATAAGAAAAACTTGGAGCCAGTGGACAGCAAAGCTTTATTGTATAATGTTTCTATTTGTACTGAACAATTTCTTTGATCCTGTATCACCGACAAGCTTTTATAATTGCTTTCTCATGGGTAGAAGGTTATTGTTAGGTTCTTGAAATGTGATATTCTATTTCTATTTGCCCCTCCTATGGCTCAGTTTTGACTTTTTATGAATTGATCGACACATTTTGTTCAATATATATCTTGCACAGATTTTGCACACATTCTGATAGGCAAAATGCTGTACTGATATGTAACATATAACTTCTTATATTGTAGTATACTGTATACTAGTGGCTAGCATTTAAGAGCTGTAGAATGTTATGTGTTCAAAAAAGACCTTGAAATCTCTACAGAATGATGAGCTCATAGAGACCATCCAATAGTATGGAGGCTGGAAAGGAATCAGAATACATGCAACATATTAGGAGTTTTCTTCTGTCAGTACTCAACTGGCATCTTTCTGAGTAGAGGAACATGGTAAAACAACTAGGATTAGGTTCCACTGTACCGGTAACCTGTCCTTCCTGGTCACCACTATTTCTACTGCAAAGCCCCCTAGTCGCTCCAAAAATAAAAAATGCTGTCATTGTTTTGTATATTCTTTATTTAGAATACTTCAACTGGCCTTAAAAGAGAAGTGAGGGATTTAAATAAATAAATAAACACACTTATCTATGTGGATTCAGCATTGATCTGATGCTGCAACTGTCCCCCACCACCTGTAAGATGGAGAAGTGATTGATCACATGATCTCTCATTCTTGGTCTTCACTGAACAGAGAATGACGACTGTCAGTCATCGTGCTCTGCTCTTCCAGTACTCACTGGAGTGTTAAGCTTTGTAGGGGCAGAAGCAGCAGGCTCATGCCAACATTATTACCAGAATCCCTGCAGAGCCTGAATTGGCTCTTGTGGCATCATCCGTTTGTAGGCTTTAACCCATTGTAGGCTGAATCTGCATCACAAGAATGCAAAATTAAGTGGACTCCTGTGAACCACATAAGAATTATGGCCAAAATGGCTTTGGCCATACTTCTCCATTAATTATTGAATATAATCATACACATTACACTCTACTATCACCTGGAATACATAGTTCAGTTTTGGGCACCAGTTCACAAAAAGGATATGAAGAACTGGAGAAAGTGCAGAGAAGGGCAACCAAACTGATAAGAGGCATGGAGGAACTCCGCTATGAGGAAAGATTAGCTGACTTGAATTTATTCTCTCGAGAACAGGAGATCAGGGGGATATGATAAACATATATAAATACACAACTGGTCCAAATAGTGAACTTGATGTTGTTATTCACTTTAAGATCATCAGAGGACAAGGGGTCACTCTTTACATCTGTAGGAAAAGAGATTTCATCTCCAAATACGGAAAGGCTTCTTCACAGTAAGATTGTAGATCATTTAAAAAAGGCCTGGATTCTTTCCTAGATACCTATAATATAACTAGATACTAATGTTTATAGGTAAAGTTTATCCAGGGAATATCCAATTGCCTCTTAGGGGATCAGGAAGGAATTTGTTTCCCGCCACTGGAGCAAATTGGATAATACTTTTTTTTTTGGCTTCCTCTGGATCAACTGTTAGTATAGGATTGTGTATAAAGGATTGTATACATTTTTATTTTTCCCTTCTATTGATTAAACTGGATGGACTTTTTTTTCAACCAGTCTAACTATGTAACATTGAGCACTATACCCTAATATGGTCTGACATGATCATAATACAGTTATAATACACTCTCTACAAATTCTTAAATATAATTTTTTACCTGAACATGATCCTAATGACACAGTCCTATTTTATACTACAAAAATTCAGCATAACCCAACTGAATCTTATGAATAAAACACTGCATTCCCAACATAACCTGACTGCTGAATAAGATTATAACAAAGTTCTATTACACAGGTATAGAACACCTCTGATGGGACCTCTTCACTAGACATAAATATAATTATGAAGAAGAAAGGGGTGGGTACCTAAGGACACTGGGATTATAAGTCGGTGCAAATAGAATGTGCTGAGACAAAAATTAAAATGGTAGAAAAGTTTGTATTCATACAAAAAAGATATACATATAAATAGAGAGACCATCTGAAGTCTTGAAATAAATCGAATTTCAACAGTGTGAGAAAAGTTCCATGTAGTTATATCTTGCTCGATATAACTACATGGAACTTTTATCACACTGTTGAAGTTGGATTTATTTCAAGACTTCAGATGGTCTCTCTATTTATATGTATATCTTTTTTGTATGAATACAAACTTTTCTACCATTTTAATTTTTGTCTCAGCACATTCTATTTGCACCGACTTATAATCCCAAGGTCCTTAGGTACCCACCCCTTTCTTCTTCATGTTTATACTTATACGAGATGAGGTGCTGCATTTTGAGGTTCTCTCTATCCACTAAATTATTTAATAAATATAATTATGGTTCATTCTTTAACTGCTTGCCTGACCAGCCGCCGCAGTTATATGGCGTAGCTATACATCACCTCGCCCAGCAGCCAATAGGGGCGTGCGATCGCTCGTTACAGAGCAAGGATCCTGTCAGGGGAGAAATGCCTGACCGTCTGTTCATACAATGTATGAACAGCGATCAGTCATTTCCCCTAGTGAGTCCCCCCCTACAGTTAGAACACACCCAGGGAACATACTTAACCCCTTCCCCGCTCATAGTGTTAACCCCTTCCCTGCCAGTGGCATTTTTATAGTAATCCAATTCATTTTTATAGCACTGATCGCTATAAAAATGCCAATGGTCCCAAAAATGTGTCAAAAGTGTCCACCATAATGTCGCAGTACCGAAAAAAATGCTGTTCGCCGCCATTACTAATATATAATATAATAATAAAAATGCCATAAAGCTACCCCCTATTTTGTAAACGCTATAACTTTTGCACAAACCAATCAAACGCTTATTGCAATTTTTTTTTACGAAAAATATGTAGAAGAATACGTATCGACCTAAACTGAGGAAACAATTTTTTTTTATACATTTTTGGGGGATATTTATTATAGCAAAAAGTAGCGAAAATATTCTTTTTTTTTTTAAATTGTCGCTCGGTTTTTGTTTATAGAGCAAAAACTAAAAACCGCAGAGGTGATCAAATGCCACCAAAAGAAAGCTATTTGTGGAAAAAAAATTACGCCAATTTTGTTTGGGAGCCATGTCACGCGCAATTGTCAGTTAAAGCGACGCAGTGCCGAATCGTAAAAAGTGCTCTGGTCTTTGACCAGCAATATGGTCCGGGGGTTAAGTGGTTAAATTCAACACTAAATCTTCAACATGCATTAACGTGTTGTACTGCCAGGAGTAGTAATGCTCCTTTTTTTTGTTGCATTAACGCACTACAATGGTGTGAATGGGCCCTTAAACTGTAGTAATGGGTTTTATAGTCCCTAAACACCTTTGCTTTAACTTTTTTTTTTTTTATATATATATATATACAGTTTTACTCTCTGTGCATTTGTAGAAGGACTAAATGTGTGACATTAAGTCTCTTGGTCCCTAAACACACAAGCTTTGTTTAATCTTGTGAAGAAAAGTCTGAATAACACACACTACAGCAAACATTAATAAAGCATTTAACAGCTTGAACAGCTTTTTTGAAGTCCTTAAAACACTCTTCAGCTCCAGTCTGGGAGTACTACATACATATTTTAATGGGAGCTCTGACTGCAGCTTTTAAGGGAAACTATATCATTATTTTGTGTCATTTTTTCTCTTGGTTTAATTTTTTTTTTTTTTATGTTTTAAACAGTTTTATTTCTGTTTTTACTAGTTTATATAAAATCCTAGTTTCTGGATGAGCGGCAAATACCTACAGTGAAAATGACATTTCATTATGGTTTTTAAAAGTAGGGCAGCACAGGAGAAGCTGCTTTCTTTTGGACTTCCTATCTCTGACTGAAATGTAGTATGGAGCAATATGAAGAGAGCAGGAAGGATACGAGAAGTTATCCCCAGGTGTTAAAAATATTAAGCTCTGTAAAGAGGCTTTCTTTCCAGCAAAGTAGATGAGGAGGGCGCAGACAGGTTGTGAAAAGCAGCCCAACGCTTCATCTGGAAATACAAAATGTTTGTATGCAATAATTCATATTTACCTATTACGGTCTAGTATTTTCACATTTTAGTCTTGACTTAAGCAAATATTTACATACCTACTATATCTGCACTTTAAATATGATTTTGTCTGGTATTATCAAGTTTATAATCCTTGTCAAAAACTGCCAAACAGTCTCAGGATACATCCCTATATCTGTTGGACATCATTTCAGTTTAAATCATCTCAAACATTCCATACGGCTTCTCACTGACTTGCATTGTGTTCAGAGCACATGGGTCCTAGGCATTGGTTCTGAATCCATTGTCAATTACGTCACGGATGACGCACCTCGTCGCGTCAGCGCAAGCACACTCTGAGCACAGCAGGAACTTTTTGAATGATTAACCAGGATGCTCCATCCATACATACATGTTACAGTGCTCCAGTGACTAGATCTGCAACAGTCATGCTCTCTGGACACCCTAACAAGAATTGAGCCCCAGGACTAACCAGGATTGAGTAGCGAGAGATCTCCCACCAGGGAGTTACAAACCGGGTTGCCCGGGATGCCTAGGAATCAGAGACTCATTTATATGGGTCTGGTGAGTGGACTAGTGTCCTACTGATCAAATACCAGCATCTTAGAATTTTCAGCATTGTTCTGTGGCGACTACCCAAAACCCACCGACTGTTTCACTGAGCAACCTTTGATCATACAACTTGGTCTGTGTTAGCAGCACTGAATTAAGGACTGTTTTTGGCTAATTTATGGTATTGTGTCTACCATCAACCGCAAACTGCTTAATTTTCCACAAAGTACCCAAGTCCTTGTTGCATACATATATTCCCCAATTGAGGGTAGTTGGTAGACAATGTGGTGATATGCGCATACCCTTAAGGTATGCGGTACCAGGACCTATGTGCCTATCACACTTCCACTCTCTGCCTCACATGTTATATTCTGTACCTGTGCATAATATGTGTGCTCATAGTCTGATCTGATATTCTTAATATACAACATTGTCTTAGTTTTAATACTATTCAGGTGTTGGTGACGGGTACCCAGTTTCTGTATTTTGATATTTTTGTGCAATACAGTATTTTCCCTGTTTAAGCTGCTTGGTCCGCCTGTGACTTCCTTTTCAGTGGGACTTTAACCCCTGATTTCCTTTTTTTGTGTCAGATTTGAAGTTCCGGAGACCGCACCTAACTGGTGAGTCAGCAACACTAGGGACGCTGCACCATATATGCACAGACAATTGGTGGTGCAGTGTTCACACTTTAGTGAGTAGATGGTTTTCATTTTTTGTTCTGAATCCAGTGCCTATGTAGATTAGGACATCAGATCTGTTCATAAAATTAGTTATATATTTGTTTGTGGAAGCTTTACTTCATGTTGGTGCATTACCATTTTTATCATAGAGGAGAGAAAAGGAGACAGAACTCTTATGAACCAATAGATAATTAAAAAATAATTCTACCAGTAGCTGTTCTTAAAAATGTTCTTAAAAATGGGAGACATATGGTGCATAATGCTCAGAAATAGCCAAGTGAACTCTCCTCAGCAGCTGGTGATCCACAGCCTGCTGTATGAGGTCTTACAGTAAGTCGTCCGTGAATTAGGAATGTACGTAAATGACTCTACCAAAAAAAAAATGACGTTCCGACATAATTTCGCGCAATGCACGGCGGGAAATTTCAGAACGGAGCATGCGCAGTTCGATCACCGCGGGGACGCGCCTAATTTAAATGATTCACGCCCCCTAATCACGTATTTTGATTCCGCTGCGAGAAATACACTAAGCCGCCGTACCTTAGGGGCTGAAATCTTCCTAGATTCGACTTAGAGCCAGGTAAAGTACGGTGGCGTAGTGTATCTCTGATACTCTACGCCAGGGCAATTGTATGTGGATCTTGCCCTGTATTTCTAAAAGTGACTATAGTCTGTGGCCCAGATTCACAGAGCGATTACGTCTGCGCAACTGGTGTTGCGCGTGCGTAAGTCTAAATGTGCGCGTGCGTTTAGATGCGCGCGATTCAGAAAACGATTTACGCCAGAAATCTACTTTTTTTGGTCCGGCGTAATTTCGTTAGACAGACGCATCCGTCCGCGCAAAAATGCGCTAGACACACCATTGATTTGCTAGTCAAATATGCTAATGAGGGAGTTGCGGGGATCCACAAAAAAACGCAGTTGCTGCGCAGGCTACGCGATGTGCGCAACAGCAAAATGTCCTGTCTAAAGTTAGAGCACATAAAAGCTGGTCTAAATTTTGAAAAAACGTCTACATCTCACAGAAAGCAACACCGTTACTGAGGAGCAGACCACACACACGTGTTGCACTACAATTTGACTGCCAACATGCCAGGGGCATCGTCGCTCATAGCTGCACTAGTGAATTTAGATGACCAAAGAAGGAGGAGGGCACGGAGGATGGTACGGGAGAGGGTATACCGCACACGCATAGACCTCTTTGGCATGAGTGATTCTGAGGTGTATCGCATCTTCAGATTCCCCCCTCATGCCATCCTGGAATTAACCACAACCCTGCAGGAGGACATCACCAGCCCAACACAACGCTCACATCCAGTGCAGCCACTGGTCAAGGTACTGGCAACACTCCATTTCCTTGCCAGTGGCTCTTTTCAGCGTACAAGTGGAGTGGTGGCTGGGATGTCACAATCCTCCATGAGCAGATGTGTGCACCAGGTTGTCCCAGCAATCCTCACACGCTTGGCCAACCTAATCATCAAACCCACCACTGAGGACCTGCGGCTGAAGGCAATGACAGATTTCTACAGAATTGCCAGATTCCCACGCACCATCGGGGCCATTGATTGCACACATGTGGCACTCCAGCCCCCCCATGAGACAGAGCACATGTACCGCAATCGGAAGAATTGGCACTCCATCAACGTACAGGTGATAGTTGATGCCCAAGGACTCATATGGCACGTCCGTGCCAAACACCCCGGATCCACCCATGACAGCTACATATACAATCAATGCCACATCCGAATGGAATTCTATCAGAACGTGTATGGGAACACCTGGCTGGTTGGTGAGTGACATGGGAGTCAGGCATGACTATCCCCTCCCGTGATGCACACCTCACAAGTGGCACATGCATGACTAACATTCTCCTGTCTTTTCCCTTCCAGGTGACTCTGCATATGCACTGGGACCCCATCTCATGACTCCTATCCGGAACCCCCAAACCCCAGGGGAGGAAAGATACAATCAAGCACACATCAAAACCCGAGCAGTGGTGGAGCGCACCTTTGGCCTCCTGAAGTCACGTTTCCGATGCCTGGATAAGTCTGGGGGTACACTGTTGTATTCCCCAAACTTCGTGTGCCATATCATCGTTGCATGTTGCATGCTGCACAATCTCGCAGTGAGGAAGGGCCTGCAGGTTGAGCTACGTGATGACCTGACCCCCCAACCAGACAATCAACCCCTAACCGAGGATACCCCGTCTTCTGAGGGAAGAGCAGTCAGGAGACAGCTCATATTGGGCATCTTTGCACGTTAAACACACACATTAATCATGGCACAATGAGAATGCATGCATGCACACCACTGTGGTCCCTAGCACACACACCCCACATCCTCATCAAATTGGATTGGCACCAGTCCACCATGCACGACTGGTGAGCAGTAACGCCACGTCAAGGCTCCAATTATGTCACTGTACATTCATACACCATTCACACGGACCTGGGAATCACTTCTCCCTGGTCCTGGGGAACCCTTCTCCACCAAAATTGAGGATGACACCCCTTTTCCAGCAGGAATGTCACCCCCACATTCAAACAGCATGCACAACCCAAAATTTAAAAAAAATGTCAGCAAAAAAAAAAAAAAAAAGGGGAAAAAAAAATTATTGCCCTCTGCGTGAGCCACGCCTGGGGCGCCCCCGGCCACGGCCCCGGCCCCTCAGGGAAGACTCATGGGGGAGGGGCAAACCCGGGGAAGGAGGAGCAGCCCCTGATATCTGCCCACCTGGCGGCCTGCCCTCCAAGGCCACGGCAATTCTGTCCAGGGAAGCACCAAGTGTTGCCGTGTTGGCCTGGATAGCCTGGGTAAGGGCCCTCACATCCTGCCCAATGCCTGCTGCTGTAGTCTGCAGTTCATTTAGGCAGGTTGTGAAAGCCCGGGAGTGGGAGTCAAGGTTACCCAGCGTATCCTTCATGGAGGACAGGCTCTCCTCCACCCGCCCAAAAGTCTGGCAGAGCTGTCCCAGATGGCGGGTCTGGAGGGCCTGGTCCCTTCGCAGACTGGCGGGCAGGAGATTGGGCGCCCCCCTGGTGCTCTGAGATGACATCCTGCCTCCAGCTGATGGTTGTGGGCGGGGAGAAGGGGGGGCCCTTGTGAGGGGAGCCATGTTGGGGGAGGAGGGGGGGGCTCCCCCTTAGGGAGGGCAGGCTTCTGCCAGCCAGAGGGGAAGAGTCCGCACAAACCACTCGTCCAGTGCCTGACTCCTCCTCCTCATGATCGTCCTCCTCATGATTATCCTCCTCCTCATGATCGTCCTCCTCCTCATGATCGTCCTCCTCCTCTTGAACCTCCTCCGCGGACTGTGGCCTTGTTGGGGGGGCCTCATTAGGCTGCTGTCCTGGGGTTGGAGCGGTCAGGCCAGATGGCCCTGCACCCTCCTGCACATCTGTGGATGACACAAACCATTCACAGGTTGGAGGATCCACACACTTGGCACATATTCCCTTTCACCCCCTCCCCCACACATGCTACACACCTGATAGTAAAAAAAACCTTACCTGGCACCACGGGGACCGGACTTGTGTCAAAACCTGGCAGGCCCTCCACTTCATGCCGGTGAAAGGTCAGGGCCACCACATGCTCCGTCGCTGTAAGCCTAATACGGCATGGTGGGCCCCCTCCTGTGCCCCTGGCATGGGCATTTATTTATTTTTTTGTCAATCCCAGACCGGGTCCGTGTCTCCCCCTCCCCCGATGAATTCACCTGCTCCGTGATCCTATCCAAAATCTCCCTCCTCCTGGCCGGGGTGGTGGTGGCACTCTGCGGGCCGTGGAGAAAACGCCCATACTCGCTAATGGCCCGGGCAAGAATTCTTTTTTCCCCCACAGTAAAATTCAGCTTTTTTCTCTCTGTCATACTTCCAAACAAACTCACTACCAGTCACAAATACAAGCACAACTAATCAGGCAAGAACACACACAAAGAGAAAACGAACACCCAAAAATCACACTAGCACTCAGCAAGAAACAGTCACAAAAAAATAAATAAAAAATAAAGCAAGAAAACAAACGCTCAGAAATATATCAAACAAACAGTCTCTCAAACACTTATCAAAAAACACTTTCACAAATATACCAACAAGAACTTGATCACACAGAACACTAATCTGACAACTACAAGACACACTGCAACGAACAACAGGAACAAAAGCACTTGGTTAAATGGGAAGGGACACAAAGGGATGTACTTTTGCAATGCAAGTGCGTTTGTGTGTGTCTATTTATGCTGTCTGCGTAGTTCACAACGTTGCCCTAGTCCATTTCCAATTTCACTGATTGCGCCGCTCCCGAGTTGTGAGCATGCGCACAGCGGAGCTGACATGGTCTCCTTCAACGCGCATGCGCGAGCCGGCCGGCCCTTCATTTGCATGGGGTCACGGTTCATTTCAATGTAACACGCCCACGTCCCTCCCAATTTGTATTACTCCTCCTTACGCCTCAGGAAAAAACCTTACGCTTGCGCAATTTCCTGCGCAAAAGCTACGTGAATCGGGGGATTACGCGGCTAGATGGCGCAAGTCTAACGTAATGGCGGTGCGCTACGCCGGACCGATAATGCGCCGATGTACGTGAATCTGGGCCTGTGTTTTTTGACACTGAATGATTTCTGGACAGCATTGCCTCTTTTCTTGACTAAAAAAAATCGAAATATGTTGTGTCTTTTATTTATTATAGCACACAATGCACGGTCAGAGAATTGGCTCCCCCCACTTATACTCATAGTATAGTCTCATTAGAGAGAAACATAGTACAACAAAACATGGGACATCATTTGTGCTTATGCCTACAACTGAGTCATTGTAGGATAACATTGATTACACTATTGATATTTTTAGACCATCTTCTCTCTACGTTGCCAAAAAATTAAATATAGTTTACTTAAGTACTGTACATGTGAGCCTGTATGATACTTGCTAGAGCAAATTAAAAAACATAACAATATGACTTCTGATACACAGCAGTCCAAAAAAAAATGTATTTCTAAGGAGCTGTTAACTTCTCTTACCTTTTAACCACTTAAGCCCCTGACCAAAATGCAGCTAATGGACCAGGCCCCTTTTTGCAAATTGGCACTGCGTCACTTTGACAATTGCACGGTCGTGCGATGTGGCTCCCAAACAAAATTGGCGTCCTTTTTTCCCCACAAATAGAGCTTTCTTTTAAAGGTATTTGATCACCTCTGCGGTTTTAATTTTTTGCGCTATAAACAAAAAATAGAGCGACCATTTTGAAAATAATGCAATGTTTTTTACTTTTTGCTATAATAAATATCCCCCAAAAATATATAAAGCATTTATTTTTCCTCAGTTTAGGCTGATACTTTTTCTTCTACCTATTTTTGGTAAAAAAAAAATCACAATAAGCGTTTATCGGTTGGTTTGCGCAAAATTTATAGCGTTTACAAAATAGGGCATAGTTTTATTGCATTTTTATTACTTATTTATTTATTACTACTAATGGTGGCGATCAGCGATTTTTTTTCATGCCTGCGACATTATGGTGGACACTTTTGACACATTTTTGGGACAATTGTCACTTTTCACAGCAAAAAATGCATTTAAATTGCATTGTTTATTGTGAAAATGACAGTTGCACTTTGGGAGTTAACCACAAGGGGGCGCTGTAGGGGTTATGTGTTCCCTGTGTGTGTTTACAACTGTAGGGGGGTGGGGCTGTAGGTGTGACCCCCCCCATATAAAATGGATGACGCAATCGATGCTGCCGCCACAGTGAAGCACGGGGAAGCCGTGTTTACACACGGCTCTCCCCATTCTTCAGCTCCGGGGACCAATCGTGGCACTCCAGCAGCGATCGGGTCCGCGAGTCCCGCTGTCCCGGAGCTTGGGACTGGGTCACGGTACGTGGATCTGCCCAGCCGTGCCATTCTGCCGACGTATATGTGCAGGAAGCAGTCCTTAAGTGGTTAACCTTACTGAGAATTGCCCAATATTTTTTTTATTTTCTGGCCTCATGAAAAGATGCCAATATACATGTAAGAAGAGACTGAACTGGATGTAAAGTTCTTGCCCTGTTATACCTTTTATAATAAACTGTTACTGTATTTATTAGCGTATAACACTCATATTTCTACCCTGAAAATAGATGGCAAACTGTGCTTGTGTGTTATACACAGGGGGCGTGGAAAGTTTTCTTCCGGAACAGGCCCGTATCTACATGCCCAGCAGTAAGAGCAGGGCCTGCATGACTGTATTTTGCAGTCAGGGCGGTTGCTAGGTAAAGGTCAATTTTAATTTGATTGGGTCTCAGTAAGGTGTGGCAGGGTGGAGCAATAGGAATTTAGGTGGAGCTAGGAGGGTGTAGCAGTTGCGCGGGAAGACAGGGCATCAGTTAGCTGTCAGCCTGATAGAAGTTTTGTGTTAGCGGTCAGCCTGCTTTTCCTCCCTCCAATATGGCAGATATTGAGCAGATGCTGGCTCAGATTAGGGCCGCTGCCCTGGTTAACGGGCCCCAGTGGCTGGAGTCGCAAATGGCTGGGCTGGTTCGGGGGTCGGGGCAGGAGACCACTGCTTCTGCCCCCATTATACAGCGGGCGAGGAGGTCAAGGCCTCCTGCGCGCCTGAGTCCTGAGGTGACCCCTAGGATCGGTCGCCGCACGAGGAGCCCCGGTAGGGACCCTTCAGCACCGGGAGCCAAGCGCGCTAGCACTGCCGGGGATTCCGGTGCTGGGAGGAATCCATCGCGAGTGCGGGACCGGGGGGGTAGCGCTCGTTCTACGGGCAGCTCCCTCCCAGCGGATGTCGTGGATCGGTCTGATGCGGCCTGCCCAGCGGGGTCCCCCCCTGCTGGGCGCGGGGCTCGGCGTGGATCGAGATTACCTGCGGGTGCCGGCCTGGTCTGTGGTGCGGCCGGGGCCCCGGCGGGAGGAAGCGGAGGTCGCGGGAGCCGGAGAGGAGCGGCGTCATCGCATCGGTCTCCAGCAAGGTCGCCGGCGGCTGCGAAGGAGGTGTCCGGGCAGCGCGCTCAACGGGGAAGACAGCAGAAGGACAGCCGCGCCGGACGTTCGGCGGCGGCTGATGACGTCAGCGGCGGGCGCCGGTCGGGTGCCCGAGTCGTGTCGGCAGTCTCCGGAGACGGCGGTGATCGATCGGAGGGTGAGCTGTCCGCATCTGACGCGGAAGGGCTTTCAGGCGACGAGGTGGTGGAGCCAGACAGACGTCAGGGATCCGGAGGTGCGGCTGTGCGGCAGCCTGGTAAGTCCAGCGACTGTGTGTCTCCTGTGTTGTCTGTGCCTGTTGCTCCTGGTGCTGCTTGTGTAAGTCAGTCTGTGACAGGAGGGTCTGGGGGCCCGTGGGAGAGTGTTGGGGGGGCTCCCGGGGGGTTTGAAGCTGGGGTGGGGCAGTGCGAATTGATGACCAGCTTGCTGCAGTCGTGGTTGTCGGGGTGCAGGGACTTGCTGGTCTGCGGTTCGACAGGAGGGCCTGGAGTGCCGGGGGGGTCGCCGGTGGCTGCCTGGGTGACGTCGAGGGATCAGTTGACGCCCGTCGCTGGACCCGCAGGATCAGTATTAGGAGAGTCCGTGGTTGGCCCAGAGGGGAGAGAAGTGGTGGTACGCCCGGTGGCGCCTGTGGCGGCGGCTGAGGTGTTGGCAGCGGGGGGATCGCGGGCGGCTGGGGACCCCCAACGGGTGGAGGCCACGCAGGAGGGTGCTGGACCGTCGGAGGTCGCGCGGTGTGAGATGTATGTTTGTTTTGAATGCCCTTTGGGCGCGCATCTCAGGCAGGAGGTCAGGGAGCAGATTTGGAGGAAGGAATACGTTGATGTATTCTCCCTTCTCCCCCTCGAGAAGTCCAGTGTGGATAGGGCGAGGCAGGATGAGTCTAGGAGAGATGACGAGGATAGGCGGCGCCCTCGGGTGATTCCCCGGACTTTTACCAATTGGCTACAGGGTTTCAGCATCCTGGCCAGCGTAGTGGGGGAAAGGGCTCCTGAGCATTGCTCGGCTCTGTTCGGGTACTTGGATTCCATCGGGGAGGCTTATCGGGTTTATGGCGGAGTTGCCTGGCTGTGTTATGACGAGCTGTTCAGACAGCGCATGGCTATGCAGCCGTCGCTGAAGTGGAATAATAAAGACATCAGTTTATGGATGCGTCTGATGACTCAGGCTAGGCCGGCCTTTCAGCCCTTTCGAGGGGGGGCCGGGGGTGCTTCGGCCTCGGCGGCATCAGCCTTTCTTAAAAAAGGCTACTGCTGGCAGTTCAATGACGGACATTGCAGATTCGGGGGTTCCTGCCGATACAGGCACGCTTGCTCCGGGTGTGGGGGTGGCCACCCCTCGTCCAAGTGCTTTCAGTCCGGGAAGTCAAAATCGACCGACGCTGGAAAGGGGGAAAACCCTGGTACGGGCGGAAAAAATGGCCCCCTTTCTTCTTAGGTATCCGGATAGGGCTGCGGCTCGGTTGTTATGGCACGGTTTCACTGATGGTTTTATTATTCCCTGTTCTCTTTCTGTCGTCCCTCCTGTGGTGGATAACCTGCGGTCGGCTCGACTACATCCGGAGGTGGTGTCGGCAAAGTTGGTTAAGGAGGTGTCGTTGGGTCGCATGGCGGGCCCCTTTGAGGCCCCGCCTATGTCGGACTTGGTGGTGTCCCCGCTGGGGGTTGTTCCCAAGAGGGATCCCACACAGTTTCGTCTCATCCATCACTTGTCGCACCCGCCCGGCGGCTCAGTTAATGATGCGATCGATCCCGCCTTGTGTGCGGTTTCTTATGCGTCGTTTGACAAGGCCCTCGGGTGGGTGCGTGGATTCGGGAAGGACGCCCTCATGGCCAAGACCGACATAGAGTCGGCCTTTAGGTTGCTGCCGGTCCACCCACAGAGCTTACGGCTGTTGGGCTGTGTGTGGCAAGGGCGATACTTTGTCGACCGTTGTTTGCCGATGGGTTGTGCCATCTCTTGTTCTTTGTTCGAGTCTTTCAGCTCGTTCCTGGAATGGGCCGTGTGGGGCCTACAATCGGTCATCCACTACTTCGGTGTTCCTCTGGCACCCGAAAAAACTGAGGGCCCGACGGTGGAATTGAAGTTTTTGGGTATCACAATCGATACCGTTCGGATGGAATGCCGGCTTCCGGATGACAAGCTGATTGATCTGAAGGAATCAGTCGTCCTTGCACGAGGGAGCAAGAAAGTCACCTTGCGGTCCCTGCAGTCTTTGATAGGCAAGCTAAATTTTGCCTGTCGGATCATGCCGATGGGTAGAATTTTTTGCCGGCGGTTGGCGGCTGCCACCGCGGGGGTGCGTGCGCCTCATCACTTTGTGCACTTGACTGGAGAGATGCGGGATGACCTGCTTGTTTGGGAGTCTTTCCTGGACGAGTACAACGGACGGTCGTTGTGGATGGAAACGGTCGTTCCGAATTCTGAGTTGGAGTTGTACACTGATGCGGCTGGTTCCGTTGGCTACGCGGCATACTTCCGGGGCCGGTGGAGTGCTGGCCGGTGGCCGCCATCATGGAGGGAGTCGGTTGCCGTTCGGAATCTGGCACTATTGGAACTGTTTCCGATAGTGTTGGCGGTGGAATTGTGGGGTGAGGCTTTCCGGAATAGGCGGGTCAAGTTCCACTGTGACAATTTGGGCGTGGTGCAGGCGATCAATTCCCTTTCAGCCTCCTCGCCTCCGGTGGTGCGTCTGCTGAGGCATTTGGTTTTAAAATGTCTTTCTTTGAATGCATTTGTGTATGCTGTTCATGTTCTGGGTGTTCGTAATTCGGTGGCTGACGCTCTCTCGCTTACAGTGGGATCGGTTCCGACAGTTGGCGCCGGAAGCGGAGCAGCTCGGGGTGCCGTGTCCAAGTCATTTGTGGAGCGTCGCATGGCCACAGCGTTCGAATTGATCGAGGGGTCGGTTTGCCCTTCCACGTGGACAGCATACAGCAAGGTGTGGCAGGAGTGGCACGAGCTGGTGAGTTCGGTGGGTGGTTGCTTTGAAGATGGGGATCGTGTTTCTCTTCTGTTGTATCTTATAGGTAAGTGCTGTGAGGAGGGGGTCTCGGTCTCTGTCCTGAATCGCAAACTGTCAGGGTTGGCATTTTTATTTCAGCTTTCGGGCCTGCCAGATGCCACGAAATGTTTCCAGGTGAAGAAAGCGCTGAGGGGCTACAGAAAAGGAAGGCTCGTTGCGGATTCTAGGAGGCCGGTGTCGTTCGAACTCCTGGGGGTTCTTTTGGGTCAGCTGCCTTCGGTGTGCTCTTCGCCTTTCGAGGTCTATTTGTTCCGGACGGCCTTTGTCGTCGCCTTTTTCGGGGCATTGAGGGTTAGTGAATTGGTTAGCCCGTCCACTAAGGTCTGGGGGGGTTTGGATATTCGAGATGTATCGGTTCATCAGGATAGGGTCCAGCTGCTGATCCGCAGGTCCAAGACTGACCAACTGGGTAGAGGGGCCAAGGTGGTGATAGGCAGGGTCCCTCACTCCTCGTCTTGTCCGGTGGCGGCCGTCACAGAGTGGTTGACGCGGCGGCCGGCTGGGCTAGGGCCATTGCTCGTGCATTCAGATGGGTCACCTTTGTCTCGTTTTCAATTTGTTGCCATGTTCCGGAAGTGCCTAACGGCGGCCGGTTTTTCCCCCATGGACTTCGCGTCGCATTCCTTCAGGATCGGGGCCGCACAGAGGCGGCCCGGTGGGGTTTGAGTGCGCGAGAGTTGCGGCGTATCGGAAGGTGGGAGTCCCGGCGTTTCATGTCTTACGTCCGTCCTCACCTCTTGTGATCTGTTTGTCTCTGTGCCCCCGTTTGTGTGGTGTCAGTGTTCCTTGTGGTCGTTGTTGTAGCTGATTCGCCAGTTTGTGTGCTTGTGAGTCTTGCCAATTTTGTTTTGCAGGTGGCGAGTGTCTGGTGTGGATCCTCGGGCACTCCTATGTCTACTGGGGTGCCCGGCGGGCCTCGGTTAGACCAGAGGGTAGGCAGCTGGGTGTTCCTCGCAGGATGGCCAATGTTCGGTGGATCGGTGTCCCCGGTATGCTGTGGGCCCGGGTGCTGCCGGAAGTGCATCACTATGCGAACCTGGATCGCCCCCCGGATGTATTGCTGATTCATGTTGGGGGTAACGATTTGGGCCTTCGGGCGGCACGGGAACTGACAAGAGATATAAAGTTGGATTTTTTACGCCTTCGGGCCAGTTTTCCGGATACGGTTTTCATCTGGTCAGACATGGTGGCCAGGACCACTTGGCGCATGGCCCGCTCCGTGGAATGCATTAATAGGGCCAGGGTCAAGGTGAATAAAGAGGTGGCAAAGTTTTTTGTTCGGAATGGTGGCTTGGCTGTTCGCCACTTGGACTTGGAGGGAGATAATAGGCTGTTTTTAAGGGGAGATGGGGTGCATTTAAATGCCGTTGGGAATGACGTGTGGTTCCTAGGTCTGCAGGATGGCGTTCAGAGAGCGGTCCGTTTGTGGCGGGCCGGTCAAGTGTGAGGCTTCACACTTGGTCGTTTGTGGCAGGGGTAACAGGGTTTTTGGAGGTCGGCCTAGGTAAGGACAGTATCGAGTTAATAGGGATTGGGGCTGATATGTTTAATACACTGTCCTCGAGTCGGCGTATTTGCGGCTGAGGGCCACTACAAGTGTTTGGGTGTTGCTACAGTCGGTTGTGTGGGTAGACTAGGTTGCCTCCAAAATATCCCTATGTCAGCATTATGGAAAATACTTTAGGAATATGAAAAGATAAGATATTTTGTTAATTTGTTATTGTTTTGTTAATAAAATTGCGGCTACGGCCGTTTAAACCCAAAAGGTGGTCCTGTGCCTAATTTTAGATACGTGGGAAATAGGTTTAGAGTTCAAGGGAGCCCTAATCAGCAATAAGCCAGTCAGGAACAGGCCCGTATCTACATGCCCAGCAGTAAGAGCAGGGCCTGCATGACTGTATTTTGCAGTCAGGGCGGTTGCTAGGTAAAGGTCAATTTTAATTTGATTGGGTCTCAGTAAGGTGTGGCAGGGTGGAGCAATAGGAATTTAGGTGGAGCTAGGAGGGTGTAGCAGTTGCGCGGGAAGACATTATGGAAAATACTTTAGGAATATGAAAAGATAAGATATTTTGTTAATTTGTTATTGTTTTGTTAATAAAATTGCGGCTACGGCCGTTTAAACCCAAAAGGTGGTCCTGTGCCTAATTTTAGATAAGTGGGAAATAGGTTTAGAGTTCAAGGGAGCCCTAATCAGCAATAAGCCAGTCATGAAACTTCCCCCTTAAAGTTAGGGTGCGTGTTATATGCCTGTGCATGTTATACGCCAACAAATATGGTAATTTATTTTTCTACACAAGTATCAGAGTGGTATATGTATGCAAACACTCAGGTGGTCAATGAGAAACCTTGTAAAATGTTTTATATTGTATATAGATATATTACTTTAAAGTAATTGTACAAGCTTCAAACAGGAACTGCTTGATCTGTACGCATTTGTGAAGGCAGACACACTGATGGCACCAATAAACTTCTAAGGCTTTTTGTATTTCTATTTTTATTAGTGCATCTAGGAAAAAGCAGACTAAGGTAACCTATTTTAAAATTTTAGAATATCTTCCTGTATTGTTGGAAGGGTTGTGAAATATTGCCCCCTAAGAAAAAACTGGTGATGTGAAAGCTTAATTCAATCTATTAGGTCGTTCATTTGGTTTCTCACCCTTCAGAATAGGTCTACACTTTTTCACGATTGTGATGAATTAGAATTTACATTATTTAATGGGTGTTGTAAGCTATTTTAATCCAATTAACCTTCACGAACTATCGTTTAGCGACAAAGTTTTAAAGAAGATAACACATCTTAATCAAGGCAATTAATCATAATTAAAATGGGTGATGCATTTTACTAATCCTAGTTAATTATTTTGATTGCAAATATTTAACTTTTTTTTTTTTTTAAGTGAAGCAAGTAATAGAATGTTTTTGTTAGGTAAAATAAAAACACTAAAAACCAATTACTACCTTTTTTCTGTTACTGTCCTAATGCCTAATTAAAACATGATTGGCATATTCCTAAGACATACTAAATGAAATGCAAATAAGTATAAGTACTGTAGATAAGAAGGAAAAAATGTGGGAGGGTAACAAGCCCTGGGAATTTAACGGTGTCACAATGAAAGGTAGATCCAAACAGATATAGTAAACAAGCAATAATTTATTAATTAACATATACATTAAATAAAAGAGATTCAAACAATTAAAATTAAATCCCTGGGATTATTGACGGCTTCAATGAAGAGCCACAGCAGAACCTGTATTATTGATGCCCAGCATGTTTCGCTCAAAAAGAGAGCTTCATTAGGAGCGTATACAGGATAAACTATCTGAGCCAGAGACAATCCAAATGCATTAAATGAGAATGTTGTGTTTTAAGAAAGTTTAATTAAAATAACTTTGAAGAAACTTCAATAGTTCTTGCCACCTTCAAATCGCACACAGGACCCCAATAGACCTGGTCCGTCCAGATAAGACAATCAAAAGACTGGGCTACGGAGAAGAGCTACAGAGGGTCAGTTTAAATCTGGCTGGAGTGGTGTGCTTCAGCACATAAAGGATTGACAACACCGCTGGGCTATGATCAGCAGAGGATGCCCTCATCTAGTAGAATTGCTGAGGGTAGAAGCTAAAGTCTTCTCAAATGGGTGAAGTTCGGCTGTGGATGAAACCCTGTCAGTGCAGGGGATAGACAGTCCAATCGGAAACCCTGTGACACCGTTAAAGTCCCAGGGCTTGTTACCCTCCCACATTTTTTCCTTTTGTTCATTGAACGGGATGTGGTGTCTAGATTTGACCTCCTATGCCTCACCTACTTGTTTTTAAGTATATGTAGATATTTCCAGTAGATGTTTAACATGTTTTCCCCAGCCAACATTTAGATTCAAGGTAAATTCTGCATCTTAACTGATTAACCACTTGTCCACCGCCCACCGTCAAATGACGGCGGGCGGAGGACTCCAATCTCCTGACTGCACGTCATATGACGTCCAGTCATTCAAACAGGGAATGCGCGTGATCGCGTGCGCGCATCCCTGAACTGTCGGTAGCGGCGTGTCACAGAGACACCGCTCGTTACCGACAGGGGTGAACAGCAGCACGGATGCGCTGTTATTCACGTGATCGGCCGTGATGAAGTCACGGCTGATCACGCATGGCAACACCCCCATAGTGCACGGCGCGTGTGAGCGATTGTGCCGCGTATGCCCGTTGGTGGCAGCGTGTTCCCGGGAACACTGCTCGTCACCGACAATAGTATACAGCCATTGGTCAGGGCTGTGTACCACGTGATCAGCTCTGATCACTAAGTGTAAACAAAGAGCTGCAACTAACTGTTACCAGCTCTTCTCCCCTCACACATTGTTTCCAGTGTGAGGAGAGAAGAGCTAGAAGCAGTGAGTTACAGTTCTGTGTTACTGTAGTGTCTGTACAAACACCACATCCGTCCCTTCCCCCCCCCCCCCAATTGTCACCAGTCACCCAACAGTCACCCATAAAGTGCACCTGTCACACAAATAGACTGCCATCAGCGGTGCAACCGTCACCCACCAGTGACCGTACCCTGTCACCGTCACCCATCTGTGACCTGCCCTGTCACCCGTCACCCACCAGTGACCTGTCCTGTCACCCGTTTATGAAGAAAAAATACAAATTTACTCAATTTTATGACAGAAACAAAGAAAAATGCAATTTTTCACAAAATCTACCGTCTTTTTTTATTTATAGCGCAAAAAATAAAAAACCCACGAGTGATTAAATACCACCAAAAGAAAGCTCTATATGTGTGAAAAAAAGGACGCAATTTTTATTTGGGTACAGTGTTGCATGACTGAGTAATTGTCATTCAAAGTGTGAGAGCACCGAAAGCTGAAAATTGTTCTGTTTTTTTTTTTAACCACTTCAATACAGTGCACTGTATTGAAGTGGTTAAAAAAAATTCTTAATGTGAATCTGTGCTCTGTTTATGGTTGATAAGATATTTAAATATGCTTAAACTGTAAAAGAGCTTTAAAACAAGCAATCCTGGCCTCTCTAGTTGCTTGTAGGGTAAATCTGGGTACACACAGGCTGAGTGTCGAGAGAAATTTACCAATTAAAAAAAAACAGCCGACATTCAGCCTGTGTGTATGTCAGTCTGTCGGACGAGCGTGCTGGAAAACCAGCCACTGAATGAGTTTGATCAGCGTTCTCCGCCAATGGTGAGCTGTTCTCTCATCTCCAAAAATTAGCATCAACTAGAGGCCAGGAACAGCTTTTTCATAGGAAAGATGGGTGCAAACATATGCTACTGGAGAACTATGTTTTTCTTCTGCAAATGTATAAAAAATATTGGCATTATATTAAAGGCTGAAGGGACAAATATTAAATGGGGTTACAATATTTTTTTTTTAATGTAATAAAATAGAAAAATTGTCTTTTGAATTTTGTGTGAATATTTGTATAATTAGGTACAGTTAATATTTAAAGTCCAATTCCAGTCAGGACTAGTGTTGAGCAGAATATGCCATATTCGATTTCGCGATATATCTCGAATATATAGTCGAATATTCGAGATATATTCGCTAAATACGAATATTCGTGATATTTTTTGGAAATTAAATTATTGCGATTTTTCGCTATTGCGATTTTTCGCTATTGCGAATATTCGAGAAATGCGGAAGGAGCACTCTGATTGGCTCAGAATATTCGTGATATATTACAATATAAAATAATTGCGAATATTCGAGAAATGCGGAAGGAGCACTCTGATTGGCTCAGAATATTCGTGATATATTACAATACACAATAATTGCGAATATTCGAGAAATGCGGAAGGAGCACTCTGATTGGCTCAGAATATTCGTGATATATTACAATATAAAATAATTGCGAATATTCGAGAAATGCGGAAGGAGCACTCTGATTGGCTCAGAATATTCGTGATATATTACAATACAAAATAATTGCGAATATTCGAGAAATGCGGAAGGAGCACTCTGATTGGCTCAGAATATTCGTGATATATTACAATACACAATAATTGCGAATATTCGAGAAATGCGGAAGGAGCACTGTGATTGGCTCAGAATTTTCGTGATATATTACAATATAAAATAATTGCGAAATTTCGAGAAATGCGGAATGGAGCACTCTGATTGGCTCAGAATATTCGTGATATATTACAATATAAAATAATCGCGCGATATCGCTATTGCCGAATAATCGCATTGCGATTTCTCGGCAATATAAAATAAGCGCTGCAGCTACTCGGCCCAAGGTCTCTAATCATACCAGCAATGCTTTTAGACGTCGATGGGGATCTCTAGGATGTGATCTGTTCTAAAAAAAAAAATTGAAAAAATTTGAATATTCGAAATAGCGAATATTCGCCGCGATATTCGTGTTATTCGCGAATACTCGAATATGCAATATTCGTAGCGAATATTCGCAATGCGAATATTCGTGAGCAACACTAGTCAGGACATTTTTGTATCTCAGCTTAGGAGTTCCCCTTATTTCATGTACAGTAACAGTAACACTCTTCCATACCCTGATATACAGGGTAGCTCTGGGAAAGAAGTGATTGTGAATCTCTTAAATGGAGATAAAGAGAGTAATAAAATAATGACAAATGTTCTAACTGCAATTTACATTATCCAAATCTAAACATTAAACAAAAGGTTTTGGCCTGAAAAACAGTGTAAATATGTGCACGACCCCACAGAACCTTTCACAGTTTTTTAACTGACAGAAAACTGCTCTTTATGTATGAGATGGTGTAACATCCCTGCTATGCAACTACAGTAACACAAATGGTTTTTAAAACTATGGAGGTCTCTCAGGTCAACCAGCAGTTCTCTCTCAGAGTAAACAGAGAGATTGGGGTTAATTCATCACAACTTCTAGTGGACAACCAACTGAGAGACTGTAGAAGCTTATTCCCTCATAAGCAACTACCTGAGGGGTAAACAGGGTAGTATCTCAGATACAGACAATGTATTACTGCCTATCTACAAACACAGAGTACAGGTAATGCAGATAGTATATGGTACTTGCGGTTCTGCAGAGTAAAGTAGTAGCAGATGTCCTACAAACAGGAATCAAAGCTAAGTCCGGGTCACAGGCCGTGGTCAGGTGCTGGAGAAGACATGGGTATCCAAAATCCAAGCCGGGGTCAAGGGTTCAGGCAAGCAGCAGTCCAAAAACAAAGCCAAGGGTCAAAAGCCGGGATCAGTCAAGAAGCTGAAGATCTAAGCAGGTAGCTTTAGCTCAGACAGGGAGATCAATACCAAAATGAACTGACACCTGTCTCATAGTGAGGCAGGGCTTTATAACCAAGTTAATTACGCAACGTCCGTCAGCTGGACCAGGATAGAAATGCAAATAGTAGGGAGATCAGGCAAACAGCATATGGTTCAGCACCAGGCTTCAATGGATAGCAACACAATGTGAACTTAGAGATGGCTCAGAGGCAAGGTGCTGGGATATGAATGAAGAGGTCCCGGGTTCAATTCCACCCTGAGGCGCGACCACGCCTCGCTGTCTGTTTTGCACGATAGGGATCGTTACATATCCCCCTCCTCAAAGACGCCCTCCGGGCGTTGGAAGGAGCTACCTCATAGGTGTAGTCTTCAATGTCCAAACCACCCTCTTCACTAGAGTAGTCAGGCACATCATCCGTCAGGAGAGATATGTTGCCATAGGCATCCATGCCATACAGACAGTTCTCATTTAATCCATGGGGAAACAAAGATCCAACAATGGAGTCTGAAGACTTTTTCTTCTCCCTTTTGGTTTTTGAAGTTCTGGTAGGGGGTGCACTTACTGCTTGTAAAGCTCGTTCAAACATCTCTAGATCCTGTTTACGGACCATCTTACCATTCGAGGCATATGTGCAGTCAGGTGGAAGAATTTCATTTGGGGTCACTGGAGACTCTGAAACGGGAGACTCTGAAACGGGAGACTCTGAAACGGGAGACTCTGAAACGGGAGACTCTGAAACGGGAGACACAGGATGTGGGACTGGAGACACAGGATGTGGGACTGGAGACACAGGATGTGGGACTGGAGACAGAGGATGTGGGACTGGAGACAGAGGATGTGGGACTGGAGACACAGGATGTGGGACTGGAGACACAGGATGTGGGACTGGAGACACAGGATTCGGGGACACTGGAGCCGGAATCTGGGACACTGGAGCCAGAACGACAGACTGGGGCTTAGACACTTCAAGCTGCATAGTAGGCATAGACTCTGGCGTAGGGAAAAGACTCCCAATAGTAGCCATCTGTAGAATCTTTGGCCGAGGTGGGCGAGTTGGGCAAAAAGATATAAAGTGCCCGCTTACCCCACAGTAAAAGCAAAGTCCATAGTCTCTCCTCCGGTCTTTCTCTATCTTAGATAGTGCAGACCGGATGGCCCCGATCTGCATGGGTTCCTCATCTTCCTGGGTTGGGCTGTGGGCATCCACAGGGGCGTGAAAGCTCTGTGGTGTTGGAGCTTCATGGGTTGGCACATACTGGTATGGCTTGGTGTCACATCTGTATTGGGAATTCTTGTCCCTGGGAACCCGTAGGCCACGTGAACCGAAAGTGGACTTGGGAACACTGGTTCTTTTAGAAACAGAAATATGAGAGTCCAGAGCAGACATGAAAGTTTTCCAGGTGTCCAAGACTGGACTATTTTCCTGCAACAACTGATGAGCCCATGTTTTAATTTTCCCTGTAAGCAGGTTTATGGTAGCGCGAACCTTAACATAGTCCGTGGCATAGGTCCTAGGCTTAAGAGCAAACAACAGCTCACAATCCATCTTAAAACATGAGAAGGCTGCACGACTACCATCAAATCTCTCTGGCATTATAACATATGGTTCCGGACATGCTGGTTCCGGGGCTGGGCGTGCTGCCACTTTAAGTAGATGAACTTCTTGTTGAAGTTCCAGAATATTATGGTGCAGGCTGGAGACTTGCAGAGTCAGGGAGCTGAGCATTTTATTCAACTCTGTAGGCTCCATGTTTTGGGTCAGTTCATTATGTAACATCCCTGCTATGCAACTACAGTAACACAATTGGTTTTAAAACTATAGAGGTCTCTCAGGTCAACCAGCAGTTCTCTCTCAGAGTAAACAGAGAGATTGGGGTTAATTCATCACAACCTCTAGTGGACAACCAACTGAGAGACTGTAGAAGCTTATTCCCTCATAAGCAACTACCTGAGGGGTAAACAAGGTAGTATCTCAGATACAGACAATGTATTACTGCCTATCTACAAACACAGAGTACAGGTAATGCAGAGATGGCTCAGAGGCAAGGTGCTGGGATATGAATGAAGAGGTCCCGGGTTCAATTCCACCCTGAGGCGCGACCACGCCTCGCTGTCTGTTTTGCACGATAGGGATCGTTACAGATGGTTTGTACTTTATTTACACAATGACCATGTCAAACCAAAAATATGAATATCAGCCTTTATAGTGCTGCAGTAACGCAGCCAGAGGCTGCTAGAAAGGATCTAAGCTTATTGTTGTTTTATATCACAGGCCTTTCCATGAGGAAGGTAATGTCTGTTTATTAATATGCACCAAAAGTTTGTTTCATGTAAGTTACTGCACCATGGTTCTGCCTTATTCAGTTAGAGATTATCAATTGCTGTTCATCTATGTTAAGGTTGACAATGGCAGAAACAAACATAAAGAGTAAAGCCTCGTACACACGACCGGCCGTGTGTATGCTCCATCGCAGTTTTCCCGACAGTAAAACTGCCGGAGAAAAAAGGGAACCAGCTCTCTTTTTTTCGCTCCGGGATTCCCGGCGGTTTTTAACCCAGCAATTTTCCTATGGGGAATGGAGCGTATGCGATGGAGCATATAAACAGCCGGGATTCCCGACCAAAGCTCTCATGGCAGTTTTCCTGTCGGGAAACCCGGTCGTGTGTAGGGGGAAAAAGTTACTAAACGGGTTCTCGGTTTTCCCCTTGGGTTTCCCGGCGGTAAAAACTCCGCCAGAAAACCTGTACGTGTGTACGAGGCTTAAGGGTAGCTCTTGTCCGCACCGTGACACTTGCTCAATACCATTATATAGAAGCATGCACTAGTTGTCCAATCAAAAAGGTAAAATGCAGATTGCCTAGTACATGCTACTAGTTAGTACAGTAATCTCCCCTACTGCTCTATTGTGTTCTGACAGGGGGACGTCCCTCCACTGGAGTTGTATGTTCTTAAATTAACACATCTGGGTCTATTTATAAATTTATAAATTATTTAACCTAAAATTCATACAAATTTCTGACAGGGCCTTTTTATAAATTATTACCTACTTTCACTCAACTTTAACTGGGTTCAATTGGAAAAAAAATGTGAATCCTGTGTTAGTGTGTGAATCTTGTTTGGAAACATTATTTATAAATCAACTCTTTGGCCTCTAGCTGTCAGGAGCATTGTTGATTTTAAGACTGTATAGCATCTATTATCTTCAATCCAATAATATCTGTCAGTTTATCGTTCAGTAAAATAATATGACCGACAGGGCACAACCAAAAAAGCAAATCTGTTTGTACAGTAATGGCATAGTCACAAACTGAAAAGAAGATACTGCTCCTCCATGCTTCTAGACTGGTCCACACAGAGTCTTCTGTACACACAAGTGGTCTAAGGTCCCTACATCCTCAAGAGCAATGTAGGGTCTATAGCCCTGCATTGGATGCAATGATGCCAAGGGACAGTCTACCTCAGAAGCTTTAAAGGGGTTGTAAAGGTTAATTTTTCATTTTCTAAATAGGTTCATTTAAGCTAGTGCATTGTTGGTTCACTTAACTTTTCCTTCCATTTCCCTTCTAAATGTTTATTTTCTTTGTCTGAATTTCTCACTTCCTGTTCCTCCTTGGTAAGCTGTTCTGGCTGGCTGACTACCCACCACTCGGATGATGGTGTGAAGTTTACAGAGGAGAAACAGAAAGTTAGAAATTCAGACAAAGAAAAAAAAACATTTAGAAGGGAAATGGAAGGAAAAGGTAAGTGAGCCAACAAGGCACTAGCTTAACCACTTAAGCCCCGGACCAATATGCTGCTAAATGAGGCGTTTTTACAATTCGGCACTGCGTCCCTTTAACAGACAATTGCGCGGTCGTGCGACGTGGCTCCCAAACAAAATTTGCGTCCATTTCTTCCCTCAAATAGAGCTTTCTTTTGATGGTATTTGATTGCCTCTGCGATTTTTATTTTTTGCGCTATAAACAAAAATCAATATTTTTTACTTTTTGTTATAAGGATAATTTAATAAACTAAATTGTAGTCAAACATTTAGGCCAAAATTTATTCAGCCACATGTCTTTAGTAAAAAAAAAAATTGCAATAAAAAAAAAATTAGCTACCTAGCGACAACAGCGACACTAATACAGCGATCAGAAAAATTATCGCTTAGTGACGCTGGTAATAGGGGGTAAAAAGGTTAACTAGGGCGGTGATCAAGGGGTTAAAACGTTATTAGGGGGGTACGGGGCTACCGTGAATCTAACACTAACTGCCTGTCACACTAACTGTCACACTGACACTAAATGCAGTGATCAGTAAATATATGATCACTACATTCAGTGACAGTGCGACAGGGGGGTGGGGGGGGATGATCGCAAGGGGTTAAATGTGCCTATGTGTACTGGTGTCAGTGTAGTGTTGTTCAGATTTACTGTGACTCTTCTCTCCTCTTGGCGGCATCACTTCCTCTGCCAGTGTTTACATTTTACAGGCAGAGGAAGTGACACGGCGGATGCTCACAGGATTGGCTGGGAGCGATCACGAGGGGACGGACAGAAACGAACAGCCGCCCTCTCAAGACGGATCGCTCCCGCAGGTAAGCCGCCCGCTGCACGCAGCGGAGGGGGTCCCGATCGGACCCCCGACCCGCTAGAAGGCAGGGACATATATATACGCCCATCTGCCTGTACGTGCCATTCTGAGGACGTACATAGGCGTGCAGCGGGAGTTAAGTGGTTAAAGGAACCTATTTAGAAAAAAAAAAAAAAGGCCTTTACAACCCCTTTTTTAAGCTGATTTTTATTTTATTTTTTACATACATTAGGTCTAAAATTAAATAAATGGTGGTCCCGGCTGCCACCTCTCTCTCTCCAGAAAAGCCACCTCCTTCTGCGGTTTACTTGCATTTGCTATCAGAAACTTTCTGCCTTGGCAAAACCTGCTGGCCCCCTTGACCAATAAACCTTACTGGCCATCAAAGTACACTTACTGGCAAAGGTTGGTGAGGCATATACCCAAAATCAATAAGTTGAGGTTTCAATAGTAAAGTGCAAGTGATCTCAGGCAACAAAATTGTTTTTATTTTTTTTCTCGAGAAGAGAGGTATTAGCAGCCATCATGGAGCATTTGTTCTTATGCAGCACTTTTCGTTTTAGATATTGAAGGTGTAGGAAAGGTTCATTTTAATTTTATTACACTAAAATGATCACATTTTTCATACTGAATGTTTCCATTTATCTGAGTTGAGCTTAGTTTAAAACTAAAACACCGCAGGCATGGTTGCTTAGGCAGTGCAAGCTAAAGATGTGGAATTTCCATTTTAAATATCACATCTTCTAAGAGATGACGACCTGTAGTCAGAAAGATGTACCAGTTTTCCAAGCATATAGAAAGTTTTTTTATTTTTTCATTTTGTTTTTTCTGCCTCACAGGCTCTGGTTTTGCAGAGAGATGTAAGGCGCTTGCTCAGCACTCTCTACCAGAGGTTTAGAGTTTCTGGATATTTATATATTACAGACGATTGCTCATGGGAAGAAAGAAACAATCTGTAATGTTTCTTTTGGCTTTCAATGTAAAGCCAAGTGCCTGCTCGAGTGTGTGAAAGGCTGCTATCTTAGCTGAGTTCAGCATTAGCACAAGGCAGTAATTCATCATTACTCCATCCAGTAGTCAATACACATTGTCTGTTATTCCTTTCCATGAATTATTGATAAAAATAAAGTGACCATGATAACCTAGTCTCTTTATCCACAACACCTTGGAATCAGCCTTTATTATTCAGTTTAAGAAAAATGTGCAATGCACAGTAAATCCTAGCAGCCAGTTATAAAATGTCTTCCATCATTCTAATTACTCTAAACCAGTGATCTCCAAACTGTGGCCCTGGGGCCGGACGCGGCCCCTTGCTCACTTTTAACTGGCCCTTGGGGCACTATTCCTTTCACTGATACAAGACACTATTATGCCATCTGACACCAACAATGGGGCACCATTTCTTCCACTGACACCAACAATGAGGGATAATTTCTTCTACTGACACCAAGAATGGGGCACTAATCCTCCCTATGATACCAACGATGAGGCATTATTACTCACCCTAATACCAAATGTTTTGATGTTTACTCCCACTGGCCACAGTCCGGCCCTCCTAAAGTCTGAAGGATAATTAACCAGCCCTTTGTTAATAAAGTTTGGAGATCCCTGCTCTAAACTAATAAAAGTAATATTTTGATTGGTAGTTGTTTAATAGAAAAATGCAGTGAGGCCTGGTCTGCAGTTGGCCAAAACAACCAATCTATGGCAGAAGATGTATATACATGTATTCATATTGGACAATCGCCTGTTTTTATCAACTATTGAATTATTTAGTGGAATGGATCAACGAATAGACCATTGTGTATCACAGGTTAGCATAGTTCAAAGAAAAATGGCATTTGTGGTAGTGTATGATGTTTCTTTTTTGTGTAGTAGAAATCATCGCAGTAACATAATCTAAGAAATCCATGCTTCCATGAAGTGACATTCCGAGGGGTCATTATAAATGACTCAGGTGGTAGGTTAACAGAATTCATCTTTGTGCTTGTTTGGGGCCTGCCAGTGTTTTAGCAGAGAATGACAAGCAGTATGAGCCTCTGAAGGACACTCTATACATAGACACATCAATGTGCTTGAGACAGCAAGATAAATGTTCTTAGCATTATTCTAACTATCTACTGAAGTAGAAGAAATCTTTCACACCCAAATTGTTGACATTGGTGCTACACACTCCATATGTCAGTCAGTCTACAGGACTAAAATTTTGCAAGTACATATTCCACCAATATGAAACTTTAACACAATCACAAAGTCTAATTTAGATTGTTCACATTGCCTCTGGGACAATAAAACAATTGCCTCTGCTTTGCTAAACATTCTGTTCCTGTTACTGTTTGACTACTTTAGACATTTGAGAAGCCAATGAGTGGGAAGAAGCCAATAGATAATAACATACAGCCAGCATCCGGCCTCGTGTTTGAAAGTACCAGGTCTTCATCAGCCAGGAAGCTGCACATGGGACATACTTGGACATTCGAACATGACAATAATCCAAAACACAAGGCACAAGGCCAAGTCGACCTGTCATTGGCTACAGTGAAAACAAAGTGAAGGTTCTGGAGTGGCCATCTCAGTCTCTTGACCTCAATATCATTGAGCCACTGCGAGGTGCAGTTCATGCAAGACAGCCCAAGAACTTACAGGAACTAAAAGCTTTTTGCCAAGAGGAATGAGCAGCTTTACATCTGAACCCCCCCATAAACCGTGTGTGTGTTGTGTATTGAGGCTGGTTTGCTAGTGATTCTATGAGCCTAGGATTAAGTTGTTTTTTGAGTATATCACTCATGTATTCTTACAATAAATGGTATCCGAGGTAATGCACAAGGTTGGTGCACCCTTCTTGTCTTGTGTTGTCATATAAAATAACAAAGCACATGAGATTTACACTTTTGAAGCTCCTTCTAACAAAGTACAATGCATTGTTGTGTTTGCACAATTTTAGAAAAAGGGTAAATATGCTGTAAAATGCCATTGTTTTACATTTTTTAAAATAAAAAAATACAATTAGAGATGTCAATGTGTTAAGAAAATACCTCCTACAGTGCCTGATCTAGTGTCTGAGAAGCATGCTGATAGGCAGCAGGAAATTTCTGGTGGTGATTTTTGTGATTCCTGGACTTTTAAGAGCAGAGCAGAATGAAGAGGGCAGAACCCCCATATAATCATATTTAACTTTTTGTTTTTTATTGTTGCTGTTTATCTGTTCGCTATGTACACTATATTATTCTCTGCACGGTGGCAGCTAGGTGCTGCCACAACAATGACCCATGACTTGAATTAAATACACCATTCTTGCTGTGCATTTTTTTTTTATAGACATATTCCAGAAAACAGCATTTGAGGTTGGTTTACTAAAGGCAGAAAGGTTGTTTGCATGGGAATTTCCACTTAGCTTAGTGAATGTGGTGGTGAAACTCTGCTGACTTCCATCAATCATGTGCAAGCAAAAATTGTTAAGCTAACGCAACATTCCCTTACAAGTGAACAGTCTATTTGCCTTTAGTAAATTAACTCCACTTTGTGACTAAAACAGAATATTGCTGCAGGGGTTTCTTGTATGTTTAGTTCACATGCAGGATCTATACATTCTCTATTTTCTTTAATCACACATAGTACTGATTGAAACATTTATTTATGTTTCTAAATCACACAGGACTGACTGAAAATGTGGCTGCTTCATACCTCTATGACACACTAGAGAAAAGATATCAGGACCTATTAGGGATAAACTGTGTGTAAATGATTATCTGTCAGGATAACAAGCATTGCCATGAGGTATCTGGTTTCTGTAGCCAGGGTCAGCCTTGCTGTAGGGTGCCATGGAAATCAGTACAGTTGTCTGATGTACTGATGGGTCAGATACAGGAGGAGCTTTTCTTTGAAGTCTAGGGATTTCAGACTATGGCCAGATGATTTACGTAAGGGGTCTTGTGACCAGGGTAAAAATCCTGGAAACAGAGTGACTCCTGCTTAAACAGATTGATTTGACTCAATCCTCAATGCTCTAATGCATCTCATTTCATTAATAATCAGCACCCCCTCCCCCTCCTCATGCCATGTCTCATCACATCCCTCGATCTCAAAACCCTCATGCCCCACAAGCCTTTAATGCTTCCATTGTTTCTCAGAGCTTGGACCTTCCATCTTTCACAGTTATCTGCTCTTTTAATCTTTAGCACTGTTCCCCCTCATGCCATGCTTCATCAGTGTCCCCATGTCCCCTAAAGTAATGCATCCTCAGTTCATTCATGACCCTTACATTCAATTTTCTCCTTTATATGCCTCCAGACCAATGCCCCAACACCAGATGAATCCTACAGCTCTTTACCGATTGCTGGCAGATATTCAGAACTTTTAGGGCAGAGACACCAGCGACACCATCAGCCTGCAAGCTCCTGAAACACATTGACATAAGTCTGTACAGAGTCCTTCTTTCGCTGCATTACTTGCTGTCTACAGATGAAGAAGCTGTCAAAACTAGGCGTTGCTACCTCCTTTGAGGAGTATGGACTGTGTGTGTTCTGAGTGTCTGAGACCCTGGAAGAGATCTAGGTGATTTAAGAGCTGTGCAGTCTATTAATCAAAGCCCTTTAATATAGCTTTACATGTTCCCTTGTTTATATATATATATATATATATATATATATATATATATATATATATATATATATATATATATGTATGTATATGTGTGTGTGACTTAACATGAGATGTTTTAGTTAAGTTTCAATGACAGCAATGTTCAGCTCTATGTCCATAGTAAATTTTACAACCACCTCACAATTTATAATTATTTGTGACTTAACATGAGATGCCAATTTATTGTATACAACAAACAACAATATATATATATATTTATATTGTTGTATACAATACATTGGCATCTCATGTTAAGTCACACATAATTATTAATTGTGAGGTGGTTGTAAAATTTACTATGTGTGACTTAACATGAGATGCCAATGTATTGTATACAACAATATAAATATATATATATATTGTTGTTTGTTGTATACAATACATTGGCATCTCATGTTAAGTCACAAATAATTATAAATTGTGAGGTGGTTGTAAAATTGACTATGGACATAGAGCTGAGCATTGCTGTCATTGAAACTTAACTAAAGTATTGGTTTTTAACAATTTATATGTACTTGACAATTAGGTAAGTTGTTTTTGGTGGAAACTTTTATGCATACCAGACATATTCCTGTTAACTATTTTAAAGTATTAGTTACTGAAATAGCAGGGATGTTGTCCCTCTTTTATGTTTACAACATAGAAATAGTGCAGCGCAAACAATACAATATAGTGTCTTTAATGGTGCTTCTCAGGCACCATATATCAAATTTCTGTGTAAATAGAAACAAAAAATAAAAAGTGATATATTGCACCAATGAAATGATATATTACACCAATAAATAAGTGCATAGAATATCTAAACAAATGTCCATATAATAATCTGTGCAGAAGATCCAATTTTCCAATTGGTCTAATTAAAGTCCACCAGGGTGCAAACGTGATGAGAATTGATCCAATAATTAAATTGATCTAATTAAAATCCACCAGAGTGCAAACGTGATGAGAAGATATACGGTGATCCCACCACCAAATGGGTATTCTACTATTACCTCCAAGAAAGACCACTGTTTTACCAGATGGTCATACTGCGCATAAGTATCCAACAGGAAGCCCAGGAAAAAGATGTTATGTAGAATCCTCACATGTCAGGCATGATAATGGCAAAGCAAAAAGAGAAAAAAAAAAAACACAAACATCTAAGAGCTTCCATAAAAACCAGGGATTTATTGCAGCATATAGCATACAGCTTACTCACATTTGGTGAGGAAATAAAAGGCATCAACAAAAACCATAAGGACCGGACGGAGAGGTTACTTCAGGAAGAGGTTCAGACGGAAGTAACCTCTCCGTCCGGTCCTTATGGTTTTCGTTGATGCCTTTTATTTCCTCACCAAATGTGAGTAAGCTGTATGCTATATGCTGCAATAAATCCCTGGTTTTTATGGAAGCTCTTAGATGTTTGTGTTTTTTTTTTCTATTTTTGCTTTGCCATTATCATGCCTGACATGTGAGGATTCTACATAACATCTTTTTCCTGGGCTTCCTGTTGGATACTTATGCGCAGTATGACCATCTGGTAAAACAGTGGTCTTTCTTGGAGGTAATAGTAGAATACCCATTTGGTGGTGGGATCACCGTATATCTTCTCATCACGTTTGCACTCTGGTGGATTTTAATTAGATCAATTTAATTATTGGATCAATTCTCATCACGTTTGCACCCTGGTGGACTTTAATTAGACCAATTGGAAAATTGGATCTTCTGCACAGATTATTATATGGACATTTGTTTAGATATTCTATGCACTTATTTATTGGTGTAATATATCATTTCATTGGTGCAATATATCACTTTTTATTTTTTGTTTCTATTTACACAGAAATTTGATATATGGTGCCTGAGAAGCACCATTAAAGACACTATATTGTATTGTTTGCGCTGCACTATTTCTATGTTGTATCTATTTGTGGGAATTTTGTGAAAGTTTTCTTTGTGTTCAGCTAGCATTCACAGAAAATTTAACCTTGGAGTTATTTTCACTAATACTTTTTTATATATATATATATTCTTTTGTAATTTTCCTCATCATTTTGCGCTGATTGCACCCTTTTCCTATTCCTGCCTCTTTTATGTTTAACAAAATAAAATATAGATGAAAACTCATAAATGTGCTTTGTACTGTGTATTGTCCCTGCATAAAAGCCTTGCATGGCATGCAATTTTAAACCTTTTGTGGCAGCATGTGAACTGTCCTCTACCTTTAAAACTTTTAGTCATGGTAAAAGTAGGGATCCAGATCATCTAATAGGGACATTTTCGATTTTTGAAGCACTACCTATATCTGCTCCTGTCTTACTAACTTGATTTTTGATGTGTTTAATGTTAAGATTCTAAATATTTCTGCAACTTCCACTAATCATTACTCTATAACAGACATACTCCCCTTTAAGTACACAACAGGGTTTATTTACTATCACTGGAATCAGGCTCACTTCTGAGCTTTCAGGTTTTATTATCAAAGCTTAATTGAACAAGCTTGGGTTAGAAGCTCATTGTTTTCTATGCAGAAGTGAGCCTGATTTTGCACTTTCCAGTGTAAGTAAATAAACTCCATTGTGTACTTAAAAGTGGGGTACACATTCGTGCCAGAAAATAGAAAATGTAATTATCTTCCCAATATATGAAAAATCAATTAATATGTAAAGGTACGGAGAACGCTAAAGCAAAGCAGCCTCCTTATTTATGTTCTGATATTTTTATTGTTCTGGCTCAAACTACACCTTCCATTTTTTTTCTCCTGAATTAAATACCAATTTTATATATCATAAACGCTTACCACATGTCAAAGGTACACTGCAGACACAATTAAATGAATCATTGAAATACATATAGAAAAGAGGACTTTAGGCCTTCAGTTCTTGATGTAGCCGACAGACACCAAGACCGGCCATACCTGGTTTGAATAGTTTGAACTGCTAATGGGCAGGCTGAATGTACAAATTAAATTTATTGATCAACTTGGGTACAACCAACTTGTCAGATACTTTTGCGATTATCACTAGCAGCTGCTATGAAATTACAAAACCTGACCCTGTTGTTCTCCTTGTGCTGACAGGCACCTTTATCAGGCCGTCTTTATTTACTCTCTTTCTGTTAGGTAATTTACACCTTGCAACTCGTCTTACTATGGCCACCAACACCGAAAATTTTTTTTTTTTTCATCACTACCATTTTCACAGATCAATGATTTTTCTCCTATGTTCTTCTTCTTCCTACACATTCAACATGGCATGCTGGCTCTACATATGAGGCCTTGTGTCTTAATTCCAAATTTTTGTCTAGAGAAACTATTCTGGCAATTTCCAGAATTCATGCAGATATATAGTTGCAGCACCAGATGGGATTATAATTGTTAGGCTAGCTTTGACTAAGTTCATCTTTTCCTTTTTTTTTTGTATGTACATTTTTGTTGCAGGATTCTGTAAAGTATTGTACCAGATCACAGATGCCATGCATCTCTCCTGCAGTGAATCTGCTTCCTCGTACCTCATATAAAGGAAACCAATACATTCTGACAGGTAGCATGAATGAACTACGACAAGACCCCACAGCGCTGTGGTAGTTCATTGAGAACTACAAGCAGACAGCCGCTAAGGATGTTGTGACTTGTAGTTTTTGATTCACAGAGCACTATGAATTACTTTTTTATTTTTCTTGACAGCTAGTGGGGAGGAGAAGACCACCCCTCCTGCTAGCTGTCAGAGCTGGAGCCAGTGCTTTCATAACGTGTTACACCCTGAATATGGGTTTAACATGTGACATTTTATGAAAGGTGAACTTATCCTTTAAAGTCTAGTGTGTGCCTTATATAAGATGCCATGAATTCAATGGTAGCCATATTTTTAGTTTGTGTGCTCACATGCATTGGTTTTCTTGCTGCAGATTGTTGGACCCCATACCAGTAGCAAAAACATGGAGGGAAACCTGTTTAGGCTTGTATCACATAACTACAGAGCAGCTGGTGCTAACATTCCCCAATCTGCCACTCGGCAGAAGAAGGGGGCAAGTGTCTTCCCTTACAAATACACAAATGCCATGTCACAGCAGCCTATCTTGCATATTAAGTGAACTAAGCTTTGTATCTTTAGGTGCTAAACTCTTGTCCAAAACATTTTGAATATTTAGGCATTTTTGTGATGCTTTGAATCAACCATCAAACTGCTTTGCCTTGTGCCTTAGAGTGATCTGTTCCAAGGCAAGCATTATTACAATTCCTTTGAGACAGACGACATACTATACATGTCATTGATTAAACAGTGCCTCTGGTTTGCAATTTCAAAATATCATAGCCTGCAGGAAGAAGAAGAAAGAAAATACACTGATAGACAAGGTTAGAATAAGGTTGTCATTTTATTTCATTTCAATGTTTTATCTTTGGTTGTAGAACACATTTATTTGGTATTTCTTATAGTTTATTTTCCTGATTCACAGACTCAGATTCTGCTGTTTAGCTTTAGTCTAAACTGCTTTTAGTCACATTCAGTCATGATAAGAATCCTGCCACAGGTACCTTTCAATGATAGATGGTACAAACAATATTTATAACTCCGGATCTACTATGTTATGTTCTAAAGGTTGAGAAAATGACTCTTCTAACCCCATTAGACTGAAAGTGAATATATAAATTATAAGAAACATGGTGCATAAGGCATTTAGTGAATACAAATATTGAATTTCATGTACCTCTAGATAAACAATTACCAGCTGTAATTAGCAATGGTTACTAAAGAGTAATCAATATATGGCTTCTTGTTAATGCAGATGTGTCGATACATAATCCTTGTAGCCTCCATGTTAAACTATATTGATGTGTACAAGGAACATAGAGCATTGAGGTCACAGTGATTTCAGATACAGAAGGGCCTTTGCAGCTGGGTTGATAGCTACCGTATTTATCGGCGTATAACACGTACAGGCGTATAACACGCACCCTAACTTTAAGAGGGAAGTTTCAGGGAAAAAAAATCCCACCGTCCCCTGCGTATAACACGCAGGCAGAGTTTACCCTCTATTTTCAGGGTAAAAAGTGAGTGTTATACGCCAATAAATACAGTATATCTACAAAGAGGCAATTTTACATTTGTAACATTCCTCTTGCACTTTAGGACATGCACATTGAACTCAATTCACTAAGTCTGTCATAGTGGCAAAAATATTCTGTCATACACAGGGCTGTCAATGAGAGGGCACACCTGGGCACTGCCCAGGAGCCCCAGATGCATGGGGGTCCCTGCAATTTCCCCAAAGTAGCTGGTCCTGGATCCCACGTTTCCCCGAAATTGGGGGCCCTATGATGGCACTGAGAGTGATGGATACACAGTGGAGGCAGGTTGGCAGTGGTGCCCCATCCTGTGCAGAACAATACCTATTATATCACAGCCAGCAGGGAAGGGCAGGGCCGAAGTGCCAGTGATGCTCTGACCCCACCCCATGCAGCTTGAATGCACGGGACTCGAAGGCTGCGGGGAAGGACCTGGAGTGGGAGGTGCTGAGTCGGCAGCACTGAGAGCCCAGTAGCATTGTGGATGGTGTCATGGTGAGCTGTCCAGCACTATTTGCACCAAAAGGCTTGGAATACCCGGAGGGATGCTCCGTCTCCATTGCAGGGGCCCCAGAGCATTACTTTGGCCAGGGGCCCATGATGCTATAAAGACGACCCTGGTCATACATACACAGTACATGTCTTTACTTCAGCTATCTTAGTGATTTCTCTTTGGTTTTAATAAAGTATTCTGAATCTTCTTCAGTGCACAAATTTGGAAAAAGGTTAATCTTGATAACTGCTTACCTGAACTGCATGGTCATTACAGCCTGGGCTCACCACAGAAATGACAGGGAGATGTCCGGGATATGCATCAAAGTTAAGAAATGCAGTGAGCAGTATGTCTATTCAGCTACAATGGAAGGGGTGCTTTATGAGGCAGATATATATAAAAAAATAGCATTATCATTCATTAAACATGATAAAATAATTACTGTATGCAGCTTGTATGAAGTAAGTAAATATGTTTATATGCTAAAATCCCCTGTTTAGTCAACAATATGATGCAGTAATTTTCTGCTACAGTATACAGTATTGTATATTTAAAACTTTAAACTTGTTGATACAAGGAGAGAACACAGGGGTGGACTGACAACCCATGGGGCCCCGGGCAATAGAAGATTATGGGGCCCCTGGGCTTACAGATGGCCACCAAGCCAGGAGGCAGTGCAGAGGCAGGGCAGCTAAAATCTCAGGATTTTCACATCAAAAGCATGTCCGTTTAAGACATAGAAGGGACAGATGTAAAAAAAACACAGATGTTTACATACTGTCCCTGGTTTTATTGAGCCTGGCAAGCCTGATGGGGCCCCCTAGTGGCATGGGGCCCTCGGGCAGTGCCCGAAAGTCCCAATGGTCAGTCCGCCCCTGAGAGAACACTATAGTACTGCTGTTTTCTTGTCCAAAGCTGTAGAATGAAGTAAAACCACGTACACACGATCAGTCCATCCGATGAGAACCGTCTGATGGACCATTTCCATCGGTTAACCGATGAAGCTGACTGATGGTCCATCGCGCCTACACACCATCGGTTAAAAAAACGATCGGGTAAGAACGCGGTGACGTAAAACACGACGAAGTGCTGAAAAAAATGAAGTCCAATGCTTCCAAGCATGCATCGACTTGATTCTGAGCATGCGTAGATTTTTAACCGATGATCGTGCCTACTAACGATCTTTTTTGACCTATCAGTTAGGAATCTTTTGGTTAAATTCAAAACAAGTTGGCTTTTTTTTAACCGATGGATAACTAACCTATGACACCCACACACGATCGGTTTGGTCCGATGAAAACGGTCCATCAGACCGTTCTCATCGGTTTAACCTATCATGTGTACGCGGCCTTATGCCGCGCACACACGATAATTTTTCAGCATGAAAAAAAACATAGTTTTTCAGCATGCCCACAAAACGATGTTTTTCCATCTCTTTATAATTAAAAACAACTTTGCCCACAACCATTGTTTTAAAAAAAATGATGAACAAAGCATGGTGACGTACAACACATACGACGGCACTCTAAAGGGGAAGTTCTATTCGCCTTGGGGCTGCTTTAGCTGATTCCTTGTTAGTAAAAGACGATTTGAGCTTTTCTGTCTGTTACAGTGTGATGAATTTACTTACTCCATTATGAACGGTAGTTTTACCAGAAGGAGCGCTCCCGTCTCATATCTTGCTTCTGAGCATGCGCGGGTTTAAAATGTTGTTTTAGCCCACACACGATCATTTATTACAACCCGAGAAACGACATTGTTTAAAACGACGTTAAAAAATACAGCATGTTCGAAAAAAATTTTGTCGTTTTTCAGAACCTGAAAAATTATGTGTAGCCCACAAACAACGTTTTTTTTTTTCATGCCGAAAAATTATTGTGTGTCCTAGACTAAGCTGCTACTGCAGTGCTTAATTGCAGTGAAAAATTTGAAATCTCTGGCATGAGTATCTAGATCACACATATGTTCTCCAACTCTTTTAAAGTGGAATTTCACTTTCCCAATCAACATCGACTATTTTTAATCCTTATGTTGCTAGCATTATTAAATACATAGGAAAGTATATTGTATTTACTTGTTTTAAACAATTTGTATTACATGTATTTAGTTACTTTTTCTAATTTTCATGCTTAGGCAAATGATGTCATACATCCCAGGAGCCTTCAGATGGGGGGGAGGTGTTCTCAACTAAGAACACCTTCCTGTCTTTATGGGTGAGCTGGATCCCAGGAAGTAGATGCTACATGAATCATCTGCCTTTACTCAAGATTGCCACAACCTGAAATGCTAGGGGGGGATCTATATAATTTCTCTGCAAATAAAGCATGCAAACATTGATGGGTGGGGGTAGTTTTCTTTGAATAATAAAAATGTATTATTATTATTAGACAATCAACATATACAAACAATATGAAGCAGCGCTCCTAAAACATACAATGAAACATGCTGTGATATGAAAAAGTCCACAGTTCATATGTAAAAATGGTGATCAGAAAGGAAATCCCAAAGTAGTCCGTGAAGAGAGAGGAGGGGATAAATCTTATATGTATCAGCACCGAGCAATTCCCTTTAGTCACTGCCACCACGTGCAATAGTTAAATGTAACTCTTACCAGACAGCGCTGGGTGTAAAGCGTTGTATTATAGCACACATCACAGCCTGAGATAATCCAAAACCACTCCTCTTTTTAGATATCAGCTCGCATGTGTAAAAGAAAGCAGATATTGGCACATAGCGTAATTCCGTGGGGTTTATTATTTAAAAGCATACAAAGTAAGAAATGCACTTACAATATTGTAGATTTGATTAGGCATATATCAACTTGATCATCTTTCATTGCAGCTGGACACTGGCGCGGGCACACAGAGCGGTGTTCACCGCTTAGTTCAGTTACCTCCCGTTGTGTTAACACACGCCGGCGTCGAGCATCGTGATGACGTCACTAAGATAGACAGTCGTCTCAACCAACCTAGACGCGTTTCGTCATAGGATTGACTTCATCTGTGGGTGTGGTTGTACGACTGAGTGTATGGTATTTATACGCTGTCCTGCTCACTGCTAATTGGTGTGCTGGGATACGGGCGTTGTTTTCCACCCGCCCTAACCATTCACCTCTATTTAGCGTGCCATATGTATGGTGATGCGGATGCTCGTTCTCTGCCCCCTACTGGGCTTAGAGATAATTGCATCTAATATCAAGAATCCTGGGAAGGACCCATAATTCACCTATTAATATTAACTTGATCTAAACCATATCTCTATGTGAATATATTCTAATAATAGCATCCCATACAGTCAAATATACAATTACACCTAAAAATCAATTTAAAATACAGTATATAAAACAGCATATAAAATAATTCATTTCAATGCAGTATGTAAACGGATAATTAAAAAAATAAAAAATAAATAAAATAAAAAACAACATACTATTAAACTAATAATCACTGATAAAGCAGTTCACATCTAACTCCACATTCATACCCTTAGGAGTTAGAGTGTCCATAAAATGTATCCATCTTGTTTCACGTTTGGATATTTCTCTTACTAAATTGGATCCTCTCCAATTAGGATGGATACAATCAATTCCCCAATATTTTAAACAGGATGGGTCTTTATTGTGAATTTTTTAAAAATATAAGGAAACGCTGCGATATTTAAATCCAAGTTCAATGTTATGTATATGTTCTGCTATCCGTATTCTTAATTTTCTCTTAGTACGACCTACATAAATGAGATTGCATGGACATTGCAGGACATATACAACATGCGTGGAATTACATGTGATAAATTCGGTGATATTACACGTCTTATTATTTCCAGTTGAGACGAACTCTGACAGACCTCTAATTGGGTTATTAACCATTAGGCAGCAACTACATTTCCTGCAAGAATAGAACCCTGTGATCTGCCAGCACATACTTTTCTTTTTAGGTGGGTCCAACACCTTTTGTACTACTTTGTCTCCAAAGTTAGGTGCTTTGCGATATATGAATTGAGGTGTGATTGGTAATGTCTGGTGGAGTACTCTGTCCATACACAAAACATGCCAATGGCGTTTAAATATTGTTTCTATATCTCTATATTGGCCATGAAAGTTGGAGAGAAAACTCCACTCTTGTCTGGAATTTTCTTTTCCAAAAAGCACGCTTCTCTCGGGGTGTCCTCTAGTTCTTTTACAATTTTGTCAAGGTTATCTCTATTATATCCCTTTTGTATAAATTTCTCTTTTATGGTTTCGGCATGGGTAATAAAGTCATCATTGTTAGTACAATTTCTTTTAACCCTCATCAGCTGGCCTTTTGGTATATTTCGCAGCCTATTTGGGTGATGACCACTAATTAGTGGCAGATAACTGTTTCTGTCAGTTGGTTTAAAATAGATGCTAGTTAGCAATGATGAACCCTGTAATCTAACATCCACATCCAGGAAATGAATATGTTCTTTACTGTATTCATATTCCAATTTAATGTTGTTATGGTTAGTATTTAGTTCTTCCAAAAACGACACCAGTGATGTTTCGCTGCCTTCCCAGATGAAGAACAGGTCGTCTATGTATCTTCTGTAAAACAGAAGACCATCTTTCTTATTTAGGAAAACCGACTTGTCCTCCCACTCCCCCATAAAGAGGTTGGCTATACTGGGGGCAAACCTAGCCCCCATAGCCACTCCCCTTTTCTGGGAGTAAAACTCTTGATTGTACCAAAAATAATTCAGAGATAAACAAAAATCTAGTGCCTGCCCCAAAAAAACTTGTTGCTCGTATGGTAAATCATCTCGCTTGCATAACGCCCAATTGAGGGCTAATAATGCGTCATTATGCTGGATGATTGTATAGAGTGATGATACATCAGCTGTTACTAAGTGGATATTAGTTTTCCCTGTTAGATCGATCTCCCCAATGAGCTGTAGAAAGCTCTTTGTGTCCTTCAAATAGGCCCTAGTTTTTAGGACACTGGCTTGCAGAAACGTATCAAGGTATTGACCTAATCTTGCAGTCACAGAGCCTATAGAGTTAACAATGGGACGTGCTGGGGGTTTAACAGAGTCTTTATGCACTTTAGGTAACGTATATATAGTTGGGACTCTACAGAAACTGGGTGAGAGATATGTATACTCTTTTTTATTGAGTACTTTCTTTTTCCTCCCCATGTCAACCAATTTTTGTAACTCAGCATGATATGCATTCGTTGGGTTATTTTTTAATTTGACATACGTCATTGTTTCAGACAACATATCAGTGAGTTGTAAGTCATAGTAAGCTTTATCCAATATAACTACTCCTCCCCCTTTGTCTGCTGGACGTATAATCACATTGTTTCGTTCCTGTAGTGACTCGATGCCTTCCTGAATATACATGGGATTAATATTCTTTTTTATCTCCATTTTGTCCAGGTCTTTGATGCCGCGTACACACAATAATTTCTTGTGATGAAAAAAAACGACGTTTTCTGTGAAGTAAAAAACGACGTTTTTGAAACGTCACTTTTCAAAGACGATGTTGCATACACACCATCGTTTTTTTCACAAAAAGCGAGGTTACGTTCACCACACTTTTCCATTGAAGCTCCCTTCATAACTAGCTTCTGGGCATGCGCGGGTTGAAAAACGTTGTTTTAAACAACGTTTTTGCTACACACGGTGACTTTTTGTGAAACAAAAAACGACGTTTTGAAAAACGACACAAAAAATTCAAGCATGTTGGAATTTTTTTGTGGTCGTTTTTTTTTTAAGACAAAAAACGACGTTTTGCCCACACACGATCAATTTAAATGACGTTTTAAAAAACAATGTTTTTTTTCATCGCAAAAAACGACCGTGTGTACGCGGCATGAGAACTAGATTTTTGAAAACATCTATATGTTGGTTAGCAGCATTTGGGGGGTTGAACAGGGATCTATTTTTCAGACCGCTGTCGACTCCCGTATTATTAGTGCTTACTATATAGTTGTTATTTGGACCCTTATTCAAAAAATATTTTTTAAGATTAAGCTAACGAATATACTTATGGATATCCATATATACCTCAAATTTATTGAGGGATTTTTTTGGAGCACATTTAAGTCCTAGATTAAGTATATTTAATCCCTATGAGTCAGTTGGACCGAGCTTAAATTATATATTCCCGTTATTCCATCCTTCTTTTTTTGTTGTTTATACTGGATCCTTCTCCCTGCTCTACTACCCCTTCTTCCCTTACGTGTGGTACTGGGGGGTGGGGGTGGTGGTAAGAGTCTTGCGGAGGTCTCCACCATCCTTGGTGGTTCTGGGGTGGGTATGCATTCCCTGGAGGTCTCCCTCTGTATGTCTGATTGCCCCTGTGTCCCCGGGATCCTCTCTTGCCCCGTCCTAAAAAAGGACGTGGAGACCCAGTATTGTTATATTTGTCATTGTAGGCCAATGGTCCGAATCTATTGTTAGTAATAACTGGATATTGATAATTATTATATGGTATGTTATGTCCTCCCCTCACATTAGGACGACTTGATCCACCTCTGCCTCGCCCTCCCCTTCCTCTATCATTCTGAGGGCGGGGAGTGAGGTTACCAGTGTTAACAGGGGATCTGGGTGTGTCCACATATTCATTTCTTGTTATGTCTTGTGAGGTACTGGCAACATCGGTATTAGTATTTGTGATAGTATCCCTGACTGGGGCTATCTTACTTTGCCATAGATATATTAGACCACTTTTAAAGTCTCCTGCATCTCGATGGTATTTTTTGACTTTTTTCTTTTGGGTATCTTTATCTACTTTATCTAGTTTTTTATTTATATTACTATTAAATTCAGTCCATTGTTGGGTCCCTTTGATAGGTTATAATTTAGTATTTAAGTCATTAATTAAATGTTCTAATTTGGCCATCTTTTTCCGTTTACGTTTTAAAACTAATTCTTGTCATTTAAACCCTACTCCATTAAAAAATTCTAACCACTCTACCCTAGATTCGGTGTCATCAAGGCCATCCTGGGGGGTTACCTCCCACCTGAGGCTTCTGACAATGATATTATCCCTAACATATTGTTCCATAGTGCAGATATCCCACCAAGTTCTTATCTGCTTCTCTGGGATTATTATTATTACTACTAATTTTACTTATAATTTTACTTTATAAGTGCTATCTGCTTCCCTAAGCGCTGGGTTTTCTAGGAAGGGCCTCCTGTATTTTGTTTGAGTATTATTATTATTATTATTATTATACGGAATTTATATAGCACCAACAGTTTAAACAGCACTTTACAACACAAGGACAGACAGTACAGTTACAATACAATTCATTACAGGAAGAATCAGCGGGTTCTGCTCGTTAGAACTTATAATCTAGGAGGGAGTGTTAAGTGATACAAAAGGGGGGAGGAGGTGATGGTAAGCAGTTGTTAGCTTGAAGCAGGATAAGCTGCTGCTGAAGAAATTGGTTTTCAAGGGTTGTCTAAAAGCAAACAGAGTAGGAGATAATTGGACATATTGGGATAGGGAGTTCCATAGGATGGGAGATGCTGGGGAAAAGTCCTGAAGGCGAGAGTGGGAGAAGGTGACAAGGGAGCTAGAGAGCACAAGGTCTTGGGAGGAATGATGAGAACAATTTTTGGTTGGTATTTTGAGACTAGGCTAATGATGTAGCAGGGGGAAGAGTTGTAGATGGCTTTGTAAGTTGTTGTTAGTTTTTTAAATTAAATTAAATTAATTGTTTTCTAATTGGTGCGACTCAAGTCACAGAAATAAAGGTTCTTGCACTACTTTGTTCCTATTCCGGTGCGACTTGTTTTCACATGGCTTTATCTGGTCGCATGACATTGCATCAAAAATTGCATTGCAAAGATGCATTGTAAATTGCGCAACTTTGGGGTTGCAATAGTGGAAACGGAGCCTAAGACATCAATTTATGGTTACATTATCGTACCAGCCTTTTTAGATTGCTTTGGTCTATTTGGTTGATTTATGTTTAAATGTACTTATTTGTGTGAATTGCTTGAAAGGGTAAACAAAAGTTAATAAGGAGTTATCCCTGTGTGTGCGTGGTTTTCCCCCCCCGAGTACTCTGTTTTCCTCTCACACTCCAAAGACATGCTGGTATATTAATTGGCTCCTTTCTAAATTGGTCATATTATGTGAATATATGAATGTGAGTTATGGATGTTAAATTGTAAGCTCCTTGTGGGCAGGGATAATAATAATAATAAAAAAATACATTTTACAAATATTCTGAAGCTGCAATAAAAGTTGTGCAGAGAGAAATGCATCTGGGTACTGTAAAGTACTGTGCAAGTCTGTTGTATGCATGTTTAGCAGTCGTCATCTGTTTTATAATGTGATATATATTGACATATGACAGATCATGGCATCTATAGTATTATAAATGAGAGCTTCATTCAACAACTGACTAAATATAACTCATATTGTGAACAGTGTAGCCATGATGGATTTATGCAGCAATGTTACTGTAACATACTTTGTACACAACTAATGTTCTTCTAAGTAGATAAATTGTACTTAAAGTGATTATAAACAATCACATTGTAGAACAACCTATTCAGTTTAAATTTACATGAAATGAAAGGAAAAACATTTCTGTAAAGGTATAAAAAATATATAAAAAACATTTTTTTTCCTTTTTTTTTTTTTTAAAGTGATCACATTCCCTCTGTTTTGAGCTGCATAAGAGCTGATAGGGGAAAATCAACAGTATTCTGATCTTCGGAGTGAATGTCTGTGCAGGAGGGAGTGGGATGGGTGGGGGTTTCTGTGCAAGACTGATTATTGGAGGAATGCAGGCTGAGTTCCCAGCATGGCTAGAGAACTGACAATGGTGTGTTCTCCTGGTTAGTGTGGTCAGTTTCTAATAGGAAAGCAGAGGGACTGTCAGGCGGCGTACACACGACCGAGGTTCTCGCTGGAAACCAGCGAGAACCTCGCTGGAAGCTGCATACCTCGGCCTTGTGTACGCTCTCGGCGAGCTTCCCGTCGGGAAGCCCGTCGAGCAGAAATAGAGAGCACGGTCTCTATTTGCTCGACGGCCCGCCTGGATGAATGGCTGGTTGCCATTCCCGATGGGCGGGTCGCCGATTTCGACGGCCGGCAGGGAACCTCGACGGGCGGAACGATGTGTTCTGCCCGTCGAGGTTCTCTGCCGTGTGTACACGGCCTCAGGAACACCAGGGATTTCAAACAAGAGAAGCAATACAAAGAGAACAGTATACTTTTTTCATACAAGTACATTATACAGCAGGCACATATCAGGAATATGGAATGCTGGGGGTAACAAACCCTTTAAGTATTAACTACATCCCTAAAACGGACCTGTGTTTGAAAAAAAAGGTCATGAATGTTAAAAAATAATAAAAAAATAATAATATATATATATATATATATATATATATTATGCATGCAAAACAGACAATAAAACAGACATTTCACCCAAAAAAAGCTTCATACATGGACCCTATTGTCTATATAGATATCCAATCTCAGCTGCAGCGTCCTTACCCGCTGCCATGGAATTCCATTGTAAATTGTATTTGGAGTGACACATTCTATTCTATTCTATCTGTAAATGATGGGTATTTCTGCGCTAACCCAATGGATAGTGGACAGCTGCTACATAAAAATGTGACAAAGATTAGTGAAACAAGGTAAGTGAATAAATGTAGCGCTTAAAAAACGAATAAACAATTTGTAATAGTGGATCTCAAATATAACAAAACATATATAAATTAATGGAAACATGATGAATTTGTGTAGTAAACACAAAGTCTAACAGAAATGGTTGTTGCTCAGAAGTGAAGCACAATAACTAGGCAAACCAATGAAACATCAGGGATAATGTATCTTCTACCGGAAATGTGGGGTATGCACTCTTGGTGGACTCGAATGTTGGTGACAATGAGTCAATCGAGCAAAGAAAACCAGGATCAGCGGACTTCCAAGACGATCTTAGGAACCCAGACTACTCCAGGAACGACTTTGGGTAGTTATACGAGTAACTGTGAAATTGGAACACCGAATCTGAGCAACAGGATGGAAAGACCAAAAAAACTAATCGGTGAGGATATAAAGTGAGAAAAAGTCTCCACGTGGTATAGATCAAAAAGGGTAGGTTTTATTGAATAAAAACCAACATACATCAATAAATATAACATTTGTGATCACAAAAGATACAAATCTATTTACTGATGTATGCTAGTTTTTAATTCAATAAAACCTATCCTTTTTGATCTATACCATGTGGAGGCTTTTTTTCCCCCAATGAGAGTTATTTTGGCCTTTCAATACGGTTGCTCAAATTTGGTGTTCAAACTTCACAGTTACTCGTATGACTCCCCAAAGCCGTTCCTGGAGTGGCCTGGGTTCCTATGATCCTGTTTTTTTTTTTTGTCTGATTGACTCGTTTTCACCAACATTCGAGTCCACTACTTCTGGTAAGAGTGCATACCCCACATTTCTGGTAGAAGATACATTATCCCTGATGTTTCATGTGTTTGCCTAGTTATTGTGCTTTACTTTTTTTTTTATAAAGGTTTCTTTTATTAGATCTTTCCAACATTACAAACAGATAAATAAATACACATTATTTAAAATAACAAACATTACACAAACACACATACACAATCTCAATATAACCCCTTAATAGAATTTAACTTGGATTTATATTAATTGTTGTTATTAAAATAACATATCCCCTTACAGTATCTCCTACATATCATTCCCAGTCCTATTCCTTCCGAGAGGGAAGAAGGAAAGGGAGGGATAGAGAGATACTGGGGAAAATAAACTTGGCCCCCTCTTCAAGGAGATAAAAAAAACAAAAAAAAAACGTATCTAAATAAGGTGTACATTTAATAAACCGTGATAAGCCGAGATCATGATGATCACGGCTTATCACAGAGCATTGCCGGTTTAAGAAAGCAGTAGTGGTCCAATATCTGCAATTGATGCTTGAAATTGGGAGTATTCTTAGCAATGCAAGAAAAGAGAGAACAGGGGCAAAACTCATGTCAGTTAATTGAAAAATAACATATTAACATTCTTTTTTTAGAAGGAAAATATGGAATACTGCAAATTAATATTTATATAGGTGGCAAGCTCTCTGAAGGCTTTTTCTATGCCAGTTTCAGTAATTATTATACCATGCAGTAACAGTTTAGGTAGTCATCCATGGCTCATTGAAAGGTGCATTGTCCTTTCTCAGCTGTAAATGAAGATACATTAAATACCAGTATACTTCCAGAAGGAAGAGCTGCTAGAGAAATATAAATGTCAGGGAAGCTTTATTTTTGTCTCCGTTAATCTTTAAAATGAATGAAAAATACCCAGGGGACTACTTTATTTCCTTTAGTAAAAATAAAACACACTTGTAAGAAGGAAGGTATATAACCTTTTCAACCCAGTAAATAAAAGTTAAATATTGGAAGTGTCAATGTGCCTGGAGGGATGTAATTTGTGCTCAGCTTGGTTGTATTTCCCCAGAGACACTTCAAGAAATTCAAGTGCTTGTGCCAAGCAGGTGGTACATTAGTAACTTCTATGAAAACTCACACTATAAATACCTTTATTATATATTATTCTCATAGCTCCTTGTTTGCTTTAGGTACAGAAGAAGAGTGGCTTACACCAAAAAAATTGCTAATGGCAAAACTGTTTACCCTTTGTAAAATACGACCTAATAACCGTTTTGAATTTGGCATTCATTTTTATATGCCCATCAGCTGTTTTTTATCTGTGCCCATTTTCGTGTCATTGTCAGTTGGAGCTTTGGGTATTCAAGCTACCTTTTACATGTTCAGGCATCTCTGGTGACAAAAACAAATATTTAACCAAGTACATATGGCAAGATGTGCAGGGAGTGGAAGATTGTTTAAATTGGGAACCTCGTCTTTATAAATGGCAGTTAACCACTTAAGGATCTTGCCTGTTTTTCAGACTCGGTGTTTACAAGTTAAAAAAGGTTGTTTTGCTAGAAAATTACTTGGAACCCCCAAACATTATATATATATATATATATATATATATATATATATATATATATATATATATATATTTTTTTTTTTTTCTAATACCCTAGAAAATAAAATGACAGTCATTGCAATACTTTTTGTCACACCGTATTTGTGCAGCGGTCTTAGAAGCGCACTTTAAAAAAAAATAAAAAAATGTTGAATTAAAAAAATAAGACAACAGTAAAGTTAGCCCAATTTTTTTATATTGTGAAAGATAATGTTACGCCGAGTAAAATGATACCCAGCATGTCACGCTTAAAAATTGCGCCCGCTTGTGGCATGGTGTCAAACTTTTACCCTTAAAAACCTCCATAGGCGACATTTAAAAAATACTATAGGTTGCATCTTTTGAGTTACAGAGGAGGTCTAGGGCTAGAATTATTTCTCTCGCTCTAACAATTGTGTCAATACCTCAATTGTGTGGTTTGAACACCGCTTTCATATGCGGGCGCAACTCACATATGTGTTTGCTATTGCGTGCAAGCTCGTTGGCGCAGGGCACTTTATACAATTTTTTTTTGTTTTCTTATTTATTTTAATTGATTTTATAAATTTTTACACTTTTTTTTTTTTTAATGGATCACTTTTATTCCTATTACAAGGAATGTACACATCTCTTGTAATAGAAAAAAAACATGACGGGTACTCTTAAATATGAGATCTGGGGTCAAAGACACCTCAGATCTCATATTTAGACTGAAATGCAAAAAAAAATTAAAAAAAAATTAATAATAATTTGTCATTTGAAGAAATTACAACAGAAAAATGTGCCTTTAAATAGCATGGGCGGAAGTGACATTTTGACATCGCTTCCGTCCTGCTATGCTATAGAGACGGGTGGGGGGTCACTTGTATCCCAGCCTAGCAGGACACAGGACCCGATTGCCTCCGCCGCTGCCGACGGTTCTGGTAAGCGGCGTAGGGCGTGGGACAGTGGCATGAGGGGCCCTCTCCCCTACTGCCGATAATGGTGATCTTGTGGCGAATCCACCGTGGAGACCACGTTATTGTTTCACAAGACCGGCCACGATAAAGATGAATATCTCGGTTGTGGCAGCTGTTACCGAGGTATTGAATTTTAAAGTGACATATATATATGTGAGGCGGTATCGGTTTGTCCCCAAATGGCCCATGGACAGAGAAGTGCTGCCCCTAATTCTCAGAGTCTGAGGCTTGCTGAACAGGGAATAACAGTTAATTAAACAGTTATCTTGTATTATCTGAATTGATTTCTAGTTTAATTATTTGGTTTTATCCATTCTCTGCCCAGAAAGCTTAACCTGGCGTAATTTTGGTGACCTTGATTACTCCAATATGCAGACATAAAGCTGAACTCCAGTCAAATATAGAGGACAAAAACATGTATGCAGCCTGGTGCAATTCCCTGTACAACAGATCTCAGATACAGAGAGAGAGAGGCAGCACAAAGATCCAGTCAGGTGTGCTGCAATATTCACATACGAACAAGTAGCATGCTGATAGAAGAGACCATAGTGATAGAGAGATGAGTTCATGAGTCTGTTTCTCCTTGCGCTGTCCAGTCACAGGATGGGGTCAGAAAGAGGGCTGTAGGTGTTGAACTGCAGCAGAGAAAGGTCAGGTCTCCTACCCTGCCAAGGCTGTGCTGTGTACATTTCTGAAAAAATACAAATCTTTTGGCAGGTAGATTATTATTAATACAAATATATTGTTTTATAAAATTTCTGTGTATATGCTTGGTTGCCAACGAAATCTAATAAGAGGTTTCCAGTTCGATATATTAGGGATGGTGTCAACAGTCACCCACATCTGAGGGACAAAATACAAGTTGGCAGATAAAATGTCTCCCATTTATGTATTTCACCTGTGTATTTTAAGGTTAGCCAGGAGTCCACTTTTAAATATTTGGTATTTTCACAAACTTCCCCTTGCATAGCCACAACACAATGATACTCCTTGTGTTAGCCAAGGATGATGCCACTGCAACAAAAGCTGTTTGTTAAGCTGTGCCTCATTTTACTGTTACATGGTACTTTAGCTCACTTTTTACATTGTGTAGAACAGTGGTTCTCAAACTTCTAGTGCTGTGACCCCTTGATAACATTTCCCAAGCTGTGGGGGCCCCTAACAATACAATTATTTTTGTAGCATTGGTTGTCAGCACCCAAGACAAGACAAGTCATTTGCACCCCTAACCCACAGACATGCAGCACTCCCTGAGCCCCTTCCACTCGTACAGTAATAAAACCCATTATGGTACATTTTTGGATGTACCACTTTCTTTCTCCTTTCTCTTTCCCTTTTATCTCTCTATATCCTGATTTCTTGTTTCCCCCCCATCCCTCTCTCTAGCCATCTTTGTTCTTCTTTCTCTTTATTCATTCTCTCAATTTTTCTTTGTTCCTCCCCCTCTTTTCCTCTCCTCCATGTATTCTCTATTTCTATTCCTTCTCTTACTCCTTGGTGGGGGCGTGGGGGGGTGGGATGAGTGGCAGCGCTGAAGGGAGTTTTGATCAGCCAACTTAGGTGCACTTGATCAAAGTCATCTGAGAACTGTAGTGGGGACTTTTAATGGCAACTATAATCACAGGTAGTGTTACTCACTGTAGAAAGAAAATGTTTGAACAGCCGCACTCTGGAAAAACCTTCTCGGTTGCCTTTATTTGGTAAAAGTAATCAAACACCGCACATCACAGCAAAAATAGGGGCATAAAGCTAGTGTTACTCACTGTGTCTTAGTGGTGTCTTGTAGCAGTGACACCTATGCCAAAATCAGGAGATAGGGTCTCCTCCAGCCCCTCTCACTTCACTTTCCTCATCAGACAGATGACCTTTAGTCTCTGCCCCAAGCCATGCCGTGAACTGATTGGGTGGCTGCAAAACGGCTGAGTTTACGGCCATGGGCTCCATGGACAGCCCTGCTGGGCGGCCGCAAAAAGGCTGGGTGTGCGGTGCAGGCTTCGGAACAGGCCAGGATTCGGTGACCCCTGGCAAATCATCATTCAACCCCCAGGTTGAGAACCACTGGTCTAGAGCATATTTTCTCATCCAGTGTTGCAGTATCAATTATTAATGTATTAATTTCCTAGTTTGATGTAGTATTAAAACATTCAAAGCATTTTTATTTATTTTTACCAACAAACATATATCCTGACAATGCAGAAACTGAATTTTGGGGAATTCATTTACAGTTCACACCAAATGCTAGACATCACTAACTGCTGATTTTTTTTATTATTATTTTTTTTCCATTCTTTATTGTTACTGTAAAATAGGTTCATTACGTTTCCAATCTGCATAGTATAATCATTTTATGCAGAGATAGAACATACATTTCCAATGTCTCCTAACAAATGCTTCCATTATGTGCCTCAGGAATAAGTTCCTCAAAGAGAGAGCTGATTCCTGCAGTACTATGTGTACTAAAGGCGTTCTCTGCCACGGTTCTATTCTTGATTGAAGACATGGCAATCTTTGCACATGTTTCAGTTATGAATAAATAAATAGAAGTGCCTTCAGGTAAGGCAACAGCTTCTTCAGTGGTCACAGGATATCAATCCCAGCCTGCAAAAAGGAAACTTCTGGCATGCAAGTTTCTTGGGTAGGTCAGCCAATTCTTGATTACCAAAGCAATGTTGGAGCCAACATATTGTTTTGCGTATTTCATTGCCCTATACAGTTTAATATGTGGGCTTAGAAAATGACTTTGGATAGCTATTTGAAGGACAATATCCAGTTGTAAAAAAAGAGCAAAACAGGAAGCTAGAACAGCTAGAATGTGTCAGTCTAAAGTAATCATTTGTCTGGCAGGGTTCATGATTGCAATGAGACAGAATCTGATGTCTGAAGCCTCATACACACACGATCAGACTTCCAGCAAACTTTTCCGTAGATTTTGGTCTGAAGTGCGTTGGCCGTGAGCTTATTCTGCATACTCACAGCACAACATTTTTAGCCAACATTCACCAAACCACGTGGTTATTCAGCTTTTTATCGCCACCCTTTGGGCAACTTCTGCTATTGTTGTCTGATGTTTAGCATTGGTTCTGAGCATGCGTTTTTTTGTACTTTGTACTTTAGTTGGACAGACTTGCGTACACACAATCGGATATACCAACGTAACAGATTTATTGCCCAACAGTTGGTGAGCATGAACAGCCAACTTTTGTTGTCGTTCGGCTAATAATTGTCGGATGGATCATACACACGGTCAGATTATCCGACACTACGCGTCCGTCAGACATTTATCGCCATATTGGATTGTGTGTACGAGGCTTAGAGACATCATAAAATAACTGCCAAAGACCACAACTCTTGGGCATCCTAATTTTTATCTATAAGAACCATGATATATATATATATATATATATATATATATATATATATATATATATATATATATATATATATAAATATGGATGAGCTTTATGTTTGGGTCAAACATGAGATCGAGTCAAACATTGGCTGTTCGCCCGTTCACCAAACAGCGAATAATTTGGGGTGTTTGCAGCAAATTTGAAAAGCCGCGGAACATCCTTTAAAAGTCTATGGGAGAAATCTAAAGTGCTAATTTAAAGGTTAATATGCAAGTTATTGTCATAAAAAGTGTTTGGGGACCTAGGTCCTGCCCCAGGGAACATGTATCAATGCAAAAACAAGTTTTAAAAAGCTCAGGTTTTTTTCGGGAGCAATGATTTTAACCACTTCAATACAGGGCATTTCCACCCCATTCCTGCCCAGACCAATTTTTAGTTTTCAGCGCTGTCACATTTTGAATGACAATTGCGCGGTCGTGCGACGTGACTCCCAAACAAAATTGACGCCCTTTTTTTTTACCACAAATAGAGCTTTTGTTTGGGGGTATTTGATCATCTCTGCGGTTTTTATTTTTTGTGCTATAAACAAAAGAAAAGCGACAATTTTGAAAAAAACACAATATCTTTTTGATTTAATAAATATTATAATAATAATATTAATTATTATTATTCTTATTTCTCAGATTAGGCCGATACGTATTCTTTGACATATTTTTGGTAAAAAAAAAAATACGCAATAAACGTATTTGATCGGTTTGCACAAAAGTTCTAGCATCTACAAAATAGGGAATAGAATTATGGCATTTTTATTTATTTTTTTACTAGTAATTAGCAATGGCGGCAATTATTGCAATCTTTTATTGTAATTAAGTCATTATTGCAATCTTTTATTGTGACATGACATTGCGGCAGACATATAAGACACTTTTGACACATTTTTGGGACCATTTACATTTATACAGCGATTAGTGCTATAAAACTGCACTGATTACTGTGTAAATGTGACTGTCAGGGAAGGAGTTAACACTAGGGGGCACTGAAGGGGTTAATATGTTCCCTAAAGTGTGTTCTAACTGTAGGGGCGAGGGGACTCACAAGGGGGGAGACCGATGTGTGTTCCTCTGTACTGGGAACACACATTGGTCTCCTCACTGCTGACAGGACATGGATCTGTGTGTGTGGTCCTGCCGTAATTGCAATCATGGGTGCCCGGTGGACATTGCGGCCTCCGGGCTCCGAGCAATGCAACAGGGGCACGCGCGTGCCCCCTAGCCCCCCGGGAAGGCAAGGATGTCATACGACGACCACCTGGAGGGAGGCTTCCCGCCGACGTCATTTTACAATGACTCGGTAGGGAAAGGGTTAATAATGCTTAAAGTAAAACAATAAAAGTTAAATATTACTTTAAATTTCATACCTGGGGGGTGTCTATAGTATGCATGTAAAGAAGTGCATGTTTTCTGTGTTTATAACAGTCTGCACAAAATGACATTTCTAAAGGAAAAAAAGTTATTTAAAACTACTCACGGCTATAATGAATTGTCGGGTCCCGGCAATACAGGTCAAAGTCATTGACAAAAAATTGCATTACTAGGCCCTTCAGGTCTGGTATGGATATTATGGGGAACCTTGTGGCAAAATTAAGTCAGAGTCAGAGGAGGTTTAGACTGGTATAAATTGTGACCATTGTCATATAGTGACAGAATTTAAAATATGTCATTAACACAATAATAATATAATAGCTCAGAGAGAAGAAAAAAAAACTAACATATTAGATGACTAAAAGTTATGTCTTCACTCCCCTTAACATCCCAACACCAGCTGGTGGTCCATTCAGGGTAAAGTGACAGTCCCTATTGAAGATAAATGTGATCCTTGAAATTTTTCCATATGTGGTGTGTTAACAGATTATGCTTCTTTAACGGTAGATCAACACATAAGGGTCATTTGAGCACGTAATAACAGATAAGTGTTTCTTTTAAATATTTTTTTTTCTCTTCCTCATCTGTTTCCAGCTACTGTTTTGTTCTGTAATCGTTCTGGTTGTTATGTTATTAAAACAATTGATATTAAAAGCATGGCACACAAACCACAAGACCCCAGGGGAATGCTGCCATAAAACTGCTAGTCAGATAGAGATATTTGCACAAAACACTTACAGCATACAATTTCTTGACTTCATGTCACCCACAAAGGTTACATAGTTTCTGTTATGTGACACTGGAGCAAATTACAGTTGGCCAGTAATACTACTGCTTGCTCTGTTTTACGTAGAATGTTGTACTCAGCCTATGTGCTTTTGTGGCTTATACAGTGGAGTGCACCTTCTCTTTTACACTGTATTAAATTCTGAATTTATTTGGTTGGTTGACAAAAAAATAAAAATAAATGTACTCCTCTTTATTTACTAAATTGCTGAAGGGGAAACACATTTATCTGTAGTGGAAGCTTGCCTGATTTATGTTTAAGTGAGCAATTTAAACATAATGCTATATATAATATTACCTAATGTACAGGCTTATTTTTCTGTTATTGGCAAGATTTATGAACATTATTTAAATTAATTTTTTGGTTTTAAGTAGAGTAGGTAAAGGTTCAGACCCTTATTAAATTATTTATTTTTTTCAGTTTCTGTTCTAGAGACACTGCAGGAAATTAGAGAACTTTCCAAAGTGAACGGAACTCCCATCTTAGAGAGTTGTCATAGGAATAGGTGTTCCCATTCAAGGTTTGTCCTTAACCTCCTTCTCGGTTGACCAATGTGCAGCCTTTGGGTGGTGTGAGGAGCTGAACTTGAGGTGTACGATGTCTATCAAGTTAACCAACTTTGTTCCAGATGTTAGGCCAGCATAGTAAAACCTTTCATTATGCTACTTCCCTGGAAGTAGTATCCAACACTTTAAATTAGGAAATGGTTGCTTCGCAAGAGTCTAAGGAATAGGTGTTTTGTTTTGTGGCAGAGACTTTTGCATCTAACTTCTGACAACTATGCATATTATAGAATCCAACGAGAGCGCCAAACAAACATCCAGGAGTCCAAGGTTCTTACTAATAAAATGTATTTGTGGCTATGAATCAATTTTATGAGTAAAACCTTGGACTCTTGGACATTTGTTTGGTGCTCTCATTGATCTGTATGTTTGTGGATTTTTAATTCTGGGTTCTTACCCTGTTTCTAAGAGGAGTCCCCATATTGTGAAGTGCTGCCAAACTGGAGCCAGTGAGCTCAGAGACCCTTCAGTGACCCTTCGGATTTTCTGATGGGATAACTGCGATGAGAGCTTTTGGCCAGGAATTCCGGCCGTGTGTATGCTCCCTCGCAGTTTTTGCGACAGGAAAACTGCCAAAAACCACTGGCAAAAAAAAGGGAACAGCTCTCTTTTTTCCCGTCCTGAAATTCCGAGCATTTGTACGAGGCATTAGAATATCTGAATCCATCTCTCTGTTTGTTCTTGTGTTTGAACTGTACAAATTGTGACTGCATTCCTAGGAATCACACAGATACACAGAGGTGGTTATAGTTTAGCTGAGAAAATCTTCAAGCAAGCACAGGAACACAGATGGATAACTTGAAGTTTGATCCCCAAAATAAACACTGTATGGCTTGCTGGACAGGATAGACATGCTACCATATTGACCATCTCTTTCCGCTTTGGTGATAATGGTCACCGGGACAAATAGAGGGGATCCATCTACCTAGTGTAAAGACCCCAAAAACATTGACAGGGGTTTAAACACTTATGCCGCGTACACACGGTCGTTTTTTGCGATTAAATAAAACAACGTTTATAAAACGTCATTTAAAATGATCGTGTGTGGGCAAAACGTAGTTTTATGTCTTCTGAAAAATGACAAAAAAAAAAAAATTCGAATATGCTTCAATTTTTTATGATGTTTTTCAGAATGTTGTTGTTGTTGTGTCACAAAAAATGATTGTGTGTACGCTAAAACGACGTTTAAAACAACGTTTTTAAACCTGCGCATGCTCAGAAGCAAGTTATGGCGCAAGCTTGAATGGAACAGAGTGCCGTCGTACGTGTTGTACGTAACCGCGCTTTGCAAGACCATTTTCAGAAAACGATGGTGTGTAGGCAACGTTGTTTTTTAAAATGAAGTTTGAAAAACATAGTTTTTTTTCATGACAAAAAAACGACCGCGTGTACGCGGCATAAATCTGTCCAAGTCAAACATATATGCTTTGGCTATATAATTATTTAAATAAGTGAATCAATTGAATAGTCTGAATTGAGTTCATGCAAAAACTCCTTCTGTTCAATTAAGAAGTCTGCACAAACCCCTCGGAACATGTGGGGATGTTGTACAACACAAAGTCATGTAAGCAGGTTACAGTTCCATTCACAAGCACTGTGAAGAACCAGCTTGATTCAGAATATTATATAAAACTGATCAGAGAATATGTCAACCCAACATTTCATATTCCTGATGTGTGCCCCGCTGTACCATGTAAAAAAAAAGGACCACCCTGTCAGATCTCCACTCTCCCCTATGGGGGGATCGAATGAACATGGACCGATGACATTGGGTGTCAGCGAATGATAATCCGCTGACACCCGCTATCTCATAGGGATATGTGTATGTAAACAGATGAAAAAATGGACATATGGTCCGCTGGTGTGAAAGGGGCCAAGGCTGGGATAGCTAGGCGGGCAGGGTTGGCATTTTACTTATGCATTTGTTTGTATACACATGTAGTCCATTTGGACGTCAGCATATGCATGGGCATTCTACACTGTCTATGTTTGGATAGATATGAGAGCGAGCAAATGAATATATAGTCTGCCGGCTGTGCCGCTAACATGTCTCTCATACATTGTATATGTATGTATGTGTGGGTGTTTGTATTCTGGGTATTGCTTTAAAGGGAGTGTCTTTTAATCCAATTTTACTCATTTTTTGCGGTCTATGTACGTGTGTATCTATTGATATGCATGTGCACGTTACCTCTATATGCACGTGTGTATATATGGGTATATGCGTACGTTGTGCTGTAACATATACTGGACCTATGGACTATCGCTTCAAGCAGTTTTTATTTTTAAATCAAATTTTAATTAATTAATTATTTTATTTTATTATATATTTGAGCGAGCTCATGTTTGGTATTCACCTATAACTATAGATGACATTAACAAAATGACATCTGGTCCAGCCCATCCATTTCATGTAGGAGCAGGTGTGTGTTTACCCATGCAGGTGCTGACACTAATTCCACGGACGATGATAATGATGATATCTATATTTATGATTACATTTATGCTTATATTTTATTATATATATTTTTTTCATGACTATTTGGGAGCAAGGGCATGTGCTGAGAAGCCTTTGGTCTCTCATTTAGAAGCCCCATTCTGGCCTCCCGCCACTAGAGGGAGTACCGCTTTGCGACTCTATCCCCCGCAAAAACAGGAGAAATGTCACAGGGGCGGATGTGACGCTTCCACCCTATGGTGATGCTGGAACGCATTCACCTGCATCCTTTTTGTGATGCTGGAGCGCACTCGCTTCCTACGAGTCGGCGCCGTGGGCGGCGTGACGCACGTCGCGATGCGCCGTGCATCGCGCTGTCGTGTGGTACGCGCATGCGCAGAGAGGATGACGATGCCCGAGGCAGTGTAGTGCTGGAACGCAGCCACTTCAGAATAGGTGGCGTGCGTTCCAGCCCATGTGGATGACTTTGGGATAATGAAATGTGAAGGGAAGGAGGGCACTGCCTCAGGATATGTAAGGTATGTGCACTTTCAAAGATAACACCTCTGACACCTGAAAATGGATGTATTTCTCCATACACCCTCATCCCCTCCCCCCCTTCCCTTCAAAATTGGCGAATCTTTGGATTATGGGATACCCATCGGTAAGACCATGCCAAGTCTGTGGGATATAGGGATCGTACATCCAAGGGTTAATTTTAAAATGGGGGGAGCTTTGCCAATAGACCTCCCTGTGGGCGGGGTGACCTGTGACCCTCTAGCACATGCTCTTTTCACCTCTCTGTGTATATGTGTGTGTGTATATATTCTGACAAGCTGCATAGTGAGGGAGCAGTGCAGACCACCGGGGCTCTGAGGAAAGGGGTACGCCCCCGAAACGTAAGCCTAGCCTGATTATCGGTCAGATACCTTTTTAGACTGAAGCAACCGTCCTGTTCTGCTGGCGCTGTTGGATTGTCTTTTAAAGCTTGTTTCTAACTCATTTTGTGAGTATAACTATTGATTTTAGTATTTTAATAAAAATTGTGCAACAGTATCACACTAGGTCGGTGCGCCCTCCATTCTTTTTTCTGTGAAAGGGGCCTAACACACAGACTGAAAGTGTGACTGGGATTCATTCACATACACAAGGCATCTGTTTTGGGAGGAAAAGTTGGAGTTCTTCTTTAACTGCTTGCCAACCAGGCGCCGTCATATTACTGCGGCAGGTCGGCACTGCTAGGCGAGAGCACGTAGCTCTACGTCCTATCTTTTCGGCCGCTAGAGGGCGCGCGCGCACGCCGGCGGCGGCCCGCGCCGGCGCGCGCGCCCCCGAGTCCCGCGCGCGTGCCCGGCGGGCGCGATCGCCGCCGTGCACGCGCGCTCGTTCATTACAGAGCGGGGAACGGGAGGTATGTGTGTAAACACAAACCTCTCGTTCCTGTCAGCAGGGAAACGCTGATCTCCCGTTCATACAATGTATGAACGGAAGATCAGTGATTTCCCCTTGTGTGTACAGTTAGAACACACCAGGAACATACTTAACCCCTTCCCTGCCCCCTAGTGTTAACCCCTTTACTGCCAATGGCATTTTTATAGTAATACAATGCATTTTTATAGCATTGATCGCTATAAAAATGCCAATGGACCCAAAAATTTGTCAAAATTGTCCGATGTGTCCGCCATAATATCGCAGTACCGAAAAAAAACGCTGATCGCCGCCATTACTAGTAAAAAAAAAAAATATTAATAAAAATGCCATAAAACTACCCCCTTTTTTTGTAAACGCTATAAATTTTGCGCAAACCAATCAATAAACGCTAATTGCGATTTTTTTTTTACGAAAAAAAATATGTAGAAGAATACGCATCGGCCTAAACTGGGGAAAAAAATATTTATTATAGCAAAATGTCAAAAATATTGCATTTTTTTCAAAATAGTCGCTTTATTTTTGTTTATAGCGCAAAAAATAAAAACCGCAGAGATGATCAAATACCACCAAAAGAAAGCTCTATTTGTGGGAAAAAAAGGACACCAATCTTGTTTGGGAGCCACATCGCACGACCGCGCAATTGTCAGTTAAAGCGACGCAGTGCCGAATCACAAAAAGTGCTCTGGCCAGGAAGGGGGTAAATCCTTCCGGGGCTGAAGTGGTTAAGGGTTATCTTTTACAAAAGGGAAATGTGAAAGAGGCACATCATGGAAGATGCCATTCTTTAACTCTGCAATAAAGGGCAATTTATTTTTTATGTTACGCTTGCATTGTCAGTGATTTAAACTGTCTGAGCCTGTTGCTTTTCAGTCCATCACATCTGGCATCTACATATTGCTGACTTTTAGATTTCAATTATTGGATTAGGACAATGCAAGCCAATAATTATTTGATACAGCAGTGACAGCGATACTTTTCCTGTAGTTGTCATTATTTTATTTTTTTACTCATTTTTCAGAATGTAATTGTTATTTTTGTATGGGTGTTCTTTGCTGATAAAAAGATTAGACCATCAAGATATAGAAAAAAATAAAGTGAACTTATTTATTAGCAACACATTGTAGGCATTAACTAAAAGGGCAGCATATACAATTTAGAGTTATTCAGACATGGGGTTTGAATTACTAAAGGCACATAGGTTAATCAGTTTGCAAGATCATTTTTTCATTTGCTTAGTTAAAGGGAAAGAATTCACTTAACAAAGAATGCCAATACGGGTGCAAGGTAAAATAAAATTGTATTTTTGCATGCACAGACAGTAATTGGATGATGGAAGTCAGCAAAGTTTTGCGTTTGTTTTTTGTAGGTTGAACAAACTATTGTATTTTGACAGTGACAAGACTTCCCCACATTTAAAATACACTGATCAGAGTGAGGACAATCCAACAGGGTGGTTGTACAGAAGTCGATTGGTAGATTGAACACATGGATTGAAATTTGGTCAGTCCCTGCTGAACCATCCAAATTTTGACCCATATATGGCCAGTTTAAAGGGGCTGCAAAGGTTTGTTTTTTATTTTCTAAATAGGTTCCTTTAAGATGTATTATTACTTTTAAGTGCATTGTTGGTTCACTTACCTTTTCTTTTGACTTTTGACTTCCCTTCTAAATGTTTTTTGTGTTTGTTTTCTTTGTCTGAATTTCTCACTTCCTGTTCCTCCTCAGTAAGCTGTTCTGGCTGACTAACCCCCAGCCAGAATGGCTCGGATGATGGGGGCAAGCTTACTGAGAAGAAACAGGAAGTAAAAAATTTAGACAAAGAAAAAAAACATTTAGAAGGGAAATTGAAGGAAAAGATAAGTGAACCAACAATGCACTAGCTTAAAGGAACTTATTTAGAAAAAAAAACCTTTACAACCCATTTAAGGTAAGGGAATATTAGCAAATCGACCCCATAGATTTAATGACACCATCTATTCAAGAGAGAACATCCTAAGACAATCTTATCCCATGAAGTGGATTTTAAGAAAGGTTCCTTCTCAGAAAAAAAAGTACAGATGACAGTTATGATAAGGAAAAAGACACACAGGTAGAGATGGAATGAAAAAGCTGCTCGCCCCAAATTTGCATAAAGAAAAGAGGAAGGTTCCCCAGCGGGGTTGTTAGGCAGAGGTTTCTCAATCCTTGTAGAAGTGGACATAAATAATTCTACATATCGTAAAGTTGCAGGTGAATGCACAATGTAGATCTCCGACGCGTTTCGACCGTTCGATCGGTCTCTTCAGGGGGACAGGCATTCTAAAATATAAATTATAAGGGTTCAAAAGTATTACAAAGCATAAAAACATACATCATGGTGGGTCTATCACAATGATATAATTACCGCTAAAACAAGGAATCAATCATGCTGGTCACCGCTAGGTAGCCAGGGGGGGGGGCCTGAGGCTGCCTCCATCCTCCCCAATGCGAAGGGCGGCCCATCCTCGAGGGCCTACAAGGAGCCAGAGTGTGGACACCCTCCAGAAGGTGGAGGAATCGGCACCTGCAATGGACACCCATAGAATTGTGTATGATTAGGAAGGATTAGATAAATCCATTCAACATAGCTGCCAAAGTGACAGCACAGCAGTGTATATGGCATTCAGGGGACTAGAGGCAGTTGTTAAGTGCCAATATAGAATAGATAACAGGGCAACTTGTAAAGTCCATTGGAGTTATTCAGTAAGTAAGGAGTATACAATAGTATAGAGCAGTAGTGAACTAAGTAATGTGTGAAAGGGGTTGGTGGTGTGAGTGGTAGGAGAGGCAAAGAAATGATCACCATTTTAGGAAAATTCCAATGTGGAAAGTTATTCAGTAAGTAAAGAGTATACAATAGTATTTGTAGTCCGAGTCTACACCGAGGAATGCGACACCCTAACTACCCAGGCCTGAGGTGTGCCATTAGCCTCGCTGGACAGTACGCCTATAAGTGGGCATACCCTGAAGTAATTATGAAGAAATGAATGAAGAAAATGATAACATGAAAAAAGGGGGAACGGGTGGGTGGGTACCCAGAAACCCCACCGACGTCGGAGATTAGAGGGGAGGAGGGATAAATAGCCCTCCGACTCCTCCTACAAACTCAGGCAGGCCTACGGCCCCGCCTTCCACTTGTAGTCAGAGTCTACACCGAGGAATGCGACACCCTAACTACCCAGGCCTGAGGTGTGCCATTAGCCTCGCTGGACAGTACGCCTGTAAGTGGGCAAAAAGACCCAGAAGTAGGTGTGATAAAAGAGTGGAAGGGCACGAATTATCTGTCTGGTAGAGAAAGCACGCCCTGACAGTCTCAAGAACGGCACCGATAAGCATCCATTACGACAGCAGAAAACCAGCGTCCCAAGAACCGATGATTGGAAGGAACCCCGAAACCAAACGACTGTCCCGTGCCTGACCGACTAAGCCTTCCTCCAAAAGCACAGACATGGGAACAACTGCTGGTGGCGAGAGGATACGTGGGGGAATGGAACAAGGGCCGCCCTGAGGAGCCCTGTGAAAGCAACACCATCCAATAGGACGCAAGACCAGTAACCCATGTCAAACACCCACAACCCCTGGCCTAACTATCCATACCTGGTAAGGGGACGTGAGAAGGAGAGATGCCAAAAATGGACAAACTGATAGGAGGGAAGGGGTATGAGAGCCGGCTACCCGAAAGATGAGTTGCTGATGTTAATGGACGAGGCCAACACGCAGTAGCAATATGCAACGATACAGAGACAGAACCAGACATGGTATGACACAACCTACCCGAGTAACTGGGACCCCCCCCCCCCATCAACAGGCTGGGCAATGGACAAAGAGCCTGGACTGACGGACCCGCCCCGACTATCTGGCAACCTATGAACAAGAGAACAGCCCCAAAGATAAGAAGCAACGACTCCATGGATGAGAACCCTAATAAAAATTGTCCTAGCAGGAACGGCCAGAACACGCTCAATGCTGGTATGTGACGTAGCTGGGACGGAATTGGACACAAACTGAAACGTACCGCCTACCCTGCTGCGGCCGGAAAAAGGAAACCCCTTGTTGACTTACCGCTCTGCTGAGCCAAGTACGGACCAACCCCTGAGTGACGGCGTACTGCCATGCTCTGTACCCCCACGTGGAGCAACCGGGATGCACCAGAATGTGTCGCCCCCGAAACGTGCCACACGCCCAACCCTAGGAAAACCGAAAGAAAAGACAACAGACAACAAAACATGAGACACCCCCCCTCCCCACTGTAGCTGCCTGGGCCAAAGATGTGAGCAGAAATGACCAGACCTCAGCGTGTGAATGAACCTGACGACAGATCCCACCCAAGTGTATGTGATAAGTGTAAGCAGTAAGCAAGCCCGAGTAACCTGCCGTGCAGACAGGTAATTAAAAACGACACACTCAAGGCGATGTACCCACAGACCGTGGTGGGTAGATGTATAGGCGTGAGAATGAACGTGCACGTATGACGTATGTTATACAGGGCGAGAAGATTGTGGTCAACAATCATTTAAAAAACGAAACCTCAGCCCGTATGGATCTGTAGACGTGACAGATCCTGAGATGCGCACCCTGGCTAACTATACCCGAAAGAACGGTATGACGAGACAAAGAAAACAAATAAAGCTACAAGGCTGTTAGTGTGCTGTGACTGCATAGCACCGACAAGCTATGTGACCAAACCACGCTGGAGTAGGACCCCCAACAGAAACACAACCCCCTCTGTGCCTACCCAAGTATGAAGACATGGCAGTGACGGAGGGACCCCAGCACGTCAATGAACCCGACGACCCCCCCCGTGAATAACGTGAGTGAGCGCAAGTGACCTGCTGCACAGCAGAACACTGAGGACCCGTGCACCCACAGACCGTGGTGGGTAGTCCTGCCCGTGAAATTAAACCCAATGCATAGTAAGACGTGACATGACAGGCGAGAAGTTTGAGGTGAACAATCACCTGGAAAACGAACCCTCAGCACGAATGGATCTGTAGATGTGACAGACCCCGAGATGCGAGCCCTAGCCAACCGGACCAGGAAAGCAACCTATGAAAAATAATGAGACATGGAAACGAACAAAGCTAGAACGGCCACTGGTGCAAGCTGAACCTGCGTGACGACAGAAACACGCCATGACAGAAACACGCCATGACAGAAACACGCCATGACAGAAACACGCCATGACAGAAACACGCCAAAGACTGAGCTGCTGTGCCGAATACTGACAACAGAGCGGTGACAGTGAAAATGCTCCACGACAGAAGCATGATGCTGACAGCACCGCTATGACATGACAGGAAACATACAGTGACTGCAACCGCTGTGACAGAACATGCTACGACAGAAACATACTACTGACAGAACCGCTGAGACAAAAAGCATACTGACAGAACCGCTGAGACAAAAAACATACTGACAGAACCGCTGAGACAAAAAGCATACTGACAGAACCGCTGAGACAAAAAACATACTGACAGAACCGCTGAGACAAAAAACATACTGACAGAACCGCTTGCGACAAAAAACATACCGACAGAACCGCTACCGACAGAACCGCTGAGACAAAACATACTGACAGAACCGCTGAGACAAAACATACTGACAGAACCGCTGAGACAAAACATACTGACAGAACCTGCTGTGACAAAACATACTGACAGAACCTGCTGTGACAAAACATACTGACAGAACATGCTGTGACAAAACATACTGACAGAACATGCTGTGACAAAACATACTGACAGAACCTGCCGTGACAAAACATACTGACAGAACCTGCCGTGACAAAACATACTGACAGAACCTGCCGTGACAAAACATACTGACAGAACCTCCCGTGACAAAACATACTGACAGAACATGCCGTGACAAAACATACTGGCAGAACCTGCTGTGACAAAACATACTGACAGAACCTGCTGTGACAAAACATACTGACAGAACCTGCTGTGACAAAACATACTGACAGAACCTGCTGTGACAAAACATACTGACAGAACATCCCGTGACAAAACATACTGACAGAACATGCTGTGACAAAACATACTGACAGAACCTGCCGTGACAAAACATACTGACAGAACCTGCCGTGACAAAACATACTGACAGAACCTGCCGTGACAAAACATACTGACAGAACCTGCCGTGACAAAACATACTGACAGAACATGCCGTGACAAAACATACTGGCAGAACCTGCTGTGACAAAACATGCTGACAGAACCTGCTGTGACAAAACATACTGACAGAACCTGCTGTGACAAAACATACTGACAGAACCTGCTGTGACAAAACATACTGACAGAACCTGCTGTGACAAAACATACTGACAGAACCTGCTGTGACAAAACATACTGACAGAACCTGCTGTGACAAAACATACTGACAGAACCTGCCATGATAAAACATACTGAAAAGAAACATACAATGACATCCCACCAACCCCCCCCCCCCCCTGACAGAACCGCTGAGACACAGGACAGAGTACTAGCAGAGGCTAACAGGATGGGTGGACGGACGTGTGTGTCCCCCCCCCCGGCGCAAGCACCGGGCGGCCTCCTAAAAGGTAGACTGAGCCCCGCAGCATGGCTAGATGTGCGCCCCCCCAGCACTGGGAGAAGCGGGAGGCCACAAGCCAGATGAGCCTGGCAGCGTGTGAGAGCGGGTGGGTGTGAGGTCCCCCCCCGAGCCCTGGGAGAAGCGGGCGGCCTCCTACAATGCCCGATGGCGCTCAGGCAGCGTGGGTGAGCACATGGAGGGACGCCCCCCCCCCCTCTCCGGCGTGAACAACATCCTGCAATGTGGTGGACTGATGCCGGACAGAGCCCTAGCAGTCACAAAGAGGATAGTGTGGAGTGGGCGGGTTGACAGACTGACGGTCCACCCATCCCCCCCCCCGGCGTGAGCACAGCACTGCTGCACTGAGCTCCGGGCGGCCGACCCCTCCATGCTACCGGATGGCGCCCAGGGAAAAGGATGTCTGCAGAACCCCCCCTTCCCCCTGACCATGAGACACCTGCATCAGCTGCTGCTGCTGCTCCACACGAAGACCGGAAGTGACGTGCAATACCCAGAAACCCCACCGACGTCGGAGATTAGAGGGGAGGAGGGATAAATAGCCCTCCGACTCCTCCTTCAAACTCAGGCAGGCCTACGGCCCCGCCTTCCACAAAGCAGTAGTGAACTAAGTAATGTGTGAAAGGGGTTGGTGGTGTGAGTGGTAGGAGAGGTAAATAAATGATCACCATTTTAGGGCAATCCAATGTGGAAAATGTGGAAAGATGTATGCATAATATATGAAGGAAGTGAGTACATGGTGTGAACACCTGTGTATATTAGAGTGATACTTATTGGAACATTCACTTAACTTCTTATAGAGAACCTGTCAGGAATGAGTTTCTCTTGCATTTCACATTTGTCTTCATATTGAGCACCCTAAAAAAACTTTGATCTGTATATTTTAGTGCTTGATGGTGCTTGAGGGATTGGCTTCTTACCCACTTACTCTCTATGTCTTATTGGCCAGTCACTATGATGGCTTGCTTCATAGGCCAACTTTGAGGCACACAGAACTGGAGGGAGCAAGGCTTGGCTCTCAACCAGAGGAATGGGTCAAAGTTGTGTACATGGAAACCCAAGGGGGCGCCTGATAAATTACCAGCAAGTTTAAACACATATTTTTTAGATAAATTGATCTAGTACCTTAAAACCTGGATAACTGAACTATGCAGATCTTACCATCAGCGCCGAGACTTGAGCAATGTATATGTCACTGTCTGTCAGTGGAACTTTCTGGACAGGAAAACAGGGAAGCATCTATCTACACCAGAATACATTTAGTTTTTTGCAAGTCATGTCATTATTTAGACACAGTAAGTTGACCGTCCGGGATTGCTTGAAAATTGTGCTTCCAATCACCAACAGTGTTCACCACGTGGGGGGAGAAAGAAAGTCCCCTTTGGGGAAACACTTACCAGATGGTAATAATCAGAAAGCCCATCAATACATCTCCTTTAGTCACCGTCTCGACCTTATTACTCTCCAGGTATATTGGATCAAAAAATTCGCAAGTGTGTAGGGAAAGAAAAAATATCTACATAGAGCAGTATCGTTTGATAACTTTTAATAGCCCAAAATAGATCCCCCTTACAAATGCATGCGTACCATAGTTAAATAAGTTTCAGGCAAAATACTGATAATCAAAATCAGTGTGTGTGTGTGAACTCTTCACTGGATACCTGAGGACCGCTTGGAAGGACTTCCTGCAGTTTCCTGGTTTCCTCCGTGTGGAGCGCACGCGTCACTTCCGGGTTAGGTGCTGAACAAACACGCTCTGACGTTTCGTCGTTTAGGACTTCTTCTGAGAGCGTGACTTGTTCAGTGCACCCCCCGGGGATTAAATAGGTTACAGACCGTCCTCAATGGGTACACGTCATACGCGTCACTTCTCTTCCCTGGCCGTGATTCGCTCAAACCTCGGCAACTCAGGGCGGAAGTGTCGCCGTCTGTATTGTACAACGCTACTGATGCCAGTCACTGCTCCCACCATACTGCCGCGCATACGATGTGTATCAGACCCGCAGCTAGTACGAGGGACAGCGCATCAGGAGCGTGCTCATACATTGCACCACAGACCATCCGTAACAAACTTCCAAATAGGCATTTATTGCCAGAAGTGTGCTAAACGGGGGAGTTTGATCTACAGTGCAATGGATATTACATACAATAACTATAAATTACTTTAAGATAAAATTTAGAAACTTGAGATTATACATACATGATATATCGTAAATATCCGTTAAAAAACGTTATATATAAAAAAACTGCTATATCCGAGTATGAAAACTATTATGAAAACTATTATAAAAAGTATAAACAAAACATATATATATATATATATATATATATAGCAAATTTGTTAAAATCTTATTAAAACATTGTTCAAACATTGTTAAAATATTCAACCAGTGAGATGTATTCACCAAGTCAATATAATTTGTATTCAGCACATTCCATTCAACACATTAAATGATGGGTATATATCCTAGCACACATCCCAGTGATAGAGAAACCATATGTATAAAAAATAACATTAAAAATTATATTAAAAATTATTATAATAATATATGTGCCTAAAATGTCTGATTATATAAACATCTAAATATAAATAAGTAAATAAATCTATATATATGGGTGTAGGCATACTTGTTGTACTCTTTGGACATATATCTTGAAAGTAGTTGTACCCCTATCGGGAGCTCCAAATTATCTTGTTGAATAAAACTTGGTATGTATACATTATGTGTTCAAGGATTTGTTCTCTTAGTTACTGCCGTAGAATAAGCCGGCCAGGATATGAGTGTGTTTGGTGATCTAGGATATCCTCCTGTTCTATACATGTATATATTATTTACATGATATGGACATTGTGCATCATATTTACAGTATCTTCTTATTCAGGAAAAATTTGCAATTAAACTATTCCTGCTGATTATAGACCCATTGTATGAACAATGGGCATTAATTCATTTGTGTGACCAATGTCAATATATGCATGGGTTTTCTAGTGAGATTTTTGTTGTTCCTCATTCTCACATTAAGTGTCACTAATAAAACAATTGATGTCTAATTCGACGTTCAAACCCTTAGGCGTTAAAACGTCTGTTAAAAAGATCCATTTCGTTTCGCATTTCGATAGCTCCCGAACTCGGTGTGAACCTCTCCAATGTGCTTCCATATGTTCAATACCCCAAAACTGTAGTCCTGATGGATCTTGGTTATGTTTGATTTTGAAGTGCAAAGACACGTTGTGATCCACAAATCCAAGTTTAATATTCTTTATGTGCTCTGCAATTCTAATTCTTAATAGTCTTTTGGTTCGTCCAATATATAATAGACCGCATGGACACCTCAGAGCATAAACAACAAACATACTGTTACAGGTGATAAACTGTTTGATTTCGAACTCCCGGTTATTTGCTGATGATATAAATTGATCTAAACCGCGTTGTAGTACTTTAACTTCCCTACATGGTTTGCACCTTCTACATGAGAAACCATGTAGGGAAGTTAAAGTACTACAACGCGGTTTAGATCAATTTATATCATCAGCAAATAACCGGGAGTTCGAAATCAAACAGTTTATCACCTGTAACAGTATGTTTGTTGTTTATGCTCTGAGGTGTCCATGCGGTCTATTATATATTGGACGAACCAAAAGACTATTAAGAATTAGAATTGCAGAGCACATAAAGAATATTAAACTTGGATTTGTGGATCACAACGTGTCTTTGCACTTCAAAATCAAACATAACCAAGATCCATCAGGACTACAGTTTTGGGGTATTGAACATATGGAAGCACATTGGAGAGGTTCACACCGAGTTCGGGAGCTATCGAAATGCGAAACGAAATGGATCTTTTTAACAGACGTTTTAACGCCTAAGGGTTTGAACGTCGAATTAGACATCAATTGTTTTATTAGTGACACTTAATGTGAGAATGAGGAACAACAAAAATCTCACTAGAAAACCCATGCATATATTGACATTGGTCACACAAATGAATTAATGCCCATTGTTCATACAATGGGTCTATAATCAGCAGGAATAGTTTAATTGCAAATTTTTCCTGAATAAGAAGATACTGTAAATATGATGCACAATGTCCATATCATGTAAATAATATATACATGTATAGAACAGGAGGATATCCTAGATCACCAAACACACTCATATCCTGGCCGGCTTATTCTACGGCAGTAACTAAGAGAACAAATCCTTGAACACATAATGTATACATACCAAGTTTTATTCAACAAGATAATTTGGAGCTCCCGATAGGGGTACAACTACTTTCAAGATATATGTCCAAAGAGTACAACAAGTATGCCTACACCCATATATATAGATTTATTTACTTATTTATATTTAGATGTTTATATAATCAGACATTTTAGGCACATATATTATTATAATAATTTTTAATATAATTTTTAATGTTATTTTTTATACATATGGTTTCTCTATCACTGGGATGTGTGCTAGGATATATACCCATCATTTAATGTGTTGAATGGAATGTGCTGAATACAAATTATATTGACTTGGTGAATACATCTCACTGGTTGAATATTTTAACAATGTTTGAACAATGTTTTAATAAGATTTTAACAAATTTGCTATATATATATATATATATATATATGTTTTGTTTATACTTTTTATAATAGTTTTCATAATAGTTTTCATACTCGGATATAGCAGTTTTTTTATATATAACGTTTTTTAACGGATATTTACGATATATCATGTATGTATAATCTCAAGTTTCTAAATTTTATCTTAAAGTAATTTATAGTTATTGTATGCAATATCCATTGCACTGTAGATCAAACTCCCCCGTTTAGCACACTTCTGGCAATAAATGCCTATTTGGAAGTTTGTTACGGATGGTCTGTGGTGCAATGTATGAGCACGCTCCTGATGCGCTGTCCCTCGTACTAGCTGCGGGTCTGATACACATCGTATGCGCGGCAGTATGGTGGGAGCAGTGACTGGCATCAGTAGCGTTGTACAATACAGACGGCGACACTTCCGCCCTGAGTTGCCGAGGTTTGAGCGAATCACGGCCAGGGAAGAGAAGTGACGCGTATGACGTGTACCCATTGAGGACGGTCTGTAACCTATTTAATCCCCGGGGGGTGCACTGAACAAGTCACGCTCTCAGAAGAAGTCCTAAACGACGAAACGTCAGAGCGTGTTTGTTCAGCACCTAACCCGGAAGTGACGCGTGCGCTCCACACGGAGGAAACCAGGAAACTGCAGGAAGTCCTTCCAAGCGGTCCTCAGGTATCCAGTGAAGAGTTCACACACACACACTGATTTTGATTATCAGTATTTTGCCTGAAACTTATTTAACTATGGTACGCATGCATTTGTAAGGGGGATCTATTTTGGGCTATTAAAAGTTATCAAACGATACTGCTCTATGTAGATATTTTTTCTTTCCCTACACACTTGCGAATTTTTTGATCCAATATACCTGGAGAGTAATAAGGTCGAGACGGTGACTAAAGGAGATGTATTGATGGGCTTTCTGATTATTACCATCTGGTAAGTGTTTCCCCAAAGGGGACTTTCTTTCTCCCCCCACGTGGTGAACACTGTTGGTGATTGGAAGCACAATTTTCAAGCAATCCCGGACGGTCAACTTACTGTGTCTTTAACAAACTTAAGGTTTGCAGCGCTGCTGCAGAATTGAGATTGGACTATATACTAGTCTGGAATTTTTTTCTGCTTTTTATAATTGTTATTTTCTTTTAGCAGCTGCTTTTCTATATATGGTATTATTGTTCATCAGAAGCATCTGTACAGAGAATTTTGAGTTACCTTCCTAAGCGCAGAGTTGGACTACATTAGAGGGCCACTTAGTAGTACTATTGATTGATGTCATTATTTAGGTCTGGCATTTGATTCCTAATAATAGGACACAGTTACAGAGTGGCCATCAATTTAAGTCATCTCTGCCTAGACATCCAGTAGAAAAGGATGATTTCTGATCCGTGTTCAAGTTCTATCTACGTAATCTAGAGCTAACAGGTAGGCATGCAAGCAGATCCCACACAACAGGTAGGTAACAGGTATGTATCAATAAGGAATTGTTCCTCCAGAGCGTTCTCATCAGTGGGGACATCCAGATATATGTATTAAAAAAAGGGGGATCTAAGTGCTCACTGTGCAATCATTAGAATTTTATTAAAAGTCCAAACATAGACTACTCACATGTTATAGGTTAAAAGCAGGCTCATAGTACTGCAACTGTATAAAAATGTCAAGTGGATGGCAGAGGGTGACATCATCTGAGCGTAGCACCTCCCCTGTATGTGTTGCGTTCGGTTGAACCCCATAAGTGAGGCGGGGCCACAACGTCTCCTAACGTCTGATTTAAAGTACATAGTTGTCATACCAACTGACAAGATAACAAAGTTGCGATACTTGTTAGTAAGCACTGCACATAACAACTGATCGGTGCTGGCACATCAGATCACATTCACCGGATTAGAAAGCCTGTTAGAGAACAATAACAAAGGTTTTGTGCGGGAAATAAATGCCTAAGAAACACTGGCTGAAACCAAATTGCTTCCCCCTTAATGGATGGTCAGCATATTCTCATTGTTTTTTGGAAAACAATAAATAAATTTGGAAGTCGACTCACATATATCTGGATGTCCCCACTGATGAGAACGCTCTGGAGGTACAATTACTTATTGATACATACCTGTTACCTACCTGTTGTGTGGGATCTGCTTGCATGACTACCTGTTAGTTCAGGAGTCTATGCATTGAGGTGAGCATAGATAGAAGATCGGAGGTGGAGGGTCTGTCACCATTTACCATTTACTACTTGCTGTTTGATCTTCACCCGTGGAGTGTATTTGCATCTTCTGAGATCTTTGGTTCACCAGTCTAAAAGGACTTCATTGGACTTTATCTTGTTTATTTAATTTATTTTGGTTACATTGAATAGTGTGCTACACTTTACACTTCCTACCACATATATTTCTCTTTGGATTCTTGTGTTCAAGTGTTCAGCCTGCATATCTTAAGGAGGGTGTTGTTTATTTTTGCGGTGATTGCATTTTATACTTTTTACCTTCTCAGTAATGCCGCAATCTAGGTGAGATGATGGTCAGCCAGATGTCAACAACAATCTTATAATTTCAGAAGAATGTGTCTCAGTATAATTCTTTGTATATTGTTTTTATATTTTACAAATGAGTAATGTACGCTGTAATATTATAGGGATCTGGCATATTGATTTGACACCAACATTTGAAAGGAACAGATGGTGTCAGCAATTCAGCTTATGTTCATAGAATGCAGGTGGCCAAAGCTTTAATTTGTCAAATAATATAATGATTATACTAGCTTGCTGTTTCTATTTTATAGTAGTAGTTGGAGAATTGGCCTAATTTACTTACAAAAATATATACCATCTACTTACACTGTAACTATAGAAATAATATGAACTGTAAACATCTTTAATTACAATAATGGAGACTTGCAGTAGGACGCTAATAGGGCTAACTGGTGAACTTCCGTTTTCTGCAGCAATGCTTTTAGGAGTACTAGAATGGTTGGTATTCATATTCTTGTAAAATGGAAAAGCCAGTAGGCTAATTTTCATTCAGATATATTTTTTAGCCATAATAATAATTTTCAATATTGTGAGCCAATAAGAGCTACAATTAACAGCAGCACGATACAACATGTACTTCCTATTCTGTAGGTAGAACCATTAGATAGTCACTTCCTTTTGGGGGATGACAATGCTCTTCCTTCCAGTACTGTCTATCATGATACAGTGTCTGTGTCTTTTCAGCAACCAACCTGCTCATTCCTCAGCCACCATCAAAATATGCAGTGTCGGCTGATATTTGTGTTTCTTGGGAGTCTGGATATAACCGCTTACATCATGTGACAGTGCTTACAATGAGATCACTGTAGAGAGGGATCACTATTGAGGTATCGGTTTGTTGGGGAGCATAAATAAGCTGACTATATTTCTTTAACACTGGGGGATAGTTTGCGTTTGGTCTGAAAGGCAGCTATCATAGTTGGGCTACCATATATACTCGAGTATAAGCCAAGTTTTTCAGCCCTTTTTTTACTCGAGTCAGTGTATCTGAAATTATTGACAGGCTGCGGGCGTCCATTCATTGTCACGGTCTCCATTTGGTACCTTCCGTGATAAGCGTTTCCCGGCAGACACAGTTCCGACTATCATGAACGTTCTCTCATTCTTGGACTCAGTTTCCCAGCAGACACTGTTCAGTGTTCCGACAATCACGGACATCTTTTCTTTCTCGGACAAGTGGACGTCCATGATTGGCGGAACACTGAACACAGTGTCTGCTGAGAAACTGAGTCCGAGGATGAGAGAACATCTGTGATAGGCGTTTCTCAGCAGACACAGTTCTGCCTATCATGGAAGGTACCAGGAGGAGACTGCAATTTTTGAACACAGAATGGACGCCCGCAGCCTGTCAATTTCAGGTACACTGACTTGGGCACAGTGAGGCTGCAATGGGCACAGTGAGGATGGGCAAAGTGAGGTTGCAATGGGCACAGTGAGGCATGCAAATGAGCGTCATTGACCCTCTCTTCCGCTTACAGTAGCTGCTGCATTCTCACCCTAGGCTTATAATTGAGTCAAAAGGTTTTCCCATTTATTTATTTTTTTGGTAAAATTAGGTACCTTGGCTTATACTCGAGTATATACAGTAATCACCTTTGGGCACCACAGCTACACATACACAAAGGGGTGGAGATGAGTTGCACATACACAAATGGCAGGGATGCGTGTGACATCATTAACTTATTATGGCTACATGGTGTATTGTCAGCCTATTTGAAATCATTGCCAATCTCGACAGATGTATTGACTTCATACCATCTTCATTGCTGGCTTTCTTTCAGAATGCTGAGCAGGGAGATTAATAAAGATGTCTCACATGTTTATTGATCCCCCTTCAGTTTCTGAATGACATCGGAAATGCTCAGTACTGCTTGTTAGTCATTCACAAATTGGTAAGAATCCAGGGAATCAGTTTTCTATATATTCATGTTCGCTATAGTGACCATAAGTTTATAGCCTAAGGGGATGCTGCCAATGTAGAGGTTACTGAGCCATCCTGCTATACACAGTTCTATGACCGTAAAAGGGTCAAAGAAGAGGTAAATACATTTTTTGTAAGGCATTTAACATGGTTAACAGGTTGTTTATAATTTAGAGAGAAAACCACTAGATGCTTTGAGTGGACTTAAATACTTCATGGGGCAAATGTGCTTCCAAAAGCATTGACTATTGCCATTTTAATACTCCAGCATCTAGTGGATCTAGAATGATCAGTATGGCCATGATAAAATACAGTCTACACAAAAGACAGAATATGATACATCATGCATCTCTTACTAAATGTTATATATAGTCATATAGGGTTGTATGGGCTACAGAGGTACCTCATCCTTTATAGTATTTTAGGGGATAGGACTTAGGCTGCATTCACACCTATGCATTTTTAGTGCTTTTTGCATTGTATGTGTCTCCGCTGGGGAGACTCGCCCTCTGGTTACTAGGACAAAAATCATTTTCACCAAGGCATAAAGGCTGGATTCACACCTATGCAGATTTAGTGCTTGTTGCATTTTGCAGATTTGCACTAGAGTCCATTTAACATGGTTTTCTATGGACCACGATCTGTAGTGCAAATCTGCAAAATGCAAAAAAGGGGACTACAAATGCATAGGTGTGAATCCAGCCAAAGAGAAGGGACACTGGAGGTGATCTGTAGAGATTCTCTCTCACTTCCTGTAAAGTGTCTAGCACAGAAAATTAAAGGAAATCTTCACAATGTGACAAACAGCAAAGACAAACATACTGGGTATTTTAATCATGCCCTTGTCTTTTCAAAACATAAAACAAGTTTTGACTATACTGTACATAACTTTCAGACTAGGGGATAGGACTGAAGTGACAGACTTTAAGGCTGGATTCACACCTATGCATTTTTTGTGCTTTTTGCATTTTGCAGATTTGCAGTGGAGAACGTGTTCCATAGGAAACCATGTTAGTTTTTCTTCAGTACACAGTGTACAAGGAACCCTGTAGTTATTTACTGTTTTTTTTTTTTTTAAACTGTATGTCCTTTTTATAACTTAAACTCTTCAGGGTACACATGTCTATGGAAAATAATGCTAAGACTTCAGTATTGTTTATATTAAATGTATGCTAGGCATCATAACCTATCAAATCTGAAGAAGGTTTTCTAAGCATCACCTAAACACCATCTCCTGGGCTGCTAGGAGATGCTCAGACAATTTGTAACCTTATTCCGGATACCAATTCCCAAAGAGGGACTATGATAGCGCTGAGAATAAGGTCTTGAAATGGAGCTGCAAGTCAGTCTTTGTGCTGTTATCATTATATCGCCCCTGGGGCCAGATTAAAATAAGCATAGTGTTCTCGGAAGTGGAATTTTCTCTTTGTGGAGAGGGAAGCATAATAACTACAAACAGAAGTATTATGTTATACAGGAATGTCTTGTCAGGGATAAAAACAGATTCAATCTGGTGTTCTATATACAACACCAACATCACAAAGCATTTACCACAGAATTGATAAATAAAACAATCTCTATAGATTTGAAATAAAACACATTAATTAGCATTATAATGGTCAAATACAAAGGTGCTTGTACAGTATTTGTTAATTTATTGTCATTTAGCAACAACACATATACAGTACATACAGTATATGTACACATGATGTACAGTACCTTATCAGATTGTCATCCTTTCAGGAATGTAGATTGGTAGCAACAATGATGAAGCACTTTCTTTAATTGATGCTGAAATGTGATTTGAATTTCTGAAGTGCCACTGTCACAGTGTCTTGTGGTAGTGTCCTGACTTGTCCCTGTGCCAAAGATACCACGTCCTTTGACCTCCCACATTATGAAGACCTTGGAGAGACTTGTTTTGCATCAGTTACGACCCATGGTTAGTAAATATTTAGACCCTTTGCAGTTTGTCTACCAGCCAAGACTGGAAGTTAAGGATGATATCATCTTCATGCTAAGTCGCATATATGAACATCTGGACAGAGGCGTATCTGAAAATGGCGCCTATGGCAAGCACTGAAACTGCACCCCTGTCAAAACATTTGAAACCCATCTTTCAGATAGCCTTTTTTTTTTTTCTTGTAAGGTTAACAAAACTACAAGTCAAGTTCTTTAAAGGGACACTAAGGCTGGGTTCACACTTGTGCGGTGAGAATTTCAGCTCTTTTATCTCTGCAGACAGATAAGAGAAGTGTTCAGCAGATTAGCTCAGTTTTTGCTGCGAATTTGGAGACCTGGGGGAAGTTCTGAGAGGAGAGTGGGGGAGAAATGTATTGAGCTGAATGAGAGAAATTCCTGAAGAGAACTGAACACATCTGCGAATCAGCTGCGTACCCATAGAAGATAATGGGACTGAATTCGCACCTGAGCCGCACCGCAAGGCCTCCACAACGCATACGGATTTCCGGCAATGCGCAGTGCGAATGCATCGCACATATGTAAACCAGCCTCATTGAAAACAATGTATTTAAAAATGTTCTGTGTATTAGATGCGGTTTAAGCCGCAACCAATTCACATAGGTGTGAACCCGGCCTAAAGGTTATTTTTTTTTTTTATAAATAACCAACATGTCATACTTACCTCCACTGTGTTGCTTGTTTTGCACAGAGTGGCCTCCGAACATCCTCTTCTGGGGTCCCTCATGGCTCTTGCGGCTCCTCCGTGCATTAGATAACCCCCTTGGAGAAGAGCTCTCCCGGGGTGGTTACCTTGTTGGCGTGCTCCCGAGTCATACACTTGGCGTCTATAGACATTGAGTGTATGACTTGGCCACACACCCCCAGTGCCTGCGTCATTGGATTTGATTGACAGCAGCAGCCAATGGCTGCGCTGCTATCAATCTATCCAATCAACGCCAGGACTCCGTGGAGAAGAGGATGCTGACTGCCTCCATCACACCATCCCTCCTACCTCCATGATCCACCCCTCCAGCCTCCACCACCTCCTCTATTTTTTTTACCTTAAGGTGTGCCTGCCTGCCCTGGGCTGGTCTGTTCGTGCTGTGGATGCCTGGGCTGGGCTGTGACACTCACCCTGTCACTCTGTCATTGACTCTCTGGATCGTCAGGACACTCGGACCACTACCAGGGATCCTCTGTTCCACCTGCACAGTTCGCCTCCTGCACCTAATGACTTTTTTTTAAATGCTGGCACAGCTGGCAGGATGCTCCATTACATCACTCACCCAGCCACCAGTAGTATCATACCGCCAGCCCAGTCTCCGTCAAGTCTGTCCTTGGGGCTGGGCAGCTGGAAACTGCCAAAAAATACAGGAAGCTGCAGTTGGCAACACTGCTTGCTGCCCAGCCACTCACAAGTGCCCCCTTCATATGGTGCCCGTTGCACTTGCCATATGTGCCATACCATGGATACGCCACTGCACCTGGATAAGCCAGCAAGCACTGTGTGGGGCATATTATTTTTACTTCTCCATTGCTTTTGATACTATCAGGTCGGATATCTTGGGCAAAAAGGTTGATGTTTTCCTTGTGTAATGCAGACTACCTGACAGGAAGACTGCAGTATGTGCACAAGACTGTCAAGTTGATTTACTAAAACTGAGTGCAAAATCTGGTGCAGCTGTGCATTGAAGCCATAAAGCTGCTAACTTCAGCTTGGACAGTTAGATTATATCTTGCACTATGCAGCTTTAGTAAATCAACCCGTGTTTTGGGTGGGGTGATCAGCAATATTGAAGTTTGTTGTGGGAACAGTTTAATTCCAATACGACTTGCGTAGCAATTGTATATGCTATTTTTACCCACTAGGGTTATTCTTTAAGTTCTCACACCTAGACGTGATTGCTATGCCATGAAAGTAATACCCCAAATGTGACTTCAGTTAGAAAATGTATGTTTCAAAGAAAAGCAATACATGTCCATTGAGGGTAAAGTAACGCGCTCATAGCAAGGCCCCGTTATTGTCTTGAGCTTTCAAAGAAAGAATATCAAATCGAGTGTCTCGTCAGTATCTTACATAAATTGTCAGTCTTGTCAGTATCTCACAAAAAATTGTCAGTCACGGCAGACAGTGACTACCTGAACAAGCACAGAGAAATCAATGTCACTGCATCAATAAGTTGGAGAGCAGAAGACATAGTGATCAACCTGCCTAAGGCTGCCCTATCCCACAGGCATCACAAATCTCAAACAACAGCTGTTTTGCTCTTGGAGGGATTCTCAAGAGTTTCTTAACTTCGACATTGTAGCGCAAAAGCCAAGGAGATGACTTTGTGATACACTGTCTAGATTTTGTTGCTGCAGATGCAATGTAAAATTCAAGATGTACAAGTTGGGGGTGATTTACTAAGTAGTAGCAGCTCTTAAACTAGCAAATGTTTACTTTGAACAATGCATGTTGGTAAGAAAGGTGAAGCTGTGTTGCATACATAATCATGTGTTTTTTTTTACATTTCCTATAGGTTTGGGTGTTTAACCACTTCAATACAGCACACTTTCACCCCCTTCCTGCCCAGGCCATTTTTCAGCTTTTAGCACTGTGGCACTTTGAATGACAATTGCACAGTCATGCAACACTGTACCTGAAATACATTTTTATAATTTCTTCATACAGTTGGAGCTTTCTTTTGGTTGTATTTAATCACTGCTGGATTTAAAAAATAAATAAATAAATACGACAGTTGAGAAAAAAAAAGATTTTTTTTTAAAATAAGTAATTTTTCTCCTTCACTGATGTGTGCTGATGAGGAGGCACTGATGAGGTGGCATTGATGAGGAGGCACTGTTATGCCGCACTGATAAGTGGTACTGGTGGGAATTGACGGGCAGCACTGATGGGTACTAAAAAGTAGCACTGACTGGCACCATTAATGGGCATTGATTTGTGTCACTGATGGGCACAGATTGGTGGCACTGATGGGGCTTTACTGTAATCAGGGTACTAATGATCAGTGCCCTGATTACCTGCCTTGTTCTCCCCTGCGAGGAGATGCTACTGATCGTCTCTCCTCGCCACACAAAAAAATTGGTCTGGGTGTAAACCTATTAGAGAGTTGAAGTGATTAATGTGTGTTGTTGATCTGTAACGTTTAGTAGGCAAGAGTGGTTGGTTTCTTTATATGAAAGTAGACCTCAGACTAGATAAAATGATCACTTTTTGCCCCAATAGTCCTTAAACACTGGCTGTAAATAACAATAGCTGTGGCCAATAATACACATAGTATTTATTGCTTAGTAAATTGAGGCTCTGGCATGTGGTATAAACCATCTTGCACAAGACATTTTGACTTTTGTCTGTTACAGCGTGACAAATGTGCTATTTCCATTACAAACGCTACTTTTACCGACGGTGCGCGGGTTTCTAAGCATACACACCAACGTGTTTCTCGTCGAAAACCAGCCTGACGAGGAACATGACGAGGAAATTGAGACTCCCGTTGAGGAAAAAGAGAACTTGCTCTCTTTTTTTCTTGTCGAGTTCCTCGACAGTTTACTCAATGAAAAGCATACACACGACTGTTTTCCTCAGCAAAAAAGCTCTCCCATCAAGTTTCTTGATGGATTCTGTCGAGTTTCTCAGTCGTGTGTACGGGGCCTCACTGTTACATAAACTTTATAGATTTAACAAATGCATGTAATGTTTTCAATCTTTTTAAATCTGCAGTTTGCATTAAAGTACAGCTATGTGCTCCTGTATGAGTCTAAAGTAGTTTTTCATCCAGTTACTATGTAGCGCAAGACACCAAAACCTTCCTTTACCATCCCTCAGATCCTCATTTATTTACGCTCCCCATCCCGGACCCCACATGGCACAGTGGGAGGGTTTCAGCAACAAAAGCAGCAAGCAGGGCAAGGTGTGGCCAGCCACTCACTGATTGACAAGTTCAGACTTGAATTAGCAGTGACAATTCTGACAGCCACACCCCTGGTAATGCAAACAGGCACATTCTACATAAAGGTACGATGCTGCTCTGAATTCTGGAGCAGTGCAGCATAATTGCAACACCACAACATCAGGTAGCTTCATGGGGTGGACTTCAGCGGCAGGCAGGGGCGGACTGACACCTCATGGGGCCCCCGGGCAATAGAAGATTATGGGGCCCCTGGGCTTACAGATGGCCACCACGCCAGGAGGCAGGGCAGCTAAAATCTCTGGATTTTCACATCAAAAGCATGTCGGTTTCAGACATATCAGGGACATATGTAAAAAAAAACATTGATTTTTACATACTGTCCCTGGTTTTACTGAGCCTGGCAACTCTGATGGGGCCCCCTAGTGGCATGGGGCCCTCGGGCAGTGCCCGAGTGACTCAATGGTCAGTCCGCCCCTGGCGGCAGGATCATCTGGTATTTGTAGGAATTTGCTGGGTGACTAAGAGAAAACTGTAAGTGCAGATGCACTAATAATTGAGCGCTGCGTCTCATCATCACATACCTTTTTAATGGAGGGACATAGTATTACTTTGGATTAATATCCAATGATCCTGCCATAAAGCCTTTGTTCAAGCACCCCCTGTTATAGGGTGTCTCCCAGTTGTACTGCTATTCTGTTAGCCTGTCACATGCACCCCTGCTGGATATTTGAAGCACCTATATTGACAAGCATTGCACAGTCAAGGTATGTTATTGTCACTATGAGGTAATTGGTTTGGAGCGATGGTGTGTAGCTTATGCTACTGTGAGTGCATATAGATAGGAGGTGGATAAAAGAGACTGATGGAGATCAGCAGCACTGAAGTGAAGAAGGTGTAAATGGTAATGTACGGTGAAAAAAAAAGGCAACCGGCAACATGTGGCCCTCCAGCTGTTGTGGAACTACAACTTTTATGATGCATTGCAAGGCTGACAGTTACACACATGACTCCCAAAGGCAGAGATATGATGGGGCTTGTAGTTTCACAACAGCTGGAGGGCCACAGGTTGAGCACCCGTGGTTTATGATGCACAATAGTTTGGCAAACTAAATAGCATCCATATAATAGTTTAGATCTACTTTAGGTCTGATTCAGTTTGCATATTGCAGGTGCATTTTGTGTTTTTCAATACGTGCTTTTCATCCATTGAAGTCTATGGAACCAACAACCAGAAAAAGTCCCTGGCCCTTTCCATAAAGTACACAGATTTGAAATACATCCATAGGAAACCATGTTAAATGGACTGTAGTGTGTTTCTAAAAAACTGAAAAAGTGCTAAACAATGCATAGGTGTGACCCAAGCCTAAATATGAACCCTGGGATAAGCAAATATTGTCCAAATACAAGTCAAGTGCATACTTTAAATAAAGTGTTACTAAACATACAAAAGTAAAAATCAGTCTGTATATGCAGTTAAGCATGCTAGTTATACTCATTTTGGAACCTGAGGGGGTACCGTATGCATTATGTAAAACTGCTTTTTGATCTTGTCTGCACAGATCCTCCCCTTCTTTCACTGACTCCACAACAGGTCTGGATAAGACAGAGCTTTTGGAGTCAGGCTGCACATGCTCCAGTTTGTTGTGTATTGCTAGAGATTTTTTTTTTTCTCTTGGGAGGGTGCATGTGATCAGCGCAGGGCCAATCAGTACTGTCCAGCATGAAAACCCCTTCTACAATTTGTACTAGGAACTGATAGAAGACACAAGATTGCTATATACCGCTGATGAGAAAAAGGTATTTAGAATTTTATATTTACTAAAATGATTACATTTCCATGTTCTGTGTACTGTGGGAAGGGCAGCTATCAGAAAACTTAGGGACCCTTACACAGCTTTAGGCCTGGGTCCCCCAGGGCCTGACCACCAACACTCCTTTAGCCTTCCAGCCCCTCACCGACCATGCCAGTTACATTATAAGGAGGTTCTCCACAATGTACCTTTCATCTCCACCCAAAAACATCCTCACCCCTCTCCACAATATAACTTCATCATGTCAGCTTATCAGGGTCAGGTGTATCATGTCCCATCTGGGGTCAGCCAATATACAACAGCACACCGCTGCACACACACTGACTTTGTGACTTACCATATCTGCATTCTGCATGTACCTGAGAGGGCTGACCCCTACCACTGACAAGGCTAGCCACACCCCCTAGAGTCCCACCCAATCACATGTCTAACCTAGCAGCAGGCTCCGCCTCATTTGGAAAGTGGAGCGAGTGCCGGTGGCGCATGGAACACCTTCAGGCCAGGGGGAAGGGGATGCGGTGAGTAGGAAGGTCCCAGCTTCGGCTGCAGCATGCAGTTAGTTCTTCTCTATGGCTGGCCGCTAAATGTCATTATGTCATTCCGTTGCTGCGGGGGGTGCGAGCCTTCCCTGGACCCCTCCGACCGTACCCCTTGGGCTGCTTGGGCCCCTTACAAGTGTATTGGCTCTCCTCCCCTGATGGCGACCCTGACTGTGGAAGACCAGATATAGTGACTGCAGGCTCCTGGGTTTAGTAACACTTCAATTCTGGTGTGCTTTGTACATTTGCTTTAGATCTGTGCAGTAATCCAGCATAAACTTTGCCTCTGTGCAGGAACATCCAGTCATTACTGCTCTCTCTACTTATGCAGGGTGACTGCTCTTGTCTCCACACCCTCCTGTAGTTTTCTGCAGGCAGCCTGTAATGGGTGGGGCCTGCTGTGTCCCTCCCACAGCTCTGCTCCCTACACAGGTTAGCGCAGCACAGTGATGATGTCACTGCTACTTTTAAGGTGATGACTGCATTTGCTGCACACAAATTAGATTTACATCCTTTGTGGCTATTTCAATTAATATTTTGTTGAGCTTTAACGTATCAGGACAAACGATTTTATTATTGATCTAGGTGTGGGACTGAAAGTTGCATTGTGGGAATCTTTTAGCAGGGTTGTTATGACCTCGAAGGCAGAATGACATCAAATAGAATTTTTTTACTCACTAAATAGTATATTTTCTTGCTGCAGTAGACGAGCTGGCTAAGCAATGGAATACATTTGAAAACATATATATCAAAACAACGATTTGCAATTATTTGCAACTTTGTAATAAACCGGCAAATTTTATATGTTTCTCCTGCAGAGCCTTACATCAGATTGATTGCAAAATAGGCATATCTAATTTTCAGATTAAATGTGCCTGAAATGCTCCAAATGCATAAATAGTGCCATTTGCAAAGTGTGTTCTGCGTGCTAATAGACCTAAATAAATGCAATCTAAATATTTTCTTCAACCGATCGTTTTCCTCATTTGTCATTCTGCTTTCTGGTTTTTAACTCTCCAAAACGTCTAGGCAGAGGTGAAACGACGCTGGCTGTTTTGGTATGCTGTAAACAAATGAAAATTTACGTTCGCCTCCACCACTGCTCCCTTGTTGCATTCAATTATTTTCTTCCAGCCTGATCGAGTGTGAATCCTAAGGATGTGACAGAGGAAAGAGCACAATGCACAAAGCACACAGGCTGTGTTTCACCTCAAAAAGCGTATAAATATTTGAGCGTTTGGACTGCTATTTCTGAATGAGTGGAGCGTGCCTAACCGACTGGCTTTAAAATACATCTGAAAGTTTGCTTGCAAAACTTGTGAATGATTCATTCTCTAAACTCTTGCTCTTCATCCTCTCTTGGCTGTCTGACCTGCAACACAGACTTTGAATAAAAGAGGCGCAGTATGAATTTTAGAGGTTCAGAAAGGTTATATTATCGCTAATATATTTAATGCCTTTGCTACATACAGTATATTAAATGGATCTGAATTTTTTCTAAATAACCATCCAATTAACTATTACTGGGGATACACAACTTAGAAGAAACATAACTTTCAATCAATTTAAAAAAAAAAAAACATATAAATATGCATTTGATAGTCTGCTATTGCATTCAGGGTTTTAGTGAGATGGTATAATTATGCCCATGACTGACATGTCTGTAATAATGCCATGTGTTAAAGCGGTATTAATACCAAATAGCAAAAGAAAACATTTATTATATTGCAGCTTAATAGATGCAATGGTTGATTTTTCTTTTTTTTTCTTTCGGCTTTCTTTCCTATATTTTCAACTGGTGATCTGGCCAGTAAGTTTTTTAACAGAACACACTCTCTTTGAAATGTAACAGTTGGTGGGTTGAGACAAACCATTTACCATTGATAGGCGTGCCTACAATGGTCAGCTTTTAATTATTCATGTAAAAATCTGTAACCCCCCCCACCCCTGTTTGCTGTAACTGCAGTGTGAGCTGGAATTTGGCTTAAATGTGTTAGTATGTCTTATGCTATGTACACACAACCATTTTTAATGGTCTAGAACAGTGGACTCCAAAGTGCGGCCCGGGGACTTGCTTTTATCCGGCCCTTGGGGCACCATTTCCTTCACTGATACCAACAATAGGGGATATTTTCTCCTACTGACACCAACAATGGGGCCCAATGACATCGACAAATGGGTTCAATGACATCAACAATGGGTCACAATTCTTCCTAATGACACCAACAATAGGACTCAACGGGGCACAGTTACTCCCACTGATGTCAGGACCTTTTTGACTCCCACTGACCACTGTCCGGCCTTCGTAAACTCTGAAGGACATTAAACTGGCCCTTTTTGCTTAGAAAGTTTGGAGACCCCTGGTCTAGAATTTTTTTTCGATGCAATTCTTGTCAAGTCTGCCTTGCCTACACATGACCGTGAAAAAAAATGCTTGAGCAAAGCGCGGTGACGTACAACACGTACAAGGGCACTATAAAGGGGAAGTTCCATTCGGATGACGCCACCCTTTGGGCTGCTTTTGCTGATTTCGTGTTAATAAAAGTTTGGTGAGAGACAATTTGCGCTTTTCAGTCTTCGTGCTTTTCAGTCTGTTACAACGTGGCGAATGTGCTATCTCCATTACGAATGCTAGTTTTACCAGAATGAGTGCTCCCGTCTCATAATTTGCTTCTGAGCATGCACGTTTTTTTTCACGTCGTTAAAGTCTACACACAACCTTTTTTGACAACGTGAAAAAACGATGCGAAAAAATAGAGCATATTCTAAATTTTTAATGCCCATTTTTCACGCCATGAAAAATGCTCTGGAGCCCACCAGCTCGTTTTTAATCACATTAAAAAATAAATTCATTTTTCGCGTCATGAAAAACGGTCGTGTGTACGTGGCATAAGGCCCGATTCACACTTGTGCAGGTTGCATATTGCAGGTGCATTTTGCATTTTTCAATACACACCTTTAAACCATTGAAGCCTATGGAACCAAACACCAGAAGAAAGTCCCTGGCCCTTTCCATAGAATGCACAGATGTGAACTACATCCATAGGAAACAGTGTTAAATGGATTGTGGTGTTTCTGCAAAAATGGAAATGCACAAAAAAGTGGTGTGAACCAGGCCTAAATCTTCTAGCACACCTAAAACTATACTACCCCCCCCCCCCTAAAAAACAAAAACAAAAAAAACAGCAATGCTGCTGTCTGTTATAACCCTGTACTCCTTCATCCAGAGTGGTGACACTCTCATACAATAGGTGTATTACTGGCCAGATCACCAGGTGAAAACAGGGGGAAAAAAACAAAAAAACATACACAGCCTAGATTTTATTGTTGAAGCTTAACCACTTTGCCTACTGGCCACTGTTACCCCCTTCCTGCCCATGCCTATTTTCAGCTTTCAGCACTGTCAAACTTTGAATGACAATTGCACGGTCTTGCTACACTGTACTCATGGCATTTCTATAATTTTATTCACACAAATAGAGATTTCTTTTGGTGGTATTTGACCTTCTTAGTGGTATTCCTGAGTGTGGCTCAGGGTGAATTCTACATACCAAGAGTGGTAACCCAGAGCCACACTCGGGGCTGCATTGCATTATCCAGGAATAGTTACTTGCTTACCTTGTCCCCTGGGATCTTGCGATGTCTCCCCGCTGTGTGCGGCCACTGTATCTTTCACTGTAGGCTGGGCTCCGTTCCCTGAGAGTGGCACAACCCATGGGGACGGAGTCCGGTAGGAAATTCAAAAAGTGCAAACAACAAAACACATAAAGTACACTGTAATGTTACAAATTATTTCACAGCTCCCTTTTGTCCCTAGTGCTTTGTCCAGTGCCCTGCATGCAGTTTTATAATATATATACTATTCTTTATGCCTGGAAACTGGAGAATGTCCAAAGCAAAAGTGGCCCTTGAGTGAGTGAGTGAGTGAGTGAGTGAGAAACTTGTATAGCGCAACACATGCAAACTGGATCGCCTCTGGGCGCTTGGTATCCGTTTCCTACTATATTTTGCCTTCAGAATAGATGGGTTTTGAGTTATTTTCCGAAGGCCTGGTGATACACTTACATTTGCATGCTGGTTGGCCCTTGACATCAAAAGCAGTTTTAGACCAGCTAGAAAACAGCGATAGTAAATTAGAACACTTGCAGAATTCAGCAATAGTGATTTGTGGGGACATTTGTCATCAGAAAGGTAAAGTGACAACAGTTACAATTCTGCAACTGAGCAAATTTCAGTGTTTTTTGAGTTGATTACATTATTGAATACATTTTATTATTATTTTTGATAATTTTTTATTATAATTTAATGTCTGCTATACTCTTGTTTGCACAGATTTAAGTGTGTTATTCCTAAGAATTACAGGTCTACAATATAAAACTCCAAACTTCCATGCAAAACAATGTACCACTTTCAGCATCACAAATCTGACATATCTTTTTTTTTTTTTGCTAAATAAACAAAAGATGATCGAAGATTTTGAAAAAAAAGCTAACAGTTTGTTTTAAAAGGAGTGTACGGTGGGATTTGTGTGAATAGTTTCTATATTTATATTATCTTTATTATAATCTGGATTGAGAAATATTTTTTTTTAGTATATAATATTTTTTTTAAGGTACATTTGAAATACTGCATATGATTACAGCAGTCAGGTGGACCTCTAGGCTGCTTTTTTATGTTTAACTGTCTATTCTTAGGTAATCTATTGAAAATAGATTTACAGTTACAGTAGTTTGTTTACAGAGCTTAATAGCTCAATAGTTCAATTTTATACACAAAATTGAATCAGTCACAGAAGAGTAATTCATCCTTTTTCCATCTCTTCCTGCCTGTACTTTTAATACAGGGTTGCTAACGATTCAAATTTAACGAAAAAAATCTGAAAGGAAACAGTTTTTGCTATGCTTTCTCTTTAGAAAACCCTATAATGTATTAAATGTTTATTTTTAAAGCAGTGATTTTTATTTAAATAACAGATACATATTTAAAATGTATAAGAAAATATATAAATAAAACCATTTAAAAAAATGTATCATAAAATGACACAAACGTGTTATATTTTGGCTTAGCTATATAAGCTAAAGAAATCCTATTTTTATTTGTTTCCAGCATGCTCACTGCTGAGAATAACTATACCAGGCTACTGGCGCTAGGAAAAAAACAAATCATATTGCGTCCTGTATATAATTTACAGCATGAATATATATACAGTATACTGTATTTATATATCTATTTTATTGTGCCTGTGTGCATTTATAGGCACACAAACCCGGCTATTCTGTTACTGATGTTTCTTTGTGGGTAAGGCATAATTAGGAACTGATGCTATTTTTACTTTTCACACAATGTTCCACTTTCCATTATCAACATAAAAAACCTTTTACTGTTTCTTACATTTACAAGACATAAACGACCAATCCTCTTGAGATATCTATATTTCTGTGTCTCACTAGTTCCAGTTCATTTATTTAAAAGAAAGTGTTATCTGTTATTGGAGACTAAAAGGAATACTTTGAAGTTGATGACATCATGATAAAAGGTGTGGAGGACACACCATAAAAACCAATACACGTTTACATGAAGCAGAATGGGAATAAAGACCACTAAACATCTTGTGCAAAATATAGTAATGGTTTTCTTGTAGTTGCCATGAGGTATTTGCAGCTTGATATAAAGCAAAAAAGATTCTTAACCTCCTGTCACTCAAGTAACACCCATGTAACAAACCACCATCCTTGTATCGACAAAAGTGGTAGGCTTTAACACCCCCACTTGGCACATATGCATCTGTGTACTCCGAGAACAGAAACCGAGCTGTCAAAGACTGTATTCATAATTTGGAACTGGTGGGTCTGGCTCCTAACCATGTGACCACTGTGTTTTGGATGAAGTTGGGTTTTAAGCAATCCTACCATAAGCGGTTCTAACGGTAACTCTGTTTCACTAGTCTTCTAGGAAACACATTGCCATTTATTTCTCTAAAAGGCGGTCCCTCAGGTCCCTGGTCAGTCATTTAAGAGAACTGAAGGCCGGAATTTGAAGGACATAAAAAACAACACAACCCCACAAGGTTAGACATTTAGGGTGGGATCACGCTGATCTGAAAGACTACTGGAAACATATTTCCTGATAAGAACTAACTATTTTCCCCTAGTCGTCTTCCAGGTCAGCCCTTGAGAGTATTACCAAATACTCACCAGATTTAGGGTGGGACATCGGCTTTGCAGGGGCCCTCGAGTGGTTGGATTTTTTTGATGTTTAAAATCCAGTCCGATGACTTCAGTCATAGTTGAGCTTCTGCAAGGTCTTTTAACAGCTGTACTTCTGACAGTGCTGCAAATGTTAGGTCGTCTAGGTACGGTACTACAATCATCCTTTTCAACCTCGGAGAGGAGAGGGCTTCTGCTAGGACTTTGGTAAAAATCCTTGGTGACAAGGCTAGCCTGAAAGGAAGAGCTCTGCTCTGGAAATAGTATTCCTTTCCCTCTATCTCCACTGCCAACCTTAGGTATCTCTGGGATTCTTCTCGTATGGGAATGTGGAGATAGGCATCCCTGAGATCCATGGTCGTCATGAAAGTTCCTGGTTGAAGGATAATTTTGACTGAGAATATGAATTCCATGCGGAATCTTTTGTATTGTATCGCTTGAATCAGGGGCTTTAGATTTAATATCAATCAAAATGTTTTTGAAGGTTCTTCGCTTACAAACACGTGAGAGTAAAAACCCTTTAATTTCTCTTCCTCTGGGACTGGAGTAAGGACTTACTGTACTGGTCTACCATTTCCCTCACAGGAGAGTCCTTGCTCTTTCGGGAACCCTGGGAACTTTTGTTAATAAAGATCTCTCTGAAGGATGACAATTGAACTCCAGGGTGTAGCCACTCACGATGATGTCTAAAATGAATTGATTGGCTGTCGTTTGCCATTGAGGTAGGAAGTTAGACAGCCTTCCCCCTACTGGCGATCTGTCGTCATTGTTTTGGGGTTTGGTTAGAAGAGCCAAAGAGGATATTACTCTTTGGCTTCCCTTTGTGGCCCATCCAGTTAATTTTAGGGTAGTCTTTCTTTTTTTCTTGTGGACACTCTTTGTCCACAAAAAAAAATAAAAAATCTCTTGTGGAGGTTTGCGCTTTTCAGTTGGAAAGGTTTTCTTCCTGTCCACCGTTCTTTTTAAGGCTTCGTCTAAGCCTGACCTGAATATAAAATCCATGGAGAATGGGAGATTGCATAGTCTCTTTTTGGATGCAGGGTCCCCTGTCCAGGTCTTTAAACAAATACCCATCTGGCTGCCATGGCCAGTTCTCCTGATCTTGCCAGCTTGATGGACTCTGCGAATGCATCAACTATGTCCCCGACTGCCTTGTAGAGAACAGGTAGGGTCTTCAAAATGTCCACCCTAGGGGTTCCATTTTTTATATGGTCTTGCAGTTGGGAGAGCCAGAATTCAACGCAAGTGGTGGCAAGTGCTGGCTTCAGGCTGGCGGCACTTGTTTCCCAAGCTCTCTTTAGGAAAATGTTGCCCCTCTTATCCATGCAGGCTTATCCATCCAGGCCCATGAAGATTTTTATTTTTTATTTTCAGAATAAATAAATAACAATTTTTATTATAACAAAACCTAATTTCATTGTTGATGTGTTCTGCAGGCCTATTCTCTTCCTTTTGGGCACATGGAAATGCTGCTCATTGCAGTATTTATACTTATTCAAAGAATAATCCCCATACCCAATCCTTCAGACAATCCATCAGCCAATTAAAAAATAAATTGTAGACATTCTTACGCTCTTTGCCGTTGTGGATCTCATCTAAATCTTCCTCTATTTCTTCTACTTTTTCTTCAATTGGTTTCAGTGTTTCCTGATTTGTTTCTATATCCTCTATTTTCTCTTTGATAATCTCAATTTCTTCACTCAATACCTCTTTTTCTTGTTTTGCCACTTCAGTCTCAAACTTTAATTTAAATAACACACTTAAAACGATAAGAAAGGCCACCATAATATGTAGGTAAATCCATTTCATTGTTGCCTGTCGCCTATCTCTGGGTGCTCAGCCGGGTAACATTTTTAGTCGACACCTCACCACCTCAGGTTAAAACTTCCTGACAGGCCGTCACACAAACGGAATGCTCTGTCCCCAATTAAATTTTTTTTGGAAACTTTGAATAGTGGTGCATCCAATTTAGGATTTTTATTCCACACTTCCTGTGGATCGTCACTGAAAGGGAACCATGTCTTAAGACTAGCCGCAAAGAAGGGTTTCTTTTCTGGGTCTGCCCACTCATTCCTCACGGTGTCAGGCATCACCTGGTGGACCAGGAATACTTTTGACTTTTTCTTCCTAACACCTTACATCAGGTCATGTTTTGAAGGAAGTTATTTTTCCTATTCAATCTCCAAAATCTCCAAAATCTCATATATGGCCCCTTTTTCTCTTCTCCCCCATCCTCCTGTTCTGAATCTGAGCTATTGGTGGCTATGCACTGTATATAAACTGTGTAAAAAAGTGAATTTTTTTTTTATAACGACTGAACCTTGGAAAAATCGCACAATACAAGCTAATATATGGATATGCAATATATGCATTCGTTGATTTGACTACTACTGCTGTTTCTATTTATATAATATCATCACTCTCAGTATAAATGATGTCCTCATAAAAGGAATGAAAACTTGTATCAAGATACAGGACTCATATAAAAAAAGTAACCAAATAAAATAAATAAACCCCACCACTATACTATAACGATATGGGCATTCCAGGATGTGTGCAAAGCGTGAGGACATAAATGGTAAATTTATGACTACATCAATCATAATAATGAGATACATCCCATTCAAAATTTAAACCTAATAGTATCCTCGTATGTAAAGAAAAAATCCAAAATACCTCACATTTGGACAGGATCCTGAACCTATCCCCTCCTCTGATGGGAGTCTTCATATTTTCTATGCCTTGTATTAAACGACAGGAAGTGTCCTTAAAGTGTACAGCGTTCCAATGCTGGGCCACATTCGTTTTTTTGTTGGTTTTAATGTCATACAGATGGTCTCATAGGCGATCTCTGAGTCTACGAATGGTGCGCCCTACAAATTGTATATTGTACTCTACACAAGTGATGACATAGACTACATATTTGGTGTTGCATTTAATAAATTGTGTGATCTCAAAGCTCTTATCGTTAGTACAAGACTTCACATGTTGGCCCTTTTTGATAAAGCGGCAATAGTCACAACTTTTAATGCCACACTTGAATGTTTTAACAAATTGTGGCCTGCCGATCTGCTGGAAAAAAGGCTAGGTGAAAGAGATCCTCCCAATGTGGGCGCCCTACGGGACACCAATTGTATGCCATTAGATAGTATCTCACTGTAAATTGGGTCATTAAAAAGTATGGGGAGATACTTTGTCACCGTATTTTTGATTTTGGAAAACTCGGAACTGAACAGGGTGGAAAAGACCGGTGTGTTGCTAAAAGGTCTGGGTGTTATTTTGCTATTACTGTTTGTTCTGTATCAGCAATTGGTTGTACCTGTGAGCTTCTTGTAGGCCCAGCCTGAAAGGATATATTCACCAGGTTGAATGACGACTTTAACAGACAGCTTACTCAATGAATAAAGACTCCAGTGGTGTTTTCCAATGCTTCTTTATGCTTCAAGGTAACAAGCATATGAACATAGAGGCTTTTTCATAGGTAAATTTCCAATGAAGTTACACAGCTCCCACTCTCTGCAGTCTTTTCTAAGCAACTAAACAACATGTGGTTTAGACCAGGAAATGGAGGTTGGGAAGAACCAAACTAGTCAGAACAGCAGGGGGGGTAAGGATCATACCAAATAATATAGTAACATAACATGTAATAACAACTCCTAGACAGTAAAGCTGAGTGGCAGCACACTGTTCTTATTAGAATCTACCAGTAAACTATCCCTTGAAATGACACTAGAGACTGAAAGGGCTCTTTCAATAATTTTGTCAGGGTATCCCCTATTTTTAAACAGTTATGCCATTTCTTTAGCTTCTTTTTCAAAATTCTCCGGTTCACTACAAAGGTGTTTCAGTCTAAGAAATTGACAGTATGGTACCCCTTTAATGGTATGCCCTGGATGTGCCAAGTCGGCTCTCAAAAGGGCATTATCAGCCGTAAGTTTTATATGCAGACTAGTCAATTATTGAGATCAGCCTCATCATCCGATGTAACAAATAGAAGGTCTATATTCCGACAGTAAAAGACGGTATCTAGCCGGCGGGGGCTATCATGTACAAAGATGCGGGACCTCTCCCACCAACCTATAAACAGGTTGGCAAGTGAAGGAGAAAATTTTGCTCCCATTGAGGCCCCGCATCTCTGAAGATAGTAGCCCCTGTCGAACATGAAAAAATTATCGTATTTGCCGGCGTATAAGACGACTTTTTGGATGCAAAAAAATGCATCCAAAGTCGGGGGTCGTCTCATACGCCGGTGACAGTCTCCGTCTGCTGCGAGCGTCAATGATTTGAAAGCCGCGCCTTCTCCTCAGTCTGTCCTGTGATAGGCGGAACACAAATTTTCCCAGCAGGGCATCTGTTCTGTGTTCCGCCTATCACGGATGCCTTCTCATCCTCAGACGAGAGGACATCCGTGAACACTGAACAGAGGCCCTGCTGGGAAAATTTGTGTTCCGCCTATCACAGGACAGTCTGAGGAGAAGGCGCGGCTTTCAAATCATGGACGCTCGCAGCAGACGGAGACTGTCATCGGCCTGGAATCTGCAAAACGTGAGGGATGGCACAGTGTGGGGCAAGTGATGGCACAGTGTGGGGCAAGTGATGGCACAGTGTGGGGCAAGTGATGGCACAGTGTGGGGCAAGTGATGGCACAGTGGGGGCAAGTGATGGCACAGTGTGGGGCAAGTGATGGCACAGTGTGGGGCAAGTGATGGCACAGTGGGGGCAAGTGATGGCACAGTTGGGACTTGTAATGTAATGGCACAGCAAGGCATGTTATAATGGCACAGCAAGGCATGTAATAATGGCACAGTGAGGGGTCGTCTTATACAGTGAGTATATCCCAAAACCAATTTTTTTCCTGGAAAATTAGGGGGTCGTCTTATACGCCCAGTCGTCTTATACACCGGCAAATACGGTATGGGTTAACAGATATTCCAAGGACTGTAGAATAAAGTCCTGAAGGACTAGAGAACATTTTCCCGATTCCTGTAAAAATATCGCTACCGCTCTTGCACCTAAACTGTGAGTGATACCGGAATACAAGCTAACAACATCACAAGCTAATCCATCTGTAATCTTCATGCCATTGGAAATGATTCAGTTTCATGAGGAGCTGTTTAGTATCTTTTAAATAACCCGGTAAATCTGCCACCAAAGGTTGTAATTGGCCATCCAACCACTCGCCGAGACGTTCATTGAGGGAACCGATCCCTGCAAATATAGGTCTCCCAACAAGGGGATTTCACCCTTGTGGACCTTGGGCAGGTGCTGGAAGACCGGCATAATGGAAGACTCAGGCATGAACATTGCCTTCTCTTTTTCAGAGAAAATTCCAACGAGTGCAGCTCTATCTAAAAGAGACAGTAAACTTTTTTTAAGGGAATAGTGGTATCTGCTCTAAGTGTTTGATAGGTATCTACATCAGATAGTTGTGCCTCATTCTTATACATAGCAGAATTTAAACTAACCCCAGTCCCTCCTTTATCAGCATTCCTGATTACTATATCCTTGTCTGATTCTAGATTTTTGAGTGCTCGTCTCTCCATGACTGTCAGATTATTGTCAAGGCTGGATTCCCTATGACAATTGCGGGCGAGATGAGTGAGATCACTCTCTACCATATTCTAGAATAGGTCTAAATCCCTGCCCCTCGACTCCACTGGGTAAAAATCGGACTTTAACTTAAAAGACACAGTATTGAATGCATCAGTGGGATCGACAGGGCACGGATCAGACTCACAAGCCAGTTCATTTAAATCTCCTAAAGCACAAACTTCCTTAAATAAAACAGGGGAAGGAGGTAACTCACCTACATCCACATTGCCAGAGGGGATCTCACTTGTATTAGCTGGAAATTCAAAATAGTGCTTTTTTAGAGTGAGGCTGCGGGAGAATTTTGTTAACATCATGAAGTGTACCAAATAAATCACAATGTCTAGTGGGACAAAAATTAAGTCCCTTTGATAATAACTTAAATTATTCAGCGCTCAAAACTCTATCAGACATGTTCATGACATTGGTTACTACCTCTTCCCTCGTAGGGTGTATGTAGTGTTCTTTGGATTTTTTGAGTCTCTTTCCTCCTCTTCGTGTTTTCTTATGACAGGTTCTCATCTCATCTGATCTCATATATGGCCCCAAGTAAGTCATTTACGTCTTCTAGAGACAATTTGTACTTGGTGCCCCTTTTTCTCTTCTCACCCATCCTCCTGTTCTGGATCTGAGCTGTTAGGGACCCATGGAGGTCAGACAATGCATACTCCACCACATTATTACAGTGCACATCCAGTGACATTAGTAACCCCCAGCTAGCTAGTGACCACCACCATCTAGCTTGTGTCCCACTATAATGGACACAAAGGACACCCCCGAGTGTCTACGTGTGTCCTGCTGGTGCTTTCACCTCCCGGAGCTTGGACTGATGCAATATCATCTTCCTTCCGCATCCTAGAATCACTGTGGAATCCGTGCTGTAGTCTGCAGCCTGCGTCCACGTGTAAAATGGAAATTTATAGGAGAAGAAAGCCCCTGGGATTGTACAGATTGTAACAATAGGATGAAATTGTCAAAAAGTATATGAAAATATAGAAAGGTTTATTTGGTATAAATCATGATAGTCACAATATACAAACAATAAAAAAAAATTAAACAAAGGAATTAACATACAACGTGAATTCACCAATATACAGAAATACACACCCGAATGCTGACGAATAAATCAAGACAAGCAAGGGTGGATAAAACCCGACATGTTTCGGAGGCAAGGTTAATTCATAAGCCATATGCAAATTCCTTCTTCAGGGATTCGTAATATTGATGTAAACAATAATATAACATTTTTCCTAATAAGGAGAAAAGAAGGAGTTCCCAGAGATGCTTAGCACTTGTTGGCCCTTTTGCCTTCACTCTGCGGTCCAGCTCACACCAAACCATCTCGATTGGGTTCAGGTCCGGTTCCTGTGGAGGCCAGGTCATCTGGCGTAGCACCCCATCACTCTCCTTCTTGGTCAAATAGCCCTTACACAGCCTGGAGGTGTGTTTGGGGTCATTGTCCTGTTAAAAAATAAATGATGGTCCAACTAAACGCAAACCGGATGGAATACCATGCCGCTGCAAGATGCTGTGGTAGCCATGCTGGTTCAATATGCCTTTGATTTTGAATAAATCCCCTACAGTGTTACCAGCAAAGCACCTCCAAACCATCACACCTCCTCCTCCATGCTTCACGGTGGGAACCAGGCATGTGGAGTCCATCTGTTCACCTTTTCTGCGTCGCACAAAGACACGGTGGTTGGAACCAAAGATCTCAAATTTGGACTCATCAGACCAAAGCACAGATTTCCACTGATCTAATGTCCATTCCTTGTGTTCTTTAGCCCAAACAAGTCTCTTCTGCTTGTTGCCTTTCTTTAGCAGTGGTTTCCTAGCAGATATTCTACCATGAAGGCCTGGTTCACACAGTCTCCTCTTAACAGTTGTTCTAGAGATGTGTCTGCTGCAAAAGGTGGCTACTTTGAAGAACCTAGAATATGACATATATTTTCAGTTGTTTCACACTTTTTTGTTATGTATATAATTCCACATGTGTTAATTCATAGTTTTGATGCCTCCAGTGTGACTCTACAATTTTCATAGTCATGAAAATAAAGAAAACTCTTTGAATGAGAAGGTGTGTCCAAACTTTTGGTCTGTAATGTGTGTGTATATATATATATATATATATATATATATATATATATATATATATATATATATATATATATATATATATAATTTATGTATTTATTTATTTTTCATCATCTATGGTTATAACATAGATTACACGCACAGTCACGCACGCACTTCCGGGTCTACCAGCTGGATCGCAAGTGGAACGCATGCCGTTCCCACGCTGGTCTGACCTTCCACTTAGTGCTGCGCTGGGCTGAATTGCCAAATTAGCCCTAAATTTTATTTTAACTATTTATACTCACCAGTCTTTGGGCTAGTGCTTTTTATAAATTCTTTGTACCATTTTTTTCTGTGCACCCCACTGCTGAGCAGGAGTGCCAATAAATTCATTTTTTTACATCACCTACTACGCTATGCAAGTTTTTCTCTCTGCTTGGAGGACCTAGAACCAGTGGAAGAAGCCTGATACCCAAACCAGAAAATTAACCCAGCGGACCCTGGGGACAGGAGAGCCGGTTGGAGGAGCCAGCTCTGGTTTACACACATACACTTTGCCCCTGCAGGGGCGAGTGTCTCTGGTGAGTGGGGACACAGGAGGGGGAGCACCGGACCCACTGCGGAAAGCACTATTGTTGTGACCTCCTATATAGACCAGGACCAACCTGGAACCTTCTTCCTACAGCTGGCATATTGGACCTGTTTATGGACTACTAATTTTTTATTGTTTCACCTAGTTCACTTTGTCACCTTATTGTTTATTTTGGACTCTAACCATTTATGGTGTTGCATGCTAGCTATGGTATAGCAATACTTTGTATAATTGCCACTCAGTAATTTAGACTGGTTTTGTAAAGTTTTCTTACTCATATGAATGAATGAATGAAAACTTATATAGCGCAGCACATGCAAACTTAATCGCCTCTGGCGAACACAGCACCCATGTTATAAATGGTTTACCATACCTTTATCTAGGTTGTTAATCAGTACACTGATTGCACACAGTGTTGCTCTATGATCTACAGTAGAGCTATACATATTAGTTTATATTAGTTATATTATTATCCACCTTTAGGCACTAGTATATCACTAATTCCTACAGACAGTGCCACCACCCCATTTACCCAATTTTACCAGTTTTTAACCATTGGGTCAGTTAACAGTGGGAAATATAACTTTGTAGCTCCCTTGTCAGCCCTCCTCCATACATTATTGTAACGAGGGGTCCACAAAGGATCCATTTTTATGTGGGTTCCCACTGACACATTGATTAACCCCCCTATTTTTCTTTAATATTTTAATATTTTGTTTTGTTTTCTTTTTTAGTTCCTTTGTTTTCGTTCACAGGGAAACATTTTCTTAAAATATGATAAACAATTTTAAACGACTTTTTAAAACAAATTGTTATTGATATTTTTTATCACACATCACCTATCTGCCTTATGAAACAGAAGAATAAATGGATTATACAATCCCATTGAAAATGGCCGATGGCAAGAAGTCCAGAACAAAATTGTCATCTGGATATCAATCCTGGTCTTCTTGTATCTAGATTCATTGAACTGATCACTTAGAAAATGGCTTCTATTGAAACAAAACTTTGGCTTCAACAAAATGGCGTCAATTACACTTCCTGTCCCTAGTAAATAAATGCACTGAACTAACAGTCAATCAGGTTCCCCTAAGGCCGCGTACACACGACCAAATAAATCTGTTCAAATCGGTCTGACAGACTGATTTGATCAGATTTGTCTGCTGGGCTGTTTTGGTTTGATCGCTGTACACACGATCAAACCAAAATCCCCGCCGGCAGACAGCGCGGTGACGTGGCGATGACGTTGACGCTGCCACGTCACCGCACCAGGAAGTAAAACACTTCCGCGCATGCGTCAAATCCATTTGACGCATGTGCGAGCAGATATGTCTGCTGGTTAGTGTACTAACCAGTAGACATATCGGACGGACGGATTCCCAGCAGACAGATTTTAAATCTGTCTGTCCGCCCGTACACACGATCGAATCTGTCTGCTGAAATGGTCTGTCAGACCTTTTCCAGCAGATAGATTCGATCGTGTGTACGCGGCCTAAGAAAGTCACAAGGTCTGATGTAACGCATGGGGCATGGCCGAAGCAGTTAGCAGTTAGCAGACCAGAAGTGACATGAGAGGCAGCATTGCCTGCATGCTCATCACTATAATGCAATATTAATCCTTTATTGATGTATGTATTGATGTAAGAGCATACCTACCCATTTAATAAATTGAGACCAGTGATACTGTAGAATGACCGTGAGACCCACTAGCCAAGGATCCTACAGGGAAAGCTAAAAGGGAGGACCCCTCACGGAAGGCTAGACCATATAGCGGGAACCTTACCCCTAGGCTCTTGCTTGGGAGTAAGGTGAGAGTTCTATGAGCACTGAGGTGTTGGTGGAAATACAGGATTCACCCCCCACAGAAAATGGAGAACACATCCCTAAATGATGACTTTGTTTATATTGATTTCACTTCACTGAGATAATACTGTTTCAGTCACCATTATCACTTATCTATATTGATGCACTTGAAACCTTTTGTTATATTGATTTCTTTATTTGTTGTAAATGTATTGTTTTGAGTTATAGTGCACTTGCCACATATATTTTTTATAAGAACTGCACAGCGCCATATATATATGAAATCATTCTGTTAAGATGTATATTTGCTGCATGGTGTGCAAGGATTACCACCTGCAGGCTGGCTTTGCACATGTATGGCTTGTACACATGGGCGCACAATACTCTCTGTTAAAATTATCCTACAGGTCTCATTGCAACAGTCTTGTATTATATGGGCCTATGTACAATGATCTGTATTGGCCCACAGTCTAATATTGCCTGTACTAACATGTGTATGGAGTGTTTTAATAACATCTCTGCAAACTTAACAGTGTAATGCCAAAATGTTACAAGAGCAAGATCCTGCATAAAATCATACACCCCATGTACATGGCGCTATATGGGTTGTTTTACCATACATCTCTGAAAGGCATGACAATGCAGAATCAGTGGCATCTTAAATTAGGTGGTGTGGTGTGTGAAAATGCCCTCTTTTTTGGTGCAATCAAAATAAGCTGCCACTTATTGATGCAACTTGCGTTATTACGCAAACATTAATATTTTGTATGTTAACACACCACAACACTTAGGAGAGTTGTGAAAAGGGTTTAATAGTGAAAGATGAAAATGGAAGATATACGCTAATTTATAGAACAAGCAGATGCAATCTATTTATAGTAAAAAAAAAAGCTGGTGCAATTAATTTAAAGTACAAGCAGGTGCAATTTATTTATAGCACAAGTTGGGTGCAATCTATTTATAGAACATGCAGGTACAATTTATTTATAGCACACGCTGTGTGCAATCTATTTATAGAACATGCAGGTACAATTTATTTATAGCACACGCTGGGTGCAATCTATTTATAGAACATGCAGGTACAATTTATTTATAGAACAAGCTGGGTAAAATCTATAGAACACGCTGCATAAAATCTTATCATAGAACAAGCAAGTGAAAACTATGTAGATCAGTGGTTCTCAACCTCTCTAGTGCCGTGACCCCTTGATAAAATGTCCCAAGTTGTGGTGACCCCTAACGGAAAAATTATTTTCATAGATTGGGTTGTCAGCATCCAAGGCAAGGCAAGTTATTTGCGCCCCTAAGTTACAGCCGTTTAGAGCTCCCTGAGTCCCTTCCACTCACACGGCATTAAAACCCCTTATGGTACAATTAAGGATGTACCGCTCTTTCTCTTTGTTCTCCTTTCTTTCCATTTTATTTCTCTCTATCCTAATATCTTGTTTGTTCCCCATCCCTCTCTCTAGCCATCTTTCTTGTTCTTTCTCTTATTCTTTCTCTTCCTTTTTCTTTGTTCCTCCCCTTCTTTTCTTCTCACTTCCATGTATTCTCTATTTATTTATTTTTAAGATCAGATGCTGTGACTGCACATACAAGATTTGGGGGTGGGGGGAGAATGGGGGTTTACAGTGAAGGGTTCAAAAGTCATCACAGGAATACAGAGATTCCGGAGAAATCATCATCTGACGTATACTCTATTTTTATTCCTTTTCTTACACCTTGGTGGTGGGGGATGAGTGGCAGTGCTGGAGGGGAGTAGGGATCAGTGACAGTGCTGGGGGGAGTTCTGATCAGCCAACTTAGGTGCTCTTGACCAAGGTCATGTGCTGATCTGAGAACTGTAGTGGGGACTTTTAATGGCAAATATAATCCCAGGTAGTGTTACTCACTCTGTCTCCAGCTCTGTGGTGTCTCCCAACAGTGACACTTATGCTGAAGTCAGAAGAAAGGGTCTCCTTCAGTCCCTCCCACTTCACATTCCTCACCAGTGAGCTGACCTCTAGTCTCTTCCCCCCAGCCATATTATGAACTGAATGGGCGACTGCGAAAAGCCTGAGTGGGCAGCCACAGGCTCCAGAGACAGTCCTACTGGGCGGCCGCAAAAAGGCTGGAAGAGCAGTGCAGGCTTCAGGAACAGCCCAGGATTTGGTGGCCCCTGGCAAATCATCATTCGGTTGAGAACCACTGATGTAGAAAAAAAAAAGTGCAATCTATTTTTAGCGATAGCACCATCCTGCCTTGTTGCTAAAACATTGTTAAGACACTCCCAGCTTGCGCTTGTCCTCCCCTGTCGCAGTTACTTTGAGGTCAGCGACTTTGAGACATGGGAAATAGTGAACCATAAGCTAGAGAATGTGCAGGGATTTGTGAGTTTGGTCTTGTGATGATAGGGGTGAGCAGTAACATCTGGAAGTGTCCTAGCAACAGGCCAGAATGGGATGATGCCATTTCTGCAAGTTTTTTCAGTCAGACTCCTGAAGGTTTGTAAAAGGCCTACAAATATAGCAAGGGCATTATCCAACATTAGTCAAAGCTGCCCAGTTTTTTTTTTTTATCTACTGAGCACCCTTACCTGCATAGGGGAGTGAATGAGTAACTTGTATAGTGCTTCAACTGCAAACTGAATTGCCTCAAGATGTCCAATTTCGTCCAGGTCCTTCAGAAGAGGTGGGTCTTAAGTTTTTTCCTGAAGGCTCAATGGTTTTCTTCAATGCGAATGTTCGTGGGTAGAGCTTTCCATTGCCGTAGTCCTTGGACTGCGAATCTTCGTTCTCCTTTAGATTTGTAGTGGGACTTGGGGATGTGGAGGAGATTTTAATCAGTTGATCGGAAGGCTCGATTAGGGGTGTAGTGTTTTATTTTCTTGCATAAATATTGAGGCACATTTTTCTTTGTGTGCATTTGTGGGTGAGTCAGCGGGTCTAAAATGTAACCTGATCCTTTACAGATAGCCAATAGAGAGTCTTCAAGGCTGGGGTGATTGATACCCAGTTTTTTTTTCCTGTTTTCAGTCTTGCTGCTGTGTTCTGGACGACTTGTAGATGAGAAATCTGGTATTTGGGTAGACCTAGGTACAGTAGAGGGAGTTTGCATAGTCGAGTCGGGAATTTATGATTGTTCCAACTACTGCTGCTGTGTCCTCTTCCGGAATGAATGGGAAGAGTCTACGCAGCAAGCAGAGAAGATGGTGAGATCCGCTGACTACTGATCCTATTTGTGCGTCCATAGCCATGTCTGATTTAAAGATGACTCTGAGGCATTTGACTTTGGTGCTTGGGGTGATGGTTTGTCCAAGAATGGTGGCCTGTGTCAATGTTGTCCTAGAGTTTGTCTTTTGGTTTGCGTGTAGAAAGAGAAGTTCTGTTTTGGATCCATTGAGTTTGAGGTAGCTCTCCGTCATCCAATTATACATCAATGTGAGGCATTTTTCTAGTCTGTGATATTGGTCTTTTTTGTTAGTAATGCGAAAATAAAGTTGAGTGTTTTCAGCGTAGGAGTGGTAGAGCAGGTCCTGTTTGCTGATGATTTTGAGGAGTAGGCGGAGGTAGATGTTAAAGAGCATGGGTGACAGGGGTGATCCTTGAGGGACTCTGCATGTGATGGTGCACGCTTCCAACACAAAGGTTTCCAGTTTCACTGTCTTGCCGCGTACACACGGCAGAGAAACTCGACGGGCGGAACGCATCTTTCCGCCCGTCGAGGTTCTCTGCCGGCCGTCAGATTCGGCGACCCGCCCGTTGGGAAAGGCAACCAGCCATTCATCCCGACGGGCCGTCGAGCAAATAGAGAACCTGTTCTCTATTTGCTCGACGGGTTTCCCGACGGGCGGGGCTCGCCGAGAGCGTACACACGGCCGAGGTTCTCGGCAGAATGCGGCTCCCAGCGAGGTTCTCGCTGGTTTCTGCCGAGAACCTCGGCCGCGTGTACGGGGCTTTAGGGATCAATTCTCTAGTAAATGATGTGAACCGGGGTAGATCTGAGTCTGCGACTCCAGCTACTTCTGTGGGGCGAGAAAGGAGTCACCGCTCCAGGTGGGATCACTAAATGGTTACAGGTGGTGCAGGATACTGGGGGTGCTGGCGGTGCACTAAGCAAAATGAAGACAAAGAAAAATGGATAGCCGCACTCCAAAACCTGATGGGTGGTCTTTTATTCAATAGACAGCATGTACAAAAATAGGGTCACAGCAGTGGAAACAAGGAACAGCCGACGCGTTTCGCACTGGATCAGTGCTTATTCATGGCCATGAATAAGCACTGATCCAGTGCGAAACGCGTCGGCTGTTCCTTGTTTCCACTGCTGTGACCCCCCTTCATTTTACTTCTGTGGGGCGAGTGAGCAGAATTTTGTGGTCTACTGTGTTGAAAGCTGCTCTGAGGTCCAGCAGCACCAGGAGACACAATTCTTTTTTTTTTTCATTCAGCCCACTGGCTAAACTAAAATGTATGGCCTGCTTAAGAGGTAACTGTCCTCTGTATTGCTAGAACCTAGAGATGAGATGTGAAAGCTAATGTATTGTAAATAATGTACTAGTGAAGCATTGATTGATGTTTGTCTTGTACTTGCCATTACTGCAGTGTATTATCTAGTCTCTCTTTCAGGCCTGATCCCTTGCAAGATAGACTTTGATTTTGCTTTTATTTGTTGTTGTTCATAAGATGATGTACCATAAAAATCTAGTTTATTATAACCCTGCAGTTATATGAATTGTATTTATTTACATAATCTATTTTTGTAGCTAAATGAGATGCCTGCTATATAGTAAAATATTTGTAACAGAAACACAGTTTATCATATTTTTACATATACTGTAACTATGTAATTGCCAGCTGTTCCTGTTTTTCTTTGTAAAGATTTACCCATTAAAATGCCTGTCTTTTCCCTGACAAATGGCCTTAGCACAGCAATAGTTGCTATACTATCTTTTGTTATAAATATACACTATACTTTCCCTGCTTTATATGCTGATTTGAAAAAAGAAATGATAAACTATTGGGATGCTATTGGACTGGTGGCCCACAAACATGTGCGAACATTCACTCCCGTGCGTGATCGTGACTCATGAACCTATGTATCTGATTACACACTGATGTTCAATGCATCCTAGTTTGCCGCGTGCATTGAGAATTCAAATAATGTGGCTTTTGTGCCTTCTGCTCCTATAAGGTTTACCATAGACTGTGCATACCAAACATTTGTCTTAAAAATAAATTAAATTGTGACTCGTTTATGGAGTCATTGAATGTGTATGCACTATGCTAAACAACGTGACAAAAAACCCTATATGTTATGCGGCTGTATGAAAAAAGCATATGTACTAATATTTATCATTACATTCCATATTCCGTTCACCAGATTCCATAGGCTGGCCAATTCTTGAACTTCTGCATAATACTCCTCCACATATAGTTTACTGAAGTGTAAAAAGATTTGTGGATGCAAAGTACATTACTTCTCCACATACTGTATATAAGCATTTAAAACAGTTGCAATTTTAATGGTACTCAAGGATCCACAATTTATTTAAGAGTAGATAAAACCACTATACCACTCACCCTTCATGTAAATCACATCCTCTGTTAACAGGGATACATATCATTCTCTCATATAACTCTACCACCTTAGAATACCAAGTGTGGGATTACCCATTGTCAATAAAAATGGAAACAGATTAATGATACTTTGGTCACTTGTAGATCTACTACATCTCCCTTTCCACATAGAGATACACATAACCCCCCCACCCCCCTGGATACCACATGATTGATATACAAGTTCAACTTGAAGTTATACAAGTTGGATATTGAGAGTGAACATTATAACTGTAACTGAAAATCACTTGGTAGGTGGAGAACTTATTTGAGGATATAAGTATCCCTGTGAATAGGGGATGTGATTTAGAGCAAGGGTTTTATTGTATTTTATCTATATGGTTTTAATAAAATGTGTATGCCTTTTTTATAAATAAAATTAGTGAATCCTTGAGCATGAAAAGTCTAAGGCCACGTACACACGATCAGACTGGTCCGATGAAACTGGTCCGACGGACCGTTTCCTTCGGACCAGGCTGAAGTGGTCAGATGGTCTGATGTGTGTACACACCATCGGACCAAAATTCCGATCAGACCAGAACGCGGTGACGTAGAACACACCGACGTGCTGAAAAAAGGAAGTTTAATGCTTCCAAGCATGCGTCTAATGGATTCTGAGCATGCGCAGGTTTTTGGTCCGATGCTTTGGCGTACTAACCATCGAAACCATCAAAAGCAAGTTTTAAAACTTTCGTCCGACGGACAACAGTCGCGGCCTAACTGTTTTGAATTCTTATATAGACTTAAAGGGGTTGTAAAGACAAAAATATTTTCCTCTTAAATTAAAGTCTGACAGTAGCTGATAAAGTAAAAAGTAATGTTTTGCATTATAACTAGTTTGATACCTGTTGAAATCGAGCTGTTTTATTCACCTCTGTCACTCCTGAATCGTTATTCTCACTGACTTCCTGGTTTGCGGTGCGCATTCATTCTTGCTACATCACTGCCTAATGGGAACTACAGTTTCCATTAGGCTTAGCCTCCATGCCTGTGAGGGATAAGACAGCATCTTCACGCAGGGCTTTAGTCATAGGGAGGGGATGAGCACATTCTGCTTTCCGCCATGCAAAACGGCTCAGGTGCTGGTGGAAAGCAAGAAGAGGAGAGACAGGAAATGGCATTTTCAAACCTGGATTACTGCATTTTGGAGGTCAAAAGCAAAAACGAGGAAAGTGAAATGTAAATGCTCTAGCTTACAGAAATCAATTGATCTAATAAAAAACGAACCTTTAGTGTTCCTTTAAGCAGCCCATATAACAAGCAAATTTCTTTCCTGCAACCACAGGTCCATACTCAGTGTTGAATGGTGATTCCCTTCTGCCGAGCCATTGTGTTCTCCAGGCGGGGAAAGCCGCCCCTACTGCGAGAAGACATTGGTTATTGCTATTGCCTATACCATATACTAGTGATAATTGCATGTCAAATTTGGCAGGTTGGTTGTACCCACGTTGATGAATAAATCAACTTGGTACATTCAACCTGCCCATACATGGTTGGAATCTTGGCCTGTTCCTGCTGAACCATCTATGGCCGGCTTTACTCATAGAACATGGTGCTGTAGAGACACTCACCCTTCTCTGTTTTGGTATTTTGTCAACTCCTTCCATATATAGTTCACACTGAGGCATAAAAATAAATAAAGTAAATGTCATTATAATCTTTTGTAAGCCACAGATGCAAATTTAGACTCCTAAACTGATCTAAATTAAGATGGTTCATCAGGGACGTCCAAATTCCAATTAGTGTTTTGCAACTTTTTTTTTTTTTACTTTTGTCAAAATTACATTCTGAAAAGCTTTTGTTGATCAGCAATGTCTTGCTGTCATAATACAGTTTCCTGGTAGGGGATTTCTTTAATCCACTTCCTTTGTGTGGATGGTTGAATATTTTTTTTTTTTCTGTTTAGCCTGCTGGCTGAATGAAAAATAAATCTGCATACCGCTAGCTTTGGGGGACAATTAACACTGTTACAGAACTGCAATTTGCTGGCATTTGGTGTGTTGCAGTGTCGTTGCAGTAAGGCAATATGTGCTGTAGTTGCACTGTGTTGCAAAAAATGTTGAATGTCTAATTTATTTTGAACGTTTTGGAATGTTGGAAGTCTGTTAATTTGAATTGGCTTTGATAAAGCACTAGAGTTGATTTACTAAAGGCAAATCTACATTGTAATACAAGTGCACTGCAAGTGCACTTGGAAGTGCAGTCGATGTAGATCTGAGGTGAAGATCTGAAATGAAGGGAAGCCCTGCTGATTTTATCATCCAATCATGTGCAAGCAAAAATGCTGTTATTTATTTCCCTTGCATGTCCCCCTACAGCGACTGCTCTTCCAGGTGCACTTGTGCAAAGTGGATTTGCCTTTAGTAAATAAACCCCAATGTATATTTAAACACACGTTAAAGTGATTGTAAAGTCTTGTTTTAAAAATAAACAAAATAACAAACAGTTGGTTTTGCACAGAGCAGCCTGGATATTTTTCTCCTGGTTCCCAATTGCTGCTCCTGACCCCTCCCTTCTATTGAGTGCCCCCACAGCCAGCAGCTTGCTATGGGGGCACTGGAGCTGAGTCACAGCTCCCTGTGTCCATTCAGACACAGAGCCCTGACCTAGCCCCACACATTTCTCTCCTGATTGGCTGAGACTCAGCAGCGGTGCCATTGGCTCCCAGTCAGTCAAATCACAGTCAGTCAGACAATTAGGAGGAGTGTCCCAGATGGCTTAGACATTTGTAGACATCACTGGAGAGAGATGGGGCTCATGTAAGTAATTGGGGGGGTGCTGGGGAGGCTGCTACATACAGAAGGTTTTCTTTCTCGTACATCACGGGACACAGAGCGGCATATTCATTACTATGTGGGTTATATGGAGTACCTTCAGGTGTGGACACTGGCAATCTCAAACAGGAAGTCCCCTCCCTATATAACCCCCTCCCCTAGAGGGAGTCCCTCAGTTTTTTCGCCAGTGTCTTAGGTGTTGGTCACGGAATAGCTTTGCTCCACATCCTTGGGATTAAGGGCGGGCTAACCGGATCTGTCCAAGGAGCCTCAGTGCCAAAGTGGACAGTACCCGGGCCCCAAGCCGTGGGGTTTTGCCTATAATGCTCCTCTTTGGAGGGCTGGACCCTGGGCCCAGGACTTGGAGTTTGTAAAAACCATAAGTTCCTGTTTGCCAGGGTGCTATATAGGTCCAGGACAGTGGGTACCTTCATAGGACCCCAGGGCCTGAAGGTCTACTACGCTACCCACGGAGATGGGAGAAGATTGGATCAGTTTGCTGGACAAACATCCTGCAGCATGGAGCAGGTAAGGGGGAGCCTGCGGGACTTGGTTCGACAGCAGGCTCTCCGGGGTAACCTAAAAGGGGGGATAGCCTAAGTATGCTCTGCATGGGCAACCTTGCTCACTATGTCTAAGAGAGACAGGATGACACCCTTTCTCCCCCATCACTAGGTTCCCCTGTCTAAGAATGTGTTGCTAGCTAAACCTGCTGCTTTCTTCCTAGGGCTAGTAAGGATCCCTAGGGGCCTTTGGAGAGTCCTACCTGGCCGGGGGTTTGAATCTGCCGCCTGTTCTGCGTTCCTGGATCTCCAGCAGCGCGGCTCCTCCATGTTCCTCCTGTTTCCGGCATACGCGCGCGCGCGTGCGCGCGCACGTCTTATAGATGTTTTTCGCGCCGTTCAGACAGGAGGGCGGGGGGGGGCGTGCCTGCGGCGTCATACAGGGGCGCGCCTTTGTGCTGTTATAGACAGCAGGCATTGTCAGTGCTCAGTCTGAGGCTGATTTTCAGAAGGAGAGGACGCAGAGCGGCAGAACAGTGACTCCCGGTGGCGGAAGAGGGGTAGTACATGCTGGACTTTGTTCCAATGCCTTTTTTTTTGTTAAGCCAAGAAATTCCCCTTTTTTGCAGCAGGTTGGAGGCTGGCAAACTAAGTTTGGGGTCACTGTATGTTGTAAAAAGAAAATATATATAATATATATTTAAAAAAAAAAAAAAACATACGGGATCCCATCAGTTTTTGGGCATTAGTGATCTATTGTCCCCTAAACTCTGGTTTTGTACTCCTGGCCACTACAGTCTGTTGTGTGGGCGGAGTCCCTCGATTTTGTATTATGGCTTCCAAAGGTTCGGGGTCAAAGGGTACAAAAAAGACCAAAAAACAAAAGGGTTCCCTTTCTGATTCTGATGATATGCCGATACTTTCCCCGCAATTTATTAACATAAAAGGCGCCTTGGATGAGCCATTAGGGGGATCTGGTGCGGAGGCTGGCCCAGATCAGCCCAGCCCTGTGTTTATCACAGAGGAGATGCTAGCCGTATCCCTAGGGGGGCTAGAAGAGAGAATAGCAGCATTGATCGCTAGAGCTATTCCTGGTAAGAAACGGGTTAGATCCCCATCACCAAGAGGTGTATCCTCAGATGCTGAGATTCTCTCTCCGGAGGAATTGGAATCACAGGAGGATCAACTAGACCTGAACCAAGAGGGTTCAGGGTTGGAGGGGTCTGCCTCTGAGGAACCATTTTCAGACTCCCAGACAGAAAGACTGTGGGTACAGTCTTTGACAGACATGGTCCGCTCGGCATTTAGTTTACCATTGCCAGAGCCTCAGGTTCCTCCGGTATCCTCTCTGGGCTCTTTGAAAGCTCCGTTAAGCAACGCAGTTTTTCCGGTCCATCCTCTTTTGGAGGAATTGATCTTTCGGGATTGGGTACGGCCGGACAGGATTTTTCTGCCACCGAAAAGATTTGCGGTCATTTACCCCATGGAGGAAAAATTCTCCAAGAGGTGGAGGCTCCCAGTAGTGGATGCAGCCATCTCATGTGTGAATAAATCACTAACTTGCCCGGTGGAAAACATACATATGTTTAAAGATCCGGTTGATAAAAGATTAGAGACACTTTTAAAAGCATCCTTTGCTACGGCAGGAGCAGTGGTGCAGCCAGCGGTGGCTGCAATTGGAGTTTGTCAGGCGTTAAAAGACCAGACAAAGGAAATGTTAAAGGACATGCCTACCCAACAAGCAGAAGAGTTTTCTGACATTCCCAGAGCTCTGTGTTTTGCGGTAGATGCTATAAAAGATTCCATCCAGCAGGCCTCTCGTTTATCACTATTTTTGGTGCACATGAGAAGGCTCTTATGGTTGAAGAACTGGGCGGCGGAGCCCCCATGTAAAAAGCTTCTGGCAGGGTTTCCCTTCCATGGAGGACGACTCTTCGGAGAGGATCTGGATAAATATATTCAGACTATTTCAAATGGCAAGAGCACCCTTTTACCGGTCAAAAAGACATTCCGGGGTCCTACATTTAAAAGGCAGCTCTTTCCTGTCTCGGGGCCCTCAAATTCCAGGCAGTATCGACGGCCGCCTGCACGATCCAACGTTAACAGTAGATCGCAGGGACAGGCCCCTGGGGCTAAGAGGCCGTGGTATCGCAAGCCGTCAAAGACAGCCCCTAAGTCTGCCTTATGAAGGGGCGCCCCCACTCTCGCGGGTGGGGGGAAGGCTTCGTTTCTTCTCAGAAGTTTGGGAAGCCAAGATCCCCGACAAATGGGTCCGGGCATCTGTAACCACAGGTTACAGACTGGAGTTTCTAAGGTATCCTCCGCCTCATTTTCAAGAATCAAGGCTACCAAGGGATCCAGCAAGGAAAGCCTCAATGCTGGCAGCTTTGGATCACCTGCTTTGCCAGGACGTAATTATAGAAGTGCCAGCCCAAGAGCAAGGCCTAGGTTTCTATTCCAATCTCTTTGTCATACTAAAGCCCAACGGCGATGTCAGGCCAATCTTGGACCTAAAGAGGTTAAACGGTTACCTAAGGGTTCGTTCCTTCCGGATGGAATCCATCCGGTCAGCAGCCGCCGCGCTTCAGAAGGACGATTTTCTGGCCTCCATAGACATAAAGGATGCTTACCTTCATGTACCAATCTTTCAGTTGCATCAAAGATTTTTACGCTTCGCGGTGGGGCAGCGACACTTCCAATTCAGGGCGCTCCCCTTCGGGCTGGCCACGGCCCCCCGGGTATTCACGAAGATCCTAGCCCCAGTTCTGGCCAATTTAAGGATCCAGGGGGTCACAGTCCTAGCATACTTGGACGACCTTTTAATCATAGATCACTCACGGCCGGGTCTGCAAAAGGCAGTAAACCTCACGGTTCGGTACCTCGAAGAATTCGGCTGGGTCCTAAACCGGGGAAAGTCAGCGTTCCAGCCTACAAAGCAGTTGGAATACCTCGGCATGAGGTTAGACACAGAACAGCAAAGGGTGTTCCTGCCCCTTGTAAAGATCGAGGCTATCAAGGGGTTGGTTCAGTTGGTTCTAAACAAGAAAAAACCAACTATTCGCCTGTGTATGCGATTACTAGGCAAGCTAGTGGCCACGTTCGAGGCAGTACCATACGCTCAGATCCACACTCGCGTCCTACAGGCAGCCATTCTAGCAGCCTGGGGCAAGAGGGCACATGCCTTAGAGTCCCCTTTGACGCTATCATCAAGGGTCCGACAAAGCCTGGCCTGGTGGTTGAACCCCGAGAATCTTCTAAAGGGAAAATCCTTCAGCCCTGTTGTCTGGAAGGTAGTTACCACAGACGCCAGCCTGGCAGGCTGGGGGGCGGTCTTCGAGGGGTTCTCCCACCAGGGAACTTGGGTGAAAGCAGAGAGGCAGCTCCCCATCAATATCTTGGAGATCAGAGCTGCTCGCCTAGCCCTTCTGGCATGGACCTCCAGATTAAAGGGGTTCCCGGTGAGAATCCAGTCAGACAATGCCACGGCGGTGGCATACATAAACCACCAAGGGGGAACCAGGAGTCAGGCCGCTCAGTGGGAGGTGAGCTTGATTTTTCAGTGGGCAGAGGTTCATGTACCCTGCATTTCAGCGATATTCATTCCCGGAGTGGACAACCTGCAGGCAGACTTCTTAAGTCGCCAGAGTCTGTTGCCAGGGGAGTGGTCTCTGCATCCCCAGGTCTTTCAGACAATCTGCCAGAGGTGGGGAATGCCAGACGTAGATATAATGGCATCCAGGTTCAACAAGAAACTAGACAGGTTCGTGTCTCGAGCGAGGGATCCTATGGCCTGCGGAACCGATGCGTTGGTTTGCCCTTGGCATCAATTCAAACTTCTATATGCATTCCCTCCACTACAGTTACTCCCTCGCCTGTTGCGCAAGATCAGAGTGGAGAACAAGCCAGTCATTCTAGTAGCTCCGGCTTGGCCCCGGAGGACTTGGTACTCACTAGTCCTGAAGATGGCAGTGGGAGACCCTTGGACTCTTCCTCTACAACCAGACCTACTCTCACAAAGCCCGATCCTCCACCCTACATTACAGCGTCTAAATTTGACGGCCTGGAGGCTGAATCCCTGATTCTCAGGGGTAGAGGTCTGTCTAGGCAGGTAATCCCTACCCTGATTAGGGCTAGAAAGCCGGTCTCCAGGGTGATTTATTACAGGGTGTGGAGGAACTACGTAGGCTGGTGTGAATCCAAAAGATGGAATTCCTGCAAATATACTATTGATAGGGTGTTAAGTTTTCTCCAGCTAGGAGTGGATAAAGGCCTGGCACTAAGCACAATCAAGGGACAGATCTCAGCTCTGTCAGTGTGGTTTCAGAGGCCGCTGGCCACCCACTCGCTGGTAAAGACCTTCATACAGGGGGTCTTGCGTATTAATCCTCCTGTCAAGTCACCAATTTGTCCATGGGACTTAAATCTTGTCCTGTCCACTCTACAGAAACAACCCTTTGAGCCGTTGGCTGAGATTCCTTTAGTCTTACTGACAAGAAAGTTGGTTTTCTTGGTCGCCATAGTTTCGGCCAGGAGAGTGTCAGAATTAGCAGCCTTATCGTGTAAGGAACCATATCTCGTTCTGCATAAGGACAGGGCAGTTCTCCGGCCCCATCCTTCCTTTCTACCAAAGGTTATATCCAAATTTCACTTAAACCAGGATTTGGTACTTCCATCCTTCTTTCCAAAACCTACATCTAGAAAGGAGGGGTTGCTGCATACCTTGGATATTGTCCGGGCCATGAAGGCCTATCTTAAAGCTACAGAAAAGATCCGGAAGACAGATGTATTATTCGTTCTACCAGATGGCCCCAAGAAGGGGCAGGCAGCTGCAAAATCCACCATCTCGAGATGGATTAGACAATTAATCATTCAAGCCTACGGTTTGAAGAGGTTGCCTCCTCCGTTGTCGGTAAAGGCCCATTCTACCAGGGCCATGGGCGCCTCTTGGGCAGCACACCATCAGATCTCTATGGCTCAGATATGCAAGGCGGCAACGTGGTCATCAGTCCACACGTTTACAAGGTTTTATCAACTAGACGTGAGAAGGAATGCGGATTCTGCCTTTGGACAGGCAGTACTACAGGCTGCAGTTTGAAATCCTCGGGATCAGAAGCACCCTTGGTTATAAAAAAAAAAAAAAAAAAAAGAAGTTTTTTCTTGACTAAGTTGGAATTATTATTATGATTTGAGTTTACCTCTAAATTGAATCCTTCTTTGGAAGATGTCTCCCTCCCCTCATTAAAGCATTGCTTTCGGACATCCCACATAGTAATGAATATGCCGCTCTGTGTCCCGTGATGTACGAGAAAGAAAAAGGGATTTTTAAATACAGCTTACCTGTAAAATCCTTTTCTTGGAGTACATCACGGGACACAGAGCTCCCACCCCTCTTTTGGGTGACCATTTTGGGAGGCATACTGCTTGCTACAAAACTGAGGGACTCCCTCTAGGGGAGGGGGTTATATAGGGAGGGGACTTCCTGTTTGAGATTGCCAGTGTCCACACCTGAAGGTACTCCATATAACCCACATAGTAATGAATATGCCGCTCTGTGTCCCGTGATGTACTCCAAGAAAAGGATTTTACAGGTAAGCTGTATTTAAAAATCCCTTTTTTAAACTTGATGCATAGAATGCATGAGGATAAAAAAAAAACTGTTTGCCTTTACAACTCCTTTAATGCAATGTGCAAAAGGAAAAACTTTTGGGTGGATAAACACTAACTTATGCTTCTGGCTCATATACTTCACGCATATTATATACTCTAATGTGGGGGTCAGCAATTTGTAGCTCACAATCTAGCAGTAGATTGCAGACAGGTCACTGGGAGATCATGGTCTGGGCTTGCTAACCCACCTTTCCAGAGCATTAAACAGAGTGCAATGCAGAGGGACTACTTGTAAAGTTGTAGTTGTAGTAGGAAGCATGAACCACATAGGCCAATGCCTCCTCTGTAGTGCTGGCTTTTGTCCCATGTGGAGTGATAACAACTGCACGCCACTTCTTATCCCATCTAGCGGTCTCCAACACCAGGAAAAAGGATATCTTCAGGTCAGTGTTGAGCAATACACTGGGCATAATAGTATAAGGCTGATTTCACTCTGATGTTCTGCAGTTTATCCACACCACGGGTGCACTGCAGTGTACCTGCAGCTTTCATGTGAGTTTGCTGTGCTTAGCCATAGACTTTTATTATATCCTGAGCATTTGGTGCACTTTCAGAAAGTTCACTACACCTGCAGGATAGAACAGAAGTCTATGGCAAAGCACAGCTAGCCCAGGAATGTTGCAGATGCACTGCGCTTTACCCATGGTGCAGGTAAACTGCAGCGCATCAGTGCGAAAGCAGCCTTATAGGGGGCTCAGAACAGTAAGGGTTCATTTACATTTGGAGGGTGGTAAAACCCCATAGTGAAGACATATCTTTATCACTCCCACACCAACCGCACCCACTTTAGCTGCAGTGGCCAAGGGTGTACACATGTCACAGTCGCAGCACGAGTTATATGCCCTATCATGGTTGGTGGGTGTAGCACTTGCCAAGCATGACCCATTCAAGTGAAGGAAGCCACTCTGCAAGTGCCCTGCAACCTTGTGCAGCACAGCAAACAAGGGGTTAAAGCAGGCAGTGTTGTATTGCTTCTTCACCACCTCATTTAAACCCATGAATGTTGTGCAATGCACGTGACTGTGACACAGTAGTACGACAATTTAAGGTTTAAATCAGGGAACACTGTGCCCGGTGATCTTCGACTTCTCCCGTGTTGTTCAGGTAGATCTCCACCTTATTAAGGTTGCCTATACCCCTGCTCTAATGTAACATTTTTACCCTGACACTTTTTCATCATACAGCATGCATTGTCATAACCATTCTGTGCCATGACAGGCACACTTTCACTAGTTTAAATATACAAGAATTGTATTTTGTTCTCTTTTTGTTCTTAAAATAAATGACCCACATAGTATATTAGCATCCATGGCGGGCGAGTGAGTAATTTTCCTTTTTATCCAGCAATTTGTGAGTCCTCTTGGGGCAGCAAAACTATTCCTATTTAATTCTGTCCATTACAACAAATCAAATCTTTGCCTAGTGAGAAAAAAAAATATGTAAAAATAATTAATGCTTCTAAAACATAAAATCCTGCAGGCAAAAAAATGTTAATATCATGACCTAGATCAGCATGTTCTGCCTTTTTAGGTACCTTTTACAAGCAGCACTAGCAGGCTTAGCCATAATACACAAATTAAATCTGGACACCTCTCTGGGATACTTGACTAGTTCATACAACACACTTTTCATACACCAATCCCAGTGAGTTATCGCTAGAGGTCACAGAACTAGTAAAGTACAGTATGTAAGGGGTTTAATACTTAGGTAAACACTAGGTCTAAAGTATTAAGCACTGAGCTGTTGGGCTTATTAAAATATAACTAATAAATATAACTGATAATATATCTAAAATGGAAGAATTAGAGTATGAGTGACTGGTTTCCCTCTCCAAGAAGCCCAGACATCTACTCTACTTCATTTATAAACTACTTCACGCATTGATACACAAACAGCCTTCCACCATATACCTGAGCGTGGTCCGTGGCCCTGGGGAAGGAGCTTGCAACTACAGATTGGCAGATCTCCTTTCATTTTACTCACAAGTAATGTTATGCACAAAACTATAAACTCCTCTCCAGATGCTACAGGGACCCCCTTTCACTACATAGGATGTTCCCTGCTGTGCCAGTGATAAGGATTGATAACCCCTGACACAACCTCAGGGCATAACCCATTCTGCCTCTGACCCAAATTATGAAAACATGCAGAAAGCGAGGGACAGACTGCTTGCTTCTGTGTCCAAGTGTAAAGAGGAGGAGCCTTTATTGCTACTATAGCTTTATAGACAACATTTACATCATTCACATGAGCTCATTTGATTGGCTTAGTCCATATTAGGGTCTCTTCCTGTGACGTTTATTCTTGACATGGAGTCCTCGTGGCACACTCATTTCACAATCATTCGCCATCTTGCTTCTTCGATAGAGGGGGTTTGGAGTAAGGAGTGAGCAATAACAGCTGTCTTCACTTAATCACTTCCTGAAGGTTTTTTAACTCTATAATGACTTTTAAGGAAAGTAACAGTATTCTAATACACCCACCCATACATATATATGTAGATCAAGAAATAAAATAAATAAAAAAACGTAGTTTGGGAGAAAAATAACATAAACAAAAAATAATCACTTTGTTTAACTCCATCACACCAGCAACTTGTTGGAGATGTGGCTCGACAGAGTGGAATTATTTATATATCTGGTGGGAGTGCAGCGGGATCCACCCCTTTTGGTCCAAAGTTTTTACCATCTATAATAAAATGTACCAGGAGCCCTGTCAACCACCCCAGAAGTAGCACTCCTGTCCATGCTCCCGGTCTTAGTAGCATCTAAGGCCTCGTACACACGATCGGACATATCCGATGAAAACGGTCCGCAGACCATTTCCATCGGATATGTCCGATCGGGAGTTTGATCCGATGGCGTGTACACACCATCGGATCAAATTCCCCGCCGCCGGACGGCGCGGTGACGCGGCGGTGACGTTGACGCCGCCACGTCACCGCCACGTCACCGCACCAGGAAGTTAAACACTTCCGCGCATGCGCCGAATCCATTTGGCGGCGGCGCGGCGCCGGTGGGGGACGACATGTCTGCTGGTAAGTGTACTAACCAGCAGACATGTCGGGCGGACAGATTCCACCGGATGGATTTCAAAGCATGCTTTGAAATCTGTCGGGTGGAGAAATCTGTCCGCTAGCCCATACACACGAGCGGAGATGTCTGCTGAACCGGTCCATCGGACCGTTTTCAGCGGACATATCCCCTCGTGTGTACGAGGCCTTAGACATGAAGCTTCTTACACTTCTTTCATTCTGTAGCAAGAAAACTGATAAATCCCCTCAGTTTTCACCATCAATGATATCATGCAGATGGAGGAGATGCTTGCGCTGGATAATACTTTTGAGAAGTTTAAAATCTTATTGTATGTGTGGCTTGACTTTTCCACCGATGCCACACTTAAATATATGTTATGACTAGGGTTGAGCGAACCCGAACTTTCTTTTACTTGTGTGACCTAGAAGCCATCACAGCCATGCCTGTGTCAATGGGAGGAATAGTGTCCCATCATTGGTATTAGTTGGAGGAATAGTGTCCCATCATTTGTGTCAGTGGGAGAAATAGTGTCCCATCATTTGTGTCAGTGGGAGAAATAGTGTCCCATCATTTGTGTCAGTGGTAGGAATAGTGTCCCATCATTTGTGTCAGTGGGAGGAATAGTGTCCCCATCATTGGTATCAGTGGGAGGAATAGTGTCCTATCATTTGTGTCAGTGGGAAGAATAGTGTCCCATCATTTGTGTTAGCGGGAGAAATAGTGTCCCATCTTTTGTGTCAGCGGGAGAAATAGTGTCCCATCATTTGTGTCAGTGGGAGGAATAGTGTCCCATCATTTGTGTCAGTGGGAGGAATAGTGTCCCATCATTTGTGTCAGTGGGAGAAATAGTGCCCCGTCATTGGTATCAGTGGGAGGAATAGTGTCCCATCATTTGTGTCAGTGGGAGGAATAGTGCCCCATGATTGGAATCAGTGGGAGGAATGGTATCCCATCATTTGTATCAGTGGGAGAAATAGTGCCCCATCATTGGTATCAGTGGGCAGAATAGTGCCCCATCATTTGTATCAGTGGGAGGAATAGTGCCCCATCATTGGTATCAGTGGGAGGAATAGTGTCCCATCATTTGTGTCAGTGGGAGAAATAGTGTTCCATCATTTGTGTCAGTGGGAGGAATAGTGTCCCATCATGTGTTTGTTTAATAGGCAGGAATAGTGTCCCATCATTGGTGTCTGTGGTAGGAATAGTGCCCCATCATCTGTGTCAGTGGGAGAAATAGTGTCCCATAATTTGTGTCAGTGGGAGAAATAGTGTCCCATCATTTGTGTCAGTGGGAGAAATAGTGCTCCATCATTGGTATCAGTGGGGGGAATAGTGCCCCATCATTGGTATCAGTGGGAGGAATTGTGTCCCATCATTTGTGTCAGTGGGAGAAATAGTGCCCTATCATTGGTATCCGTGGGGGGAATAGTGCCCCACCATTGGTATCAGTGGGAGGAATAGTGCCCCATCATTGGTATCAGTGGGAGGAATAGTGTCCCATCATTTGTGTCAGTGGGAGAAATAGTGTCCCATCATTGGTGTCAGTGGGAGGAATAGTGTCCCATCATTGGTGTCAGTGGGAGGAATATTGTCCCATCATTTGTGTCAGTGGGAGGAATAGTGTCCCATCATTTGTGTCAGTGGGAGAAAGTGTCCCATCATTTGTGTCAGTGGGAGAAATAGTGTCCCATCATTGGTATCAGAGGGAGGAATAGTGTCCCATCATTGGTATCAGTGGGAGGACTAGTGCCCCATCATTGGTATCAGTGGGAGGAATAGTGTCCCATCATTGGTATCAGTGGGAGGAATAGTGTCCCATCATTGGTATCAGTGGGAGGAATAGTGTCCCATCATTGGTATCAGTGGGAGGAATAGTGTCCCATCATTGGTATCAGTGGGAGGAATAGTGTCCCATCATTGGTATCAGTGGGAGGAATAGTGTCCCATCATTGGTATCAGTGGGAGGAATAGTGCTTCATATCTGTAGGAGAAATTCCCAAGGGCCGGATAAAGGCATGCAAAGGTCCGCATCCGGTCCTGGGGGCCGCAGTTTGTTGACCACTGCTTAAGGGGAAGGTTCCTGCTTGTCAAGATTATTCTTATTATTATTGTTTATGTTATTTTAAGTAATTTCCCTAGCCACATTTATTTTCAGAGTACTTGTAATGCTCTTACTGGCATTTTGCTGCCATTTGAAGCCCTCTATCCCTTTCCCTAAGTCTTTTAGAGACATTTTAGTAGTCAAAAGTCCGGGTCCCCATTGACTTCAATGGGGTTTGGGGTCAAGTTCGGGTCCCGAACCCGGACTTTTTTCCGAAGTTCGGCCGAATCCGAACATCCAGGTGTCCGCTCAACTCTAGTTATGACCAGTCTGTTATGATATTTTTTTTAAATTCTAACAATTTTCTTTTGCCTTTTTATTGTCCGGTCTTGGGGGAGCTCGAGCCATTTCTTCCTTTCCCTTTTTGGACCTCCCGAGGCATTTTTCTTTCTCTACCTTTTCTCTTTTTCTTCCTTACTTCATTCTGTTCCTTGGTATTTTTATCCCTACGTGTTTGTTGTTTCTGCAATATGATATAATGTCTGTGAAATGATTGTCTATTCTTTCTACAACGCTAAATGTGATTTTTATTATTTACTTACTTGGACTCCATTATTATTATTCTCACACAAAAAAAATATACTGTTTGGGTATAACACTCTGTTGTATTGTTCCTTTTGATGGAAACAAACAATAAAAAATATATTTACCTCTAAAATGGAAGGGTAAAAATTCTGAACATATACAAAAACAATATACCTGGCTACAAGTGAATCAGGTAGTTACGGATGTACAAACATCTAGGGCTCCTTAAACTATGGCTCATTACCTAAATTGGGTTGCAGACATGTTTGTGATGGGTCACCACGTGATCGTGTAGTAAATGTAGCCTAGTTTGTCCAAGGGTGGAATCAGAGGCCAAACACCGTATGTTTCAAATACTACTTTAGTCAGAGAAAATAATGCAGCTAATGGTGCTGAATTGCCTAAACTGGAGAGTGCAAAACCTATTGCAGCTGAAACCAATCGGCTTCCATTTTTATTTTTCATATTTATCAAGCTTAACCACTTGACCACTGGGCACTTAAAGGGGTGTTCCAGCCCAAAATTGTGTTTATTAAAAGTCAGCAGCTACAAAAAGTGTAGCTGCTGGCTTTTAATAAACACTCACTTACCTGCTCCTGCGTTCCAGCGCCGCGCCGACCGGGGCTCCGCTCCTCTCCCCCCCTCCCCAGCTGGCGTCTCCATCCCGACTGTGGGCATCCAGCCGTGACAGCCTTCGGCTTCACGGCCGGGCATCCACTGCGCATGCGCGAGCCGCACTGCACATGCGCGCGCAGCGCGGCTCGCCGCTGATTGGAGAGGCGATTGCATGGGACCTGTCAGTGTCCCATGTGATCGCCTACAGGGAGGGGCTGGTGTAGGCGATTAAGGCTTAATCGCCTAACCAGCCCCTCAGCGGAAGCAGGAAGTGGGACAGGAAGTCCCACTCCTACTGAAGCCCCCACTCCCCCCCCAAAAAAAATTACATGCCAAACGTGGCATGTAAGAGGGAGGGGAGGGGATTAAGCTAAAGTTGTTTTTTTGGGTGGAACTCCTCTTTAAACCCCCTTTATAACCAGACCAATTTTCAGCTTTCGGTGCTCTCACAGTTTGAATGACAATAACTCAGTCATACAACACTGTAGCCAAATGAAATTTTTGTCCTTTTTTTCCCCCAAATAGAGCTTTCTTTTGGTGGTATTTGATCACCTCTGCGGTTTTTATTTTTTTCGCTATAAATGAAAAAAAATGAAAATTTTTTAAAAAAATTAATTTTTCTCCATTTCTATTATAAAATTTAGCAAAAAAGAAAATTTTCTTCATAAATTTGGCCTAAAATGTATACTGCTACATATCTTTGGTAACAAAAAAAAAAAAAATGGATATTATTTAGTCTGGGTGAAAGTTATAGGGGTCTACAAGCTATGGTACCAATTACTGAAAATGTATCAATTTGATCACATCTGATGTACTGACAGCCTCTCTCATTTCTTGAGACCCTAACATGCCAGAAAAGTACAAATTCCCCCCAAATGACCCCTTTTTGGAAAGAAGACATTCAAATGTATTTAGAAAGAGGCATTGTGAGTTTTTTGAAGTTGTCATTTTTTCCCACAATTCTTTGCAAAATCAAGATTTTTTTCATTTTTATTTTTTTTCCACAAAATTTTCATATTAGCAGGTTATTTATCACACACAGCATATGTATACCACAAATTACACCCCAAAACACATTCTGCTATTCCTCCCGAGTATGGCGATACCACATGTGTGAGACTTTTACACAGCGTGGCCACATACAGAGGCCCAACATGCAGGGAGCACCATCAGGCGTTCTGGAGCACCCAGACCAATTCTGACATTTTTCTCCTACATGTAAAAATCAACATTTATTTACTAGAAAATTACATAGAACCCCAAAACATTATATATGCTTTTTTAGCAAAGACCCTATAGAATACAATGGAGGTCGTTGCAACTTTTTATCGCGCATGGTATTTGCACAGCAATTTTTCGAACGCATTTTTTTTGGAAATAAAACAGTTTTGTGCTTTTAAAAAAAAAAACATTAAAGTTAGCCCAATGTTTTTGCATATAATGAAATATGAAGTTACGCCGAGTAAATAGATACCCAACATGTCACCCTTCAATATTGCACACGCTTGTGGAATGGCGCCAAACTTCGCTACTTAAAAATCCCCATAGGTGACGCTTTAAATATATTTTTACTGGTTACATCTTTTTAGTTGGAGAGGAGGTCTAGGGCCCAAATTATTGCTCTCGCTCTAACGTTCGCAGTGATACCTCACATGTGTGGTTTAAACACCGTTTTCATATGTGGGCGGGACTTACGTGTGCGGTCGCATCTGTATACGAGCACGCGGGAACAGGGGCGCTTTAAAAAAAAAAAAAATGTTATTGTTCATTTTACTTTATTTATTTTAGTTTGACACTTTTTTCCCAAAAATAAATGTTTTGATTACTTTTATTCCTATTACAAGGAATGTAAACATCCCTTGTAATAGGAATATAGCATGACAGGTCCTCTTCAGTGAGATATGGGGTCAATAAGACCCCACATCTCTCTTCTATGCTGGGAAGCCTGAAAAAAAATGATTGCAGGGAGTATTGCGCAGGGAGTATTGCGCAGGGGTACTGCAGAGTATTGCGCAGGGTGTACTGCAGAGTATTGCGCAGGGGGTACTGCAGAGTATTGCGCGGGGGTACTGCAGAGTATTGCGCGGGGGTACTGCAGAGTATTGCGCGGGGGTACTGCAGAGTATTGTGCGGGGGTACTGCAGAGTATTGTGCATGGGGGTACTGCAGAGTATTGTGCGCGGGGGTACTGCAGAGTATTGTGCGCGGGGGTACTGCAGAGTATTGCTCAGGGGAGGTACTGCAGAGTATTGCTCAGGGGGGTATTGCAGAGTATTGCTCAGGGGGGGTATTGCAGAGTATTGCTCAGGGGGGGTATTGCAGAGTATTGCTCAGGGGGGGTATTGCAGAGCATTGCGCAGGGAAGGAAGGGGTATTGCAGAGTATTGCGCAGGGAAGGAAGGGGTTAATGCAGGGATGGCTGAGCAGGGATGGATGGATCTGTGACTGCAATAGTCACAGATCCATCCAACACAGCTGCTGCCATCCACGCTCTCCTCTCACACTGTACCGATGGGTACAGAGAGAGGAGGGAGGAAATCAAATCAAATGACGCCGGTTTGTTTACATGTGATCGCTCCGTCATTGGATGGAGCGATCACGTGGTAAACCGCCGCTATCAGCGGCGATTTACCGTGATCCGTGACCCGGCGGTCATGGACATTCCCGTGTGCGCGCCCCAGAGGGCGCGCGGGAGCGCGATTCTGGGATCACGTTATATAACGTGTTCCCAGAGTTAAGCAACCACCTTGCTGCCGTTATTTTTCGGCAGGTGGTTGCTAAGTGGTTAATTGAACAAACTGAAGTTAGCAGCTGATTGGTTACCAGGTACAGTACAGCTGCACCAGATTTTGCACTAATAAATCATCCCTATTCCCACAGTGAACGTTAATTTCTTTAGGATGCAAATGTGATAACTATTTCTGACGACTACACAATGCTATTATCAGATGTTTGCCATATCTTACAGTAAAATAATGAAAATCTGTGAAACAAACTTATATGCTTGACAGCACAGAGACTTATGTGGGCCTAGAGTGTGAGGAGGGGGACATGGGTGTTTAAATAGACGAGAGTTTGAGGTGAATAGACCCTGATGCTAGCTAGATAAATGAGGAAAATATAACAAATAATTTACTTTCCTCTGCTGTAACTGAGCTAACCGACATTCTAAAGAGCACCTACAATAAGTTGTTTGGCCATTATTATTGGACTTTACTTTCCTTACATTTTGGTAAACATTTTCCTACATCAGTCTATAGATTTAAGGACCCCTGTCTAAGGTAACAACTGCGCTTTGTTAGTAGGGTGTGAATCCTCAGAAGCAGTGACATATCTACAGGGGTCGCAATGGCGACCCAGCCCCTGCTCTGGGGGGGTGGTGAGGCTCATAGAGAGAGGCTGTAAGATCAAACTCCCCATCATGCATCAGCACTGGGAGCTCCATCAGACAGTAAACACACTCAGCAAAGTGAAAGCAAAGGAGGGAGAGGTGTCTTCCAGAGTGCTGTGCTCTCTGCCTCCCCCTACAGTGCACTACCCGTCTGTGTGTAATCATAATGCTTATTATACATATCACTAACGAGTAGTAAATACATGAACAGAAACAAGATCCCATAAGAATAATTTAACATGTCTTCCTCCCTTGAGCCTTCCATCAGCAGTCAAGGTTTGTATAACACTGTACCTGGAATATCCTAACCCGTAGCATTATAGTGTGTATTTATGCATGTTTTTTTTTTTGCTCATAATAATCAGCTTTGATTTCTTCATCTTCTCTGCTGATTAAAAAACAGGAAATATTTTGTAGGGCCCATCCTGTCTGTAGAAGTGCCTAGTGCTTTTGAATAAAAATATATAAAATGTATAAGCTTGTCAGGGCAGCACACACCCGGCAAAATACAGATCATTCAGGTGCAAAGCAGACAACAGAGATCACTCCAATGTATATATATATAAAAAAAAAAAGTCCCATCTGCAGTACCTTGTAGATTTATTACAAGAGTTAAAAACCCATAAGATTACTATGTAATCTTATGAGTTTTTAACTCTCTTAAGAAATCTGCAAGGTGCTGTAGATTCAACTGTTTTGGGTTTTTAAACATATATATTAAATAAAATACAAATTACTGGAGGTATCATACTTCTTTAAAGCTTAGCTCCAGACACACATTAGCTTTAGATGGTTTGTGGAAAAGTGAAAGGTTACAATATCAGGTTTCTTTTGTTTTGTTTTGTTTTTTAAATGTTGTGGTCTTTGAGGATATTTTTGTGTTTAAATGATATGTGTCCCCATAGGGGGGACTTATGTTCGTGTTCTGAGATTGTCAAGTGTGCCTTTAGTTTTAGAGATCAAGGGTTTGTTCACACCACAGCAAGATGCATGCTTAATTTACTTAGTTTTAAAAATAAAGGCTCTTCTGCAAAGTAAATGTAGCACTACCCCCTCAGGAGCCGCTGGTTGTTTTTGGGATCCGCGTATTAAAGGGGTGTTCCACCCAAAAATATGACCCCTTCTTAATCCACTCCTCACCCCCATACATGCCACATTTGGCATGTAATTTTTTTGGGGGGGGAGTGGGGGCTTCAGTAGGAGTGGGACTTCCTGTCCCACTTCCTGCTTCCGCCGAGGGGCAGGTTAGGCGATTAAGCTTAATCGCCTACACCAGCCCCCTCCCTGTAGACGATCACATGGGACACTGACAGGTCCCATGCGATCGCCTCTCCAATCAGCGGCGAGCCGCGCCGCGCACGCATGCGCAGTACGGCTCGCGCATGCGCAGTGGGTGCCCGGCCGTGAAGCCGAAGGCTGTCACGGCTGGGTGCCCACAGACAGGATGGAGACGCCGGCCGGGGAGGGGGGCAGAGGAGCGGAGCCCCGGTCGGCGCGTCGCTGGAACGCAGGAGCAGGTAAGTGAGTGTTTATTAAAAGCCAGCAGCTACACTTTTTGTAGCTGCTGACTTTTAATAAACACCATTTTTGGCTGGAACACCCCTTTAAGTTTCCTTGAAGTGTGTCTAGGGGTAGTAGCAGTGAGCGAATGTCCAGTCACCATATGGATTTTCAAATGCTTTATTCCAGGGCCCAACAACGGCCAACATCAACGGGAGATAGGAAAGGTTGATGAAGCAATAGAGAACAGTGCGGTATCAGGCCTGGATATAAAACAGAGCAGTCCTGCTCTCAGTAGTAGTAGATACAGTTCGTCGCCACTCCCGTTAGAGTGGGTGAAGTGCCCCCGGACAGACTCCTGTTATAAGCCTGGCAGCCCGAATGTCACTTTTAAATTGCTGGGAGGAACAGGTCTCTATGACAGACCTGGCTCGGGCCTCTGCCACAGGCTTAGTACTTCAGTACTTAAGAGAACAATTCGGATTGAGCGAATCCTCCCAGTAAATGCAATGAAAGGGGTCACCGGTTGACAGCTGACATGTACCTGTCAATTCCAGTAACCAGATCCCTGATGGTTCGTTCAAGCCCTTGAACGGCACACAGCCTGGGATCTTCTCAGTAAGGTTGTGGACCCAGTAAGTCACTGGGGCCCCCATCAACATCCGGATGGGTCTCCATAGAACAGGTGGTTCTGGCCAGTTGGGCCATGCGAGCGGGGTCCGTGGATGCCACACCTGGAACGTGGACCCCGCGCAGAGAAGAGGAACAGACCACCCCCAGAACACATGGCAGCTGCCACAGATATACCCCTCCCCAGCATGCCCAGCGAGTGAAGAGCTCCTCTAATTGGCTGCAGGGGAAAAGTGGCTTTGTCAGAACCACTCTAGTGCCAACTGTCGCCCAGGGGTGTAATCACACCTCAGGGCCGCAGACCGGCCTACAGAACATTTCTGAAATAGCAGCAGCCTGCAATTTGACAAATTAGGAATGGGAGCAAAGTAACTCTCCCATTCACCCGCTAACTTTAGCGTAGTGCCCATACTAAAAGTAAGAGGGCGCTACATAAACATTGCATGTCTCTTTTCTAATAAAAGAACATTAACTGCCTGTTTAAAAATCTTCATTGAATGTAGACTGAGCTACATATGCTCAGTTCAGTATATATTTTCAGCACACCTAAGTGCCAAAATAAACTCCCATGTTCACGTCACTCTAGCCTTGTCAATCTAGATTGCCAAAGATTCTGAAGTCCAGGTGAAGATTTTGGTGCCGGGAGGCTAGGTGTGTGTAATTCTGCTTCAACACAAGGAGAGAGTGATTTGATTTAGCCAAACAACTCATTTTCTAATGTCATTGAACTCAATTGAAAATAGTTGGCATTTTTTTTTTTAATACAGGTATCCTTTGTGGCACTGCAAGCCAGTGCCACTGTTTAAAATGGCGGTCTGGACAGGTTTTCTAGAAAACGGGCACACTAATGATGTAGGTGTGTGCTCACAGGCACTGTACTGTACAGGTCAGGACAGACCAAGGCCCGAGCCGATCTGTCCATGAGGGACAGATCGGCCAAAAAGCTGCAAGGAAGATGCAGAGCTGAGGTACAGCATCTGTGCACAAACACTGGGACGTGTTTTGTTGGTCAGGAGGACCAAGCGGTACTACTCGGAGCAGTAAGCTGTCATTAGACAGCTGAATTCTATGTTTTATCATACTGGTGGTGAGAACCCCCTGCGTGTGGGATGCTTTTCATTTGTGAACTTTGATACCTTTTAAATAAAAAATAAAAAAAAACTGAAAAGACACTTCTGATGTGGAGTAAACTCACTGTTGTGCACTACCAATGATCCACAAAATACCCAACTTGTCATACTCTATATACACACTGTAGATGTGTACTGGAGTGTAGTTGACAATGAATGGCAACGCATCACTACAAGGATATACAGACACTGCAGCTGACGCAAATGCTCCTTAAACTGCAGTATGTAAGTATGAAAAATTGTAAAGGACCTATATAATTTGTGTGTCGAAGTTTGCTGACAGCACATAAAAAATGTGGGATGGGGCACAAATTTTATAAACAGATTTTTAAAAATGATTCATTTTCTGCAGTCTTTTATATACAGCTAAAAAATAAATCCAAATACTTTTAAGATTAAACTTAATAATAATAATAATTATATATGTATATATATATATATAGAGAGAGAGAGAGAGAGAGAGCGATATTAGATATCTATCTATCTATTTATATATATATATATATATATATATATATATATATATATATATATATATATATATATATATATATATATGTATATATGTATATATATATATATATATATATATATATATATATATATATAGAATATGTGAAGTGTTTCAAACAGTAGTTATTTCAGATTTTAGACTTCTGCTTTTTGCTGTTAATAAAATCAGTTCTTCTTGAAAGTGCTGTGATAGCTACTAACCTGTTTTAAGTGATTTGATAAAGTGCAGCTTTTAACTGAACACAGTTCTCTTGTGCTCTGTTGCCTCTTTCAGTGAATATGCCATGAAAGCTTTCCTAGTGACTGAGTCAGAATGATCCTTATGGGACTTCTGAGAGTGCCTATTACTGGCTTCACATCATTCTGTCTTTTATTGCTAATCACCTGCCTAGCAAGTGCAAAACTTTCAGGTTCAAAAGTTCCACTCTGAAACAACTGTGAATTGAGCTCATTTTGCTAGCACTCTAAATTATTTAAGAATAAATGATCATTTTACATGATTTACTTGATATATATATATATATATATATATATATATATATATATATATATATATATATATATATAGATAGATAGATCTATATATATATATATATATATATATGTAGATAGATCTATATATAGATATATATATATTCTATATATATTTATATATATATACACGATATATAAACACATAATGACACAAGTGATTATCGCTTATAGGCACCCCATCTCCAGCAGCACATGCTGCTCTTTAGTTGCACATACGCATCTCCACTTCATTTCTGCAAATAGAGGAGATGCTGGAGAGTCCATCATCCTCCATCTTGCACTTGCTTTCAGGCCCAAACTTTAGGCCTAGTTACCTGGCCCTAAAGATAGGGTGACCAGACATCCCCAGTTTCAGGGGACAGTCCCCTGATTGAGGACACTGTCCCCGAACCAAGTCTGTCCCTGGTTTTGTCCCCAGATTGGATTTAATAGGGGGCAGGAACAATTTCAAAGACAGTCAGTGCAGAATTAAACTAAAAATTTCTTCCGTTTCGGGTGCATGCCCATTCAGCTTCACTCACATGTTCTTCTGCCTTGGCTCAAATTCTGGCCAGCCGCCTGCCTATCTCCTTGCCTTCCCTGGAGGAGTGATTTTCCTCCGCTCCCCATCCAGTAGTAGCCGGGGGCGGAAGAGTGAGGGCTCATTTCCACTGGCGTTTTTACAGCCACTTTCTGAGCGTTTTTTGCAGCTTAAAAACGGCTCTCCATGTTAGTCTATGGCCTCATGCCCACCATGACGTTTTTGAGCTGTAAAAAAAAAAAAAAAACGCAGGACCATTGCATTCTGAAGCTCCAGCAATAGAGCTGTAAAAACGCCAGACATTAAAAAATGCTCAAAAACGGTACCGCGGCGTTTTTGAGCTCCAAACATTGACAGGCGTTTTTAACCACTTTAGCCCCGTACCATATTGCTGTCCAATGACCAGAACACTTTTTGTGATTCGGCACTGCGTCGCTTTAACTGACAATTGCGCGGTCGTGCGACGTGGCTCCCAAATGCAATATTTTTTACTTTTTGCTATAATAAATATCCCCCAAAAATATATAAAACATTTTTTTTCCTCAGTTTAGGCCGATACGTATTCTTCTACATATTTTTCATTAAAAAAATCGCAATAAGCGTTTATTGATTGGTTTGCGCAAAAGTTATAGTTTTTACAAAATAGGGGGTCGTTTTACGTCATTTTTATTAATATTTTTTTTTTTACTAGTAATGGCGGCGATCAGCATTTTTTTTCAGTACTACGACATTATGGCGGGCACTTCGGACACTTTTGACACATTTTTGGGGCCATTAGCATTTTTATAGCGATCAATGCTATAAAAATGCATTGTATTACTATAAAAATGCCATTGGCAGTGAAGGGGTTAACACTAGGGGGCAGGGAAGGGGTTAAGTGTGTTCCTGGGTGTGTTCTAGCTGTATTGGGGGGTGGCCTCACTAGGGGGAAATCACTGATCTTCTATTCATACATTGTATGAACAGAAAATCAGCGTTTCCCCCGCTGACAGGACCAAGAGCTGTGTGTTTACACACAAATCTCCCGTTCCCCGCTCTGTAACGAACAAGCGCGCGTGCCCGGCGGCAATCGTACCCGCCGGGCACGCGCGCGGGACTTGGGGGCAAGCGGGGACGCGCGCGCGCCCCTTAGAGGCTGCTAAAGAGCGGACGTATAGCTACGGGCTCTCGCCCAGCAGTACCCCGCAGTAATATGACGGTGGGTGGTCGACATCTAGTTAAGCTGTAAAAAAGGCTAAAAAAAGTGGCTGGAAATGAAGCCTTAGACTTGAGAGGCTGTGAGGTGAGCGGCGGTGGGCAGAGATTAGCTGATTGTTGCCATTACTAGTAAAGAAAAAATATGTCCCTGGATTTCATTTAAAAAATCTGGTCACCTTACCTAAAGAAGCAGCTTCAGATCATACACCCTCTCCAGGCCAAAACCTGGAGAGGAAGAGAGCTTGCATCAGACAACCCCAGATATTTATAACCTTTCATGCATCACTGGCAAAGGAAAAACCTAGTAGTGGGCTGAGAAAATATATAAATATTCATAATCCATACCTACTGTGTGATTTCATACTAACACCAGGTGACAGTGCCACCTACTGGCAGAACTGAGAACTAATAACCGAGCTGAATTATACACACACTATAAATTAGCATACATACAAAACTAAATGTAGACACTTCTGCTTAGGGTGGCTGTAGTAGTCAAGCCAATGTTTTATTTTTTATTTTCATTTTGGATAGAGCAGGAAATTATGAAAAAAAAAAACTGTTATTTTTCTTGCTACCTGTGTCCCATGGGTGATATTTCCCTTGTGTTGTGTAAACACAACAGGAAATGAAAGTTCTCCAAAATGCAGCAAATCTCCTGGACATGTGTCATTGGAACAATTGTCCTCATGGGAGGCTTCCTTTAATGCTGATAATTAGGTTGAAAAGCTTGTTCTGTTGTAGAACTGTATATATTTATAAGAACAAATTCACAGATATAATTATAATGTAAAACTTGGAGCATTTGGGTAATAACAGAATACACCTTAGTCATAATAGGGTTGATTTGGGGTTCATCCTTATGTTGATGCAAATGTATGTTTTCAGATAAAGACTTTTTAACCTGTTGAGATCCCCGCTATAGCCTAATGACAGCTTTAGCGCGGATCTGAATTGCCAACAAGCTGTCAATTGACGGCCTGCTACTAGCACGTTCCCCGCGCGTGGTACAGAGCGTGCCGCGGGAAATTCTGTGTTGGCCGTGTCCCTTGGACACAGCCAATCACAGATCGCCGCAAATAACCAATCAGAGTGGCCGTTTGCGATGCGATCTGTGCGGCGAATGAGAGATGATCTCATATGTAAACATATGAGATCATCTCTCATTGCCGTTTTACACAGAGACAGCGTCCTGTCTCTGGAGAGGAGACCGATCTGTGTTCCTTGTACATAGGGACACAGATCGGTCACCTCCCCAGTCACCCCCCCCCCACAGTTATAACACTATGTAGGGAATACATTTAACCCCTTCCTCAACCCCTAGTGTTAACCCCTTCAATGCCAGTCACATTTATACAGTAATTAGTGCATATTTATAGCACTGATCGCAGTATAAATGTGAATGGCGTCAAAAGTGTCCGATGTGTCCGCCATAACGTCGCAGTTCCAATAAAAATCGCAGATCGCTGCCATTTCTAGTAAAAAAATAATAAAAAATAATAATTAGTGTCCCCTATTTTGTAGGCGCTATAATTTTTGCGCAAACTAGTCGCTTATTGCGATTTTTTTTTTTTTTACCAGAACTATGTAGAAGAATACGTATCGCCCTAAACTAAGAAAAAAATGAGTTTTTTTTTTTTTTTAAATTGGGATATTTATTATAGCAACAAGTAAAAAATATTGTATTTTTTTCGAAATTGTCGCCCTTTTTTGTTTATTGCGCAAAAAATAAAAACCGCACAAGCAATCCAATACCACCAAAAGTAAGCTCTACTTGTGGGGAAAAAAGGATGTCAATTTTGTTTGGGAGCCACGTCGCACAACCACGCAATTGTCAGTTAAAGCGACGCAGTGCCGGAAGCTGAAATTTCACCTGAGCAGGAGGGGGGTATATGTGCCCAGTAAGCAAGTGGTTAAAGACGATAAAGTACTATCCTCTTACTAGATGGTTCTCGGTGTTGTGTATGATTTCTTTGGGCAAGTCTTGTGAGGTGATGTCTGAAGAGGGTGTTCATTCTGTATGAGTACCAAGCTTGACAAAACAACGGGGTTGATTTACTAAAGACAAATCCACTCTGCACTACAAGTGCACTTGGAAGTGCAGTCGCTGTAAATCTGAGGGGAATCTTTGCTGATTTTAGCTGATTTCTTTGCATGTCCCCCTCAGATCTACGGCGACTGCACTTCCAAGTGCACAGTGGATTTTCCTTTAGTAAATAACCCCCAACAAATACTAGTGGTTCAGCTGAGCTTCTGCTTAGGTTGGCTGTTGAAAAGCAGATTGCATTTACAGTGCAACTGATGACTGCTGCAGTAAGCATTGAATGTGTGCAAACATGGTCATTGGAATAATATCACTTAAAGGGGTTGATTTATAAAAACTATAGAGTGCAATATCTGGTGCAGCTGTGCATAGTAGCCAACAGGGCCGTTGTTATTGTTGATTGAATCTTGGGCAAAAATTTCTTAGGGCCCCCCCATGCAATTTAGCACTCCACCCAGACAATCAATATCAGCTAGATTTAAAATCAGTTTACTGTATCAGATCAGGCAGTGATTGTGATTGGTTGTTAGAGGTTACAGGATATCATTACCACTTACTGACTGGTTGCTAGAGGTTAGAGCAAACATTGCTAGACGTAACAGCACATGATTTCTTCTTGTTACTGTACAGTAATACTGCTCACTGATTGGTTGCTAGAGGCTACAGCACATCGTCTCCTCACTGCAGAGGGGCATAATATACATATGAACTGTGCCTTTATAAACCTATGAATGTCACCAGCCTTGGCTATTTACATATGAATGTCACCAGCCTTGGCTATTTACATATGAATGTCACCACTATTTACATATGATTGTTGGTTATTTACATGCAAACATAAGGTCTGCAAGTGAGTCATCTGTACACAACAATAAGGCAGAGCTGGGTAGCATTAGTAGCATCACTTCACATTGAGATATCAGGACACAGCACAGCACAACTAAAACTTCAAGGGATAAGGGGATTTAAACTGGGATAGTTGGCAAGTACGAGGCAGTTGCTTTGGGCCCTGCAACAATGACAGGGCCCAGGGCAGCCTCCCCTTTTGCCCTGCCTTAAAGACGACCCTGGTAGCCAATCATCTTGTTCAATTAGGTTTTGACAAAAAAAAAAGCTGTAAGCAGATTGGTTTCTTTGTAGAACTGCACTAGATTTTGAACTCTCCAGTTTTAGTAAATCAATCCCTAAAGTATCTGTCATGAGAGATATATGGGGACTGCCACTGCAACCATCTTTTTTTGAAAATGCTAGTTACTGTACCTGTGTGTGTCTGACCTGATTACAGACACAGAATAAGCATGCTGTCAAAATGACATCAGAACCACTTATACTGTATCTATAGCTGAGTTGGGTAAGTGACCAAGAGCATCAAAATTAAAGCATTAGCTGGATGCCAGGGAGCAAACATTCTCAAAATAAGACTGCAGAAATGGTAGTCTCTTTTAGGTCTGATTAACACCTATGCATTTTTTGTGCTACTATAGTCCATTTAGCATGGTTTCCTACGGAACACGTTCTGTAGTGCAAATCTGCAAAAGACACTAAAAATGCAAAGGTGCAAATCCGGCCTTATTCCTTTAAAACAGATTCTCTTGAGAATTAGGAAGGACATGCAGCAATAGAACCTATAACATCTTGCTATGGTTATTATTTTTCATGTGAATGTTCTTAGTTGGGTTTTCCTCTAGGTATCCAGGACAGGTGCCTAGTTCCCGTTCACACAACCATAACACTGATTGTCTTCCTCATATGGCAACATTTCCTCATTCTGAAAGGCACTGAGGCATTGATGCATATCTCTCTCACAGCAAAGCTTTCTCTTTCTGAAAAACACTGAAGACTCATCAAACTATTCTACAGCTCACTGATGAGCAGCTATGTTCCATTAAAACAGTTGACTGCAGAGCCCATTAGTGTTGCTTTTAGATCTGACTTTTTAAAATGTTCTTTACAGTTACCAGTTAATCGTTGTATACCAGCCACTGAACTGTAGCTTCACACAGAAGCCTCCATTTTGAGGTTCATTAATCCCCCAAACCAACCAGTCAGCTGCAAGAAAAGCACAACAGCTAAACTGTATCTTTTAGCATGTACACCTGACTGGTAACCCTAAAAAAAAAATAGATATGCAAAGTAAGCATTGTTATACCTGTGCCTGTTTTTTTTGTGTTTGTTTCTGGATACACAATTTAAAAGCTATTAATATGTAGGCCTGTAGCAGCCTACTTTAGACAACATGACACTTGTGTAGGTTTTACACAGTAAATAATAATTACACAGAAAGGAGTTTCAGGCAACTGAGAACCCTATCCCATAAACATGTAAGTTTATTTCACGTTTTTGCATTGTGATCACATGCTAAAACGCACATTTTATTATGCATTGATAAACATGTATTACTCCATGATCTTTTTGTTGTATTTAGGGTTGTCCCGATACCGATACTAGTATCGGTATCGGGACCGATACCAAGCATTTGCCCGAATACTTGTACTCGGGCAAATGCTCCCGATGCTTCACCTGATACTTGTCCTGTGTCCTCCTCCAGCCCCCCTCCGTTTTGCTGCAGTCTCTCTCCCTCTGTGCCCCCCGCCGTGTTTTCCTTCTCCTCCGTGTCCCCCGCCAGTGTTTTCCTTCTCTTCTGTGTCCCCCGCCAGTGTTTCCTTCTCTCCTCCGTGTCCCCCGCTGTTTTCTTCTCTTCCGTGTCCCCCACTGTTTCCTTCTCCTCCGTGTCCCCCTCCAGCGTTTTCCTTCTCTTCCGTGTCCCCCGCCAGTGTTTCCTTCTCTCCTCCGTGTCCCCCGCTGTTTCCTTCTCTCCACCGTGTCCCCCGCTGTTTCCTTCTCTCCTCCGTGTCCCCCGCTGTTTCCTTCTCTCCTCCGTGTCCCCCGCTGTTTCCTTCTCTCCTCCGTGTCCCCCGCTGTTTCCTTCTCTCCTCCGTGCCCCCCGCTGTTTCCTTCTCTCCTCCGTGCCCCCCGCTGTTTCCTTCTCTCTCCCGTGCCCCCCGCTGTTTCCTTCTCTCCCCCGTGTCCCCCTTGAACTGTCAGGATGGAGAGCGGCGGTAGGACCCGGTAAACCCGGCTCCTTACTTTTCTGAATGAACAGTCAGTGATGACTCTGTCCATTCACAGAACTGAAACATCGTAAACTGTGATTACAATGTTTCAGTTTATGAATGAAGAGAAGACGCTGTCTTCTCTCCATTCATTTTCAGCACAGCTTAAGCTTCTGAGAAAGGGACAGGGGAATCTGTTTCCCTAGTCCCTTTCTCTGTCTCAAAGGGGAAATATCAGAGATCTGTTAAGACCCCTGATATCTCACCAAAGCCCCCCCAACAGGGCTGATTTAAAAAAAAAAATGCAATAAATAATTTAAAAAATAAAATGTAAATAGTAATAAAAAATTAAAAAACACATTGACAATCCACTACCCCCATTTAAAAAAAAACGCCACTGTAAAAAAACAAAAAACAAGAAAAAAACGCCACTGTGACATGACATAAAAAATAAAATAAAAATTATTGGTATTCGGTATCGATGAGTACTTGAAAAAAAGTATCGGTACTTGTACTCGGTCTTAAAAAAGTAGTATCGGGACAACCCTAGTTGTATTGTTATGTGTTATTATTATGTAAGAAACTCTTATGTACACACGATTGGAATTTCCGATCGTGTGTGGCCCCATCGGTCTTTTTTTCGTCGGTGTTTAGAAATAGAACATGTTTTATTTTTTTCCGATGGGGGAAAAAAAAGATAGGAAATTCCTATCATCTTTGTGCAACTCCAACGGAGAAAAAACCCACGCATGTTTAGAATCAAGTCGATGCATGCTCGGAAACATTGAAGTTAATGTTTCTCGGCTCGTAGTAGTGTTTTACGTCACCGCGTTTTGGACAGTCAGAATTTGGTCTGACAGTGTGTATGCAAGACAGCTTGAACGGAATTCTGACGAAAAATGTCATCGGATTTTTAGGCCATCGGTACGGGGCATTACTCTATTCGGTGATTGGCCTCATTTAAAGTCCCCCTGACCAAAATGTTCTTTCTTTTAAAATTGTACCTCTAATTGTGCCAACACTATTGGTAGTGCTGATAAGCTTTGATGGGCAAATGCAGAATGCTTTTGAGATTAATTTAAGGACCTTATGAGAAATGTAGAAATCTTTGCAGGTTTATTTGACCTGCAGTTAACTCACATTTGATCTACTTTTGCTTTCTCATATACCTGTATTTTTAGTTCTGAAGCAAAAAAAAACAAAAATGTATTAGTAAAGTAGGTTGCAGCACAGCCACATAGTACAGCATTGGGGTACACTGCATTAAAAAAAGGCTGATATCCAATTTTCAACCGTATGCCGTGGCCCCTTGAAGGGGTTAATAAAATACAATGAGATACAAAAGTGCAGCGCTAAATGTAACTAAACAGCCAATAACAAATCAGCATAATAAAGTGTAAATATAGAAAGATGACATAACTGTCAGCTACTTAACTACTTCCATACCATGCACTTACGCACCTTCCCGCCCAAGCCAATTTTCAGCTTTCAGCACTGTCGCACTTTGAATGACAATTGCGCGGTCATGCTACACTGTACCCAAACAAAATTGGCGTCCTTTTTTTCCCACAAATAGAGCTTTCTTTTGGTGGTATTTGATCACCTCTGCGGTTTTTATTTTTTGCGCAACAACTAATAAAAGACTGAAAATTTAGAAAAAAAAATACATTTTTATTTTTTTCTGTTAACTTTTTTGTAAATAAGTATGTTTTCTCTTTCAATTACGGGTACTTATATGGCGGCACTGATGGGCACTGATGAGGTAGTACTGATGGGCACCGATGAGGTGGCATTGATGGGCACTGATAGGCGGCGCTGGTATGCGGCACTGATGGGCACTTATAGGTGGCACTGTTGAGCACTCATAGGCGGCACTGATGGGCACTCATAGGCGGCACTGATGGGCACTCATAGGCGGCACTGATGGGCACTCATAGGCGGCACTGGGAACTCATAGGCGGCACAGAATGGCACTCATGGGTGGCACTTATGGGTGGCACTGATGGGTACTTATGGGTGGCACTGATGGGTACTTATGAGTGGCACAGATGGGCACTGATAGGTGGGCACTGGGCGTGTATTGGCACGGAGGGGTGGCACTGAAGCACACTGTGGTGTGGCACTGATGGACTTTGAGGGGTGGCACTGATGTATATGTTGCCAGTCAGTGCCCATGTGTGGGCACTGACTGGCATCTTTTTTTATTTTTTTACCTGTATTTTTTTTTTTATCTTGTGTTTCTTTTGCCCTGCCAGTGTGGGCATCCCTGGTGGTCTAGTATGGGCATACGAGGGGGGCTGCACTGATAAACAATTAGCGTGAACCCCCCCTGTCAGGAGAGCCACCGATCGGCTCTCCTCTACTCGTGTCTGTCAGACGCGAGTGAGGAAGGGCCATCAACGGCTCTTCCTGTTTACATCGTGATCAGCCGTGATTGGACACGGCTGATCATGTGGTAGCGAGCCTCTGCCGGAGACTCGTTACCGAGATCGGTGATGCAGGGTGTCAGACTGACACCCCGCATCAACGATCGCCGCGCTGCGCGCCCCCACGGGCGCGCGCAGCATTGAAATCGTGCTAGACGTTTGAGAACGTCTAGTCACAATTTCATAACCACTTCCCGGCCATAAATCTGCTATTGGCCGGGCGGGAAGTGGTTAAATAGTGAATAGAGACAAAAGTTAATTTCAATGGTAATTTTAAAGGAATAACTAAGAATTGTCTTAAAGGGGTTGTAAAGGTTCATGTTTTTTCACCTTAATGCATCCTATGCATTAAGGAAAAAAAAATCTGACAGTTACGGCCCCCCCAGCCCCCCGTTTAACTTACCGGAGCCCGTTCACCTGCTGTGCTTGCCTCCAGCGTCCTCTTCTCTGCTCAGTCTGGCCATTGATTGGCTAGAGTGGATGGATTGATAGTAGCACAGCCATTGGTTTTTGCGCTGCTGTCAATCACATCCAATGATGTGGCACACCGGGGGGGCAGGGCCAAGTGATACAGCTATCGGCTATAGCCGCCAGCTGTATCACAAGAGTGCGCCTGCAAGAACTAACCCCCATGGTAGAGCGCTTCCATGAAAGGGGTTATTTCTTGCGGGGAGGAGCCGAGAGAGCCGCACAGGGACTCCAGGAGACCAGGTTCAGGGCTACTCTGTGCAAAATGAGCTGGAGGTAAGTATGACATGTTATTTAAAAAATTAAATAAAAAATATCCTTTACAACCCCTTTAAGGAGTTACCACGACACGTGCATCCACCATCCAGGAGAGGGGATTGAATACGCAGCTTCAACCAAGCGTGTAGTAACCATGGTCAAGATGGTAGTCACAAAGATGGTATCCAGAAGTAGGCAGCAAGATTCTCCACAACAGCCAGGCCACGTGTCGGGTTATAAACTCCAACATTTATAAAAAATAAGAGACCTCCACATAGTGTAAAACCATTAAGTGGAAATAGGAAAATGCAATACAATGGCCTGGGGAAATGTGAAGGTGGCTGTAAACCCATAAAATAAAAAGAAAGAAGAGGAAAAAAACACCTGCAAGACAAAGGCTAATGAGCTAGTATGAGTTGCATACTAGCTCATTATGAAATACTTACCTTAGATAAAAGCTGTTGCAGCGGTCCCGTACACCGATGTAACCAGCAACATGTCTCCCAGAATTATTTCTGGATTTGCAGGCTCTGGCGGCGTGATTGGTCACTCACGCACATGCGCATGGGAGCCGCCGGATGAAAGGGCACGATTGTGACATTTCTAAAGTGCACATGCACCGATGATGTTGGTGCAAGAGTATATGGTAAATATCTCCTAAACTGTGCAGGTTTAGGAGATATTTTCAGTACCTACAAGTAAGCCTTATTATAGGCTTACCTGTAGGTACAAGTGGTGTAAGAGGGTTTACAACCACTTTAAAAAACTTGCCATCAGCTAAAGTAAGTTATTAGAGTTATTTGTAAATGTATACAGTAGCAATCCAATGCTTCTCTTTTTTTCCTACATTGTGGTGTACGGCTCTCTTACTGTAACAGTGGAAAACAATGTGAGAAGGAAAAAGCTAGCATGCATACTGGTTGTAATAATACAAAAACGTAAGCAGCATAGTGAGATAGGAAAGGAAATAAAGAGAAACAGTACCTATTTGTAGTGCATACTTTCATATGGAAAGTCCTTTATAACCATCAAGCTTTATTATGTATTTTATCTGGAGGAATAACTGTTTGAGGCCATGACAATACTGATGGAGAAATATGTTGTCGATATGTGAATCAATTTACCTATGTGGTTTCCTGTAAGAGGAATACATCATTACAGTAAAATCACTGACAGGGCATACTTTATACATTCCATTTCACATCATATATTAGTGAAGTGATATGCTCCCAGCTCTTTCACAGAAACCAGATAAGCACATTCTGATGATTCCAATGAACGCTCAGTAATATTGGTATGCCTCTCACTAAAACTTGGAGTCAGCTTTTTTTCTGAATTTCTTTGAGGTTTTTCTTGATTTTTTTTTTTCTTGACCACATTTATTTTCTCTGTCAAGCTTTTCAGGTTACTTCAATAATGCTGCAGTTTAGAATTCTATTTTTTAAAGAACATCCTATGAGATCGTTTAGGATAAGCACACTCTTTATCATTCTTGCAGGATGAAAGCTCCTATGGTCTCTCTCAGAATTTAATATCACTAAAACTAGATTCTAGCTAAAGTTTAAATGTTAATTTAATTTGTGAGCATGTTTACAAAGGCATTTTTTATGGTGGTTACTAAAAAGTAGCACAGGGTGGTAAAACTTTACACTGCATACTAGCACATTATGTGACACTAACCTGCAAACGAAACCCACGCTGTCCCTGCTGGAGGCCACATTCATGGTCGCCCCTCTTCCTTTCCAGTGGACTCCAGCTCTGTGACTGGCCGGAATTGCGTGACTGGCGACTCCAATGCACGCATGCGGGAACCGCCAGTCACGGCACTCGCTAGTGAAGAAACGACACATGCCAATGACATCATCAGTGCAGTACAAAGTAAATGTCTCCTAAACAGCACACGTTTAGGAGATATGTACTGTACCTATAGGTAAGCCTTATTAAAGGCTTACCTACAGGTACAACTTAAAAATTAAGGTTTACGACCTCTTTAAGGGGGAGGATTTGGGAACTCTTACTTCCCAAATCCTCCATGTATTACATTTCCCAAAAACACACTAATAGTATAGAGCATTAGCAGTAGTGTATTTAGGTTTGTGGTCCAGGCTGATAGGAGGAAGCAACTTGCGTTACACTTAGGCTCCATTCACATCTAGGCGTACGCTGTAGCGGCGTATTGCGGCGACAAATCAATAGGCGCTTTGTCCCCGCGATTTGCGGCGACAAAACGCCTATTGATTTTTTGCAGAAGAGGTGAATTAACATTGCCGGCTATGCCCGTACGCCCGATACGCCTGAAAAAAAGGGTCCGGGACTTGTTTGAGCTTCAGGCGTATGGGCGTTTGGGCGTTCGGCGTGGAGATGTGAACCATCTCCATAGCCGACAATGTTAATTCGCCCCTCCAGCGTATCTAGGGCTGCTTCAGCGTCGGGCGTAAGGCGACAAAACGCCTAGATGTGAATGGAGCCTAACAGTGAAGCATAAGCTGATGGGGACTCTTTCTGTGCTGCCCCCCTGCAAAGTGCTACCCTAGTTGGCCTAGGCCAGGATACAGCGTTAAGCATTAGATTAGCTTTTTGTTTACAATTTTCTTAGAGAAGTGACCAAGCTATTTGGTTATTTTGGCTAGGTCAAAAAATAAGATTTCCTTGAGCAGCCCCAATCAAGATAACTGATTATCTTATTTTATCCACTAAGACCCATTTAGCAGTGTATTGATTTTCAATTCGAAGGCAATCTCCCATCTTGTAAAATTAAGTGTCTAATACAGGACCTTAAGCAGTTTGTCTACCTTTCCAAACAGTACTTCTCCCGAATGATCATTGTTGATGTGTATTTTTATTTTGTGACATTATGATAAACCATAGAGCAGAGGTCTTCAAACTTTTCAAACCAAGGGCCAGTTAACTGTCCAGTTAACTGTCCTTCAGGCTTTTCCTCTAGGAAAGAGGGGCAGGACTGTGGCCAGTGGAAGTAAATGGTGCCTCCTCATTGGTTTTAGTGGGAGGAAAAGGGCCCTAATGTTGGTATTTAGGGGAGGAATAGTGCCCCATTATTGGTGTCAGTGGGAGAAATGGTTCCCCGTTATTGGTATCAGTGGGAGGAACGGTGCCCCATCATTTGTATCAGTGGGAGGAACGGTGCCATATCACTGGTGTCTGTGGAAGGAATGGTGCCTCAAGGGCCAGATAAAGGCAAGAAGGCACCTGTCATTAATGTCCTGCTTCTAAGTCTACTAGTTACCTGGCTGCCTCCAACAAAATCCTTTCTATAAATTTATATAAATAATCAAGCAGATATTAACACACTAGCAGATTACAGAGTCAGAATAAAGTCCTGTTATGCATATGTTTTCTAGGTCAGTGCCTTGGAAAACGTTGAAGCCATTGGATCAGAATTGGACAGCTAGGCAGCTGTAGATACTAGTAGTGTTTGCATCCATAGTTTCCCTGTACAGCTCTCTTTTAAGGATACATGCATTTCCATAACAAAAATATAACTATTACAGTATGCCTCTTACTTGGTCAACTAAATACCAACAATTATAATCAACTTTCTACAGTACATTCCTCCAGTAAATGGCTTGCAGCTATGAACAGAAGGAAATATGCTGAGAGTTGGAGTAGATCAGAAATGAGGATTTTTTTTTTTATGTTAGATTTACAGTATATGAATAGGTGTATCTGTTCTAAGTATTGTATGAAATAAGTCATTTCCAAAATTCCACAATGTGCGTATTTCGGGCCAGATTCAGGTAGAGTTAGGCTGGAGTATCAGTGATACTCCAGCCTAACTGTCACTTTAAGCCGGCGTTTCTGTTTTCTGTAACCAGAAAACAAGAAACGCCGGGTTGGAGTTCCGATGCGAGCGGCGTAATTGAATTTCGCCATCGCATCGCAACTTTAATTTAAAAATGGCGCCGGGGGCGTTCCCGCTGATTTACGCTGAAAAAATATGTTAATCAGCGGGAATCGGCAATTCACTATCGTATTCGGGCGCGACGCAGTGACTTTCCGACGTTTCCGTAAGCGATACGTGGCGTAAAGATAAAGCAGCCCCCTAGTGGAGTATCCTATGTTAAGTATAGCCGTCGTCATCGCGTCAAAAAAAAATCGCGTCGCTTGCGTAAAACGTCCATGAATGGGGATTTGACGTCATTGACGTTCACTGACAGAATTTGGAGCATGCGCACTGGGATGCATTGACAGTCGACGCATGCGCAGTACGTTCGCCGCGGGATCGCGCTTATTTTAAATAATACATGCCCCGTACCCGCCCAATTTGAATTCCGCCGGCTCATTTGCGATGCGCTGCCGCAACTTTAGGAGCAAGTGCTTCATTAATAACAGCACTTGCTCCTAAAATTTCGCCAGCGTAACGTAAATGAGAAACGTTACTCCAGAGCAAAGATGCTCCAATCTACCTGAATCTGGCCCGACATGTTTATCTGATAGCTGAGTGTGAGCTATTGTCAGCTTGCTGAGAAAGCATTTATTTTACCTAACTTAGCTGCATGGATATTTTCTATATTCCATTGGAGAGATGGCTGTCAATTTATGGTGAAAATTTGATTTTCCAATATAGATTTTTTTTTTTTTTGTGCAACAAATATTTCTGACAATGATTGGAACTGCTCACTTTGCTACCAAACCTTACAAGCAGATATCAGTCTACCTATAGAGATGCAAAGTCCACACAATTCAGTGCAAAATAAACAGGATGAAGCTACACACTTATTTCCAAGGATTGACTAAGCATCGGTTGTCGATGTGAAACGCGTCAGCTTTTGGTACCCCACTGTTTGCTGTTTTTGCTGTTTTTAGTTTTTTGACTGGAATAAACAGGCACTATTTTTAAGTCTTTTCATCCATTGGAGTGCGGCTGTCCATTTTTCTTTCCTTATAAGCTACACACTTATTTCCAAGGATTAGGGGATTCATTTGTACCAGTGGTAAGAGGTGGAACACAGCAAAAATAAGAAATTTCACACTAAGATATTGAGTGTAGCAATTTCACAGGTTAGGGGCAGCACAATGGCTATGCAGTTAGCACTTACGCCTGGCAGCACTTGTTTCATCAATTTGAATCCCAACCACAACACTACCTACAGGGAATTTGCATGTTCTCGCTGCGTTTCGTCCCACACTCCAAATACATGCTGGCAGGTTAATTGACTCCTGTCTAAACTGGCCATAGTATGTGTATGCATGATTGTGAGTTAGGGACTATAGATCATTATCTCTTTTAGCCCTGGTTCACTTTGGAGAGCTTGGGCATGCAAATTGCAGTCAACGCCACCGTCCAAATTGGTGCAATGCCGCATTTGCAGTCACTGATTTTGGTGACCTTTGGGGTGCAATTTCCATTGACATCTGTGCAGCAACCCACACAGATGTCTCTAAAATTTACCCCCAAAGTCGAGACTGACATGCAGGAATGAAATTGCGAGTTCAGCTGAACTTGCACGATTCCATTCCCGCTGTGTCAGAAACCATGAATCAGACCGAGACAGAAGTACAGTTAAATCACACTTGTTTAATAATAATATTAATAATAAAAAAAGATAAAAGGAGTAAGCATAGTCAAAACATAGCCAGAGTTCAGGAACCAGATCGTATAGTCAGTCAAACCAAATGTCATAGAGCCAGAGAACGTAGTAGAACAGCAAGTGGGATCAGGAGCCAGAAGGGATGGGTCACCCAAGCAAGTCTTCAACAGGCATGCAGGCGATAGTCTCTGTGATGTTGACCAAGGTGAAGGCAGAGAGCAAGTGAACTGGAAGGCTTAGGGCCCTTTCACACTAGCGGACGAACGGTCCGCTCATTACAAGTCCGTTTACGGACTTGTAATGGGTCCCTATGGGAGCGGATCCGTTAGCGGATGATGCATCCGCTAACGTCCGCTCGATCCGCATCCGTTTTTGCGGACGGAAGAATGTCCTATTTTTCTTCCGTCCGGGCAAACGGATCGGATGCAAATGGACAGACGGTCCGTTTCCAACCGACTCCCCATAGGGGAGAGCGGAGGAGAGACGGGGTGGTCCCTGCACAGTGTGCGGGGACCGCCCCGTCCGCCCGACAGCTCAGCGGAGACCCCCCGCTGAGCTGACGGACACACGGAGCGGACCGAAAAACGGACCGCTCCGTGTGTAAGGACCCTTAAGTAGGCAGGACTGACAAGCCGGATCATCAACAGATGAGTCACTGTGGAGAGATGGGAGCTGGGAATCATCCGACAGCTGAGCAGCCAGTTCAGAGAAGGAAGGGCTGAGCCCAGCCCTGACACACTGTCAGTGTGAACCTGGGCTAAGGGCAGGGGCCGATGTGAACAAATATATATGTAAAGCACTGCATAAATTGTTGCCGCTATATAAACACTTGGTCTTATAATATACAATTTATTACAAGATCTGGCTGCACAGAAAAAGATAATATTTTACAGGCACTATATGAAAGGGCCATTATTAATGCTTAAAAGTATTTTTTTTTTCTGATTTGGCAGTCATTGCTCTTTATTTCCTAGCAAATAATATTGTGAGTTCATTTATAAAAAAAAAAAAGAAAAGAAAAACATGTAATGCAATTTGTCTCAGGTGTATCAGTTACTACATTTCCAGTAGATGTCTACAATCGGATGCTCTAGCAGACATTAGCTGGGAACACCATGATAAAATTAAACATTTAGAACATATTATGTGACCACATGCTTCCATTTTCAGGAAATTAATAACCTAAAACTTAAATGCATCCAAAGTAATACACAGTACAATATAGTTTTTCAATTAGAAGAGTTAGTGAACAGTTAGTGAACAGCAATATTTAAGGGGAAGGTCAAATTGGCACTGTGGGGTGCCATATTAAATGAGAGGCTATACTGTTAATAAGATGTTATACTACTTCACTATATCACAAAAATCAAAACCCAAATTCCACCAATTTGGGATGGTTGGGACCTAGACAACCTTTTTTATTTATGTGCCCCCATTTTGGAATCTTCTCCTTATTTCTTATCTGATGGATTTAAAAATTATTTGGCATGAAAATACCACTGTCCAGATGGGTGAAAATCCTACCTATGGGCACTAATGCAAAAATAAATCTGTACAGATTTTTATATCTGTGTCCTCAAATGGAAGATTGTACTTTACATTGTTACCAAGTAACTGTCACTGAGATGGCACACAGAAATGTGCAAATCAAAGCCATACTTAAAACAAGCCAGGGTCTGCAACAATTGGGCAGAGGAGGTGCCAGTTTGGAAGGCAGAATCAGAAGCCAGGCTGGGGTTTCAAAACACAAGCCAAGGTCAGCAACAGGAGATTGAAATCAAGCAGTCAGAAAGCAGGCCAGGTCAAAACACTGGCTAATCTGAATGCAGATCTGGTAACAAGTCACTGAAGCTGTCTACCACTCAGCAATACTGCCAAGTTTTGTTAGGTGTTATGTAGACTACTGCCCGCCAAAAGCCAGTGATGGACATGCATGCTAATTCACGTTAATGTGCACGCACACACTTGAATGCACGCACAGGCCTGACTCTGTGTAGTGATCCACAAACTACTCTGTGCATGGCACAGGTTTTCGGGCATGGCCATGTTCTTGATCTTCTTGACAGATACCAAGAAAAGTTTGCCTTCCCTAAAGGGGTTGTAAAGGTAAATGTTTTTTTCACCTTAATGCATCCTATACAAGTGTGCGCTGGCCCTAATGGACGGTACGTCAAAATAAGGGGGCAAATACATTCAGGTAGGGGTATAGTTTTATTGAGTCAGAGCATTAGTGCGCAAGTTTGGTGAAGGCTTGTGCCATCTCCGCCTGAGTGTCAGGAATGTACCGAGCGAAGCAGGCGGACTTCCACCTGCCTAGCTTATTAATGATATGGTCGGGGACCCCGTGTCGCGAGGCGGCTGAGGCTGCTCCGATACGAAAGGCGTGGCCCGAATACTGATTAGGATTGAGGTGTAGACTTCGTAGGAGGATCCTCACGTGTATAATGAACTGCCTGGTGTTGAGAGGTTTGTCCGGAAAAGGAGTAGAGGAGCAGAGTCCGATTGGGATGGCAAAGGTAACAGTAGGCGGTTCAATACAGTTACTGGGCACCAGGCGTTACCTGTCTTGTAAATGGCGATGTCTAACTCGGGGCCTGATTGCTGTGTTTTGGAGGTAGTGAGATGTAGCGTGAAGCAGTCCGGTTGGCGGACCAAGTGTTGTCTGCGTAGAATTTGGCTGGCGGGGTTGTTGTAGGTGAACTCGCTTGGCCGGAGGAAACCATAATAGGCCAGGTAGATGGCCGCTTGTATGACCAAGCTAGGGAAGAGGCCGAACGGGGATGTGGCGAGGATGGCGGAAATGTCTCTAAATATGGTGCTGGTTATGAGCAGGCGTTTGGCGTTGAAAGTTGGTTGTTGTTTCTGGACTGTGCATAGGGCAGCTTTGACTGCGTGGGATGTAAACAGCGAAGGCTTTGCCAGGTCTTGTAAGGCCAGAAAGTGCTGGACGCCTGCCAGGTAGAGACGAATGGTGTTATATGAAAGGGACTGGCAAGTATGGCAGTAGGAGATGAAGGCCAGTACGTGCTTGACGTTTGGGGTGGTGTTCGCAGAGTGGCGCGTCAAGAACTTGCTAAATGTGTCCCAAGCTGTGTGATAGGTTTTGAGGGTATTGCGAGAGAGAGACTGGTTAATCAGCTAGGTTGCTTGCTGTAGGTGCTGTGTCAGTCCAGGGTCAGTTGAGACCAAGGTGGGATAGGAGCTGAAGATGGAAAAAGGAGGCATAATTAAAGCGGGACAAGGCGTCTGCGGCGAGATTACACTTGCCGGGGAGGAAGGTGCAATGCACGTTGAAATGGTGTAATAAGGATAGTTGCACCAGCCGACGTAGGAAGGACATTATAACAAGGGACCTGGACCTGCCCTTGTTGATAATGTTGGCTGTGGCCTGGTTGTTGGTGGTGAAGGTTACGGTTTGTCCAGCCCAGCTGTGGCCCCAGAGTTGGACGGCTGCTACGACTGGGTACAACTCGAACAAGGAGGACGTCTGGGTGAAGCCCGGGATGGCTAGTATTTCTGGCGGCCATGGTCCTGCGAACCAGTGGTGGCCAAAAATAGCCACAAAACCTGTAGAGGCTGCAGCGTCGGTCACTACTTGTGGGGAAAGGGGTGACACTGACAGTATAAACATGGATATACCGTTCCAGTTGGTAAGAAATACTTCCCACATCGAGAGGTCCGCTAGGGCTGCGGTATCCAGTTTGAGAATCTGATCGGGGTCCTGTGCCTGGGAAAGGAAAACCAGGAGGCGCGAGACGAAGGATCGTCCCTGAGGGATGATCCTTACTGCAAAATTGGGCATTCCCAGGAGGGACTGCAGCTGCTTCCTGGTGCAGCCCTGCGTTTGGGTGAAAATTTGGAGAACTGCCCTAATGCGGGTCAGTTTGTCGGGGGGAAGGCTGGCTTGCATGGAGGTGGTGTCCAGGTTGACTCCCAGGAAGGTGATCGAGTGTACTGGGCCGTCCACTTTGTGTTCCGCGATGGGGACGTTGAGATTGTTGAAGACGAGTCTCAACTTTTGAAGGTCTCCTGGAGGCGTGTCGGGTTGTTCAATCAGCAAAAAGTCATCCAAGTAGTGGATGACTTCTTGACACTGGGCTTGGTGCACAAGTATCCAGGTGAGAGTCTGTGCGAAGGTGTCGAAGAGCCAGGGACGAGACATGGAGCCAAATGTCAGCTTGGTGGCGAAGTAGTATGACTCTCTCCATTTCATGCCATGCCAACACCAGAGGGATGGGTAGATAGGCAGGAGTTTGAAGGCGTCCGAGATGTCTGCCTTGGAGAGCCAGGTGCCCGTGCCGGTTTTTATAATGGCTTGGATTGCCATGTCTACGGACGCATATTTTAAGGAGAACTCCTTGGAAGGGATTAAGGAGTTCAGGCTGGGGGTGGGGGAAAATGAGGCGCAGACAGGTCGTAAACCAAACATGCTTTATTTGAGAACTTGCCCCTAACAATTCCAATAGGGCTGACTCTCCAGGTGCTAAAGCGGGCCTGGTGAAAGGGCCTATGATGAAGCCTCGCTCTAGCTCTGTCTGTAAGAGCTGGTCTATGGCCTGCTCGTCTGTGGCGGTTGAGCGCAGGTTCCTACACTCGTGCGTTGTGTGGGGCAGGGAAATGAGGCCTGTGTGAAACCCTGAAGCCATGGACGAGGAAGGTGGTGAGAGAGGGGGTGGGGTGGGAGGTGAGGTAGAGCTCCAGCCAGGGGATATTTATGCGCCCTATGGCATGTGAGGCAGACGTGAAGCAGACGACATTGGCTGAAGTTACAGGAGCCGTGGTTGAAATGATTGCAGATGGCCACGCCGCCTAGCGTCTGTACTGGGCGCCCGAACTTGTCGGCCTGGGCTGTCTGCTGGGTGGCCGGTAGGCCCGGAGCTGCCCTTGAGGTGGAGGGAAGTTCGAACAGGCGAGTGTTGGCGGTGTTGGCGGCATTGGCACACCATGTGGCGGTGTGGGTGGAGGACTGGCCAACAGCGCATAAGGGTGAGCGCAGGCCGGCGAAGTGATGGCAGAACAACTCGGTGTCCATGAGACTCCATTCTGTTGTGGTCTGGAACTGCAGCAGCCTGGCCGCTGCTTTGGCTGAGAAGGAGCGGTGGTAGTCATAAAATTAAAACCCTCCGTACTTATAGCCCAGATCCACTAAGGTGTGGAGGTAAAGGTCCAGCTCTTCTCTCCTGCTGGGGGAGGCACGGTTGAGGCTTGGGTCCTTGACCTTGAGGACCACTGAGACGTCTCCCCAGGCGTAGGCCTTGTTCTCAGCTAGGTTGTGTACTGAGATGAGGAGGGAGGCTAGGTTGACGTTCTTGCCGTCCAGGATGTCCTTCCTGATGTTGGCGGGGACCAAGTGTGCTGAGAGAACTATGGAGCACTTGCCTGTGGGTGTGAGCGGGGGAGGTATCTGTGGTTGGACTGTGGAGGGGTCCGGGGTGAGCGTGGGCGGATCGGGGGTGGCCGTAGGTGGGCGAGCCTCCAGAAGCGTCATTCTCGCCTGTACGTCTGTGACTGTGGTGGAGAGGGTTGCGACCATGGCGTGGAGTTGGGACATGGTGCCGGATATGGACTGTAATGAGGCTTGCTGGGTGCTTGGTCCGGGTGAGGATGGCGGGTCGTCGTTTGAGGCTCTAGGTAGGAAGAGGAGTCTGAAGAGTTCTGCTTACCTGGCTGTGGCCGGAAGGGGCACATGCTTGCGCCCTAACTCTGCAGTTAACTTGGGGATAGTCCATCCCCTGTAGGAGCGTACGCTGCCGCTCTCTGAAGCGGGGGGCGGTGAGGAAGGGGCAAAAAGGTCTTTGCTGCCAGCCTGAGACATGACTCAGGGTGAATAGTGCCTTAGGTGTGGAGTGTTGTCTACGAGGTCGGGTGGGTCGAGCAGGAACCTACAGGGGTGAGACGAAACTGGGTTGTTTCTGTGTCCTGCGGGGGATGTTTTTTTTTTTTTACCTGTAGAAATGAGTGTCGAGCTGGCGTGCGGGGAGGAGCTGGTGAACTTGACTGACCTGTGGAGAAATGACAACGTTTAAGGACAGGGGCTGGCTAAGCCCGAATGTTCTAAGCGAGCGGCGAACGGGGTGACGCGGCGATGGCTTGTGGCCGAAATGTCCCATGACAGAGGCCTAAAGCGGTGCGTTGTGGGTCTGGCTGACAACGCAGGAGCTCTGGAGCATGTGCTGAAATGAGGGTAACACTGTTGGGGAGCGTTCGAGGCGAGCCCGTCTGTGGTAAAGTGTCGGAGTTGGGATCTGGACGTGTGTCAAGGAAATGAGTGACCGAAATTTCATGGCAGAGATACGAATCTCTGGAGCACGTGCTGAAATGGGGCTAAAAGAGAGAGGGGCATGTTTGGGTCCGGACTGTGTGTGGAGATGTGTGTGGACTTGCTGGGGCATGTTTGGTAGGGCAAGTGGCTGGGATGACCCATGACAGAGACATGAACCGGTGCACTGTGATTGTGACTGACAACCGGGCTCTGGAGCATGTACTGAAATGGGGCCACGGCGGATTTGGCCATGTGTGGAATGGAGTGAAGCTGCAGGTGAGAAGGTGCTTGACGTACTGCAGCTAGGTAAGTGAGGGAACATCCCACAAGAGGGACGTAAAGGTGCGTTGACACATGGTTGATGACTACCGGGCTGTGGAGCATGAGCTGAAGTGAGGCTCCTACTGATTGGGGGTGCCATGGCTGGTGTGCGTGTGGGTTTGACTCGTGAGGGTCACGGGCTGTGTGGAGGTATGCCTAGGAGGCGAGTAGAGTGAGCGTGGTATTGCTGTGAAGCATAGATGGAGGAAAGAATGAATGGGCTGTCCCGACAAGCCTGAGTAAATGGCGGCGTGTGTGCTTTACGCGTTTCCATGCACCAGGAAAGTGCGCAGCAACGAGTACTAAGGCAAGGGATGGAGGGCTGTGCAAGGAGTGGGTAAGGAGTACGTGATAGTGACAGGTTGAAATGTATTAGAAGCAGCCAGCATGTGGGATACGTTGGTGTGGTGGGGGCTGAAATGGCTGGCGAGCCTCCAGTGTGGAATGGGGGTTGGGTGGTGAGGGAGCAGAGCCTACCTGACGCGGTTGGGCGGATGCAGGGCGAGCAGACATCTCAGTGTCTGTGGTGTCTGCGGTGTCAGCTTGATGGCGCGGGTGCGATGACGCAATCAAAGTACGCTGGAAGCCTGTGCTGAGACAGGAAGCCGACGGAGCCCGGTGGCGTGTGAGGAGATTATATAGGCTGCCGGGCTCCTCCCATAAACACAGGCTGCTGCTCGGCCTTCTTACTTATAGGGCAAAAATTAAAAACCACAGAGGTGATCAAATACCACCAAAAGAAAGCTCTATTTATGGGGGAAAAAAACCTCTAAAAATGTATTTGGGTACAGTTTTGCATGACAACGCAATTGTCATTGAAAGTGTGACAGCGCTGAAAACTAAAAATTGGTCTGGGCAGGAAGGGGGTGAAAATGCCCTGTATTGAAGTGGTTAAAGAGTAACAGTTTCCCGACCAGTGGAATCGCCACAAACACTAGACTAGACAGTTCTTCTCACTTTATTCTTTTAACCAAAACTTCTCAAATGGTATCCAGCACCTTGACCTGGACTGTTCCAGAGCCCTCCTGGCCCTACAAAACAAGTTTTATGCCCGATACACACAATCGGAATTACCGATGGGATAAATTCCAGTGGAATTTTCTGTCGGAATTCCGTTCAAGCTGTCTTGCATACACACTGTCAGACCAAATTCCGACCGTCCAAAACGCAGTGACGTAAAACGCTACGACGAGCTGAGAAAAATGAAGTTCAATGCTTCAGAGCATGCGTCGACTTGATTCTGAGGGTGCGTGTTTTTTTTTCTCCATCGGAGTTCCACACAGGTGATCAGAATTTCCCATAGGATTTTTTTCCATCAGAAAAAAATGAAACGTTCTATTTCTAAACTCCGACAGAAAAAAAGTCTGATTGGGCCCACGCACGGTCGGAATATCCGATGAAAAAATTCAGTCTGACTTTTTTTCATTGGAAATTTTGTTCAGGTGTTCAAGGCATTAGTTCTCATTAGTTCTTACCTAGAGTGTCTACCTCTCCCTGACAGATGTGCTCTTGTCTCTATCCACACTTTCCACACTGGGACCTCTTGGTTATGCAGAACATGCTATTTTTAGCACATCTTAGTCCCCAGGTGATCGTTAAAATCTCTTATGCCCATGGCAGAGGACACATTTGTCTTATGCTGACTCCATCTAGCATCTGTAGTTAGCAGAAATCACTCACTTTTCATGGGGAAGTGATTTCGTGAAATGCCATTACTGCAATTGACATTACTGAGTGACACCATAACTCCTTGGGTATACCACAGGCCACCTCCAACCTTCTGCCCACAGGCTTGTGTAGATGGGCAAATGCATCAACCTTTCAATGCATCTAATCGCTTTGAAATTCTTCCTTCGTTGCTTCTGACTTTTATCCTACTGCTAAACGGTCTCAAACTGTTCCAAGTAACATTTACATTGTATGTGTAGTTTTAACATTAAAGTCAGTGTAACAACAATTTAAACGGTAACGTGCTGTAACACATAGCAACCAATTTGAGCGTGTTTTACTGGAATCTGGAAAAAAATTCAAAATAGCAATTTTGTCTGTAAAGCAAAATTAATCCTTGGTGAATACATAACTGTTATTTCCATTGCTTTTATGTTAATTTACATACTGTGTGCAATTTAAAAGTAACATACTATCTGGAAATACTGTATGTTTCTTAATATTTCTAGTATATGTGTGATCCCCTCCTGTGCTTATGTATATCAGCATGCAAATGGGTTAACATGATTTCCCAGGGGAATGTCTACATTGGTGTAGCCTTCCCTGCATGACTCTCCATTTGACAACAGGGATTATTTTGAAATGCTGTAATGAAGTCAGTTCCCTCTGGACCCTGTGGACAATCCTTCCCACATTGCACACATGATGATATTCCTTTCTGCTATCACAGGATCTCCAGGTATTAACCTATATTTGTTAAATACAAATCTGAACAGAATCGCAAGCTACCAACTAACCGCTTCAGCCCCGGACCATTTTGGTGGTCAAAGACCAGGCCACTTTTTGCGATTGGGCCCTCCGTCACTTTAACTGACAATTGCGCGGTGGTGCGACGTGGCTCCCAAACAAAATTGATGTCCTTTTTTTCCCCACAACTAGAACTTTCTTTTGGTGGTATTTGATCATCTTGTTTGCGATCTAAACAAAAAACGAGCAACAATTTTTTGCTATAATAAATATCCCCAAAAAAATATATAAAACAAGTGTTTTTTTTTTCCACAGTTTAGGCCAATACATATTCTTCTACATAATTTTGGTAAAAAAAAAAAAAAAAGTTTATTGATTGGTTTGTGCAAAAGTTATAGCGTCTACAAAATCAGGGACTGTTTTATGGCATTTTAATTAATATTTTTTTTTTACTAGTTATGGCGGCAATCAACGGTTTTTATTGGGACTGCGACATTATGGCAGACACATCGGACACACTTGACACCATTTTGGGACCATTGTAGTTTTTACAGCAATCAGTGCTTTAAAAATGCACTGATTACTGTAAAAATGACACTGGCAGTGAAGGGGTTAACCACTAGGTGATGCTGCAGGGGTTAAGTTTTCCCTAGGAAGTGATTCTTACTGTTAGGGGGGCATGCCTACACGTGACACATCACTGATGACCGTTCCCGATCACAGGGAACGGTCATCACTGATGGTGTCACTAGGCAGAATAGGGGATGTCTTGTTTACAAAGGCATCCCCCTGTTCTGCCCTTGCTAATCGCGGACTCCCGCTAACATCAAGTTCCGGGACCTGTAGCCGCACTCGCGAGGCACGCGGTGGGCTTGTGCCCGCTGGACGGCAGATTTTCAATCTGCCTGCCTGTGCCATTCTGTCGATGTAAATAGTCGTGCGGCGGTTGGCAAGCAGTTAAGAAATAAGAAATTCAAATCCTGCTTTTTTTAGCCACTTCTTTTTCCAATAGTTACATGTTTATATTACATTTTTTCATACCAACCATCTTTTTTCTGTCTTCCAGTTTGTTCAGTTTACAAAAAAAATAAAAAATGCAGTGCTACCTAAGTAACGAAAATACCTTGTGACCAGAATGACCATCCCTCTTCCTGGATCCCCTCTTTATGTTGTGGGTTGCAAGGTTATTCAAGTTTAGCAACTTTTATATGTAATATTATATTTTTTTTTTTGGTGGTTTGTTTGTTTGCGTGTACACACCATTGGACCAAAATCCCCTCGGACGGATAACGCGGTGACGTGGCGGTGGTGTTGACGCCGCCACGTCACCAATCCAGGAAGTAAAATACTTCCACGCATGCGTCAAATCCATTCGACGCATGCGGGAGATTTATGTCCGCTGGTTAGGCGTACTAACCAGTGGACATGTCCGACCGACAGGTTTGCAGCGGACAAATTTCAAAGCATGCTTTGAAATTTGTCCGCTGGAAAAACCTGTCCGCTTGGTCGTACACACGATTGGATATGTCGGCAGTTTCAGCACACATGTTCGATCGTGTGTACGGGGCCTTAGTGTTCCTAGAATTAATGTCTTAAAGTGATACTAAACAGAGAGGTGTTATTTTGCTACAATTCATTCACATAAATCATATACTGTATATCATGCCGCTGTATTTTTTATTTTGTTTTATTATTATTTAAAGAGGAAGTAATCCCTGTTGGGTTTTACTTCCTATTTTTTCCCCTGCAAAGTCAAAGCATAATGGTCTAGAATGCATCATATACTAGCCCATTATATGCCACTTACTTGCAATTAAAGCTTGCACTGTCCTCGCTGGTGGCCACATCTATTTTCGCCCCTCTTCCTTCCAGGGTCGCAGACTCAGACTCCCTGAGTGGCTGGAGTCACGTGACGTCACTCCCATGCATGCACGCGGCAGCCATCAGTCACGGCACTTGCTAGTGAAGAAACGGCATAGTGGGCCACTACAAGGTAAATATCCCCTAAACAATGCATGTTTTGGAGATATTTACAGTACCTATAGGTAAGCCCTATAGGCTTACCTATAGGTACAACTTCCACATTTGGGGTATACAATTACATTAGGTACCTTGTTCCTGTCACACTGCTGTTTGGTCACATGATTTTTCCCTGTTCTGTGGCATCTGCATGGAAAGATCTTTGGGAGCGGCTGCTATTACTCTGTGGATGTATGCTCTCTACAGTATGTGTCTGTCCAGCCCTGATTGGATAAAAACACTCTTTCAAAACAGAAATTTAAATTTTATATATATAAAAAATGTTTTACAGTCTCCCAATAAATCATTATTGAACATCACATGTGTATTGTTTGTGCATTAATATGGTGTAGGCAGAGTCAAAGCCGATTGACACTAGCTTTCATTTTGTTCAGATGGCATTTGCTTCCAAGGCTCTTTTTGACTATACAGGTATTAGCAATTACATTTGATATTTTAACACTGATTTATATTAAAACACAAATTTGTATGTGAATTTCTTAGTGAATGTAATCAATCAGCATACTATACCCACCCCCATAGTGTTTAGCAATAGGAGGACACGGAGGAGGAGGCAAGGATGTAAATATAATTTACTATTCTTAATACGCCCACATGTGTCACTCTAAAGGTCATGTGGGCTGCACAGAAAAAAAAGGAGAAAATTAAGAGCTTAGGAGGGAACTAAAATTTAAGCATGCTCCATAGAGGAGCCCAGTTGGTCTACACAATCTCAGCCTACAATAGGGACACAAAATAGAGAGGAAGAATATCTGAATGTAGGATCAACTAGGTATATTTCAAACTACACAAAACAAATGCTTCAGTGGCTTTGTGACTATGAACACTCTTTTATATACAATGTAATGAGAGTTTTTCATAGTCTGCGTTTAATAACACTTTAAAGCAGAACTTCACTCCACTCCCCTCGGGTGCCACCATTATGGCATCTGTGCAGATGTACCCACAAGCTTTGCCTGGTTGGGCAGAGCCCATTGATATATTTGTGTAGGCACAGGTTATTTGCCGCACACACAGGGAAATTTTGAGGCCTCTCCGGTAGAGACCTTAATGAGAATTCCAGATTAGAGCACAATTTTTTTTTTTAAGAAAAATTATATTTTATTTGTGAGAGTGAGAGGGGACAAGAGACAGAGGTGCCCAACACGCATTAAGGGGAGAAAATGTGCAAATGCATCTGCTGTACTACTTTATTTTATTGATTACATTGAACATTGTATTTGTATTTTGTGTGGCCTTGTGTTTTGTTAAAATCCAAGGGAAAATATACATTTACAGGGAATGCTGCAAAAGACCTGCATTTTAACAAAAATGTTTAAAGGCTTTTATTGAGTTTTACATCCACTCTTCATTGCCTGGGTGATTTAGTCTCTGGAAAGCGGACAATGAGCTATACGCTATACTCTTAAGAACTATTACAGCACTGGGACCAACTTGAATTAACTGCCGGTTGTGTGCAGAGTACAACTGGTGACAAGTTCCCTTTTTTAGCACCTATATGCTTAGAAATGATGAAGCTTGTTAGAATGTTTCTGTGAGTTAATGAGCGTTTCGTATGCTCAAAGCTCTCATTATTACCTTCTAGGGAAAGAATACCAGACCCGACAGATGTACAAAAGTTACAAACAACACTCAAATGGGCACATGGTTTATTATAACTAAAGAGCAATGTGTTAAACCTTTGTACTCTTATTTCAACTCCTTTGCTGAGGCTGTAAGATTTGGAGCAGTGATTTTAATAATGGTTAAAGTGAAACAATAAAAGTGAAATTTTCCTTAAAATGTCGTACCTGGGGGTGTCTATAGTATGCATGTAAAGTAGCGCTTATTTCCTGTGCTTAAAAAAGTCCCTGCACAAAATGAAATTTCTAAAGGGAAAACAAGTAATTTTATTTTTTGTTTACAAACGGTTTATTTGAATATAAGTCTCAATACAGTTTAAATTCACATTGGTAAGGAGTACAAAAATACATACATATGCAATGAACATCATGAAGAATATGCATAGTAGTTATTCGAGAGGCAAAGAAATAGGTTATGATTTGTATAAAAGGCTGCACGGCAGCATAGTACAGTAATGTAAGAACTATATGAATTAGTTTAGTGGCAAGGAGAGGAGGGAGAGAAAAAAAAAGGGGGGGGGGTAGCAGATTCCTAAAGTGGTTCAATGAATCAACAGAGATAGGTCCCACGGCCTCCATTTCTGATTGTATATGTTCATAGTATCATATAAGGTGTGATGTATGCATTCTGCTAGTTTGATGGACAACATACGATCCATAATTTGAAAAAGGAAAATTAAATTCTGCGCCAATAGTTAACTTAAGTAGGTACACAAATAGGTGTAAGATAAAACTTATTGTGCCATAAAAAATGAAATAATTAATAAGCTGCTCCTCAGTGGTGTAGTAAAATACTGCAAATGGTGAAAACGAAATGATAGAGGGCGCTAATAAGTAGACTCAGTGTTACACCTGTCTAATATGGATGTGGAACAAAAACTAGATAAGTGGGTGTTAGGAATAAACACAATAGTATAACATAATCTGAAGTATAAAAACGTGTGATGTTTTTGGACAGATAATTCTGTCTTAGTGCAAAAAAATGATTTTAATATATAGGTCATCAGTGTAAGGGAAGCTCTAAAAAATATAGTGCAATAAATGATACACAGTGCAAAGGAAAATTTCTAGTTGTGCAAAAGTCCCATAAAAGCCACAGATGAATCAGTGACTGAATGTTAGAAGATTGGTTCGTGGATGTATACGATTCCTTCACCACTGCCTTGTGTGCTCCACCCAAAGTGCTAAGGAGATGCTATGCTCCTACCAGATGACAAGACCTCTTAATTAAAAGTAGGTCTAACAAGCGGGACAGGATGAGTGCCTGTTAACACTGGGGGCGTAGCTGGATCTCGATGGGACCAAAGGTGCGGCCGTTTTACTCACAGATTGGCAGAGATAAATACGGAAAAAATCATAGTGTATTACCTTTATTAAAAATCAATAAAAATCGCATAAACAGCCAAATGGCCTCTTACTATGGCAGGTGCCTGCCTGGCACTGGGACTGTAGCGTAGCAGATGCTCTCCAATTGGAAGTCTCACCGAAAATCGCTGAGTGTGGCTGGATGCCAAAGTTTGTAAGGCGCTATGTGGTTTGTTGCGAGTGCAGGGAGCCAGATGTCGCCGCCGACATATGTTTCGTACAATGGTACGTCATCAGGGGGGCGTACGAAACATTTGTCGGAAACATATGTCGGCGGCGACATCTGGCTCCCTGCACTCGCAATAAACCACATAGCGCCTTACAAACTTTGGCATCCAGCCGCACTCAGCGATTTTCGGTGAGACTTCCACTGTCATAGTAAGAGGCCATTTGGCACACAAGGCAGTGGTGAAGGAATCGTATACATCCACGAACCAAACTTGTAACATTCAGTCACTGATTCATCTGTGGCTTTTATGGGACTTTTGCACAACTAGAAATTTTCCTTTGCACTGTGTATCATTTATTGCACTATATTTTTTAGAGCTTCCCTTACATTGATGACCTATACAGTATATTAAAATAATTTTTTTGCACTAAGACAGAATTATCTGTCCAAAAACATCACATGTTTTTATACTTCAGATTATGTTATACTATTGTGTTTATTCCTAACACCCACTTATCTAGTTTTTGTTCCACATCCATATTAGACAGGTGTAACACTGAGTCTACTTATTAGCGCCCTCTATCATTTCGTTTTGATCCATAATTTGAGCCCATGGCACTGTGGCGGAACGCCAGTTGAGAGCTATCGCCCAGTGTATTGATGTGAGCAAGGTGTGTATTTGCCTGGTGTGGGCTATAGGGATGTTGGGAATAGGATAAAAAAGGAGACACATTTTCGGTGTGAGTTCTATTCTTCTGCCTGTTATCTGTTCTATTTTGATACTGACCTGTTGCCATGTATTTTTGAGGTGTGTACATTCCCAGAAGGTGTGGATAAGGGAGCCCTGTACTGGGCAGCCTCTAAAGCATAGGGGAGAGGTTGCAGGATAGAATGAATTGATTCTGTCAGGGGTGAGGTACCATCTATATTGGAGTTTAATAGCAGATTCCCTAATAAAGGCTGTCTTGGTGCATTTCTGTAAGTTGGCTATAATGAATAAAAGTAATTGAAAAAAAAAAAAAACAGCATGGGTTCACCCTTAGTCCATTACCAGGCCCTTTGGGTCTGGTATGAATTTTAAGGGGAACCCCGCACCAAAATGAAAAAAAAAAATGGCGTGGAGTTCCCCTCAAAAATCCATACCAGACCCTTATACGAGCAAGCAACCTGGCAGGCCACAGGAAAAGAGGGGGGGGGGGGGCGAGAGAGTTCTCCCTCTTCTAAACCATATCAGGCCACATGCCCTCAACATGGGGAGGATGTCACCATGTTGATAGGGACAAGGGCCTCATCCCCACAACCTTTGCCCGGTGGTTGTGGGGGTCTGTGGGCGGGGGGCTTATCGGAATCTGGAAGCCCCCTTTAACAAAGGGGACCCCCAGATGCTGCCCCTATGTGAATTGGTAATGGGGTACATTGTACCCCTACCATTTCACAAAAAAAGTCCTTTTATTAAAAAAGAAAAACAAGGTTCCAACGATGTAATCCACTCTCGAGCGATCCAGAAAAAAGAAAACAATGCTAGGAACGATACCACCTCCATAGGAGGCGCCTGGCCGAATGACGCTCGCTTGGTGTGACAGCTGTTTTATAGCTGAGGGCGGGGTCACCCGTCACATGTGCGGGTGACACTTTCCACTCTCTGACGCAAGGAGAAAGCCTGGAGTTACCCATTGATGTGTACGGGTGACCCCGCCCCCTCTGATTCTCACAGATAAAGACTTCCATGAGGCCACATATATACATACAGTCAGTGAGAATAAACTAACAAAATAAACCATTTACCTAATTATTCTGATTAATACTACACAGACCTCTGATAGATGGACCTCGGCATGAAGAAGTAGGCAGCACCGATTCCATAGATCATGTCTCCGGCACAGCAAAATATGTCCCTTCCACACTTCACTGTGACTTGCTGAGTCTGCCACTGCATACCAGGGGTGGGAAGGGCTTGCCTGGGAAGCTGGGTTTGTTATGTAGACTGTCTGCTTCCCACGGTACTAATGTCCACTCAGGAGCTGATCATCTCAGCTCTTAAGCCCTGTACACACGACCGAGGTTCTCGGCAGAAACCAGCGAAAAACCTCGCTGGGAGCCGCATTCTGCCGAGAACCTCGGCCGTGTGTACGCTCTCGGCGAGCCCCGCCTGTCGGGAAACCCGTCGAGCAAATAGAGAACAGGTTCTCTATTTGCTCTACGGCCCGTCGAGATGAATGGCTGGTTGCCTTTCCCGACGGGCGGGTCACCGATTCTGACGGCCGGCAGAGAATCTCGACGGGCGGAACGATGTGTTCCGCCCGTCGAGGTTCTCTGCCGTGTGTACGGGGCTTTAGGCATAGTGCTGGACAGCTGCTGACAGCTCATGTTTCAGTACTAAAATGCCACCAGAGCTGCTCTTGCTCATCAGCATATAAAAACACTGTACCCAGGCCAGCTGCCCCTCTTGAACCCCCCTCCCTTTTTCACTGCTTCATACAAGGACACCTATAAGGCCAAAAGGTTTGTGAACATCAAAAGCAATCATGTCTATGTACAAGTTGGTTATCCAATTTATTTGTGGCTAAAACAGTCTCCACTGTTCTAGGAACACTAATGCCGCGTACACACGATCATTTTTCAGCATGAAAAAAACAACAGCGTTGTTTTAAAAAAAATTCATTTAAAATGATCATTTTTTGGGTTCTGAAAAACGACAACATTTTTTTTCGAACATGCTGCATTTTTTTATGACGTTTTCAACAATGTAGTTTTTCGGGTTGTAAAAAATGATCGTGAAGCAAGTTATGAGACGGGAGCGCTCGTTCTGGTAAAACTACCGTTCATAATGGAGTAAGCACATTCATCACACTGTAACAGACAGAAAAGCGCAAATCGTCTTTTACTAACACAGAATCAGCTAAAGCAGACCCAAGGGTAGCGTCATCCCAATGGAACTTCCCCTTTATAGTGCCGTTGTACGTGTTGTACGTCACCGCGCTTTGCTAGAGCATTTTTTGAAAACGATGGTGTGTGGACAACGTCAGCTTAAGGCGCCTTTCACACAGGCGGCTGTCCTGCCGCAGTTAAAAGCATGTTTCTTTCTTTTGAAATTCAAGACTCCAGGCACAGCGATCGGCTGCATTTGTACACTGCGATTAGCTGCGTTTACATGCAGCTACGTTTAGCTGCAGTTGGCCATTATTGTCATCCCCATAGCAACCGTTTTTATTTTGATGTGCTTCCTGTTGTTTTTTCTTTTGTTCACGCTGCTATCCGCAGCTGACACAGTGCACTGCGTTTACCTGCAGTTATGTGCAGATAGCTGCGCAAAATCGTTCCTGGACGCAGTCAAATCTATTTTTTCTATCTGCACCAAACCGCATGTAATGAAACTGCAGCTAAACGCAGTGTGTGAATGGGGCCATAGGAAAGCATTGTGTGCTTTCAGCTGCAGTAGAAAACTAGAAAATCCGCAGCTAAAAGCACCATTCTATCCGCCTGTGTGAAAAGCGCCTAATGATGAAGTTGGAAAAACTTTGTTTTTTCTACATGCCGAAAACTTCGTTTTTTTTCATGCCGAAAAATTATCGTTTGTACGCGGCATCACATTAAGAAATTTTCCTATAAGAATTTGTATGCATTCACCCAAAAATTGATTGCGATGCTGGATTCACACATATGCGACTTGGATGCAGTTTTTCCAAATTCAATTTACATGACATGCGAGTGTGACCGGCTCTCTGTGCGTGTTTCGGTCTGAACCTGATTCTCACCTGAACCAATGAACAGACACGTACCAGACCCCAGGCACAAACCCGCAGCCATACATATGTGAACCCAGCCTGAGATCGGGTATTGAGACCTGGCTTCTAGTTCATCCAAAAGCGTTAAAAAACTAACCTTTACAACCCCTTTATTTTCTAATTAGGTTCCTTTAAGCTAGTGCATTGTTGGTTCACTTATCTTTTTCTTTGATTTCCCTTCTAAATGTTTTTTTTTCTTTGTTTTCTTTGTTTTCTTTGTCTGAATTTATCACTTCCTGTTTCTCCTTACTGAGGAGAAACAGGAAGTGAGAAATTCAGAGAAAGAAAAAAAAAACATTTAGAAGGGAAATCGAAGGAAAGGATAAGTGAACCAACAATGCACTAGCTTAAAGGAACCTATTTAGAAATTAAAAAACAAACCTTTACAACCCCTTTAACTAAGGTTGAGATCAGGGTTCTGTTCGGCCAACTTGAGTTCCCCCCCACAAAACATATACAAAGTATGTCTTTATGGACCTGGCTTTGAGCACAAAGTGTTGGCTATATAATTTAGTTAATATTTGTGAAATGCACATTTAAACAGAAAATGTGCATTTTAGCTTACATGGTGTATATTCCATTAAACCTTCCCATAAAAGGTACTGCAGAAAATATGTTGGACTTCATTCTAATTCATCCCTTAAAACAAATGATCATATGCATATGTAAAGTTTTGTACTTTCATAATGGCCTCCTAATCTTCGTAATTTCATGATGCTTAGTAGATGTTAATAAACTGCTAGATATTCAAGGACTTGGTCACTTTCCAAAGCTATGCTTTAATTAGAAAGGCTGATCACATCATATAAAAGTTTAAACATTTGTGTGTGTATGTGTGTATGTGTGTGTGATGCAAGCTAATTACACATTTCTGTGCAGATCTTGCCAAGTGACAGCTCCATCTGCGGTGGCGGATTTCAAGCTTCTGTCAACAGATAACAATAGGCATTCACATTGCATTGAGAGAAGTGATCATTATGTGATATACAAACTTGCTAAGAGGTGTGAGCTCAAAGCCTTTGAAGAAATAAACTCAATCGACTTTAAACTTCGCCAACAGAATCCTGCCCATTGCATTTTAATTTAACAACAAATTTTCAGTACTTACTGCCAAACACAAGATCTCATTGATAGATGTTACATGACAGGAAAATACTCTTCTAACATTATAAACATTGCATTTTTGTTGGATTGTAAACAAGGATATTATCTTGTGTTGTAAAGGAACAACTGACAAGTCAAGGCCCATCCTTTTATAAAAAAAATGCCTCTTGTTATCTTAGCCAGTGGCGTTGCTTTGCGGGTACGGGGGGTGCGGGCCGCACCCGGGTGACACCCACCAGAGGGGTAACACCGGGGCCGCCGCTACACACAGTTGTAACTTGCAGAACTGCAGCGGAGTGTTGTGAGTGTGCCCACCGGCTGAGTGACATCATGATCCATATGCAGAGAAGTGCAGCGCGGGACAACAGTCAGCAGTAGGAAGTAAGAAAGGTCGGACTAGAGGAACCAGGAGGAGGCTGACTGCCTGGGAGCCTGGGATAAGGGAAGAGACCGTGCAGAGAGGAGCATCCTACCTTACAGTACGTGGCAGCGGTAACCAACACTTGGTCAGTGCACACACACAGCACATGCCGGCCCAGTTCCTCAGATAAAGCCGTAAGCTGTGCTGTCTGTGCCACCAGTGATAATGACAGTTCCGGCTGTGTGCATGTACAGAATATTACAGGAAACACCGAAACAGATGAGGGGTAAAGACCCGGGGAAAGGTGAGAAGGAGGTAGTCTCACACATCTGTCACCCCCCACCCCCCACCCCCTTCTCTCTGTCACCCCCCTTCTGTCTCACCCCCCACCCCTCCCTCTTTGTCACCCCCCTTCTGTCTCACCCCCCACCCCTCCCTCTCTGTCACCCCCTTCTGTCTCACCCCCACCCCCTCCCTCTCTGTCACCTCTCCTCCCTCTTTGTCACCCCCTTCTGTCTCACCCCCACCCCTTCCCTCTCTGTCACCCCTCCTTCCTCTCTGTATCACCCCCCACCCCCTCCCTCTCTGTCACACCCCACCCCCTCCATCTGTCTCAACTCCCTCTCTGTTACACCTCCTCCATCTCTGTCTCACCCCACCCCCTCATCTTTGTCACCCCCTCTCTGTCTCACCCCCACCCCCTCCCTTCCTGTCACCCCCACCCCCTCCCTCTCCGTCTCACCCCCAACCCCTCCATCTCTGTCTCGCCCCCACCCCCTCCCTCTCTGTCTCACCCCCTCCCTCTCTGTCACCCCCTCTCTGTCTCACCCCACCACTTAACTCTCTGTCTCACCCCCACCCCCTCCATCTCTCTCTCACCCCCACCCCCTCCATCTCTCTCTCACCCCCACTCCCCATCTCTGTCTCACCCCCGCCCCCCATCTCTCTCTCAACCCCACCCCCTCCCTCTCTGTCTCATCCCCACCATCTCTGTCCCATCCCCTCTACCTCTCTCTCACCCCCACCCTGCTCTCTCTCTCTCTCCCCCCTTCTGTCTCTAACTTTCCACCCCTCTTTCCCTTTTAGGGCAAATTCCCAATAAATCAGGATGAAATCAAAAAGCAGCAAGAGCAATTTGGCACTCCAGCCACTCTGCACTGCAGGCTGCTAGGGGGCAGTATGATTAACAGTTTGGTGCATCATACTTCCCCCTCTTTTTTTTGCACACAATTTGTTTGAAGTGTATAATGTACATTTTATTATCCAAAATGTCGGGCAACATGCTGTCATTTCAGGTTCTCAGGAAAGAAATGCATTCTGTTGCATTTTCCATGTTTTCACAGTGTTTAAAAAAAGTTGTAGGGGGCTGGCAACGCTGTTTGGGGGAGGGGGGCGCTCCAGAGTCCAGTACCTATAGGGCTCATGAGATGTGAATTCCGGCCCTGGAGAAAGAGAGGCGGGGAGGCAAAGAAAAAGGGAGAGAAAGAAGAAGGGATATAAAGAACAATAAAGATGAATAGAGAGAGAGAAAATGGGAAGAAAGGAGAACGGAGAGCAACATTTACCAATGAAGTGACTTTTGAAGGCAATTGGTTCCACTAGATTTTAGTTAGGGGTTTTAGAGTAAAGGGGGCTGAATATTCACTTTTTAGATATCTATTTGTATATATATAAAAAAAAAAATGTTAAACCATTGATCATTTTTCTTTGTGTTGATCTATCACATAGAATACCAATAAAGTGCAGTTAAGTTTTTGGTTGTAACATGACAAAATGTGCAAAATTTCAAGGAGTATGAATACTTTTTCAAGGCACTGTATGATGGTGTCACATGTGGCTTTTTCGATTTCAATAAAAATTCAGCCAAAAATGTGTTTTGTGTCCTTTATCTTCCAAAATCCATATATGCCAAAACCACAATAAAGTGCATTGTGCAAAAAAATGCTGTGCTTATGGTGAATGGATCCAAATCTTGCTTCTGCTCTCTTGATTAAATCCACCACCAATCAGTGATCACCAGCACCACTATGCTTTAACCACTTGCCTACTGGCCACTTTTACCCTCCTCCTGACAAGGCCAATTTTTTTTTTTTTCATAGTTTGTTATAAAATGTTGCAAACTGGTATTTTTTCTCCTTCACTGATGTGCGCTGATGTGGATGCACTGTTAGGCACTGATGAGGTGGCACTGATAGGCAGCACTTTTAGGCTTAGAGGCAGTGTCAATGTCCCTTTAACACAAACCAGTTGTCAGCTGTATTTTTCTCTCCACATACTGTCAGCACAAGGAAATAAAAAGCTAATAACCGGCTTCTGTTTATTTCTGTGACCAGCTGTCATTTGACACTGCTGATCACATGGTAAAGGGCCCGCTGTAATCCGCCCTTTACCCCGATTTGTGGTGTGCTGAGTTCGAAGGACCCAGTGAGCACAGCACGCGGGCAACGCCATCATGGGAGGATGTCTATGTACGCCCTCCTGGCAAATTATGCCCGCAATGTCACCGTCTTTCGGCTGTAGTGCAGTTGGGAAGGGGTTAAGCACTCACCAGACCAAGTTGCTGGTATGCAAGTTTTGCTAGTCTCTTAACAGTAGAACTCTTTCTATGAATTCAGGGGAAGTTTTCACAGTACTGCACAGCCACAAAATCCTATTCATATAACACTAACACGTTGTGAACACCCAAAGGGAAGAGAAAGACACTGATATATAGTATAAAGCACATTGAAAAACAGACAAGCTGGTTATCTGACTGCAAGCTTGAAATCGAATACCGCAGTGATGTCATGTCCAAAGCCCATGCCCTACGCATGGTTCACTTTGCATAGGAAGTTTCCTTTTGCTGAGATCCATCATCCAATCATGTGCAATTGGATATTCTTTGCAAAGTGAAATGTCACCCCATTTACTAAGCTCTGGGGGGGGGGGGGAAATTCTCATGCACAGTTCCTAACTTCCCTTCCAAAGTGAACTGACAATTTGTCTTTAGTAAACTAACCCTTATTTGTTCATATGCCTATATTAAATTGTTGCAGTTTGTACTGTATGTATTTTTTGGAAATATGTTTGTAAAACATGCATTCTTGTGCCAGGGGCCTTAGACAGAGAAACGCATTTAACTTTTTCCACAGTTATCTGGGTGTGTCTTTGAATATTTTAAATAATATCCGACCAGCCGCCACAGTTGTATTGCGTCAGGTTGGCATGGCTGTGCAAATCGACATCATTGCACGCCGGCCGCTTTAAGAAGCTATAAGGGACACGCAAGACCGGAGTCAATGCGTGTGGCCGGTGGCCACAATGTCTGCCTGACACCCAGGAACGCTCCACAGAGAGCCAGAAAAAGGATCTGTATGTGTAGATCCCTATTCTGACAGGGGAGTAAAGAGAGGTCTGCTGTTTCTAGTGATCAGGAACAGCGATCTCTCTTCTCTTCCAGTCAGTACACTCAACCAACAGTTAAAAACACATCCCTAAGGAACCCTTAACCCCTTGATTGCACCCTAGAGTTGACCCCCTCTCTGCCAGTGACATTTATACACAGTAGTCAGTGGCTATTTTTAGCACTGATCACTGTACTAATGTCACTGGCCCCAAAAAGTGTCTGTACGTTGCAGTCCCGTTAAATATCGCGTATCACTGCCAATATTATTAAAAAAAATTATAATAAAAATGCCATAAATATATCCCCTATTCTGTATTGCAATTTTTTTTTCACATATAATAATACATATTGGCCTAAACTAATGAAGACTTTTTTTGGGGGGATATTTATTATGGCAAAAAGTAAAACATATTGTTTATAGCACAAAATAATCAAATGCCACCAAAAGAAAGCTCTATTGTGGGGAAAAAATTACATACATAGAGCCAGATTCACGTACATCGGTGCATATATAGACCAGCGTAGCGCATCTCTTTTACATTAGACCGGCTCAATTTCGAGCCGCAAGTGCCGTATCTACAGAGTATTTGAGCCCAAATTTGTACCGGCGCAACTTAAATTCCGAGGCTTAAGGCGGTGTAATTCAAAGTGGGAAGGACGTGGGCGTATTCCATTGAAATGAGCAGTGACCCCATGCAAATGAAGGGCCGGCCAGACTGGGCATGTGCATGACGCTGACTATGGTCAGAGCCTCTCTGCACATGCTCACTACTCGGCCCGGAGCAATCAGTGAGATAGGAACTAGGCCCTGCAGACTTAGTGAGATATGCCCAGTGCATAAATAGGTCTAGACATACGCCCTTCCATTGCAAAAGTACATCCATTTTTTTCCCTCCTTGAAGCAAGGTGCTTTTGTTCCCTTGTCTGTTGCTGTTTGTAGGTCTGTGTTGTGTCGGTGTGTTCCATTATTTTGAGGGCCATCACCCAATGTATATACACACATACATAGATATATATATATATATTTAAAAAAATGTTGATAATAATAAAAAATATAATTATAATAAATATTTAAAATATTAAATATATATTGGATATAAAAAATAAAATGATATATTTATTATATTAACTAATTTAAAATATATGAAAAAGGGGGAGGGTTTTTTGGGACTTTAAATTAGGCAATGGGTTAATTACCTCCATTCCTGGTATTTGTTATAGAGAATTCCTGCAATTCCTTGCCTTTGATGTCCAGAACTCAGCAGGAGCTCTTCCTGTTGGGTCTGAAAGAGTGACCCTCCCCAGGGCGAGAACTGTCCCAGTAGTAATCGGCGCATGTACCTACCAGTAGAACGTTGTGGCTCCTGGGCTCCAGACAGGCAGGGTTTCCACCTCCTCGCTGCAGCAGGCTCATCCATCAGCTTCCCCACGCCACCTCTCACCCGCCGCAGACCTCACCAGGTAAGCCCCTGCTACTCAGGGTGATCTACACCTCCCCAGGACAAGTAGGCGGCCGTCCTTTTTAGGACAACCCGCGGCGGCGACCTAATCTCCTCTATCGGCGAAAGAGCTCCCTCTCATTCGATCGCCTCTCACGGGGTCAGGAAGGAATTTTTTGCCCCTACCGGAGCATATTGGCCCAGCACGGCCAGGTTTTTTGTTGCCTTCCTCTGGACCAAGCCAGGAGAGAGGAATTAGCCAATTCCTCCCCCCATCGCCCCTGAAAACTCCCCCCCCCGGTGATTGGCGATCATGGCATACCGGCAATATTCTGCCGAAACCATTTGGAGTTTGAGGCAATTCGCCGCAATACTGCCAGCTATCACCAAACAAGAATTGAGCGACTTTTAAGAATCGATCGACTGTCAGATATTTCAGCCATTTACCCCAGCCAAAGCACATATCATGTGCTTTGATCAACACAAGATCGGCAGTAAAACACTGACTGGAAATCCGTGACTTCATTCTACAAAGCAATCTAGACTGCCTCTTTATTACAGAGAGCTGGCTTACAGCCGACTGTAACACCATTCTAGGAGAATTGGTGCCAGAAAACTATCGTATTATAATGGAAAACAGAATAGGGCAAAGAGGAGGAGGGCTGGCGGTGATCCACAAGACGCACCTTGCGATCCCAAAACCAGTCCTTCAAAACCCTCTTCCATTTATGGAAACCCTTACTCTGCAATTGCAAACAAATTCAAAGGAGACCGTCCACATTCTGCTCTGCTATAGCCCTCCTTGCCCAAAATCGCAGCTGCTACCATCATTGACGGACTTCTTCTCCACTTACACCCTCAACAGCAAACATCTTTTGCTGCTCGGGGATTTCAACCTCTGGGCCAACTCCTCACAAGACCCTGTTGCTGATGCCTGTATTGACCACCTGGAAGGTTTAGGGTTACAGCAACTAGTATGTGGGCCCACACATGCTTTAGGTCACACACTTGATCTTATTTTCAGACAAGATCTGGAAATAAAAATTCTGGAAAATGAACCGTTGCCATGGACAGACCACCGCAACAAAAACATCTAGACCAGTGACAACACACTGGACTAGAAGTCAGAAGAAGCTCCACTCGGAATTCTTCAAAACCACATTAAGGAAAAAAATAGAAACAACTCAGCCGCATCAAACAGCTGTAGAAACACTGAATGCCATAAATTCAGCCCTACTACAGTCAGCCGACTTAATAGCGCCGAAACGTAAAACCTGCATCCGGAAAAACAACCGCAGCTGGTTTAACAACCAGCTGTCGTTACTGAAGCAAGAACGCAGAAGGGCGGAAGCCGCCTGGAAAAGAAGTTCTTCAGAGGTAAACCTCTCCATCTACAAGGCAACAACAAGAAAATACCACAAAGAAATTTTCCAAGCCAAGAAAAATTATTTTTCTGAGGCTATCAATAGCGCCCTAAACCGACCACGCAAACTCTTCAAGATGGTCACTCAGACCATGCAACCAGGATGTCTTGAAGCCCCCAATTCAGACACACAAGAATTTTGCAATGAATTATCGGATTACTTCATTAATAAAATCGAGGCAATCCGTGAAAGCATTCAGCAAAACAATCCCCCCCTCAGCCCCCCCGCAGTTTCTCACACAACACCCATAGTAATTCACCTCTATCAGGTAAGTTCACCCTGGAACCCATTTCCATTGATGCCACTAAAAATATCATTGGTACTTTGCGTAATGGCACTGCGCCAAATGATATTATCCCCACAAAACGGCTGAAGGAATGCGCCGACATCCTGGCTCCTCCCATCACGCAGCTTATCAACCAGTCTTTCAAGGAGGGCATAGTGCCCTCACAGTTGAAAGAAGGTATAATCCAACCCATCCTGAAGAAACCCTCCCTTGACCCCAAGGACCCACTCCACCGCTGTCCCATAATAGGCCTCAATGTCCTCTCAAAGGTAATGGAAATAGTAGTGGTACAACAGCTGCAACAAGCTACTTGACCCGTTTCAATCAGGTTTCCGTCCTGGACACGGGACTGAAACCGCGCTGCTCAAAATATGGGATGATGCTCTCGAGGCTGCAGACAAAGGAGAATCTTGTCTTCTAGTTCTGTTGGACCTAAGTGCAGCTTTCGACACTGTAGACCACAAACTTTTATTGACACGTCTAGCTGAAGTAGCCAGAGTCGCAGAAGGCGATTTATCTTGGTTCTCCTCTTTTCTGGAAAACCGATCGCAAAGAGTGAAGTTAGGACCTTTTACATCTGAGAAACGCACAGTATCATGCGGAGTCCCTCAAGGATCGCCTCTGTCACCGGTGCTGTTTAACATCTATCTTCGCCCTCTTTTTGAGATTATTAGCAGCCAAAAACTGCTTTACCACTCATATGCAGACGACACGCAACTGTATTTCCGCATTGGCAACAAAAAGGATCACCACCTCAATCTAGAGACATGCCTCTCATTGATAGAGGACTGGATGACAAAGAGTTATCTTAAACTCAACGGATCGAAAACAGAACTTCTCCTGTTTCACGCCAAGCATAGGAATCAACCCGCAACAGCATGGACACCTCCGCCCATTCTGGGCAAAATCATATCCCCTAGCGCCAAAGTCAAAAGTCTAGGGGTCAATTTTGACTCCTATATGACAATGGACGCACAAATAGGGGCAGTAGTCAGCGGATCCCACCATCTGCTGCGCCTACTACGAAGACTTACTCCTTTCATCCCCAAAGAAGATTTAGCGGTCGTGGTGGGAGCAATTGTTAACTCCAGACTGGACTATGCAAATGCCCTCTACCGCGGACTCCCCAAGTACCAAATCGCTCGTCTGCAAGTCGTTCAGAATACGGCCGCCAGACTTGTGACTGGGAAAAAACCCTGGGAATCCATCTCACCTTCACTGAGAGCCCTTCATTGGCTGCCAGTTAAAGACAAAATTACTTGTAAAGCTCTCTGTCTTACGCATAGATGTGTCCATAGGAATGCCCCCCATTATTAATGCGAAAAAATAAAAGCCCACAATCCCAATCGCGTTTTGCGATCCACCAATCAAAACCTGCTCCAGATTCCGAAAGCCAACTACAATTCCAAAGGAGAAAGAAGATTCGCGATCCAAGGTCCCAGACTATGGAATGCTTTACCAACCAGCATTCGGTTGGAGGAGGATCACTTACCATTCAGGAGAAAGATCAAGACTCATCTATTTTGATATCAAAGGAGACAGGAGCAACAAGTGCCCAGAGGTGATATAGTTCGCATGTGCCGCGCTATATAAGTTTTCATTCATTCATTCATTCAAAGGAGCAAGCGGGACTTTAAATGAAGCATCTGCGGGAAAGGTTTGCACTAAGTTGGGGGATATAAATAATGGTAATAAATCTGGAATACATTAAATATTTGAAGAAAATAGATAAACATATGTAGTTCACAGATTGGTGGGGGGAAAGGTTTATATAGGCATTAACCCAAGTGTATAGACTAATTACTGCAGTACAGTTTGTTGTACCTTTTGTTTGTATACACTTGGGTTACTGCCTATATAAACCTTTCCCCCCACCAATCTGTGAACTACATATGTTTATCTATTTTCTTCAATAGTGCATTATGTGAAAGCAATAAAATATTTAACGTATTCCAGATTTATTACCATTATTTATATCCCCCAACTTAGTGCAAACCTTTCCCGCACATGCTTCATTTAAAGTCCCGCTTGCTCCTTTCTCTATGATTTAAAATATATACTAAACAGAAAAAATGTCTATACAATATATATTTAGCCATTAGGGTGAAAAGAGCCACTGCCAAGTAAATGAAGTGTTGCCAGTACCTTGCCCAGTGGCGGTCGGCAGATCCTCTCCCGTGCCCTCCTCCTTCTGCGTTAATCTAAAGTCAGTAGTATAGCTATGAGCATGGATGCCCCTGGCATGGTGGCATACAGATTGTTGTCCTGCAAGTGTGGCTGCTCAGCTCGTCCCTAAGGGCCCTTTCACACGTGCGGACCGTTCGTCCGTTTTTTAGACGTCCGTTTACGGACCGCAATGCGTCCCTATGGGATATCGTACGTTAGCGGATGAGCATCCGCTAACGTCCGTTAACATCCATCTCCGTTAAGCTCCGTTTTTTTGAATGAAAGAAAACCCTATTTTTCTTCCGTCAAAAAAACGTAACGGACGAAAAACGGATGTTAGCGGACGATCCGTTTAACATCCGATCTGCTAACATCTGTTTTTCATCAAAATATGTAATAAAAATAAAGTTCTAACAAAAAAAAAAAACGCATGAAAAAACGGACGAAAAAATGGATGAAAACTGATGAAAAACGGACGAAAAACTGATGAAAATCGGATAAAAAAACAGATCAACTGATGATAAAAAATGGATCTAAAAAATGGTCCGCACGTGTGAAAGGACCCTAACAGTGTTGCTTTTGCTGACATGTAGACGGATTGTTTAAATTTAAGCAAGCTTTTATAAGGTCTAATGTTAGACCGGCCTGCAGCTGATGCGCACAGGGCATAGCCTGCACCGCACAAACTTACTTTTGTGGATCGGCGTATCTCCCTCATTTGCATATTTGCATAGGAAATCAATGGTGTGGACGGAATAAATGTGCACCTAGGATGTGCAGGCGTAGGCAAGTTAGGCCGGTCGGGAATAGCCTATTTTGGTGCGTATCTAGTTCTGTTGGTACGGTGCATAGATATTCTGGCGCAAATTTAGACTTACGCCGGAGTATCTCGAGATACTCCGGTTTAAGTGCTTTGTGAATCTGGCCCATATTGTTTATGTACAATGTTGCACGACCGCGCAATTATCAGTTAAAGCAACACAGTGCTGTATCAAACTAAATGGCCTGGTCAGAAAGTGAGTAAATCCTTTCAGTATGTAAGTGGTTAATACACATTGATGCATTGCTTCATGCATTTCCAAAAAGCTGCAATCTATTAAAGCAGTTTCTACTTGTAGGGACTGACCATTGCAAGCTGGCTTATCTAAGGAACCTCCATCACTTGTTTAGAGCCTAGGACAGCTCCAACATTAGACGCACTCCTACACGTGCAGGAAAATGATGAATGGGACGATGGTCTTCAATCCTGCTAATTGTACTTTCTTTGACTCATTAAATTCTCATTTGGCAGAAAAATGTGCTAGACGTAAAGAACTAGCCCAAGGATGGCTGACTAAATAACAAAAGAAAATTATGTCACTGCTGACCAGGTTTTAAAGCTGCTTTAACACATTGGGAACATTTACTATCTGACAACTGCTGCAATTAAGAACACAAGAATGTGTTAAGCCTAATGTGGTTCTAGGCTATAGATCACAATAACCATTAAAGATACCTGTTTCATCATCTAAACTGTAAAGAGAAATGTAAGCTAAAATTGCGTTGGTTGGTATAATTTCCAGTGTTACTGACAAATTTAATTGTACACTACAAGTACTGCTTTTTGACTCACCTGTGAATTACTCACTTGGTAAGTTGTCCAGCCTCACTTCTCTCATAAATTTCTTCATGATGGTTCTACAGTGGTTTGGATCAGGATGTCTTTTGCATGACAGCTGCCTATAACACCCATCTGTTTGCTTATCCATGGTACTTACCCTGCTCACTTGTATCCAGTGCTTCCACTCTAGTCTGATCCTTTCATGGGCCTCTATCCATGTGCGCTATATTTGCCCTTTGTTGTTTGAGCATATTAAAATGCAGAAGTGTCTGTTAGTTGTGTCCAATTATTAGATGAACCGACTATTAAATGGGCAATAGACACCCATACGTTCTGGTTTGTGTGTGAATAATAAAAATAAAAAGAAGCATAGTATGAACCTAGGCTCAATCAAACTGTCAAGCCTTTAAATAGATGTTGTCATAACTGACTACATGTGTAGAACCATGGCAACTACAGATCAAACTGAAGAAAAAAATGCAACTTCCTTTAAGAGGATTTAGTTCTACTTCAAGCTTTCTTCGTCTGGTTTTCTGTCACTTTTGTATTTTGTGGGTTGACCTTAATGTGTTTTAATGTCTCCCAAAGTCTCTATTCTGACCCACGCTATGCTATTCCTGTTCTTATCTAGTGTGTTAATTCTAGTGCCCATCTGTCATGAGAACAGACCCTTATAGAGATAGAGTGTGCTTCATTAATTGGGACTTTGAATTGGAGAGGCTAAATAACTTAATAAAAAATAGTGATTGATACCAAAAAGGTTCTAATAGACTTGATTTATTATTTATTTATTTATTCGTAAAAATATACAAATATATATAGATAAAAATACGGATGTATCTCAAAATAGAACCACACATCCAGATGAATATAGGGCACAGATGAGAAAAAACATAGGCGTAAATGACAGATAATAAATGACAAATGATAGTGACAATGCAGGACCCAACTCTGTCTATAGGGTGAGACAGAAGACCCAACGTTCCAAGGTTTTTCTTTGTTGGTAGAACCTCTTCTTCAGGGGTGGGATATTGCACTGGCAGCGGTTTCATTCACACATATGTATAATAGTATCCATGGACATTTAGTGGCTGATTAATTAAAAAGACACCAAAATTCTAGTTTGATAGACAGCTGGAACCATGTTCTCTGCCTTGGAGTGGGACACAACTGAGACTGGAAGCCCAAACGAGATGTTATACACCTTGGCCAATGCTGATTTCACAAAGGGCGTGAAAAGGTTCCCGTCTTTCCTTAGCAATACACATGCAACCTAGGTTGCACAGGTACAGAAAAACCCCCTATCAAAATATACCTAAAATAGTGACGTCACCCCTCTGAGGACGCACTGTGAGGAAACATAGATGGACCAGTTGATATGTATTTTTCAATGGGAAATTAGATCCCTACAGAGTCCTGGTTGCATACCAGACAGGGAGAGTATATAGGTCTGTGCAATCAGTATTATCCCCAAACTATTTAGTTACTGGAATTCCAAACTGGATCCAACAGGTTCCTAGTGCGTTCTAGTCCAGAGGCTAGGTTCCCACATGTCCGGCTGTGGTTTACAGTCCGGAGTCCGGTGCGGTTTTGTTCACTGGTTCAGGTACAATTCAGGTGCAAATTTTTACTTCAATTCACACCTAAACCAGGCCCAAAATTGCACAGGATCCTTTTCGGAAACAGACTGTGGCCGCCCCAGACATGTGTAAAACGGCTTTATTGAAAGCCGATCTGATGCACGTTATGTGAATCAGAATGCAATTGAAAAGCATTTGATTCACATATATGTGAACCGAGCCTTACACAGTCTTTTTTCTCAATGTTTCAAGTAGTAGATGTTTTTCCTATTAGCCCAAGAAACTGCATGGCATAGACATCTGCATATACGTAGGTGAACTGCCAACACCTGTGTCTACTGTTAAAATGGTGAGACCCAGTTTATATATATATATATATATATATACACACACACACACACTATCCTTGATCGATTTAACACTGTAAAAAAATTAAAAGCAAATGATTTAGAAAGGAGAAGAACGCTTTTTCCTGTTTTCTGCCCAGTGCTTTAGCATTTGTTTTCAGTGCTAGAAGTCATACAATAAAGTATGACTAGCATATTTCCCCAAAAAATCCTACTGTAGACACCACCTCCCACAAAACTCTTTGGGCCAGATTCACAGAGCGATTACGCCTGCGCAACTGCTGTTGCGCGTGCGTAAGTCTAAATGTGCGCGTGCGTATAGTTGGACGCGATTCACAAAACAATATACGCCAGAAATCTACGTTTTTTGGTCCGGCGTAATTTAATTAGACATTCGCTTCCCTTCGCGCAAAACTGCGCTAGACACACCATTGATTTGCTAGTCAAATATGCTAATGAGGGAGTTACGGGGATTCACAAAAAAACGCAGTTGCTGCGCAGGCTACGCGATGTGCGCAACTGCAAAATGTTCTGTCTAAAGTTAGAGGACCTAAAAGCTGGTCTAAATTTTGAAAAAAAGTCTAATTGTCAGATAAAGCAACACTGTTAGTGAGGAGTTCAGCAGTCACACGTGTTGCCCAACAATCTGTATGCCAACATGCCAGGGGCATCGTCGCGCATAGCTATACTACTGACTTTAGATGAACAAAGAAGGATGAGGGCACGGAGGATGGCACTAAGGAGGGCACGGGAGATGTTTTTTTTTTTTTTGCTTATATAAAATTTACCATTTAATCTAATCTAATACAATATTCTTATCTGATACAAGCCCCTCACTCTTCACTTGATATATCACACACGCATAGACATCTTTGGCATGAGAGATTCTGAGGTGTCTCGCATCTTCAGATTCACCCCTCATGTCATCCTGGAATTACCACAACCTTGCAGGAGGACATCAGCAGCCCAACACATGGCACCACCCATGACACCCATGACAGCTACATATACAATCAGAGCCCCATCCCCACAGATTTCAAACAGAACATGTATGGGGACAGCTGGCTGGTTGGTGAGTGACATGGGAGTCAGGCATGACTATCCCCTCCCGTGATGCACACCTCACAAGTGGCACATGCATGACTAACATCCTCCTGTCTTTTCCCTTCAAGGTGACTCTGCATATGCACTGGGACCCCATCTCATGACCCCATCTCATGCCAGCTCACATTATGCATCTTTGCACGTTAAACACACACATTAATCATGGCACAATGAGAATGCATGCATGTACACCACTGTGGTCCCTAGCACACAAAGAGAAAAAGAACACCCAAAAATCACACTAGCACTCAGCAAGAAACAGACACAAAAAAATCAGATGAAAAAATAAAGCCAGAAAACAAACGCTCAGAAATATATCAATCAAACAAACAGTCTCAAACACTTATCAAAATACACTTTCACAAAACTACCAACAAGCACTAGATCACACAGAACACTAATCTGACAACTACAAAACACACTCTAACGAACAACAGAGCAAAAGCACTTGATTCAATGGGAAGGGACACAAAGGGATGTACTTTTGCAATGGAAGGGCGTTTGTGTGTGTCTATTTATGCTGTCTGCGTAGTTCACAACGTTGCCCTAGTCCATTTCCAATTTCAATGATTGCGCCGCTCCCGAGTTGTGAGCATGCGCACAACGGAGCTGACATGGTTTCCTTCACGCGCGCATGCGCGAGTCGGCCGGCCCTTCATTTGCATGGGGTCACGGCTCATTTCAATGTAACACGCCCACGTCCCTCCCAATTTGTATTACTCCTCCTTACGCCTCCGGAAAAAACCTTACGTTTGCGCAAGCTCTTGCGTAAAAGCTACGTGAATCGCCGGATTACGCGGCTAGATTGCGCAAGTCTAACGGAAAAGTGGTGCGCTACGCCGGAATGATAATGCGACGATCTACGTGAATCTGCCCCTATACCTCCACAATCTTACTAAATCCATCCCCCAAATTAACACTTCAAATGATTGTGAACATTTTTTTTTTTTAATAACAAACATATTAAACATATCTGCTCTGTGCTATGGTTTTGCAAAGAGCAGCCTTAATCCTCCTCCTCTTGTGTCCCCCACTGGTGCTCCTGGCTCCTGCCCCTGCCAAGTGCCCACCACAGAAGGCCTCTTGCTATGGGGGCACTCATGTGGGTTTGCTGTCAAGCTCAAACCAGTCCTGTGTTTCCATAGCCGGCTGGGCCCAGCAACTGCCCCCTCCTTGCTGGCTGTGATTGGCAACAACAGAAGCCAATGTTTCCCTCTATTCTGTCTGAGTCTATGAGGTGGAGAGAGCCAATGAGATGCATACTTCTGGATTGAGATCTGGCGCAGGTAAGTATAAAGTGGGAGTAGGCATTTTACCTTGATGCAGGGAATTTAAGGTAAAATACCTTCAGCCTTTAGAGACACTTTAACTCTTAAAGGGCTTTTCCAAAAAGGTTATAGATTGTGCCCAATAAATATAGCGAATCCCCATATTCTTATATGATCCTTGATATTGCAATGGCAAGGAATTTGCTTCATAGTTCCCAACACTGTTCCTGTCCGCCTAGGCATTTTGTGTGTTTCACTATCCTTTACATTTTCCAGCCCATCTGTTGCATTCTCTTTAATATGGTATTAATAATTAAAAAAACAAAATGCAATGGGTAGAGCAGAGTTACTCGGTATGGCCACATCAGAAGTGCAGACCCAGGAATTTGGCTATAGAGTCCTTGAGAGATGGGCCCAGGTGAGTATATTACTGGGAGCTGGGTAGAGTTAGAAAAACAAAGTGTAACTACATTTAAAAGATCAGTAATCTGCCAAAGTTTACTGATTGATAGGCAATAATCTATTTTTGAAATGCCTCAAAGCAACCACTTGTTATTAAATACATAAACACTGTCAAGCTAGCATACAACTTTGCTTTGACCTGGAAATTATGTTAAACAATACAGGATGTTATGTTAAACAACACAGGATGAATTATTTATAAATTACAAATTAATTTCTGTTTGTAGCATCATTCAGACTCATGGTACGTACTAGAATTTTATGGATCTGTAATGCATACTTTATAAATGATTATGACAATAAAGCTGGGGCATATTTACAGCTACAGGCGATTTTACAGTCGCAATAACTGAGTAGTTGATGGGGTTGCATATTATACATTATATGTTTGTTAATGTTTAACATGAATATAGCTTTTCTAGCTTGGTTATATCCATCATTAATGAGTTTTTAGCTGTAATTCGTGGTTCCAGAAACTATTATTGATTTAACCATACATTGCAAAAATAAAATAATAATATCAATCTAAACTAATAATTATCTAAATGCACAAGGTGATAATGCGTTCTGCATTGGCTTCTGTTCAAATGTTGCAGCTGTTGCAGCTAAGACTGTTGAACTACATCTGAGTACCCAGGCTCCCAGCTTTGTCATCCATAAACTCCTGTCTTTGTTCTGTATTGTGTTACTCTGACAGGAACAGTAGATTAATTTACTTTCAATCAATCAATTAGCATGATGTGGCAAGAATTAAAGGCTATAGACATACAGTATGTTTTTGTTTCTTTAATTTGCTTATTATCATCTTCTTCATCTTTGGCAACAATTAAAAACAAATAATAAGCTGCTTTATATCATGGTATATTATTTTATATTGATTAGCCCATGTCCATCTTTAAGGCCCTTTTCACACGGGGGCGTTTTTCAAGCGTTATTTGAGTGTTTTTCTAATGTTATTACAGCGTTATTACAGCGTTATTCGAGCAAAGCCTTATCTGCAATCCCAATGTGTTGGTAAAGCACCGATAAGACCCTAAAGTTTTAGGGCGTTTTTGCAGTGCCTCGGTGTAAGTGCCTCGTTTTTACAGCGCCTTTCAATTCATTTCAACAGAGAGGGGCGTTTTTGGAGGGTTTTTTTCAGCGCTCAAAAGTTGCTCCAAAAATGCTGCTTGCAGAACTCGGTGTGAAAAGGTCCATTGAGATGCATGGAGAGCATTTTATGAGCATTTTAAGAGCACTATTTTTAACGCTAAAACGCTGTAAAAACACTTCAGTGTGAAAGGGGTCTAAGGGTCTCTGTATGGAGTTTACCAGGGTAGTGCTGCTTAGTTTGAGCCAGCCTAAGGAAGAAGCTCAAAAAGCCATGTGACAAGATGGGAAGCAGCCAGAAATAAGGCATACCCTCTGTAGACTATAAGATCCTTTTCCATATGCGATTTAATATACATTACAAAAGGGTGTAGAAACCTTACAGGGGAAGGCTTTTTTTGTTGTATTTTTTTGTTTTTTTCTCAAGACAGCTCACGACATGCCTAAATTGTGGAAGACCAGTGCAATGGACAGGTGCACAAAGTAGGAAATCATAGTTCACTACAATATACATACTTGGGTAATTCACGTTTTGAAGACTACTGTTTTTAAAAGGGTGTTCAAAACTAAGTATAACAACTTTTACCCAAGGGGTCAGTAAAGTTGTAGTGCAAACATCCTCAGTCAACTTACTTTAGACGTTCACAGATTTAGGCTGTGTCTTAAGAGCAAAGGTGTGCAATAAAAACTGCTAATCTCTGTTTTATTTTATAATTTTTTTCTGGAAGGATTTTAAGGGAACATTAAAGCAGGGGTTCACCCTAAAAAAAATGAATGGTTGTTGTACTAGCCTTAATAAGTTAAAGCGGATCTCCACCCTAAAGTGAAGATCTGCTGATCGGAACCCTCCCCCCCTCCGGTGTCACAATTGACACCTTTCAGGGGGGAGGGGGGTGCAGATACCTGTCTAAAGACAGGTATCTGCAACCACTTCCGGCCCGCAGTCTCGGGCAAAAGACAGGTTTTTTGGCAACATCCCGTCGCCCCCCCGTTGTGTGCTGGGAACTCTCAGCTCCCAGCACACAGCGGGAGCCAATCGCCGGGCGCAGCGCGACTCGCGCATGCGCCGTAGGGAACCGGGCAGTGAAGCCGCAGCACTTCACTTCCTGGTTCCCTCACCGTGGATGGAGGGGGGACCAGCAGGGTGACGAGCGATCGCTCATCCTCTGCTGTGGACGCCGCTGGACTCCAGGACAGGTAAGTGTCCTAATATTAAAAGTCAGCAGCTGCAGTATTTGTTGCTGCTGGCTTTTAATATTTTGTTTCTAGTGAACCATCCGCTTTAAGATCAAATCATTCAAAGTGGTCATGAAGGCATCCAGAGAGTCTCTGTCATGTCTCCATAGGAGGAGGATGTCATCTATGGACCTGGCCCACAGGACCAATTTGGGTCTCCTGAGGGCATAGACGACATCCTCCTCCCACTGGGCCATGAACAAATTGGTCAAGCTTAAGGCATACTTAGCCCCCATAGCCACACCCTTGATCTGGGAAAAAAAGGAGCCCTGGAACCAAAAATAATCACAGTAGATCCATAATGAAGTTCCTATGTAATGGAGGGAGAACCGAGTTCCTGGAAAGGAAAAGTTCCACTGCTGTGAGGCCCAGATGGTGTGGAATGCAAGTGTAAAGAGCGGAAACATCCGCTGTGACCAAAATGAGATCATCATGATATTTGTACCTTTTCCAACAATATAATTGTGTCTTTGGCGTCCTTCAAGTATGATGTGACAAGCTTAACCAGAGGCTGGAGATGGTGATCTATATATTCACCAATCCTCAAGGTTACCAAGTCAATACCACTGACAATTGGGCGACCGGGAGGATTGATAGGGTCCTTATGGATCTTGGGTAGGTGGTAGATTATCGGAATGTGTGGTGCCAAAAATATTTTATATTTTTTTTCATTCAGAATGTTCAAGGTAAAACCCTCATTCACAATCTCAATCAAGGCCTTAATTTTGGATCTCCAGGTAATGGGCTAATGGTAGTGTGGTAATTAGGGATGAGCCGAACACCCCCGGGTTCGGTTCGCACCAGAACGTTCGAACAGACCGCGGGTTCGCACGAATATTTCGAACCCCATTGAAGTCTATGGGACCCGAACGTTCGAATTCAAAAACGGTCGTTTTAAAGACCAAAATTCAATTAAATGTTGGAAAGCGTCGTTCAGAACCCGGGTCTTGCCCCAGGAAACATGTATCAATGGAATTTTTTTTTTTTAAAGCGGCCATTTTTTCAGGAGCAGCCATTTTAATGATGCTTAAAGTGAAAAAATAAATAAATTCCTATAAATATCCCACCTGCTGGGTGTCTATAGTAGTGGCACATGTTTAGAAATGTCCCTGCACAACATGAGAGGACTATAAAAAAAAGTAATTAATGCTACTTGCACAAGTTCTGTGTGGCAACATTATGTCGAATATTTTAGCGGTGGTGGGGGGCCATTATTGTTTTGTGAAAGAAAATTTTTGGTATATAACAGCACAGGTGCGGTGACACTAACTGCGCTCAGGTGGTATATTACAGCACAGGTGCGGTGACACTAACTGCGCTCAGGTGGTATAAAACAGCACAGGTGCGGTGACACTAACTGCGCTCAGGTGGTATATAACAGCACACATACAGTGACACTAACTGCGCTCAGGTGGTATATAACAGCACAGGTGTGGTGACACCAAATGAGCTCAGGTGGTATATAACAGCACAGGTACGGTGACACTAACTGCGCTCAGGTGGTATATTACAGCACACGTACAGTGACACTAACTGCGCTCAGGTGGTATATAACAGCACAGGTGCGGTGACACCAAATGAGCTCAGGTGGTAAATAACAGCACAGGTGCGGTGACACTAAATGCGCTCAGGTGGTATATTACAGCACACGTACAGTGACACTAACTGCGCTCAGGTGGTATATAACAGCACACGTACAGTGACACTAACTGCACTCAGGTGGTATATAACAGCACAGGTACGGTGACACTAACTGCGCTCAGGTGGTATATTACAGCACACGTACAGTGACACTAACTGCGCTCAGGTGGTATATAACAGCACAGGTGCGGTGACACCAAATGAGCTCAGGTGCTATATAACAGCACAGGTGCGGTGACACTAACTGCGCTCAGGTGGTATATAACAGAACACGTACAGTGACACTAACTGCGCTCAGGTGGTATATAACAGCACAGGTGTGGTGACACCGAATGAGCTCAGGTGGTATATAACAGCACAGGTACGGTGACACTAACTGCGCTCAGGTGGTATATTACAGCACACGTACAGTGACACTAACTGCGCTCAGGTGGTATATAACAGCACAGGTGCGGTGACACCAAATGAGCTCAGGTGGTATATAACAGCACAGGTGCGGTGACACTAACTGCACTCAGGTGGTATATTACAGCACACGTACAGTGACACTTACTGCGCTCAGGTGGTATATAACAGCACAGGTGCGGTGACACTAACTGCGCTCAGGTGGTATATTACAGCACACGTACAGTGACACTAACTGCGCTCAGGTGGTATATAACAGCACAGGTGCGGTGACACTAACTGCGCTCAGGTGGTATATAACAGCACACGTACAGTGACACTAACTGCACTAAGGTGGTATATAACAGCACAGGTGCGGTGACACTAACTGCGCTCAGGTGGTATGTAACAGCACACGTACAGTGACACTAACTGTGCTCAGGTGGTATATAACAGCACAGGTGCGGTGACACCAAATGAGCTCAGGTGGTATATAACAGCACAGGTACGGTGACACTAACTGCACTCAGGTGGTATATTACAGCACACGTACAGTGACACTAACTGCGCTCAGGTGGTATGTAACAGCACACGTACAGTGACACTAACTGTGCTCAGGTGGTATATAACAGCACAGGTGCGGTGACACCAAATGAGCTCAGGTGGTATATAACAGCACAGGTACGGTGACACTAACTGCACTCAGGTGGTATATTACAGCACACGTACAGTGACACTAACTGCGCTCAGGTGGTATATAACAGCACAGGTGCGGTGACACCAAATGAGCTCAGGTGGTACAGTATATAACAGCACAGGTGCGGTGACACTAACTGCGCTCAAGTGGTATATAACAGCACACGTACAGTGACCCCAAATGCGCTCAGGTGGTATGTAACAGCACACGTGTGGTGACACCAAATGCGCTAAGGTGGTATGTAACAGCACACGTGCGGTGACCCCAAATGCGCTCAGGTGGTATGTAATAGCACACGTGCGGTGACACCAAATGCGCTAGGGTGGTATGTAACAGCACACGTGCGGTGACACCAAATGCGCTAGGGTGGTATGTAACAGCACACGTGCGGTGACCCCAAATGCGCTAAGGTGGTATGTAACAGCATACGTGCGGTGACCCCAAATGCGCTAAGGTGGTATGTAACAGCACACGTGCAGTGACCCCAAATGCGCTAAGGTGGTATGTAACAGCACACGTGCGGTGACCCCAAATGCGCTCAGGTGGTATGTAACAGCACACGTGCGGTGACACCAAATGCGCTAGGGTGGTATGTAACAGCACACGTGCAGTGACCCCAAATGCGCTCGGGTGGTATGTAACAGCACACGTGCGGTGACCCCAAATGCGCTAGGGTGGTATGTAACAGCACACGTGCTTTGACCCCAAATGCGCTAAGGTGGTATGTAACAGCACACGTGCGGTGACCCCAAATGCGCTAAGGTGGTATGTAACAGCACACGTGCGGTGACCCCAAATGCGCTCAGGTGGTATGTAACAGCACACGTGCGGTGACCCCAAATGCGCTCAGGTGGTATGTAACAGCACACGTGCGGTGACCCCAAATGCGTTAAGGTGGTATGTAACAGCACAGGTGCGGTGACCCCAAATGTGCTAAGGTGGTATTAAACAGCACACGCACAGTCAGAGCGACTGCGTTTCTGTGCAATTCAATAGCCCACTTGCATTAACAGCAGCTGCCTTTCTGTGCAAATAAATAGCACACGTGCAGTAACAGTTAATGCGTCTATGTGCAATTAACTAACACGTGTACACTAACACGTTAGAGCATCAAGCACAATCTCCTGCCTGACAGATACTAATAGCAGAACTAGCTAAGCTATACAGTTTATAAATATATTGACAACTCCTAGGGATGTCAATATATTCTCTACAAACTGTACATTTAACTATACTAACTAGTAGCCTCCCTGATCTATCTATCTATCTATCTATCTATCTATCTATCTATCTATCTATCTATCTATCTATCTATCTATCTATGTGAAAAGACACTGTGGGCCAGATTCACAGAGCGATTACGCCTGCGTAACAGGAGATGCGCGGCGTAAGTCTAAATGTGCGCGTGCGTTTCGATGCACGGCATCCCCAGAACGAGATACGCAAGAAATCTACTTTTTTTTGTCCAGCGTAATTTCGTTAGACAGGCGCATCCATCCGCGCAAAACTGCGCTAGACAGACCATTGATTTGCTAGTCAAATATGCTAATGAGGGACTTATGGGGATCCACAAAAGAACGTTGGGGCAGCGCAGGCTACGCAGTGTGCGCAACAGCAAAATGTCCTGTCTAAAATTAGACCATATAAAAGCTGGTCTAAAATTAGAAAAATCGTTTACATGTCAGAGAAAGCAACACTGTTAGTGAGGAGCTGAGCAGTCACACGTGTTGCCCAACAGTCTGTATGCCAACATGCCAGTGGCATCCATGCTCATAGCTATACTACTGACTTTAGATGAGCAAAGAAGGAGGAGGGCACTGAGGAGGGCACCGAGGAGGGCACGGGATTTTTTTTTTTTTACTTTTTATTTGCTTATATAAACTTTACAATTTAATCTAATCTAATACAATATTCTTATCTGATACAAGCCCCTCACTCTTCACTCTTCACGGGAGAGGATATACTGCACACGCATAGACATCTATGGCATGAGTGATTCTGAGGTGTCTCGCATCTTCAGATTCACCCCTCATGCCATCATGGAATTAACCACAAGCTTGCAGGAGGACATCACCAGCCCAACACATGACACTACCCATGACACCCATGACAGCTACATATACAATCAGAGCCCCATCCCCACAGATTTCGAACAGAACATGTATGGGGACAGCTGGCTGGTTGGTGAGTAACATGGGTGCACACATCACAAGGGACACATGCACTACTAACATCCTCCTGTCTTTTCCCTTCAAGGTGACTCTGCATATGCACTGGGACCCCATCTCATGACCCCATCTCATGCCAGCTCACATTATGCATCTTTGCACGTTAAACACACACAATAATCATGGCACAATGAGAATGCATGCATGCACACCACTGTGGTCCCTAGCACACACACCCCACATCCTCATCACATTGGATTGGCACAAGCCACCACAAATGAGGGTGACACCCCTTTTCCGGCAGGAATGTCACCCCCACATTCCCAAATCATACACAAACAGAACCAAAAAAAAAAAATTACCAGCAAAAAAAATAAGCCCAGCAAAAATATAATTTTACAAAAAAAACAACAAAGAAAACACATAAAAGACAAAAATCACTCTGCAAAACAGTCCCCAAATATCTCAAAGACACGTCACAAACAAACAAATAAACACTAACAAACAACAGAACAAAAGCACCTTGCTGTATAGGGAGGGATACAAAGGGATGTACTTTTGCAAAGGAAGTGCGTTTGTCTCTGTCTATTTATGCTGTCTGCGTAGTTCTCTAATTTGCCCTAGTCCACTTCCAATTTCACTGATTGCGCCGTTCCCGAGTTGTGAGCATGCGCACAGAGGTGCTGACCATGGTCTCCTTCAAGCGCGCATGCGCGAGCCGGCCGGCCCTTCATTTGCATGGGGTCACGGCTCATTTCAATGTAACACGCCCACGTCCTTCCCAATTTGTATTACTCCGCCTTACGCCTCTGAAATAACGTTACACATGCGCAAATTTCTGCGTAAAAGCGACGAGAATAGGGTGATTGCGCGGCTACATTGCGCAAGTCTAACATAAAGGCGGTCCGCTACGACGGTCAAACAATGCGCAGATGTACCTGAATCTGGCCCTGTGTCTCTATCTATCTATCTCTCTCTCTCTCTCTCTCTCTCTCTCTCTGTCTGTCTGTCTCACTTCTCTAAGCAACCCGGAACACACTACACGAGGCCGCCCGGGAGGCGGCCTTTTATAGTGTGGGGCGTGTGCTAAAGCCCTGAGCCCTAATTGGCCAAAGCACCCAGGCTTTGGCCAATTAGGTCTCTTCGTTTTTTGGGCGCTGTGATTGGCCAAGCATGCGGGGTCATGGTGCATGCTTGGCCAATCATCAGCACGCAACGCCGCAGTGAATTATGGGCCGTTGCGCGTCATTCGAATTTGGCACGAACGACCCGATTTGTTCGTTTTCGACGAACGATCGAACAGCCGATGTTCGATGTGAACATGTGTTCGCATCGAACGCGAAGCTCATCCCTAGTGGTAATTCAAGAGTCTATTAATTTCTGTGATATACAGCCAACACAACTTTTCCTCCCCCTTTGTCAGCAGGGCGGATAATAAGAATTTTCTTCTCACAGAGAGATTTGAGTCCTACCTAAATAGCTGGGTCTTGGTGTATTCTTTTATTAGATAATTTCTCTAGGCCAGGGGTATTGAATTAAAATTCAAGGAGGTCCGGTCACTACAATTTTCTTTGGGCCGAGGTCCGAATCTCAAGTCCCCATTTGTCCCCATCACAGCACCCCTTTACATTATATGTCCCCATTACAGTACCCCTTTACATCAGGTGTCCCCATCACAGCACCCCTTTACATCAGGTGTCCCCATCACAGCACCCCTTTACATCAGATGCCCCCATCACATCACGCCTTTACATCAGGTGTCCCCATCACAGCACACTTTTACATCAGGTGTCCCCATCACATCACGCCTTTACATCAGATGTCCCCATCGCAGCACCCCTTTACATTAGGTGTCCCCATCACAGCACCCCTTTACATTAGGTGTCCCCATCACAGCACCCCTTTACATTAGGTGTCCCCATCACAGCACCCCTTTACATCAGGTGCCCCGATCACAGCACCTCTTTACATCATGTGCCCCGATCACAGCACCCCTTTACACCAGTTCCCCCGATCACAGCACCCCTTTACATCAGGTGTCCCCATCACAGCACCCCTTTACATCAGGGGTCCCCATCACAGCACCCCTTTACATCAGGTGTCCCCATCACAGCACCCCTTTACATCAGGGGTCCCCATCACAGCACCCCTTTACATCAGGGGTCCCCATCACAGCACCCCTTTACATCAGGTGTCCCCATCACAGCACCCCTTTACATCAGGGGTCCCCATCACAGCACCCCTTTACATCAGGGGTCCCCATCACAGCACCCCTTTACATCAGGGGTCCCCATCACAGCACCCCTTTACATCAGGGGTCCCCATCACAGCACCCCTTTACATCCGGCGTCCCCATCAGAGTGCCTCCTTACATCAGATGTCCCCATCAGAGTCCCCCTTAACATAAACTAAGGGTCACGCTGATGGGCACATTTTATGTTAAGGGACACTCTAATGGGCAAGTTTTATGCTAAGGGACACCTTGATGGGCACATTTTATATTAAGGGGAACTCTGATGGGCACAATAAAACGTGTCCCTCAACATAAAATCTGCCCATCAGAGTGCCCCTTAACATAAAATCTGCCCATCAGAGTGCTCCTTAATGCAAAATGTGCCCATCAGTGTTGCTCTTAAAATAAAATATGCCCATCAGAGTGCCCCTTAACAAAAAATGTCCCCATCAGCATGCCCCTTAACATAAAATAAGGGTCATGCTGATGGGCACCTTTTATGTTAAGCGGCACTCTGATGAGCACATTTTATTTTAAGGGGCATGCTGATGGGCATATTTTTAATGTGTACGCTGATGGGCATATTTTATGTTAAGGGCACTCTGATGGGCACAACAAAATGTGTCCATCAGTGTGCCTCTTAACAAAAAATGCTCATCAGTGTGCACATTAAAAATATACCCATCAGCATGCCCCTTAAAATAAAATTTGTCCATCAGAGTGCCCCTTAACATATGATATGATGCCACACCCCAATCTCACAAGGAGAGCCAGGAGTGGACCCGCGAGCAGCAGGGGGCGGGACACGCATGTAACGTCACGCCCCCCCCACGCAGCTCACAGTAGACCTCCGAGACTTGCAGTGCACTTGCAGCGTCACCAACGGTGACATTTAAAATTTTACTGGTGGCATGGCGGTCCAGGCAGAAGCACAACTGGGGCAGAACTCGGATCGCGGGCCGCCATTTAGTGACGGCTGCTCTAGGCCATTGAGCACTAAATTACATAAAACATTAATAGAAGGGTTACCCAGTGGGTTAAAAAGGGATGGATTGGCAAGTCCAGATTGTGTATCAACACTTTGGTTCTAGCATTTGAGCTACTTGCCGGCACTGATAAAAAATGTCTTTGTATATGGAGTTTCCAAATGTACTTCTGCACACCAATAAAGGTGCTAAACTTATTGAGTTTCCTGGGGGGAACAAATTTGAGGCCTTTGTCTAAAATACATTTTTCTTCGTCAGATAATGCAACTGTACTTAAATTAAAAAGTCCTTCCCCTTACTGTGTTCTCTTTCTTTTTGGAGGTGCCACCCGTCCTCTGGAGCCTTGTTTGATTTTGGGCTTCTGGGACGGTTGGTGGTGGGCCAGTGAAAACCCTGATATTGGGACTGGCCAGGGTGATTGTAATTATAAGGAGTCCTGGAGGAATCTTCTTCCTCCCGATTCATATATGAATATGAGTCAAAATAAGCATCATATGGACCATTGTCACGAAGGGGAGCATAGCGGTTATATGTGTAACTTGTGACTGGCCACCTCTTTTCTGTTAGCCTACGCCCAGGGATTACATTTTCTAAAGGCTCATACAAGTCAGTGTGAATGCAAAAAAAGAGCAGAAGTGATGGTAAACTTAAGAACTTGAAAATGTGCTGCATTTAAGCCCAGGTTCACACTGGGTATGATTTAGTTCGATTTGAGATGCGATTTCACATGTGAAATCGCATCTTAAATCGGCGGCAATTGCCGGCAATGACACCGTCCTAATCGGTGCGACGCCGCATCTGCGGCGCTGCACCGATTTCAAAAAGTAGTTCCTGTACTACTTTTTGAGATTTTAGGACGCGATTTACATTGACATCTGTGCAGAACCCTGCACAGATGTCTCCTAAATCGCACTGAAATCGGGACTGCCAGAGGGAGTGAAATCGCGCGATTTCACTCCCGCAGACCAGTGTGAACCAGGGCTAAAGGCTATTTATAGCCACATTTTTTATTTTTTTTGGATGATATGTGGAGTTACTTTTTCTCTAAGGTTATTTCTGTCTGACACCACTAGGGAGAATCTCTAATTTCTTGTCCCTATGATGCTCATACAAGTAATTAGGGTGTGGTCGTCATTGAGGCAAGATGGTTTAGACACAAATTAAAGCAAAGATGTGTAAATATCTACTCACTCCACTCTACCTTGGAGAGATTCCTCATCTTTTTCTGTTTTGATTAGGACATTAGTACAAGATGGAATGGACAGAAATAAAAACAAAGACGTTGACACCCTTAGAGCCAGTTCACACTGGGGCGACTTGGGATCCGACTTCAAGTTGCCCCAAGTTGCCCCAAGTCGCGAGGTCGACAAACTTAAAAGTGCAAGTGAATGGGAGCCGTCTCAATGTACATTACTGAAGTCACTTCGACTGTACTACTTCAATCCGACTTCTAGGCAACTTGTACCCATTGATTTCAATGGAAGTCAGATCACTTAACTGAAGCAACAATACAGGAAGATAACATACATTTCTCAGGCAAACCCCAACCTCCCACAGAGCTGATTGTCATTTGATTGGCCACTGGAAAACCTCCTGTCCTGGAGGTGACTTGAAGTTCCCTTGTACTGTACTGGAGGCAACTTGAAGTTGTCTTGAAAGTTGCCTGATGATTCATACTCAAGTCGTGTCCAAGTTGACTCCCAAAGTCGTACTAGACTTACTAGCATGGACAGAAAAAAAAGCAAACATGTGTTAACCCTTACTTTCTACCTTGCGGAGATTCCCCATCTTTTTTCTGTTTAGGCTGTGACCATGGGACAAGATGTCATGAACAGAAAAAAAAATGTGTAAACCCTTAGGCCTACAAATGGTAATTGTGTGATGATTGACTGTTGGCCTAAAATCTGACCGTTTGTACGCTCAAGAGCTGATATTTCACATAGTATGTCATTATATTTGTGTTTATTGGCCGGAAATTGTGTGCTGTTTGTATGCAAGACAAGTTCATGGCCAACACCCTTCGGACAAAAGTCTGACGCTTTGTCTGCGGAAAATCCTAATGTATGTACGAGGCTTTATTCGTTCTACCATTTGGAGAGATTTCCCATCTTGTACTGTCTTGACTGGAGCACTGGGACAAAACAGAAATTAAAGTATATGTTCATATTTAGGGTGTAAGGCTGTGTACACACGACCAAATAAATCTGATCAAATCGGTCTGACAGACCGTTTTGATCGGATTTGTCTGCTGGGGTATATTGGTTTGATCGTGTACGCACGATCAAACCAAAATCCCCGCCGGTAGACAGCGCGGTGACGTGGCGGTGACGTTGACGCCGCCACGTCACCGTCACCAGGAAGTAAAACACTTCCGCGCACGCGTCGTATCCATTCGACGCATGCGCGGGCAGATATGTCCGCTGGTTAGTGTACTAACCAGCGGACATGTCGGACGGACGGTTTCCCAGCAGACAGATTTTAAAGCATGCTTTAAAATCTGTCTGCTGGAAAAACCCGTCTGTCCGCCCAGCAAATAGATTTGATCGTGTATACGCGGCCTAACATGTTCCAGCAGATCCCCTGTTCCCCCCCACCCCCCAGTTTCCTGTTTTATAGGGGGAGTTCCTTTCCCCTGCAGCCACTGTCCCATTTAAATTTGGTGCAGCTGTGCAGAGCTCTACCCATACAGTCACATCAATCATTTACAGGGATCTGTGAATGAATAAACTACAAGTCCCGACTACCATCGCAGCGGAGGGCTTGTAGTACTCAAACTGAGCATGCACATTTGTGTGCTCGTTGTGTGCTCGTAGTCTGTTCACACGCTCTCCAGCTTTCCAAATGAAAGCCTCTGCAAAGATACAGGCAGTAAGCTGGAGGGCAAAGAAAGGGATAGTCGGCACTCAGGATGACATCCAAAACAGTATTTATTAAGTACATGTACAAAGCTGTAAAATAGCCTACGCGTTTCTTATGCTAGTCCTTAGTCATGTCAGTAAGCTGGAGGGTAGTCGTTAGGAAACCTGATGTTGCACCCATGATCCCCTGATCACTGTTTTAATATTTTGCAGGCTCATATGTAAAAAAACAAAAAAACAAAAAAAAACTTGCATTTGTTATTTTAAAGGTGAACTTAGCATTGGAAGCAAAGATGTGTAAATCCTTTTGGCTCTTCATTAAATAGATTCCTCATATCTTTCTGTCTTGACTGGAAGTGAGGGGAAATCTACCCAATCATGACACAGATTACATTACAAACCAACAGAATCTCTAATTCTTCCCCGGTTCACTTCCTAGTCTGATGCTGGTGTACATGAATGTTTAGTGTATAGGCTGCCCACTGTAAACTGATATAAACGGATTTCTGTTCAGTCCAGAGAGTTATGATCTTTTCACTACATACCTAATTAAAGCCCCAAGGTTAAGGATAGGTTAATTAATTAAAAAAAAAAAAGCGCTGAGCATAGAAATAAGCAACAGAGAGTGAATACAAACTTATTTATTTAAAACATTACTCATTTTAGAACTGTTAATGAAACAAACTAATTCCGTTGTAATAGACTATGGGCTTAACAAATTACCTAATAAATGAAAATTGAGTATTTTAATGTTAGGCACTAAAATTTAGCATAAATAGCATAAAATGGTGTCCACTACATAACACTGCTGCTGAATTAAGCAGACGGTTTAAGTGGGCTATTAAAGAGAAGAATATCTTAATTAAGTGCAAACATACTCTATTAATTTGGAGCAATTTAACCTATCACTGGTAAATTTAATGCGTTCCTAAAATTACTATTTGCTTTGACTTTAAATTTAAAGTGGACCTTCCACCTATTTGTGAAATCTTTGATTTTGTTACAACAGTAAATTTATATATATTTTAACCGCTTGCCAACTGCCTCACGCACATTTACGTCGGGAGATTGGCACGGGTAGGCAAAGCAACATATATATATATATATACATTGCTTTGAACCTGCTGCCTAGCGGTCGCGCATGCCCGCTTCGGTCTCATGACCATTCCCGCGGGTCCGGATGACTCGGTGTACGCCGGAGTCTCACGATCGTGTCACAGAACGGGGGATGTCTTTGTAAACAAGGCATCTCCCTGTTCTGCCTAGTGACACAACACTGATTGTCTGCTCCCTCTCATCGGGAGCAGCGATCAGTGACATGTCACAGTAAGCCATGCCCCCACCGTTTGAATCACTCCCTAGGACACACTTAACCCCCCTACTGATTAACCCCGTTCCTGCCAGTCACATTTATATAGTAATCAGTGCATTTTTATAAATGTGAATGGTTCCAAAATAGCGCCAAAACTGTCCGATGTGTCCGCCATAATGTCGCAGTCATGATAAAAGTTGCAGATTGCCGCCATAACTAGTAGAAAAAAAATGCCATAAAACTACCCTCTATTTGGTAGACGCTATAACATTTGGGCAAACCAATCAATATATGCTTATTGCGATTTTTTTTTCTTTCCAAAAATATGTAGAAGAACATGTATCGGCCTAAAATTAGAAAAAAATTGCTTTCTTTAACATAAAATTGGGGATATTTATTATAGCAACAAGTACAACATTTTTTTTTTTTTAATTGTCGCTCTATTTTTGTTTATAGTGCAAAAAATAAAAAACACAGAGGAGATTAAATACCACCAAAAGAAAGCTCAATTTGTGGTAAAAAAAAGTACATTAATTTTGTTTGGGAGCAATGGTGCAGGACCACCCAATTGTCAGTTAAAGCGACGCAGTGCCGAATCACAAAGTAGCCTGGTCATTTGGCAGCCAAATGGTCTGGGGCTGAAGTGTATAATTAAAGAGCACCCAGTTCATGTTTGATTAAACATTACAAGATTGTACGAGATCCTCGTATTATCTTTGTATCTACTTATGTAACCTATGTCAGGTTGGGATAATTTTGCTTGTTACTTTTAATGTTGAAGTAACTCTGTACTGTACATCTCCATGACTGGATTCAATAAACGCTTGCGTTTAAAAAAATAGAGCACCTAGTTACTAGCCTATGAAATCTAATGATGTCTTCCTTGCAATATCTTCCCAGTGTATCACTTTTTCTGCACTGCCATCTTGGATTCTGGATCTGGGGAGCTGGCTATTACTTCCTGATTTTCACAGCCAGCAGCCTGATGACACACTGCTGGGTTGTATGCAGTGGTGCATTTTGGCTATATGCTGGCCTAGGCAAGAGTAAAATTAGGTGCCCCCCAATCTAAATTTGTCCCACCCTACTGCAATATTTCATTCTTGTCTCAGGGACTGATGGGGAAGCTGCAGTCATTTACAGTAAACAGCTGTGGCTTTCTCATCAGACCCCGAGTCATGATTTTTCCAAGTGACACATATAGAATAATTGCCCATGATCTGACATTCGCAGTGATACCTCAGATGTGTGGGATGAACACTGTTTGCGTGCATGCGGGACTAACACATGCATTCAACTTTGCGCGCAAGCACGGGAGGATGGGAGCACTTTATTTTGGGTGCACTTTATTTTTGATGTCACAAGGAATATAAACATCCTTGTGACACCAATAAGCATGTGACAGGTTTTCTTTATGGAGACCCTAAATCCCTCCTCTGCACTTAAAAGCATTCAAAACACCAATGTCTGTGCTTTAGATTTTTAAAAACAGAACGTCAATGGTTTCTGAGTAAACTGGAAGTGATGTCATGCCATCGTTTCTGGTTTACTGTTACAAACAGCCGATCAAAACTGATCCCGGTTTTGCTTGGCTGTCTGGACAGTTGGCGAAGACACAGACTAGTTGCTGGGAGAGACCGAGAGAGCCATGGAATTGCGCGGGAGGGACTTCTCCGCCTTGTGCTTGTAATAGTAAGCCACTCCAATTACACTAGAGGGAGCTGACCACAAGCTCTAAAATAACTATACCAGGGTGATGCCTGCAGGCATCATACCAGTACAACACCAAAAGAATAGGAAGTGGATGAAGAGCCACCTCTGCCCTTCCGTTTGGGGGTGGTGCCCAAGGCAAATGCCTTGTTTGCTTTGCGGTAGATACACTCCTGGTTGTATGCATGCGTATGGAGATCTAGCCAGCCATAATTGTTTTCATCAGGTCACATAAGGCCACTATGGCATCCAGAATAAAGTAGGCATTACATTTTACCCTGCAGCCTCCTTGAATGTATGAGGCGGCGTACACACGACCAGTTTCCTCGACAGAATTCAGCAAGATACTCGATAGGAGACGTATTCTGCCAAGAAAACCGGTTGTGTGTACACTTTTCGCCGAGAAAACTGTCGAGGAACTCGTCGAGCCAAAAAGAGAGCATGTTCTCTATTTCCTCGACGGGCAATGGGAAAATTTGTCTCGACAAGTTTTTTGACAGCCGAACAAGGTACTCGACGGGGAAAACGATGTGTTTCGCCCGTCGAGTTTCTTGGTCGTGTGTACGCGACCTGACACTGATATCTCAGGAGGCTGCAGGTGGCCCAGAGGTATACCAATCTTGCCTAGGCCAGTAAACCAGGAGGTGGGAGGGTGAATTCAGCTAAAGCAGTTATTTATCAAACGCAAAACAGGAAAATTGGATAGGATTTGTAAGAAAGAAAGGGGAAGGAAGGGAGTGGCATAAAAGTTCAAGTAACGGTGAGAGGTTCACTTTAACAAGTCTTGCAGTGTTTTACCAAGTACTGTAAGTAGCAACTGTGAGATCAAGCGTGTAGTGTTTATGTTTGATATATTATTGCCTGCTATTCTAACACACGGGTTATATGTAAGTATTTTTAAGTCTTAAAGCAGAACATTTTTTTTTCACAGTTCACTTGATTTAAGTGTACTCACGTCAAGTCTTGCTGTGCTAATGTACTTGTTTGCTTAAATCTTCTACAACTCCTACAAGAGGCTTTGCTGAGTAATTTAATTTCTAGGCAATAATCCACAAATAAAAATCACAAACAAACTTAGGCAATTAATCTTGGAAACTGCCCAAGCAATGTCATCAGAGTACTCTGGTTGAAATGAAAGCTTTCACAGCTTGGTTCCAGTACATTTCCAGGTTGCCCATACCAAGTCAATTTGTCTTGCTTTGCCTTGAAATAAGATTGCAAAGTCACCGGGGAAGTGATTTTATTTCTCTTCTTTGAACAATACTTCACAAGCACTAGAACTGTGCTCACAGCAAGAATTCAATCATTAGGTAAGGGCTAAGAACTTGACCTATGTATATTGTATGTGGACTTGGGAAATTAATCCTACAAAAATTTAGGTTTGTTTTAAAACTTTATAATATATATATATATATATATACGCAAAAGAATACAATGTAAAACAAGTAAATATCAGGGTGAAAAGAAGGTCTTCATGTATTTACCTACCGTATTTATCTTCGTATTGCCCGCACCGGCGTATAGCGTGCAGCCCCAACCTAGAAGGCAAATTCCTGCAAAAAAAAAGAAAATACTTACAGTTTAGATGCCCCTCGTCGGTGTCTTGCCTGGCATCCATCGGCAGCCTTGTCCGGTCCGGCGTCCGTCTGCGGCCTTCGTGGTGTCCTCCCCGCTGTTTCTGAGCCGATACCTGCTTCTCGCGCTGTGTTTGAACGCCGCCGACGACATAAACGGAGCGCAGTACACTCGGGCACGCTCGGCTCCTTTCGCATAGAGGCTAGGAGGCATGACCGCGAGGGGAGCCGAGCATGGCTGAGTGTACCCGAGTGTACTGCACTCGGTATATGTCGGCGGCTCAGTTCAAACACAGCGCGGGAAGCAGGGATCGGCGTATAATGCGCACCCACGATTTTACCCTGATTTTCAGGGGAAAAAAGTGTGCGTTATATGCCGATAAATACGGTATATGGTGACAATCTTTGGAACTGTATATTTTAATTCAATATTTAATTTTTTCGATAAATATGTATAATTGTGAATAAAACTCTTTTTTGTTTTACCTCAATATCCCGTATATTTGGAATTAATACTATCAGTGCGTTAAAAGTCGACTCGGGGAACCCCCTTTTTTCTTTTCTAACAAGTAAATATACCAACACGTTTGCTAAAATATTGTTTTCTGATTCTTTACTTTATGCAAGAGTGAAATGTGGGTAAATCACGCATTACTAAAAGAATGCTGACCATGATGAATTTACCTGAAGGCCTCCTCCGTGCAGTGGGTTTTATAGATGGGTGCTCAACAGAGCTTATGTTTTTCTTGTGTTTCTTGGGATCTGCTGTCTTTTCTTAGCCTTCCTACAGTATATACAGGGGCGGACTGACAACTCATGAGGCCCCCGGGCAATAGAAGATTATGGGGCCCCCGGGCTTACAGATGGCCACCAAGCCAGGTGGCAGTACAGAGGCGGGGCAGCTAAAATCTCGGGATTTTCACATCAAAAGCATGTAGGTTTTGGACATATCAGGGACAGATGTAAAAAACACACAGATTTTTACATACTGTCCCTGGTTTTAATGAGCCTGGCAACCCTAATGGGGCCCCCTAGTGGCATGGGGCCCTCGGGCAGTGCCCGAGTTCCTTAATGGTCAGTCCGCCCCTGAGTATATAACCTTTTTTCCTAAGCCTCAACACGAGCATATGTACCCTGGTTATCTGTGCAGGTAAGCTGTGCACATGCATAGATGTAGCTAGGTTTATGTCTCCTGATCACACCAATGCTTCTTCAAAAGGGAAGCAGAGCCCATACTGAAGTTGCCAGTTTAACATTTCAATTGTTGTTGTTAGGGTTTGCTTTTGTAATATTTTTTTCATTATGTTTTATTGCTCTCTTCCTTCTGTTCCTAGTTACCCCATCATTGCCGTGGTACTATATTGTTAACTGTGTCACCTAGGATGTTTGACTTCTGTCTGATCTTGGTTTAACCAGAACCTGTTACTTTTCTACAACTGATGTCACTGGCCCTGCTGATTGCTACTTATGACCCATTGAACTCCCTAAATCTGACCTACAGCTTAATCTGGTCTCATTAGTACTATGCTTCCTAAGGCCCCTTTCACAAGGGGCAGATCAGTAATGATCTGCCTCCGTATGGTCTGTTTGCTCAGCAGGGATCGCTCCGTTGATCCCTGCTGAGCTGGCAGATGATAGGGCGGTCCCCACACACTGTGAAGGGACCGCCCTGTCTTTACTCCGCTTTCCCTTATGGGGAGATCGAATGAACACAGACCGTATGTCCATGTTCATCCGATCCGCTCTGCGGACAGAAGAAAAATACGGTTTTCTTCCATCTGCAAAATCAGATCTTTATGGATGTTCATCCTCTGACACCTGCAATTTCATAGGGACCAATGTATGTCCCTTTTTCATCCGCAAACGTATGGATGAAAAAGCGGACATACGGTCTGCACGTGTGAAAGGGGCCTAGGCTGTTTTCACACTGAGTGTTTCACGATGAGCTTTACCGTAGTTTTTGCGGTGCTATTCAGCCGCTAGCGGGGTGCTCTTTAACTCCCGCTAGCGGCCAAAAAAGGGTTAAAACCGTCGGCAAATTGGTGTTCCAGCGGCACTGCTCATTTATTTCAATGGGCAGTGGAGCTTTAGGAGCAGTGTATACACCGCTCCTACAGCGCTGCAAAGATGTGGCCAGTAAGACTTTTTTTATCATCCTGCCAGCGCACCACTACAGTGTGAAAGTCCTCGGGCTTTCACTTTGGAGTAAAGGGAGAGGCTCTTTCAGGGCACTTTGCAGGCTTTCTTTTTAGCTCTACAGCGCCTGCAAAGCACCTCAGTGTGAAAGCAGCCTCAATGTCAATGTCTCTTTTCACACTAGGTTCTGGTTATAACAACGATGTTTTTTACAGACTTAAATCAACCACTACATTTTCTAGCGCACCCTTGCTATGAAGTGGCCTCTTTACAGTACTATAACAAAATAGTTTTCAGGGGCCTCTGAGCACCAGTGTATGCATAACAAGTCACTTTAAATGGTGACTGCTATAAGGCCGCGTACACACGAGCAGACAGACTTGTTCAAATCGGTCGGGCCGACCAATTTGAACAAATCTGTCTGCTGGGGACATATTGGTTTGATCGTGTACACACGATCAAACCAAAATCCCCGCCGACAGACGGCGCGGTGACGTGGCGGTGACATTGACGCCGCCACGTCACCGCACCAGGAAGTAAAACACTTCCGCGCATGCGTCAAAACCATTCGACGCGTGTGCGAGAAGACATGTCTGCTGGTTAGCAATATGGGTCTGCTATAGAGGAAAGACCCATACAACCAGCCATTTTGTTATTGTTTTTCTTTTTTTTTCTTTGTTGATGCAGAGATAGATTGACAATTTGATTTTCCAAAATGTCAGCTGTTGGTCTGTTTCTCAAGGCTTAGCTCTGGTTTTGTTGGATAATATGAAAGTGCCTGATGTGAACGATATACATTGCAAAAATTGTAGTTAGTGATTCTTAAGGATAATTATTTTTCTTTAAATAACACACAAGTTATACTTGCCTGCTCTGCACAATGTTTTTGCACAAAGCAGCACCAATCTTCAACTTCTGAGGTCCCCCCACCAGCAATCCTGGCTCCTTCCCCTGCTATGGGGACACTCATGCAGGCTCACTCCTGTATCCATGGATATACAGAGCACTGCTTGGCCTCACCTCCCACTCGCTCCTCACTGGCTGTGATTGACTGAAACAGAAGCCAATGGCTCCCACTGCTACCTCTGTCCAGTGAGAAGAAAGAGACCTGAGGGAGCACAGCGCTGGATCAATATTGGTCTCAGGTAAGTATTAGGCCGGAATCACACTTGTGCGGTGCGAATTTCAGCTCTGTAATCTCTGCAGATATATAAGGGAAGTGTTCAGCAGATCCATTGCGTTTTAGCTGCGAATTTGGAGACCTGGGAGAAGTTCTAGGTGAGAGGAGAGTGGGGGAGAAGTGTATTGAGCTGAATGAGAGAAATTCCTGAAGAGAAATGAACACATCTGCGAATCAGCTGCGTACCCATAGAAGATAATGGGACTGAATTCGCACCTGAGCCGCAACGCAAGGCATAAAATCTGCACACATTTTTTCTGCAATGCGCAGTGTGAATGCATTGCACATATGTGAACCAGCCTCATTGAAAACAATGTATTTAGAAATGTTCTGCGTATTAGATGCGGTTTAAGCCGCAACCAATTCTCATAGGTGTGAATCCGGGGGTTTGGGAGAGCTGTGTGGAGAAGGTTTTGCACCTTAATGCATAGGCTGCGCAATTTATACCTTTAGAACATCATTGACTAGCTGTTATTTCACCCTTTCTTTTCAGAAACTGATTTCTGTATAGGAGACCTACAGTATATATTTTAGCAGTGTCAGTATGGCATTGACTGAAGGTCTTCTGGCTTATATTACCAAAAGTGAAATTGCTGCTGCAATAGATGCCTGACATTTGATTTTCATATAAGTGGAGATTAAAAAAAAAAAACAGAGACACACACACACACACACACACACAAAAAAATAGTTGTGGGAGCATTTCATACACTGGTAATATTTAGAACACATGCAGGCTGCCATATTGTAAGAAACTGACATTTAAATTGCAGTTGGTCTAAAGTAATAACACAACTCACCTTGAGCTTGCCCACATTTTGCTTACTGGGGTTTAAAACAGGAGATTGAAACAGGAGTCTTCTAACCTGTAAGTAACATTAAAAATGTCCTGCAAGTAATATTAATATTGTAACTGGGATGATGAGTACTAGCAAGGGTAAAGGTTTTGTGCAGTGCACAGTGTGCAGCGTTTATACAGTAAATTAACAACAGCTCCAAGATGAATACCGCTGTGACACATGTAAATGCCCATCTGAAATCTCACATTAGAGATCTGGAGAAGAAAAGACAAAACGCTCCTGCGCACAAGTGAGAACAAGGTAAACTAGAGTTTGCAATGGATAGTGTCACAGGCCTTGCTGCCCTCAAGGGTAGGGGCATCCTAGCAGTCAAAAAGAGAAAAGAAAAAAAGAGGGTGCACCAACCTTGTGCATTATCCTTAAGTTAGTTTTATTAAAAGTAGAGCTAAAAAACTACTCGCAAACAAATGGACAAACAACTTGTGACACAACTGATCTCCAAATGACAGCAATTGGTCAATAGACAAACGACTCCAGATGGTAATAGAGGAAGTTTCCAAGGCCACTGCTGGCTGACGTGTTTCAAAGGAATACCTTCTTCCTTAGAGCCCAGCCTGAGGAAAAAAGGTATTCCTTCAAAACGTGTCAGCCGGGAGTGGCCTTGGAAACCTCCTCTGTTACTATCTAGAGTCATTTGTCTATTGATCAATTGCTGTAATTTGGAGATCACTTGTGTCGCAAGTTGTTTGTCCATTTGTGAGCAATTTTTTAACTTTATCTTAATATAACATACTTGAGGATAATGCACAATGTCGGTGCGCCCTCTTTTTTTGTTTTCTTTTCTCTTCTTGAAAAAAAATGTCAACACAGGGCAGAATTGACAACCTTGAAAGGAGTCTTCTATTTAAATAGTCTTCTATTTTTAGTTAATGTGATTGATGTGAAGGGTAGAGGGTAGATATGTGCATTCCCGTTCGTACGAATGTTATTTTCGTACGAAAATGTTCATTTTCGTACCCGCGGGATAATGTGTACATACGAAAACGGTAAAGCACCAAAATACGAAAACGACGGGATAACGGATGAGCCGCATAACGAACGACCGCAAATACGAACGAACGATCCGACGGGAAAAAACGACAAAACGAAAATGGCAAAATAACGAAAATTAAATCTGTATCAAGAGGTTTGCATTGTGTATTTTGTTTGAATACGTATTCATTGTTCAATGACATCTATAACAAAAGAATTTCATTATGTATATTGAATGAATTCCTTTTTCTGCTTTCTGTGTATTCAAAATACTGAAAGCAAATTTTTTGTTATAGGTGTCATATCAACATACGAAAATAACAAAAGAAACGTGTTCAAATGCAAATCTTTTGTTTATACACTTGGTCAGACTATTTTAACAACAAACATAAAAACGACAAACATAAAAACGATCGTTTTCCGATCGTTCTCAGAAAATTCGTTCGTTTTTAAACTGCATCAGAAAACCATTTTTGGGTTCAGAAGTCTGGCCAACTGATCTCCCTTCAGATGAAAATCCACAGAAAAGTTTATTAGGCTTTACTGTACAAGTGTACTCACTATTCTGCACAAAAGAGAAGCTGCTTTCAGTCACTGAGGCTGGCCATCCATGTTCAATTTTCTTGTACAATTTTCTTTTAGATTTACCAAAAACCATATATGAGGTCAAACTAAACAACACTTTCAATTGTATGCAATCAGGCAGGCCCTTGCACTACATAGTTGAAGGTAAATCTAAAGAAAATTGCACAGAAAATTGTATCATGTATGGCCAGCCTAACTCTCTGGCCATTCAAAAAAAACATAAACAAAAGATTTGCATTTGAACCCGTTTCTTTTGTTATTTTCGTATGTTGATATGACACCTAACAGAAAAAGGAATTCATTCAATATACATAATGAAATTATTTTGTTATAGATGTCATTGAACAATGAACATACAACTGACACTAACAAAAGAAAAGCATTCAAGATACACAGAATGCAAATTGACGAAAATTCACGATAATTATTGTCTAACAAGAAACGAACATGAATTAAACAGAATAACGAATCATCCCGCATGTACGAAAATAAAACGGTAACGGAAATACGAAGCGATCGGAATACGAAAAAATCACGTCGTACGACAAACGAACGGGAACGAACGGGAAAACGGGCGTCTTACGAAAAACGAACGGAAACGAACAGACAGGACCATACGAAACGGAACAAAAAAAAATGAATTTTTTTTCTGTGCACATGTCTAGTGGAGGGGTAAGTCAGGATTATGAGACAGAAAGATGGTTTACTGTTGTCAAAGGGAGTAGTAGAGGCTCACAGAAAAGAAAGGCCAGCACACAAACAAATTTGCCAAGTTGGGTGAAGATGTGGGGGTGGTAATATCAGAAGTGGCAGACCTAGATGTTACCCCTAACAAGGTGGTGGTATCTGTCTGTCAGTGAGAAGTGATCTTAAAGCGAAAACCTAGCTGATGGAGAGTGTGATAAAACATCATGGGTGGAATGCATGGAACTGCATATGGATGTACAGAGTTAATCCTTGGAGTTATAGACCACACGATGTTAATGAGGAGGTGGAGACTCAGCTCCTTGCACAAATTTGAAAGGGATGCAAGGGCTGGCACAGTGATAACTGACTGGAGTAATGGTACCGCTGGAACAGTTAGAGGCCAAAATATGTATTAACCTATTATAAGACAATTTTTTTGGTACAGTTCATAGAGGCCCTGACTAGAAATTATGCTCTGTTGGACCTGGTTATCTCAAACCATGCAGAGCATTTTACTAATGTTCATATGAAATAACATCTGGGTAGGTAGCAGTTAAAAAAAAAACAAGCTATATATTAGGCCGCGTACACACGATCAAATCTGTCTGCTGGAAACGGTCTGCTAGACTGTCCCAGCAGACAGATTCGATCGTGTGTATGGGCGAGCCGACGGATTTGGCCACCCGACAGATTTCAAAGCATGCTTTGAAATCTATCGGGTGGGAACCCGTCCGCCCGACATGTCTGCTGGTTAGTACACTTACCAGCAGACATGTCGTCTCGCACCGGCGCCGAATGGATTCGGCGCATGCGTGGAAGTGTTTTACTTCCTGGTGCGGTGACGTGGCGGCGTCAACGTCACCGCCACGTCACCGACACGTCAGCGCGCCGTCTGCTGGCGGGGATTTTGGTTTGCTCGTGTGTACACGCGAGCAAACCAAAATCCAAACAGACAGATTTGTTCAAATCGGTCGGACAGACCGTTTTGAACAAATCTATTGCCTCGTGTGTACGAGGCCTACGAGTTTTTTTGGAAATATAGAAATGAAGGAACATTATCCTCAATTAAATCAGAGGTGGCTGGTATTTTTTCGGGGGGGCAGTAAACAACCACCATCTGTTACTTCTAGGTGTCCAATAGGATCGCCTGTCCTTTCGGGGAATTGGGTAACATCTCTTAGGACCCACTTCCTAATTGGCCAGGAGGATCAGTGTTACAATAGCAAATGTTCATACATTATTGTCACACAACTTGGTGGGCTCAGGTGCAGAGATTTTTTTTCTCCAATGGCAACAGGCCAATGTCAACATAGTGGCCATCTTATATAAGGTCTTAAAGTTGTTCTGGCAATTACAAATGGAGTTTGAACACAATAGCAAACTTTTTTATTAGAACATCCAGCTTAGACAGATCCACCTGCTCAAAAAAAACACCTCAGTGTTTGACACTCCAGTTGGGGTGTCTTAAACCACTGGTCAGATCTCCTATCATTATACACAATCTCTGATGAAATATCTAGATAATTTCCCTTAACAGAGGAGAATGTCGATCTGGAAAAATAAACATATCTAAAATCAGTGGGCAGAGGTAACTAGTATGTTACCCAAAGTGTCCCAGTCAGGTAGACTAATTAAATTATTTATTATTATTATTTATCCTTCATAGAACATATTGTACACCCCAGTTTATATTCAAAATTGGGATATGTAATGGCACTAACTGCTCTGAGTGTAAGAGAGCGAGCGCAGATCTAATTCCCCCTCTATGGATATGTCCAAAATTAAATAAATTTGTTATGTCAGTTTATCCGATCGTGTGTACAGAAGTCTGTCCAACTAAAATACAAACATGCATGCTCAGAACCAATGCTAAATATCAGACAACAATAGCAGAAGTTGCCCAAAGGGTGGCGGTGAAGAGCTGAAAAACCATGTGATTTGGTGAATGTTGGCTGAAAATGTTAAAATTCCTGAAAATAAAGATTTATAGCGTAATAAGACCTGTTTCTTCCTTCATGGTGGTTCAAACCTCTCACCTGTCATGATTCCCCACTCCCCCTGTTGGTGCTTAACTTGAGTGGTGATGATAGGAGTGGTAGACTTGATAAATGAGAATATGCAAGTTGGGTATCTTGTGTTTTATTCTTCTTTCGTCATTTCTGCATAGGGTGTTGATGTTTTTTTTCCAGGGTTCTGATGAGGATGTCCTTGTAAACTGTACATTTTTCAAAAGGTTGACTTCAAAACTTTTCAACAGGTTGTTTAATTCCATTATTGAATCATCAATTTCATACATTGCTTTGGCATTTCCATTTCTCTGCTGTGAAATTGTTTTAAAAATCTTAAAGAAACATATCATGCATTAATGGTGAGGCCAAGGGTGTGGTTGCTGGGATTAAATATGAAAGTACACCTGCTCCTTAGGATATTCACTGAGGCCAAGGGGGTGGTTGCTGGGATTGTTCTATACACGTAAAGCCGCCCTTAACATACTCAAATAGGTATTTGATGCACATATTAAGATGTTGGTCTAATTGCATGTCAAGGAAGTCTGAACTGACCTCATAAAGTACATTGTTATATTTTGGTAATCTGATACATTTTTATTCCTAACACAAATGATTTTATTTGGAACAAAGAAAGCTGATTGCGTTATATCATTTTTTTCTCAGCTCCAGCTCTACGAGACAGATATCAGTGCCGTTCCTCCACTATAGGTGAGAGCTCATCCTGAGTATGTTATTATTGCCAGTTTCACATTTGTTATGTTACTGGTGATACCACTAATGTGACATCAGTAGAGGCGATTAAGTTCGCATGTGCCGCGCTATATAAGTTTTCATTCATTCATTCATTCAGTACTATGGCATAAGTACACTTCATAAATTAGCTAGATTTTTACAGGCTGACATAAATATTTATCGGTGTTGATTTCTTGAAACAGTAGCACATGTTGAATTTGCAAAGTGAATTTCCACTTACTGTATATAATGAATATGAAGATATGCTGACTTCAATTATTGTATCATATGCTAGCAAAAATGCTGTTTATTTTTCAATATTCTTTGCAAAGTTAATTTTCACTTCGCTCCAAATCATTTGCTAAGCTAAGTGAAAATTCACTTTTCAAAGTGAGCATGAGTCTATGTTATATTTATATGGGAGTTACACCATTTCTACAGCTTAGTAAGACAAACATTTAAAGGATAACACTAAAGATGAAAAAAATGATCTGTAAATCAGATGTACCGATTTAAGTCTTTGAATATGTCTGTGCATGCTGATTCATTCTTTCCTTTTAAGAATTATGCAATTTGTGAATTCCCAATAGCTCAATTTTCTACAGACCAGTGTTCTCACCATGTACGTACACTAGAGAATCACAATTTGCAGGTACAGGATTATGTTTACCCAATATGACCTTTTTCCACCTTGATTTGTGCCTCTTCAGTAAGCACTCTTATGTCTATTACTACTAAGTTGGCAGGAAAGACAAGTATACAAAATATATTCATGAGACACATATAATATAGAACTTAAGTATATTTGGGTTGTTTTTTTAAAGGTAAATTGACTGTTCACATTACAAGGGAGTTTTTTCCTTAGTTTAGCTCTGCTAGCTTCCATCATCAAATCACGAGCAAGCAAAACAATTATATATTTTTTTTCCCTTGCTATAATTTGGGTATTCTCTGCAAAGATAATTTTTGCCACTAAGGGTACTTGCTAAGTACAGGCGGTTCCCGGGTTACAAAAAAGATAGGGCCTGTAGGTTTATTGTTAAGTTGAATATGTTTGTAATTCAGAACAGGTACATTTTTGAAGTGTAGCTCCAGCCAAAAAAAAAAAAAAAACTATTGTTAACCTTTCCCTATGCTGTCCAAAAAGCTTATCACCCCTGTAACATTTGTTTTGCTGTCTGTGTCCCTGTTCAGAAGATTGCACCTCACTTTCTGTCCCTATGACATGTGGCTTTCTAAAATTGTGGGTTGTTGTGGAAACAAGCCTTGGTGGTAAAGTATTAGTGGAGACCCATAATAACTCTTATGCCTTGTACACACGATTTGGACTTTCCGATGGAAAAAGTCAGACGATTTCTTCCATCGGATATTCCGATCGTGTGTAGCCCCATCTGAGTTTTTTCATTGGATATTCCAATGAATTCTGTCGGAGTTTAGATATAGAACATGTTCTATTTTTCTCCGATGGTATTCCGTCGGAATTCCGATGTGATTTGGCCAGGCAAAAGGCTGATTACAAGGCATTACAGGTGTGAATTTACCTTCTTGGGGTAGATTTCCTCTCACTTCCTAGTGGTCTCCCTCAGTTTGTAAGTAGGAGTCGTTTGGAAGTCAAATGTTTGTAACTAAGGGACCGCCTGTATACATTTTTATGCAAACTGAATAGCCTATTTGCTTTTTAGTAAAGCAACCCTTAAGTATCAGGTTATTGTTTTAGTTGAGAAGCTAGTAACCCAAAAAACACTTTACCTATTTAGCATGAAATGGAAGAGCCGCAGATAAGCAATTCCAAAACTCTACAATTTGTCTTATTTCAGACAGTTCTTAATACATTAAAACCTTGGTTTGAGAGTAACTTGGTTTGAGAGCGTTTTGCAAGATAAGCAAAATGTTTTAATACATTTTGACTTGATATACAAGCAATGTCTTGATATAAGAGTAGCGTCATGTCACAACTGAGTACAAAAAAAAGAGGAGACGCTAAGTGTAGCAATATTGTTACATTTAATGTAGGTACAACATTTAGCAACCTATTACTACACTTATGCCGCATAAACACGATCGGAGTATCCGATGGTCTAAAATCCGATGGATTTTTTCATCGGAATTCTGTTCAGGCTGTCGTGCATACACAAAGTCAGACTAAATTCCGACCGTCCAAAACGTGGTGACCTAAAACACTATGACGTGCCGAGAAAAATGAAGATTCTGAGCATGCGTGGATTTTTCTTTGGAATTCCACACAGACGATCGGAATTTACCATCAGATTTTTTTCCATCGGAAGAATTGTTCTATTTTTTTACTCCGATGGAAAAAAGTCAGATGGAGCCCACACACAATCGAAATTTTCTATGAAACAAGTCCATCGGAAAATCCAATCGTGTGTACGCGGCATTAGAGGTAGCTCTCTTCTCTTTTATACCCTGTAAAAAAATGTTTTGATATGCAAGTGCTTTGGATTACAAACATGTTTCTGGGACAAATTATGCTCGCAAACCAAGGTTTTACTGTATCCTCTTACTACTGGGTTTGTTTTTGCATGAAATATGCATACCTCTACTTTTCCTGTAATTTCCTAAGCTTGCTTTGCTTAGCTTTGTGATGGTTTTTGAATGTATTATAAGTGGCTATTGTGCCTCTGATTTTATGTATGGCCATACTTGCTAAGCATAGATGAAGATAATGACTGCCAAATTACAAACAAAAAAAGGTTGCTTTAGCCAGATGGAAGAAAAAAAATCAGTCTAGCGCCAGGGAAAGTCTTTGGTAGCTTTAGGAGAGCATTCCTTTTATGTCACAAAACAGAGGCATATAAAGGACACAAGCAACAGTTTAATTGGTTTTATCATGTATTACAAGGGGTGATTATACTTCTAAAGAGAATCAGTTGTCGTCTGTCTTGTACCATAAAAATCTTTAAAGGGGTTGTAAAGGTTTGCCTTTTATTTCCTAAATAGGTTCTTTTAAGCTAGTGCATTGTTGGTTCACTTACCTTTTCCTTCGATTTCCCTTCTAAATGTTTTTTTTCTTTGTTTGTATTTTTCACTTCCTGTTTCTCATCAGTAAGCTTTCCACCATCATCCGAGTGGTGAAAAGTCATTTAAAACAGCTTACTGAACACCTCACTGAGGAGGAACAGGAAGTGAGAAATTCAGACAAAAAAAAAATAAAAGACAAAAAAAACATTTAGAGGGGAAATCAAAGGAAAACCGACAATGCACTAGCTTAAAGTAACCTATTTAGAAAATAAAAAACAAACCTTTGCAACCCCTTTAACTGGAATATATTGGGGTTAATTTACTAAAACTGTGTGCAAAATCTGTTGCTGCTCTGCAATGGTAGCCAATCAGCTTGTTCATTTAAGTTTTTGCAAAAAAAAACATGGAAGCTGATTGGTTTCTTTGAAGAGCTCACCAGAGCTACCACAGTGGAGTGGTTCCTTCCTCAAGGTGTGAAATATTGCATCGCCGTACCTGTCAGCACTTGGTTCTTTTGTAACCACCCAAACCTGTCAGCAGTGCTACTCATTCTAATGCCTCATACACACGACCGGTTTTCCCGACAAGAAAACAGCCATTGTTTTTTTAGATTGGTCGGAAAAAACGGTCGTGTGTATGCTCCATAGCAGTTTTCCCATCGAGTTTCCTGTCAGTCCTTTTCTCGTCACAAAAACTGCTCGTGTGTATGCTTTTCTGAGGGGAAAAAATGTGCATACTCAGAATCAAGAATGAAAAGCGCGAATCGTCTCTCACCAAACTTTTACTAAAACGAGGATCAGCAAAATCAGCCCAAAGGGTGGCGCCATTTGAATGGAACGTCCCCTTTATAGTGTCGTTGTACGTGTTGGATGTCACCGCGCTTTGGTCGAGTGTTTTTTTGACTGAACGTGTGTATGCAAGGCAGGCTTGAGAGGAATCACGTCGGGAAAAATGTCAGGTTTTGGCATGTCAGGAGAACCAGTCGTGTGTACAGGGCATCATAGTAACAAAGAGAAAAATGAAGGACACTTGTTAGTATCCTGCAGCTTTCCATTTTGCTAAAAATGATTAATCCATTAAAAATTCAACATTCTGACTTTAAACGGTAAGTTCACCTTTACATATAAATCTTTGAAGTAAACTTACACTGGATCCTTTCCTCATTCCCCTGGTCCTGCTGACCTGGGGCGGGGCAATCACCCACTAGCAGACCTCGTATAGCCGCCTCACAGTCCGGTGCTTTAAAATCCCCCGCAGCTTAAGCTCCTAAATGTACCTTGTAAGGAAGCATTTATAGGAGCATTCTAATTGGTCGTTACATGGATGGGGCTAACCAATCAGAACCCACTTAGCCTGGGTTGTCACCACAGGCAAAGAGGAAAGAAGGCTGCAGGGATTTCAAATAAAGCAGCAATGCGATCAGTCAGAACAGGTGATCGCCAGACTGCAGGTTAGCAGGAACGGGTGCGATCGGAAGGGGGTCCAGTGTCCAAGTTCACCTTACAAATTTTCTGTAAAAGGTGAACTTACACTTTAAAATGGAAGTAAACCATCACAAATTAAAAAAAAAAACTGCAAGAGAAAGGTATAATGAGCTAGTAGGCACAGCATACTAGCTCATTATGTGTCACTTACCTGAGAACGAAGCCCCCAAAGTCCTCCACGGTCCCATCCACCACCGCCGCCATGTCCCCTCGGAGCTTTCTTCCTGTTATCGTCGCTCCGACGCTGTGATTGGCCGGAGCGGCGATGACGTCAATCCCGTGCATGCACGTGGGATCGGCAGATCCCCGTGCATGCGCAGAATTCCGGCATTATTCCCGGCATCTACAGGTAACAAGCCCTGCACGGTCAGTGCGCCTGCGCCATTGTCTATGGCGCGCATGCTCCGTAGACAACGGTGCATTCATTTGTGCATATATCTCCTAAACTGTGTAGGTTTAGGAGATATTGCAAACACCTACAGGTAAGCGGGTATATATTCCCAATTAAGGGATGGGGGGTGGGACTATACGGATGCACTTGGATATAATTAAAGAATAATACTGAAATTAATAGCTCTGAGATCACAGGAACCAGCAAACAGACAAAGACAATTTATATATAAAAATATAAATTTTAATATTACATATTATTAAATACATACAAGAGGTTAAAAAACATGGTCATATAATAGATTGAATGTCACCATTGGTAGATTCTTATATTATTATATACAGTAGGTCCAACATGTTTCGCCCTCGGGCTTCCTCAGGGACGTGTGTGTATATAAATCTCAATCTATGAGTAAATGAATAGAAATATAATGAGATATTGTAATATTTTAACAGTATGTAATTAGTATCACAAGTACATAAAAACATAAGTACAGTGAATATTCTGATTAAATAGAATATGTGTACCGGAGATCATTACAAATTGGAAAGAAGAATTAGTTAAGAAGAACAAATGAATTATTTAATCTAGGCTTACCTGTAGGTGAAAGTAGCTTAGGAAGGTATACAACCACTTTAAATGGTAAAGGTCATCATACCATAGGTACTGCAATAAGTGGGCAACATGGCTTTATACAGCGTCCATCCACATGATGTAAAAGAAAACATGATTCATCAGACCCGGACATCTTCTTTCATTGCTTTTTGGTCCAGTTCTGATGCTCACATGCCCATTGTAGACACATTTGGCTTTGGACACTGATCAGCATGGGCACCCTAATCTGTCTGCAGCTACTGAGCCTTATACGCAACAAACTGTGATGCTTTTTTTCTGCTTTCAACTCATCAACTTCAGTGACAACATGTTTACTTACAGTTTAATATATTCCACCAAATTTCAGATGCCATTGAGCAGTAATGAGATAATCAATGTTATTCACTTAACCACTTACTGGTCACCCAAATAGCAGTTTTACTGCTACAGGGATGCGGCTGTGCGCCTGATCACATTTATATATTATGGGCCAGATTCAGGTAGAGTTAGGCTGGAGTATCAGTGATACTCCAGCCTAACTGTCACTTTAAACCGACGTTTTTGTTTTCTGTAACCAGAAAACAAGAAGCGCCGGGTTGGAGTTCCGATGCGAGCGGCGTAATTGAATTTCGCCATCGCATCGCAACTTTAATTTAAAAATGGCGCTGGGGGCGTTCCCGCTGATTTACGCCGAAAAATTATGTTAATCAGCGGGAATCGGCAATTCACGATCGTATTCGGGCGCGACGCAGTGACTTTCCGACGTTTCCGTAAGAGATACGCAGCGTAAAGATAAAGCAGCCCCCTAGTGGAGTATCCTATGTTAAGTATAGCCGTCGTCATCGCGTCGGAAAAAAAAAGAATTGCGTCGCTTGCGTAAAACGTCCATGAATGGGGATTTGACGTCATTGACGTTCACTGACAGAATTTGAAGCATGCGCACTGGGATGTATTGACAGTCGACGCATGCGCAGTACGTTCGCCGCGGGATCGCGCTTAGTTTAAATAATACACGCCCCGTATCCGCCCAATTTGAATTCCGCCGGCTCATTTTCGATACGCTGCCGCAACTTTAGGAGCAAGTGCTTCATGAATAACAGCACTTGCTCCTAAAATTTCGCCAGGGTAACGTAAATGAGAAACGTTACTCCAGATTAAAGATGCTCCCATCTACCTGAATCTGGCCCTATGTGTGATTTGGCATTTCTGCCTGCAGGGGTTGCGACACTTGAGCTATGAATATTTACAGCAGAAGCTGATCTTCGAGTGTCAAGCACTCAATGTCCTCCGACACCCGACGATCATGGGAAAAGGACACGGAATAAAGATCTGCCTATGTAAACACGGCAGATCGCTGTTCTGACAGTGTGAAAGAGATGGATTATGTGTCCCTTCAAAGCAGGGACTAGAATCCATTTCTTCCCCTGGTAAAAACAGCACACAGTGTACACCAAAACACTGGCTAGGCACACATTTAACCCTTTCAGCACCCAGGATGTTTAACCCCTTCAAAGTCAATCTCATTAGTACAGGGACAGTGCATATTTTTAGCACTGATTACTGTATTAGTGTTATTGGTTCCCAACAAAAGTGTCTTATTTATCCGCCGCAATATTGCAGTCTCACTATAATGCTGGCCATACACTATACGAAAAATTGGGCGAAAATCGGTCGTTCAGACAGTTTGGTCGTTTTTCGAACAGTTCCATTAACTGTTCGAAAAACGACCGATAATCGTTTGGATGTTTTTGAGCTGAAAAAACGTAGGACAAGTTTGAAAATTTTCTGCCGAACGAACAATAAATCGGAAGGTTAATGTGTTTCCCATCCGAACTTTCTGCACTAGGTATATGTAAAAAAAATAACCAAACTTTTTTTAATTATGTCCACTGAACGATTTATCGGTCAATACATGATGGCACTATGGTTTGCGCTCACGACCAAATGTTCGTTTTTCGAAAGTTCGTTCGGACGATTTTTCGTGGGAAGGTATGGCCAGCATTAGTCACTGATCGCCTCCATTACTAGTAAAAAATAAGTAAAAAACAATTCCAGTATATATCCCATAGTAGACACTATAACATTTGCGTAAACCAATCAATATATGCTTATTGTTTTTGTTTTGTTTTTTTACCAAAAACATGAAAAAAACATATTGGTCTAAATTTATCAAGACCTTTTTTTATTATTATTATTATCATTTCTTTATTGAATATGTTTTATAGCAGAAAGTAAAAGGTAATATATATATTATATATATATATATATATATATATATATATATATATATATATATATATATATATATATATATATATATATATAATTATTATTTTTTTCAAAATTGCAGGCTTTTTTTTTCTGTTGTGAATTTTTTTTTAAAAAAGCAGAGGTGATCAAATACCAAAAGTAAGCTCTATTTGTGAGAAAAAGGGACGTCAATTTTATATTGGTACAACGTTTCATGACCATGCAATTGTGAGTTAAATTAACACGCCAAAAAATGCACATGAAGGGGGGTAAATCTTCTGGAGGTGGTTAAACTGTCAGTGGTCAAGTTATGTCTGATCGATGTATGAGTTACCTAGTTTAGCTTTAATTTTTTTTTTTAATTTTTGCATATTTTATTAAGATATTTACTAGCATATATATTTTTTTTGTATTAGCTATCTTCAGTAATAAGGTTCCTTAGTTCAGCAAGCCTGTCTTTCATTTTTGGCTCCTGTTTCTGGGTTCTTTTTTGATACATCTGGGTAAAATGTAGAAAAGCTAATATTTGGCTGTCATAGGTAACATTCTGACCTATACAATTCTTGGGTATCTTACATGAATGTGTTGTTCTATCAGCTGGACCAAAATCGTCAGAAGTCGAGAAATAGCTAATAGCTTTTTTTTTTTTTTGTCGCCATGGTGATGTTTCGTATAGTAGCAAGCTAAAATACTGCAAAGACACCCATGTTAGAGAAAACAATGAACACACATACCCTATTCTTACATTATGCTATATTTTCCACTCAGCACTGTTATATTACAGGCGGAAGTGTCCTATTCATTAAAGAGTAATTTTCTTCTCGTAAACTTGTCATACTTTGGCATCCTAGCTTATACAGTAGTCATTGTTAGGGAGTTCTCTGGCAGGAGTTTGTCAAGATAACAAATGACTCTTGCTAGTGAAAGCGTGTTCTTATTCCTAGGTGGATTTTCACTGCCGACAGCTAATACATTGCATAAAAGATGCAATTTTTGTGTGTCAAAAGACTTCGAAAAGAGCACATTTTTCCATTTTCGCGAACATTTGTCATCATGTTAGAACTAGTAAATGCTCTCATTTAATGGATATGATTGACAGATTGTTTTAAGAATGGAGTGAGGAATTCAATATGTCTTGGCATATTTTTTCGTATGGATAATTTGAGCTTGATCTGTACTTTCTTCTGAATTAGCCAGATATTTGGCATAGACATAGCACTGACATGCAAAGCGTTCAATTGAGGCAGACGAACAAAGAAACCCTGGAAATAAAAAAAAAAAAAGTTGGAATGATTTTAAAATGCAATGGTTAAAGTAAACCTGTCACACATTCAAGCAATCCCAATCGGGGATGTGATGAAATGTACAAGCAGAGATTGTCTTCATTGAAAATCAAATGTCAAAAATTGTAGCTAAAAGCAGCGGAACTTCCACAAAACAATCTTTGCTTTTTCTATAAAAGATTGTCTTGGCTCTGTCTCTTCTTTAGTGGTTGTAAACTAAAAAAAAACTCAAGGCAAAGGCATAATGAGCTAGTATCATTGCATACTAACTCATTATGAAATACTTACGTTAGAACGAAGCTGTTGCAGCAGTCCCGGCACACCGCTGTGACCGGCGACATGTCTCCCAGAGTTATTTTCAGGTTTGCGGGCTCTGGCTCTGTGATTGGCCGGAGCCGCAATGACGTTGCTCGTGCGCAGGAGCCACCAGTCACAGCACAGATACCAAAGAAAGGGCACAAGTGGGCCGTTTCTTCAGTGTGCATGTGCCGATGATGTCGGCACATGCGGATATAGTGACTATCTCCTAAACAGTGCAAGTTTAGGAGATATTCACGGTACCTACAGGTAAGCCTTATTATAGGCTTACCTGTAGTGAAAGGTGGTATAACTAGGTTTAGGACTACTTTTAGCTTCTATGGGCTAGATTCAGGAACAGTTACGCTGGCGGATCGAGTGATCCGCCAGCCTAACTGTGACTTTGAGCCGGCGTTTCTGTTTTCTGTAACCAGAAAACAAGAAACGCCGGGTTGAAGTTCCGATGCGAGCAGCGTAACTGAGTTTCGCCATCGCATCGTTACTTCAACTTAAAAATGGCGCCGGGGGCGTTCCCGCCGATTTACGCTCAAAAAATATGTTAATGAGCGGAAATCGGCAATTCACGATCGAAATCCGGCGCGACGCAATGACGATACGACGTTTCCGGACGGGATACGCGGCGCATAGATATACCTACATGGGGTTGGAGTATCCTATGTTAGGTATAGGCGTCGTCATCGCGTCGGAAAAAAAAAAAAAAACGTCGCTTGCGTAAAACGGTCATGAATGGGAATGTGACGTCATTGACGTTCATTCACAGATTTTGGAGCATGCGCACGGGGATGTTTTGACACTCGACGCATGCGCAGTACGTTGGCGGCGGGATCGCGCGTAGTTAGCATACTACACGCCCCGTACCCGCTAAATTTGAATTCCGCCGGCTCATTTGTGATGCGCTGCCGCAACTTTAGGAGCAAGTGCTTCGTGAATGACAGCACTTGCTCCTAAAATTTCGGCAGCGCAACGCAAATGAGAAGCGTTACTCCAGAGCAAAGATGCTCTGGACTACCTGAATCTGGCCCTATATTGGTCCCTAATACAGTGGTTGGCCCCACTGACCAATAGGTACACTTAGAAAGGTGCAGGGTAATTTTTAGTGTTTAGAGAATAGGACTCAGATTTGCATATATCAGCTGCTAATACAGTATCTCTGGATCTACTAATTGTTTAAGCATACTGTTTTCAATGATGCTTATCTCTGTAATTTCCTTCATATGCTCCATTTGACTTGCTCTAATTTGTATTTGGTTTTCTATGAACAGAGGGGGAAAACATACTGTCACAAATACAAAACAGAAGGCAGATAGGTCCACTAATGACACACCTACCCAGTGGCGGCTGGTGAAGTTTTAGTTCCCTTTCAGGTGCGGTGGCAGTATAGCAGTGTGATTTTTAGCGCTGCTATACCGTCGTACTTACCGCGATATTCGGTCTCTAGCGGTGCGGTTTTAACCCCGCTAGAGACCGAAAAAAGGTTAATACTGCCCGCAATGCGCCTCTGTAGAGGCGCATTGCGGGTGGTATTACCGCGGTTTCCCATTGATTTCAATGGGAAGAAGCAGTATAGAAGTGGTAAACACCCCACTCCTATACCGCTCCAAAGATGCAGCTAGCAGGACTTTTGGAGCGCACGGCTTCAGTGTGAAAGCCTTCGGGCTTTCACATTGAAGCCTGCAGGGCTCGAAAAACGTTTCAGTTTGAAAGGGGTCTTAGGATGGGGGTGCCAGACCCCACCCTTCCTTTTTGACCCCTCCCACTTGGTGGAAATGGGTGTGGTTAGTATCTGAGATGAACGAGGGATGGAGGGAGAGAGAGAGAGAGAAAGGGACAGCAGGCCCAGATCCTACACAGCAATAGAAATATGTGCATTCTAGAAAGTTTAACAATCAGCAGATTAAGGTACTTCAGTCATCCCGGCACCATAGTTGTTATGGTGTCAGGATGATTGAAGTGCATTTTTTCTATTATTACATTGTAATATAAAATTAAATCATTCAACTCACCATAATGCAGAATCAGTGGGAGCCCTGAGCGTGTCGCCTGCCACCAGATGCTATCAGGTGTCCCCAGTGGAGTCCCTCCTTACATCAGGTGCCCACAGTGGAGTCCCTCCTTACATGCAGCCCTGTGTCACATCAAATTCAGCCTTTGTCACATCAATTGCAGCCTCTCTCCACTATCAATTGCAGCCTCTCTCCACTATCAATTGCAGCGCCTGTTCCCTATCAATTACAGCACCTCTCGCCTATCAATTGCAGCCAGTGCCTGTCCCATCAATTGCAGCCAGTGCCTGTCTCATTAATTGCAGCCAGCGCCTGTCTCATTAATTGCAGCCAGCGCCTGTCTCATTAATTGCAGCCGGCGCCTGTCTCATTAATTGCAGCCGGCGCCTGTCTCATCAATTGCAGCCAGCGCCTGTCCCATCAATTGCAGCCAGCGCCTGTCCCATCAATTGCAGCCAGCGCCTGTCCCATCAATTGCAGCCAGCGCCTGTCCCATCAATTGCAGCCAGCGCCTGTCCCATCAATTGCAGCCAGCGCCTGTCCCATCAATTGCAGCCAGCGCCTGTCCCATCAATTGCAGCCAGCGCCTGTCCCATCAATTGCAGCCAGCGCCTGTCTCATCAATTGCAGCCAGCGCCTGTCTCATCAATTGCAGCCAGCGCCTGTCCCATCAATTGCAACCTCTCTCCTATCAATTGCAGCCAGTGCCTGTCCCATCAATTGCAGCAAGTGCCTGTCCCATCAATTGCAGCCAGCGCCTGTCCCATTAATTGCAGCCAGTGCCTGTCCCATCAATTGCAGCCAGCGCCTGTCTCATCAATTGCAGCCAGCGCCTGTCTCATCAATTGCAGCCAGCGCCTGTCCCATCAATTGCAGCCAGCGCCTGTCCCATTAATTGCAGCCAGCGCCTGTCCCATCAATTGCAACCTCTCTCCTATGAATTGCAGCCAGCGCCTGTCCCATCAATTGCAACCTCTCTCCTATGAATTGCAGCCAGCGCCTGTCCCATCAATTGCAACCTCTCTCCTATGATTGCAGCCAGCGCCTGTCCCATCAATTGCAGTCTCTCTCCTATCAATTGCAGTGCTGTTCTGTGTGGTGTCCTCTCCTTGTGCAGCAGCCGCTCCTCATACTTCCATGTTTCTCTCTTACACTTACTGGCCATAAAAAAAAAACAGAAAGGAAAAATGTCTTAGGCCCCGTACACACACAGGGAATCTGTCAGGAAAAAAACATTGGTTTTCCGGACGGGATTCCTGGCAAGCTTGTCTTGCAAAGCCGTGCATACAGACGGTCATTCAAAAGAACCGTCGTTCTTTTAAATGCCAAGAATGCAGTGATGTCATTGACTACGACAAGCTGGTGTTCATCAGATTCAATACTGTTGCCGCCATCTTGCTACACCCCACACTAAACTTGTATGCTACCCCGCATGCATCAAACTCTTTTCAAGCATGCACAGGTTGACCTGGGACAGGTAAGCATACAGACGACCGGTTTTCTCAGCAGGAAACACTCTGCTGGGAATCCAGATGGGGAAAATAGAGAGAAGGGTTCTCTATTTTCCCGGCGGGATTCTTGGCTGTTTTCCTGATGGGTAAACCAGTCATGTGTAAGAGGCTTTAAACAAGAAAACAAATGCAGCTACCATATTTAAAGCTTAACTCAACCTCCTACCCTTTTCTGCCAAGGAAGCTGAGATCTCTGTTTGATTTAAAGTTACCATGGTACAGCACATATAAGCTATGACGCCGACCAGTTGACAGTTGCTGACTTGACAGTTGAAAGCTTTAGTAACTGTAACAGGTATTTATCAAGGTATGCTTTAAAAGTAACAAATTAGGTAAACAGAGTGTATTAGTTCTGCTTTTATAGGCTGGTAAGCTGCAATATAATATTTTTGGGTTTAGTACTGCTTTAGCATTTCTCCCCGGATGGACGTCGTATGATGTCCTCAGATACAGCCACTTAATTATTTCTACAGGCAGCGGAAGGGAATTTCCCTCCCTTCCACCGCTGGCACTCTTGTCCAATCGGGCCAACCTAACCAGTAATGATGTGACTGGAACTGAAGGCAAAACATTGGTTTATTAACTTCAATAAACCCAGAGGCGATTCAGTTCGCATGTGCCGCGCTATATAAGTTTTCATTCATTCATTCAATACTGGCCACTTTTACCCCCTTGCACACAAACACATTTTTATCTTTCAGCGCTCTCACACTTTGAATGACAATTAGTCAGTCATGCTATACTGTATCCAAATACAATTCTTATATATATATATATATATATATATATATATTTTTTTTTTTTTTTAACACACATACAGCTGTCTTCTGGTGGTATTTAATCACCACACTTTTTTTTTTCTGATTGATTTAGAAAAAAAAAATGTTTTATAAAATTTTACAAATAAGTAATTTTTGTTTATAAATTTGGAACAAAATGTATACTGCTACATATCTTTGGTAAAAATAACCTAATTCGTGTATATTATTTAGTTTTGTGTGAACGTTATGGGCTGCAGACAGGTTCTCTTGTATTATTGTTGCAATTGGGGCACAATAGTTAACAGTTAATTCCCTGCTCCAGCGATCTCCTAACTCTGGATTGGTGTGTGAGGAGGAGCCAGTTACCGCATTTTATTCACATTTGTCACCGGCTGTGATTGAAATTGTCTCTCTACCCTGATCAGGAATGGGCTGTGTCGCCTAATCCCCAATAGCCTGGTAGGTTAGCACGCTTGAAGCTAGCTTATGCTAATGCTGGCCAAACATTATACGAAAAATCGTCCGAAATTCAGTCGTTCAGACAGTTTGTTCATTTTTTTGAACAGTTAATGGGCACAAAATCGATAATCGTCGGGACGTTTTTGAGCCGAAAAAAACGTAGGAGAAGTTTGGAAATTTTCTGCCGAAAGAATGATAAATCGGAAGGTTAATGTGTTTCCTGTCTGAACTTTCTGCACTAGGTATATGTAAAAAAAATAAACCAATTTTTTTTCTTTATTTATGTCCACTGAACGATTTATCGGTCATTACATGATGGCACTATCGTTTGCGCTCACGACCTAACGTTCATTTTTTGAAAGTTCGTTCGGACGATTTTTTGTAGAGTGTATGGCCAGCATTACTCTTAGCATGAAATAACCTAACTGTAGGGTGTTGGTAGCACTTTAGTCAAACATTATAATTGTTATCATTATTGCTGAGAACACTGTATTCTTAAACATTTGAAGCTATATAAATGAAGAAAAGCTATTTTTTTTTCTGCAAAAATGTTGGATACTGCTGGGATTTCAGCTCTGGTTTTCTTATTCAGTTTATGAAGCGTGATGGAATTACACAGAGCACAGCACTCTTTATGGGAAACGGCTGATGTGTTGCATAGTGAGGACAGTTACCTAATCCATTTTAGCTCTTACTGCTAAAAACACAACATTAAATAAAACAATTTTAACAAGTGTATAATTATGCATCACGCAACTCATGATAGCATAGCTGGAAATGATTAAGTAATTACCTACTGCGTGCAATACTGAATGCGTGAGTGGTTTCTGTTTTAGGACATGGCTTCGTTTACATCTGGGTGCCTGGTATCAGGTAAAAAAAAAAAAAAAAGGATCATTATTCTATATTTATAATTCCAAATTGTGTGTGTGTGTATTTTTATATATATATATATATATATATATATATATAATTTTTTTTTTTTTTTTTACTCTTAGGCCTCATGTACACTGCTGCCAGTAAACGGATGTTTTGGAGCAGTTGGGCATATTTTTCATCTGCCCCAGGAACTCTCCTCTATGGTATCTTATCAGTACCTGTACACAGGGTCATTTCTAGGCAGTTGAGTTTAAAAGCATTTTCTGAAAAGCAAAAACAACGCGTTTAGGACGGATGTTCAGAGGCATTTGAAATGCCAAATGCCTGTAACAGCTTGTAAACGCGGTACCTTACGTTTAGCCACATTTCATTGACAGGAATTTTTAATTTTTGACTGTGAATAAAAACGCAAACGCAGCTAAACGTGACATATACTGTATTTATTGGCGTATAACATTTACTTTTTTACCCTGCAAATAGAGGGTAAACTGTGCCTGCGTGTTATACGCAGGGGGCTTTGAAAAGTTTTTTTCCTGAAACTTCCCTCTTAAAGTTAGGGTGCGTGTTATACACCGATAAATACGGTACATGCTACAAAATAGACGTTTTTAACCGTTGGTTACTATCTGTCAAGTTAAATTGTTCAGGAAAGGTTGTAAAACATCCAGTGTACATTAAGGCTACTGTGACATTGGGACAGTGCCGGAGTTAACGATAAAGCACTGCCAGTTTTAGTGGCGCTTTACCACTGTTATAGTGGTACTATTTGGCCATTAAAAGCATTTGTGCTGCGGTGCTGCCGAACCTCTTTGCAGGTGCTTTGGCAACGCTGCCTGTTTACTTCAATGGGCGGGGCACCGCCCCAAAGATGCTGCTTGAAGGACTTTTTTTCACGTCCTGCAAGTGCACCGCTCAAGTATGAAAGCAATCAGGCTTTTACACTGGGGTGGCTTAAGAGGCGCTATTTTTAGCGCTAAAATGCCTGAAAATAGCCCCAGTGTGTCTAAGCCTTAGTGATTACATTGTTCTTTTGTCTAATGTCAATTTATTAAATCTGTAACAGTTCATAGTAACTGCTGAGAAACCAGTTGTCATTTTGTTACTGCAATTTAGAAAGTGAGGGCAGGACCAGAGTATCAGGACTAATGGGAAGGCCGGCCAGCTGTGACAACGGCATTGACGTCCGCTATTTGTTGGCTTTTGTCACACACTGCCACACTCAACTGAGGTTGTCTCATGGCACCATCAAAACATATCTTGCCGGGGTTCAGCACCATCTGTCCTTGCAGGATCCCAATCGGCCTTCCATTTTCTCTCCCCATATCATCAAGGCTGCGTTGAGGGGCATCTGAAGGAGTTGTCCTCCAGCTACCACTTTCCGTCTCCCGGTTACAGGGCACATTTTCCGCAGCATGTCTGGTTTGCTGGATGGGCTGCCTTTCGGGAAGCTCCTCAGTGTGGTACTGAAAGCAGCTATTTACTTGGCTTTTTATGGATTCCTTAGGCCAGGTGAATTTTGCCGTTCCGGCCCTGGTTCCCGGATTCTCACGGTCGGCCAGTTAGTCAGTCACCCGAATCATTTCAATCTACATCTGTCAGCTTGCAAGACACAGCAGTTTGTGGCTGGAACAGATGTGTTGTATTTCAAGACCGGAGGGACATGGTGCCCCATGATGGTATTGGATCAGCTCGTGGCGTAGATCGGCAACAAGCCTAGGGACAGTCCCTTGCTCCCTTTCCCGGTGGCTCTCCTCACGGTGGCACAATTTTCCAATTAACTTCTGCACATTGTGGTCCAACTTGGGGTTGAACCCAGCGAGCCTGTCGGGTCACTTGTTCAGGATTGGGGCGGGCTCTGTGGCATTCCGTCAGGGTATCCCGGCCCATGTCATTAGGAAGTTGGGGAGGTGGAATTCGGCCAGTTACGCCAGATATATTCCGGATCCTCAGGTTGAGATGGCTCGTGCTTTCATGCATCTGACTGATTAATGTTTCATTTCACTGCAATAAATGTATTCTCTATTTACCCTAGTGTCCTCTTTTTGTTGGCCCCTTTTAGGCGTACCAACCGAATTCGGGCCTTAAAAGCCTCCTCCTCCCCTTTGGATCCTTGTCCTCCTAAGTTGATGAGGTCCTGCGCGGAGGCCCTGGCCCCGTTTATACAAGACATCATTAATAGCTCCTTTGCCTCCGGTCGGGTGTCGAGTTGTCTTAAGCAGGCGGTGGTGACTCCCCTGCTTTAGAAACCATCGCTCGCCCCGACTGAGATGAGCAACCTGAGACCAATTTCTGGCCTTCCGTTCATGGCGAAGATAGCCAAAAAAGATGTGGTAGGTCAACTTCAGAGTCACCTAGAGTCCAACAACATTCTGGATGACTACCAATCGGGATTCCGGCCTGGGCGAGGCACAGAGTCAGCTCTTGAGGATCACTCGGTGGTTCTAGTGTTACTGGACCTGTCTTCTGCATTCGACACCATTGACCATCAGGTGCTTCTGGATCGATTGATAACAATTGCCAGATTAGAAGGTCAAGCCTTGGTATGGATGGCCTCCTTTCTCCAGCGAGTACAGCTGGGGGTTTTTCAATCAGCTGACCTCCCCATCTCCTGTGGAGTTCCACAGGGCTCGGCTTTATCCCCAGTGCTGTTCAACATCTATGTGAGGCCACTGGCTGACCTCATCAGGCATCACAATCTCCAGTTCCATGTCTATGCCGATGACACGCAGCTATAGACCCCACATCTCACCTCTAGGCTGGGAAGCCTGAAAAAAAAACGATCGCAAAGTATTGCAGAGTATTGCGCAGGGAGTATTGCAGAGTATTGCGCCGGGGGTACTGCAGAGTATTGCGCCGGGGGTACTGCAGAGTATTGCGCAGGGGGTACTGCAGAGTATTGCGCAGGGGGTACTGCAGAGTATTGCGCATGGGGTACTGCAGAGTACTGGCCGGGGTATTGCAGAGTATTGCGCAGAGAGTATTGCAGAGTATTGCGCAGGGAGTATTGCAGAGTATTGCGCAGGGAGTATTGCAGAGTATTGTGCAGGGAGTATTGCATAGTATTGCACAGGGGGTATTGCGCAGGGGGTATTGCAGAGTATTGCGCAGGGGGTATTGCAGAGTATTGTGCAGGGGGTATTGCAGAGTATTGCGCAAGGGGTATTGCAGATTATTGCGCAGGGGGTATTGCAGAGTATTGCAGGGGTTAATGCAGGGATGGCTGAGCAGGGATGGCTCATCTGTGACTGCAATAGTCACAGATCCAGCCACAGCGCTGCTGACACCCGCACTCTCCTCTCACACTGTACAGATCGGTACAGAGAGAGGAGGGAGGAACCGGCGTCATCAAATGACGCCAGTTTGTTTACATGTGATCGCTCCGTCATTGGACGGAGCGATCACGTGGTAAACGGCCACTATCAGCGGCAATTTACCGCAATCCTTGACATTCCCGTGTGCGTGCCCCAGGGGGCGCGCAGGAGAGCGACTCTGGGAGGACGTTATATAACGTCCTCCCAGAGTTAAGGAACCACCTTGCAGCCGTTATTTTATGGCCTACGGTGGGTAAGTGGTTAATCTGTGTAAAACCTGAGCCCAGTCACTTAACTGGTTATATGGATGGGTTTACAACCACTTTAGGTCCAAAAGCATCCTCAGCCTGGGCTCCTCCAAAGCCATGTCCACTGATCTGTTTTACACCATTCACTATGTCTAAGCTCTGTGGGTGGGGTGAAATGAGGGAGGGGGCATGTCTTGGTAGGAGCCCAGGCTGAGGCTGCTTTTGGACGTAATATTTAGGCTGTTAGGAGTGTGGTGTCTCTTATATTCTGCTTTAATCACAGTATATTGTTAAAGTAATAAAAGCAAACATTTATTATATTGTAACCTTTCAGTTCTTAAATGTGATGGCTGCATTGATTTTCTTTTTTAGGCTTTCTTTCTTGTATGTTCACCTGGTGATCCAGCCAGTAGGTCTCTGGTTTTCTCAAAACAGCAAGCTCTTCTGCAGATGTTAGTTACAGGGATGAAACAAACTGTTTTTTTTTTTTTTATTATTATTATGTATTTTTTATTTTTTTGCAAGGGTTACACTCAGAGAGCACATAGCCTGGGACCATTGATGTGCGGGGGTCAAGTATCTATGTATGAACAATTTAAATGCGTTCTGGACACCTGTGTGGCTACCCCGCTAAATCCATTTGTGATTTATATATTAATATATGCCTAAGCTCTTGAAGAAACACTCAGGCCGCGTACACACGTCCGAGAACCTCGTCGGGCTAAACTCATCGTTCCGCCCAACGAGGTTCCCGATGAGCGGTCGGAAAAGCTTGTCGAGCCAAAGTCCTCATTGAACAACGAGGAAAAAGAGAGCGTGCTCTCTTTTTTGGCTCGACGAGCTTCCCGACGGGACGCTCGTCGGAAGTGTACACACGACCGAGTTACTCGGCAGAATATGTCTCCCAGCGAGCTTCTCGCTGGATTCTGCCGAGAAGCTCGGACGTGTGTACGGGGCCTCATGTGTGTAACATGTAGAGCCAAGTCACAGCGTGTTCCAACCAATCTTCGCCAAGCTTGATAAAATGTTGGCAACCGTCTTCTCTAGAACGTTTCTACGACTGCACGGGATATAATCCTGTTGGTGTAAATGGTGTGGTGACCTATACCATCTAGGAAATATTGACATATTGAAAAAAAAAGAACGACGGCGGCAGTTTGGCAAGTAGTTAATAAAATTCCCAATAAGGGCATATTGATAGTGTCTACAAACTTTGAAATAGATTTTAGCATTTTTTTTTATATTATTTTTTTTACTAATAATGGCGGCGATCAGCGATTTTTAGCAGGACCGCGACATTGCGGAAGACAAATTGGTCATTAATTGCCCTGTACACACGACCGTTTTTTCCGTCGCAATAAACTCGGATGTTTTTTCCGACGGAATTCCACTCAGGCTGTCTTGCATACACATGGTCACACCAAATTTTGACCGTCAAGAACATGGTGACGTACAACACTAAGAATGAGCCGAGAAAAATGAAGTTCAATGCTTCCGAGCACGCGTCTACTTGATTCTGAGCATGCCTGTTTTTTATTGTGTCGGAATTCCATACAGACAAACGGATTTTCCATTAGGGATTTTTTTTTCGTTGGAAAAATAGAGAACTTGCTCTCTATCTAAGTCCGTCGGGAATTCCTGATGGAAAAAGTCCAATGGGGCATACACACGGTCGGAATATCCGATGAAAAGCTCCCATCTGACGTTTTTCCATTGGAAATTCCGACCGTGTTTACGCGGCAAAAGAGATACTTCTTGGGGAACAGTGACACCAATACAGTGATCAGTGCTAAAAAAAATGCACTGATTGCTGTATAAATGACACTGGCAGGGAAGGGGAGTTAACATCAGGGGCAATCAAATGGTTGTGTGCCTGGGTGCTTTCTAACTGTGGGGATGGATACACTGGGGGGAAAAGAGAGATCTGTGTTTTTTAGCTTAGCCCTCCACTGAATGATCGGCAGATCACGTCGGCCATCGTGGCCCGCTGATTGGACACCCCCTGCCCCACATGCATAAAATCACTTACAGTTACGCCATTTTGCACAGCCGGGCCACCCTGCCGCAGTATATGCAGTGGGTGGTGCAAAAGTGGTTAAAGAACAATTATTTTTGTAACAAAGTTGATAAACTTTTAACAAAGTCTATTTCAGTGTCTATAAAGTTGTGGGCAACTTTTTTTTTTTTGAATAGTTTTACATTTTTACTGTCATACTCAAACTGTCATAATGTTTCAATGTTTATTTTTATTTTTTTATCAATTATTAAACCGCAATTTAAAAGGAATTTTGAATACATATTAGGCCTCCAAACTGTAGTAGGTTGGCCTCCACTTCCTTAGATGTATTATTTTTTCTGTTAAAGGGGTTGTAAAGGAAACTTTTTTTTCCTTTACAACTCCTTTTAAGACCTGCATTTATTGGCAGTAGGAGTGAACGTTTTGTGCAGACCGGACCCTATAATGATGCTTGTCTCAGCACAGAGCCCGCCAGCACTGTCTGGACATCGCTCTGACAAAACCACCGCAGTGTTCAGTGGGAGTTGGTTGGAAATGATGTGCTCTGCTGTGTTTAGTTCCTGCCAGCAAACGCTCATGTAGGGCAGACGGTGAAATGGTCAAGGACACAAAGAAAGTTAGTGCTAGGGGCAAAAATGTGCAGTCACAGCGCACAATGACAATGAGCACGGTGACATGACAATTGCTATGAAGGTCCAGCTGAGGGGAGAAAAAAACTACTGACAAATCTGAGAGGAGCTGTTCTGTAAAGAGGACTTTTATTATTAACCATTGCATCTGAAATGTAATCATTTTAAATGAATTTACCAATAAAATGTAAATGTCACAGATTACCAACTGGGTAGAAAGGTCACTTTGCTATATTGTCATAAGTGTGTTTTTTTTATTTGGTAATGACATTTTTCTTAACCGCACTTTATAGAAGCCGATTCAACACACCGCAAAGTACCTAAACCCAGGCAAGCACCTTTTTTTTATTGTACCAAAAATTATACTGCATTACTGTGCATTGTAGTAATGCCTAATAGAACACATTTGATTGCACATGACTACAATGCACAGCCTTTCAAACATTACATTTGCATGCTAAAAACAAACAAAAAAAACAAAAACATAGTGCCATCATGTAATGACCGATAAATTGTTCAATGGACATAAATAAATACATTTTTTGTTAGTTTTTGTACATATACCTAGTGCAGACAGTTCGGATAGGAAACACATTAACCACTTAGGCCCCGGACTATTTTGCTGGCCAAAGACCAGAGCATGTTTTGCGATTCGGCACTGCGTAGCTTTAACTGACAATTGCGTGGTCAAGCGTTGTGGCTCCTAAACAAAATTGACGTCCTTTTTTCCCCACAAATAGAGCTTTCCATTGGTGGTATTTGATCAGCTTTGCATTATTTATTTTTTGCGCTATAAACAAAAATAGAGCGACTAATTTTTAAAAAAAGCATTTTTTTTTTTTTGCTATATTAAATATCCCCAAAAAATATATTAAAAAAATAAGCTGATATGTATTCTTCTAGATATTTTAGGTTAAAAAAATCGCAATAAGCGTATATTGGTATTGGTTTGCGCAAAAGTTATAACGTCTACAAAATAGGGGTACAATTGTGGCATTTTTATTATTATTTTTTTTTTTACTAGTAATGGCAGCAATCTGTGAAATTTTTCGTGACTGCGACATTATGGTGGACACATGTGACACTTTTGACACCTTTTTGGGGCCATTGCAAAAATGACACTGGCAGTGAAGGGGTTGACCACTAGGTGGCACTAAAGGGGTTAAGTGTGCCTAGGGATGTGTTCTAACTGTAGGGGGGGGTGGGCTGTGTGTGACATGACAGTGATCATCGTTTCTGATTACAGGAAGCTGTGGTCACTGTCATGTCACTAGGTCCGGCTTCCGGCTCTGCTCAGTCCACATGCTAGAGGAAGGTGGAGCTTATGGATGTGAAAGAAGCCAGTTCCAGGAATCTATAACCTGTGGGTTCATCACAACTCTAAAGGCCGCGGCTGGGCTATAGCCGACTGCAAACTGAGCTTATCCTGTCTGGTAAGCGGCATTGATACCTGGTGGCAGGTCTTCATCTAGAGTGTGCACTATTTGTGAAAGTCACGGTGGTGATTAGGAGCATACTGTACAAGACTAGATCAATCTGGGTGCACAGTGAAAAGTGCACCTGTGGACTGTACACATACGTTTAACAAATTTAACTTTAGTTTTAGTTTTCAGTGGACTAAAAAAGTTTTTTGGTGCAGTGGCGCAGCTTTAACCCCTTGTTGTCTATATGTCACTAGGAAGACTGGGGAAATGCTTGTTTACACCCCCCCCCCACTGTGACACGATCGCAGGTATGCCCAAGGACATCTGCAGGACCCGCAGTCAGAGTCACGGAGCTCATGTCAGGCACATGCATCCGCAATGCCACTCTTAAAGGACAACGTATGATCTGCCAACATATATCGGCGTGAGACGGTCGGCAAGTGGTTAACCTTTCAAATTTCTCATTCGTTCGGCAGAAATTGTCCAAACTTGTCCTTTTTCGGCTCAAAAACGTCCCAACGGTTATTTTATTTTGTGTACTTTAACCACTTAACGACCACCGCATGTATATATATACATCCACAGAATGGCACGTACAGGCAGATGGACGTCCCGGCATGTCCCTGCCTTCCCACTGGTCGGGGGTCCGCACAGGTGGACTATGACTCTCATTAGGCTTGGGGTGTGTCTCTTAATCATAGGCTCCTTCCAGCCAATGATCAATAGAAGTCAAATGTCCACCTCTAAATCCTATATATATTTCAAACAGTTCCTATTGCACATTAGCCATGAATAAGCACTAATCCAGTGCAAAACACGTCAGCTGTTCCCTTGTTTCTATTGCTGTAACCCTGTGATGTATTTTCTGTTTGTTTAATAAAGACAACCTCAACGGTCTTTGGAGTGTGGCTATCCATCTTTCATTAATTTCTCATATTTTTTTACGTCATTTGCGCTAGCGTAGTACCGTCGTAATGTTATTCCTGCTATATGAGGCGCAGCAAATGTTAAGTATGGACGGCGTGCCGGCGTTTTTTTTCACGTCGTTTACGTCGTTTACGAATAGGGCTTTGCGTAAGTGCCGTTCACGTCATTTGTACATCGTATTGATGTCGAGATTTGGAGCATGCGCACTGGGATCAATTCACGGCTTGCGCATGCGCAGTTCCTTCCGCGCGGGGACGTGCTTCATTTAAATAATACACGCCCCCTACCCACCGAATTTGAATTCGGCCGGGTCTTTTACGCTACGCCGCCTCAACTTTACAGGCAAGTGCTTTGAGAATAAAGCACTTGCCTGAAAAAGTTGCAGCGTCCTAGTTTAAAATCCAGACGCTAGGCATGCCTAAAGATAGGCTTTTCTACCTGAATCTGGCCCAAATTGTCTAAATGGCTGTTTTTCAGCCGATTTTTCATATAGTATATGGCCATCATAAGGCTGCCCATACATTATTAAATGTTTTTATTCAATTTCCTTTAGATTAACCTTAAAGGGTCACCAAAGGAAAACAAATATTTTGCTGAAATGACTGTTTACAGGGTATAGAGACATAAAAGTTAACTGATTCCTTTTAAAAATTATTAAAAATAGATACAAATCAATCATATAATGTGCCTCTAGTTTCACTTTTGTTTTTAAAATGATTTCATGTTTCTGTGAAGAAGAGAAGACACACAGAACAAAAACAAACAAATCCAGAACAGTGTTTTGTTTTTAAAATGAATCTGATTGGTTCTGAGGAGTTTTAGACACACAGCTTAGACCACAGTGAAAATCTGCCATGAGTTTTTTCATAAGGAGCCAGACAACCAGGAAGTGTGGAGATCAGAGAAGTATTACCGCTACTTCAAAGCAAAAACGAACAATGAGAACATGAAAACAGCACTGCATTATGGTAAAGGAAGCTATTTAGCTAAAAAAAAATCTTTAGTGATCCTTTAAGCTATGTAGTGTAAGGGCCTGCCTGATTACATTCAAATTGAAAGTGTTTAGGTTTGACCTCATATTTTATGGTTTTGGTAAATCTAAAGGAAAATTGTACCAGAAAATTGTATAATGTATGGCCAGACTATTAAGTAGCAGCATTGTCACCTGGGATTACTCTCCTGACTTGGACCACATAACACTTCCCCTTTTCATCATCTCAATAACAGAGGGAGAGGAGCACAGGAAGTTCACTGGATTTCAGCAGGATATTTTTTTTCTTTTTGTGCTTAAGAAGAAGGTATACAAAATACTTTCAATGGTGTAGGTGAGCCTGGAGGGAGCTCACATTTCTACTTAAAGGCACATGGGCACACTGGACACCCAACACATAGTCCCATGGCAGCAAAGGTGTCCAGTATGCCCTTGTACCTTTAAGTAGGGGTGGGCTCCCTCCAGGCTCACCTGCCCTCTGCCTATCTATTATAATGCACGGGCTTCATCTGTGGAGGTTCTCAATATTTTAAGTTAGGCATACAGATACTGAGGTGCCTTGACGGGGCTCTGTAGCTTATGCATGTATTTGCAAATGTGTGTAAACTAAACCCCTATTTTTAATGCATATTGTTAGACAGGTCAATTTGGTTGTTTAGCAGGCTGGTCTGAAAGTTGAGCCGGAAATTTCTTTTGTTTTATTTTGCATGCTTTGCCCTTGTATGTGCTCCTTGCTGCAAAGGCCAGTTATAGGTGAGGGCAGTGACCATTTGTTTGTACTGTGTGTCTTATGGACATGCAGAGCGGGGTTTGGGAGAAAGCATGCATGAGTGCCCCTATAGCAAGTGACTTGCTATGGCGGCACTTGAAGAAGGGGAGGGGCCAGGAGCATGGCCGACCCGAGAAGAGGAGTATTGGGGCTGCTCTGTGCTAAACCACTACACAGAGCAGGTAAGTATAACATGTTAGTTAAAGTGATATTAAAGGTATTTTTTATAATAACACTTCCATGTGAAGCCTAAACATTAAGGGTAGTGGCACAGTGAGAAATCAACAAAATTAAAAGTTGTAAACTAAGTGCTATTTGTTTGGCTCCGGTGTGACAGTTTTGTTTTCTTCTTCATACCTGCTGTGGACAGTGGTGAGTCGGGGTCTGCACCTGGGGCTTGTTTGCGCCTGTAGTTTGCCTAAGGGCCCTTTCCCACATTTGGATCCCATGAGGATACGTACCGTTCTTATCCGCTTGCTCAAACGAGGATCGCTCCATTGATTCCCGCTGAGCCAGAAAATTACAGGGCGGTCTCTGCACACTGTGCAGGGGCCACACTGTCAGATCGCCGCTCTCCCCTATAGGGGGGTTCGGATGAACACGAACCGTCTGTTCGTGTTCACCTGATCCGCTCTGCAGATGGATGGAAAAATAGGATTTTCCTCCGTCTGCAGAATCGGACAATAGCGGACACCAATGACATAGATACATGTATGTCCGTATTTCATCCAAAAACAGATGGATGAAATACAACCATAGGGGTAGATTCACGTAGAGCAGCGTAATTTTGTGCCGTACGTAGTGTATCTCAGATACGCTACGCCGCCGTAAATTAGAGAGGCAAGTGCTGTATTCACAAAGCTAAGTTACGGCGGCGTAGCGTAAATGGGCCGGCGTAAGCCCGCCAAATTCAAATGTGTTTGATGTGGGCGTGTTTTATTCAAATTAAGTGTGACCCCACGTAAATGACTTTTTTTACTAACGGCGCATGCGCCGTCCGTGGACGTATCCCAGTGCGCATGCTCCAAATTACGCCGCTAAGACTCATTGGTTTCGACGTGAACGTATTTTACGTCCAGCCCCATTCATGGACGAGTTACGCAAACAACGTAAAACGTGAAAAATTTGACGGGGTACCGACGTCCATACTTATCATTGGCTGCGTCATTTTTTTGGTGGTTTATCTTTACGCCTGAATACGCCTTATGTAAAGGGCGTATCTTTACTGCGACGGCTGGCCGTATGTTCGTGAATAGGCGTATCTCGCTGATTTACATATTCTAGGTGGCCAGCGTAAATAGGCAGCTAAGATATGACGGCGTAGGAGACTTACGCCGGTCGTATCTTAGCAACATTTAAGCGTATCTCACTTTGAGCATACGCTTAAAGATACAACGGCGCAGATTCTGAGTTACGACGACGTATCTACTGATACGCCATCGTAACTCTTTATGAATCTGGCCCATACTGTCCGTACGTGTGAAAGGGCCCTAAAGCGGCATGCTCTCTCTTGTTAACTATTTAATAACACTGTCATTTTCAACCCACAAATAAAGATTTTGATCAGGCGTTTACGAAAAAAGAATGCTCCAGAGACAAAGTGGTTAATCCTGTATTTTCTTACGTATGCACATCTTTTGTACCATCCTATGTTCCCTTTTCTGAGAATAGAATAATGGAATAGAAGACATTTGTTTTACACTTTCCATACCCTATATACTGTAGATCAGGACATTATTAGTGACATGAAATTACAATGTCGTTGAGTTTGTCAATTAAAATGTTGTGTCCTGTGGCCATACTATTAAAATAGGCATTCCAGAAAATAGATTTTCTTACAAAATAATGCATTTTCATTTCCACTGTTCACTATTTGTCGCCAGAGTAACTTCTGCCATTCAGCATGCTTAAGAAAGAAATGTTTTCATCTATCCTGTTTGAAGACCTAGAGCATAAAATATTGGCGCTGGTCCTAATCAGTCACTAACTCAATAACCTAATGGTTTTTATTTGCTTTCGAAAAAGACAGCACATTTGCAATAAGCAAATACTTCCAACAAGCAAAGCCTATCCTTTGTTTAAAGACTCTAGGAACATTCGCTTGGCAATGGAAGACTATGCACCATCCAGCAAATTGCTCATTAATTCGTTATGCTTCTTGAAGAAACTTGTTTTTATAAATCGTAGTTAAATTTTGCTCAGATACGCATTAACCACAGGAAGCAGCACAATGTAAACAATACTGTTAATAGTTGATAGGTTTACTATAATATGCCAAAATGGTGTTCATTATAGATTCTGTGTGCTACAATGTTCCAGTTACTAAGGATATTGTAATCATATAACAAGGAGATATTATGTGACAGCTTTGTAAAAACCTTTCATATATAATACAACTATGACATGCATAAATGCAAGAGATGTGAAGATTTAACCAAGATATGTCACGATTAGACCTTAAAGGCATAGTTTACTTGTACGAAAAAACTGCAGATTAGGGGTGTCTGTAGATCAAACCAAGCTGTGTAGCTTTGATTAAAGCAGAGTTCCACCCATTTAAAAGTCAGCAGCTACAACAAATGTAGCTGCTGACTTTTAATAAACAGATACTCACCTGTGCAATGGCCCAATGGTCCAGCGAGGTGGCTGCCCAAAGCCTTGTTTTTCTCCTCCTCTTCTCTGTGGTGCCAGCATTGCAAGTGTTGGCGCCCAGCTGTGCCCTCACAGCCAGGTGTGCACTGCACATGCGCAAGCTGCGCTGCGCGTTGTGAATGGCCACACAATCTTGACGTGCCCCAGAAGATTGCAGGGGGGGAGGGGGGAGAGGTGAACTTCCGCTTGGCGCCGCTTTTGGGTGGAGCTCTGCTTTTAAAGTATAACTAAAGGCAAAACTTGTTTTTATTATTTTGGATAGAGTACAAAGGGATTTGAATGCTTGTCAGGTTTTATTGCTGCCTATGTTAAGGAGATTCACTCTCTCTATAAACAAAAAAAAAAAACACAATAAAAAACACTAGTTCCTATTTTCTGTTATAAAAGAAGCATATTGCAGGTGGTATTGCCGCAGTTTCCCATTGTTTTCAATGGGAAGGAGCGGTGAAGGAGCGGTATACATGCCGCTCCTCTCACCGCTCCAAAGATGCTACTGACAGGAGATTTTTTTCTCTCCTGCCAGCGCATCGCCTCAGTGTGAAATACTCCTCAATTTTAAAGGGGCCTAACACAGTGATAATAGTGTACACTGACACTCTACTAATGACACTAGCTGAGAAGGGGGCAATCAAGGGGTTAACTGTGTGCCTAACAATGTTTAATGTGTGCTGTTTTTCTCCCTGCTTTTCAGAGAGAAGAAACAGCCAGATTGTTGTTTCTTGTACACAGAGTTTTGTGTTTATGTAAACGGAATTCTGTGTGTAATTGGACAAAGCCATTTAGCAGGTTTCAGCTGAAATCATTGCCTGAATTCTGCTGCCAAACTCGAGCTGTGTCAAATCAAAGCACGGGTCGGCAGGGGGTGCCTGCAGGGGAACAGGAGATCGACAATCCTGGAAGTGTCCATTTTTGAGGAGGATTTCAGGTAATGATTTCTTTTGAGCAGTGTCAGAGATGAAGAGTAGGGATGAGCCGAACACCCCCCCCCCCCCTGTTCAGTTCGCACCAGAACCTTCGAATAGACCGAACGTTTGCTTGAACATTTAGAACCCCATTGACGTCTATGGGACTTGAACGTTCAGATTCAAAAGTGCTAATTTTTAAAGCCTAATATGCAAGTTATTGTCGTAAAACGTCTTTGAGAACCTGGGTCTTGCCCTAGGGAACATGTATCAATGAAAAAAAAAGTTTTAAAAATGGTCGTTTTTTTTCAGGACTCCTGAAAAAACGACCGTTTTTAAAACTTTTTTTCCATTGATACATGTTCCCTGTGGCAAGACCCGGGTTCTCCAAGACGTTTTTACAGGCATACTATAGACATCCAGCAGGTACAATATTTAAAGTAATTTTTCCTTTTTTTTTTTCTAAGCATCATTAAAATCACTGCTCCTGAGGAGCAGTGATTTTAATGATGCTTAAATCGATAAATAAATGAAAAAATCCTTTAAATTATGTACCTGCTGGGTGTCTATAGTATGCCTGTGAAAACGTCTTTAAATAGCACAATCACCTGCCTGCCAGTAAATTAGAAAGTACTGATCTAGCTAAACCAGTGATGGCGAACCTTGGCACCCCAGATGTTTTGGAACTACATTTCCCATGATGCTCAGCTACACTACAGAGTGCATGAACATCATGGGAAATGTAGTTCCAAAACATCTGGGGTGCCAAGGTTCGCCATCACTGAGCTAAACTATACAGTGTATAAATATATGTACAACACCTGGGATGTATATATATCCTATACACACTGTAACATTAACTGACTAGCCTGCCTGCCTGCTCTATCTACCTGAAAAAAATAACACTCTTTCTGTCTCTCTCTGTCCTCTCTAACCAGTGCCGCAACACACTACACAAGGCCGACCTGCAGGCGGCCTTTTATAGTGTGGGGCGTGTACTAAACCCCCTGAGCCATAATTGGCCAAAGCCACATGAGTTCGACACGAATAAGAAGCTCATCCCTAATGAAGAGATGAGTACATGGTTTTTTTTTGCAGGTATGTCACTGTTTACAACTTTTAAGTGACAAAGTCATAGAACATGAAACCAGCACATCAGTACAGTTCCGTTGTAGCTTGATAAAAACTGCTCTGTGCATTGTTTAAACCCTTGCAAGGGCCACATCACCAAAACATACGTGGCAAGTGGCATGTTCTGTTTGTGTTCTATGCAATGCCAGTCATTGGTAATTACTAGTCATGACCAACTAGTTCAATGGACAATTGAAATCATCCACAAACCTGAAAAAACCCTATTGAAGTCTATGGGAGCCAAATCCTGTATTTTTTCTGGTCTTTTTAGAGACTGATGTGCAAGCTTTTGGGGAAAAAGGGCATGGACAGTTGGGTGTTGTAATTGGGAACATGCACCAATGCAAAAAGAGCTTTAAGGGGACAAAATCCTTTAAATAACATACTTGGGTGATGTCTTCAACCTGCCAGGGAAGTGGCACACCTATACATTATTGTATACAAAAGCAAAACTGTTATTTACAAATAAAAAAATACTGTTTCGATTACTGTTAAATTTAATTTGTAAACAAGTAAAGTGTCTTGGGTTCCCCTCAACATCTATACCCTTATCCTTGATGAGGGTCTGGTATGGATTTTAGAGAGGGCCCACACAAAAATACAAAAACGAGCAGACTTTTCCAGAGGGGGCTTCCAGATTCTGGAACAGTCGCCCCCCAATACACACGCACACCGGTCCTGGGATCTGTGGATGAAGACTTTGGCTCCTGGGGACAAAGTGCTTTGCCTTTACTTGCTAGTGAGGTTGTATGCTTCTGTAGGGGTCTGGCTTAGATTTTGGAGGGACAGGACTGGGGTGGCTGGCCCTCACAACATCATTGGTTGCTAGGAAGCAGGTGGCCGCTACTGTCAATAGCCACCAATTTACTCTTGCCTTGATTGACCATAATCCACACATTTCAGAGGTCCCTCTTACCCTTTGTAGTGAGTTGCTGAAAACTTTTTTTGTGCTTATAAGAATATCTAAAGCCAACTTTTTTTTTAGTTTTTGATACAGTAGAAAATTGGTTATTCCTTTTTAGAGCTCATTCACACAGGGGCAACACGACTTCTAGCACAACTTTGGGAGGCAACTTGGACACGACTTGAGTTTGAATCATCAGACAACTTCAAGTTGCCTCCAGGCCAGTAAAAGGCAAATTCAAGTCACCTCCAGGACAGGAGGCTTTCCAGTGGCCAATCAAACAACAATCAGCTCTGTGGGAGGGAGGGGTTTGCCTGAGAAATGTATGTTCTCTTCCTGTATTGTTGCTTCTACAGCGATCCGACTTCTGAAGTGACTTCCATTGAAATCAATGGGTACAATTTGCCTACAAGTTGCCTAGAAGTCGGATTGAAGTAGTACAGGAACCTTTTCTGAAGTCGGAGCAAATGCAGTAGTGTACATTAAAACGGCTCCCATTCACTTCCATTAATTTTCTTGACCGCGCGACTTGGGGCGACTTGAAGTCGGATCCCAGGTCGCCCCAGTGTGAACCGGCTCTTAGTATATATTTTGTTGTCTGGGTTTTGTTGAGGAGTTTTCCTATTCCCAATTTCTGTGCTGCAGACACAACAGGGAGATAAGGAAATTAATGAAAACTAATGAAAGGTGCGATGTTGTATAGATTGTTTTTTAACCCTTTCACGCCGACAGGACGCAGATATGCGTCCTCGGGTTTCAGGGGTTATACCGGGATGATGCCCGCAGCTGCAGGCATCATCCCGGTACCGTTGTTTAGAGCCGGCGATTGGCTTTCCAAACATAACAACCGATGCGGCTAAAAGCCGCTCGGTTGTTATGCCGGAGGAGCGGGAGGGGACATCCCCCCCTCCCGCCGCCTCTCGCCGCTCTGACCGGGCCTCCCGTCCCACCGGGAGACCCGATCCTCGATCCGACGTGTCCTGTGTCCGGGCGCAGACTGAATGAAAGCCGTACGCGGCTTTGATTCAGTCTGCAATGTGTAAACGCGGAAGCGACGTCATGACGTCACTTCCGGGTTTCTCGAATGTCAACGGCGCCGGATTTAAAAAAGTAAACAGTATTCAGAATCGCCGTTTTCGGCGATCTGAATACTTTGAAGTGTAAAGGAGGGACTGGGGGTCTTTTAGACTCCTGATCCCTCCATAAAGAGTACCTGTCACCACCCATTACTGTCACAAGGGATGTTTACATTCCTTGTGACAGCAATAAAAGTGATCAAAATGTAAAAAAAAAAAAAAACACAATTTAATATTATAAAAATAAATAAAATAAATAAGAAAAAAAAAAAAAAAAATTTTTAAAGCGCCCCCCTCCCCGCGAGCTTGCGCAACAAAGAAAACGCATACGGAAGTCGCGCCCGCGTATGAAAACGGTGTTCAAATCACACATGTGAGGTATCGCCGCGATCGTGAGAGCGAGAGCAATAATTCTAGCACTAGACCTCCTCTGTTCCGATAACCTGGTAACTGTAAAAAAAATGTAAAGCGTCGCCTATGGAGATTTTTAGGTACCGTAGTTTGACGCCATTCCACGAGTGCGTGCAATTATAAAGCGTGACATGCTTGGTATCTATTTACTCGGCGCAACTTCATCTTTCACATTATGCAAAAAAAATGGGCTAACTTTACTTTTTCATTTTTTTAAAATTCATTAAAGTAAATTTTTCCCAAAAAGTTGCGTTTAAAACACCGCCGCACAAATACCGTGTGACATAAAATATTACAACAATCGTCATTTTATTCTCTAGATTCTCTGCTAAAAAAATATATATAATGTTTGGGGGTTCTAGGTAATTTTCTAGCAAAAAATACAGATTTAAACTTGTAAACACCAAATGTCATACATAGGCTTAGTCATGAAAGGGATAATTATAAAATTAAGCATATAGTTAAAATCCACAGTGCTTATGTGCTAAATCTGCGCAAAAATGGCCTCTTCATATACCATACAACCTTGGAGGATTGTGTTCAGCCTTTCAGCTGCTAATTTTTAATTAAAAGAGTTGGAATTTCTTTAATAACTTCCAAAAACATTTTTCATAATATGTCTGCTAGAGGCCTATGCAACAGATAACAGAAGCAAGAAGAATAAAATATGAAATGAAATGTTTGCTTTAATCAGTAAGGGAGACCTGATAGCACATGGCTGATAAATAAAATAGAGTGCAACCTAGTTACCTTCTATAGTTTTATACTAGGTATTCACATGGAAACATGGGTGAGGTAGAGAAACTAGTGTATGGGAATATTCAAAGGAAAATGGGAACATAGTGGGAATGCAATCATCACAAAGAAGACATTTAAATATGCATGTGCCATTAAAAAAAAATATTATTTTAGATTTGTGCAGCTGCCAGATGTGATAATAAAAAAAAACAGCATGTCAAAAACTACTTCTAGATACATTTAGATGAGTCCACAACACGAGGCACATTTTATAAGCCTTACGATCCAGATTAGATAGCTTTAATAAGATTTGATCATCATGTACCAGCCTCAAAATATAACAAAATGGTGTGAATCTTAGAAAGAAGCTAAAAATTGTGCTTTGTTGAAGGCAGCTGCATTTTCTTAGGTTTGGAGCAGATTTAATAGACCCAGGAGAATATGTATCTAGTTTAAAAAAAAGTGTTACATAAGAGCTATAGTGTTGAACTTTAGTAACACTTTAATAAGTTAATAGACACATGGTTCACTTGATAAACTTATCCTCCTGATATCCTTAAAATTGCTCAGTGTGTGGATTAAAGTGGCACTAAACCCACATCATAAAAAAACTATCAATAAATGCTGTATTGCATGCTGTCCATACTTACTCAGTCACTATGAGATCAGTTTTCTGTATTCTGCAAAAAAAACTGGTTGATCCTGTTGCTCTCTATCTCCACCTTTATGTTCATGTCCCCAATTCAGCTAGGGATTTTTCAGCTGTAGTAGCAGCTCTGCACATGCTCAGTTTTTTTTTTTTTTTTTTTCCTATGCTGAGCATTTCCTCCCTATCATATCTGAGCAGCCCATGTGACTATAGAGTCACACATGCAAGCATATACACAGTGGTAAATGACAGCCCACTCCCTCTCTTCTCCTCCATGCCCACTAACCAGCTAAACACAATGGGGCAGATTCACAGAGAAATCGATTATCGTAGCGTATCAGAAATACGCTACGCCGCCGTTTTTTACCTTGATCTACGTGGAATTCAGGTAGATTTTCTACGGTAAACGACGGCGGCGTAGTGTATTTCTCCCGTCGTAATCCATCTGCGCGAGTAGGGGGCGTGAAACATTTAAATTAGGCGCGTTCCCGCGGCGATCGATCTGCGCATGCTCCGTTCGCAAATTTCCCGCCGTGCATTGCGCGAAATCACGTCGTGACGTCATTCGTTGTTTATGTAGCGTACTTTACGGGCGATCCACGTCCCGACGAGTTACGTAAACAAAATAAAAAATTAAATAAATTCGAAGCGGGAACGGCGGCCATACTTAACATGGGCTACGTAAAGTTAGAGCAGCAAAAAGCTGCTCTAACTTTACGTATAAAAAAATAGACGAAAACGATTGCGACGCTCGCTCGTTTGTTCGTGAATCCCCGTAAAAACACATTTGCATATCCCGACGCATTAAAACGACGCGAACTCCTCCCAGCGGCCGCAAATAGATGGCAGCGTAGATCCGAAGGCTTACGAAGACGTAAGCCTCTCGGATCGAAGCCCGAAGCCGGCGTATCATGGTTTGAGAATTCAAACTAGTGATACGCCGCGGGAAATTTGAAATTACTCCTGTCTAACACCAGTTAGACAGGCGTAATTGTTTTGTGAATCTGCCCCAATGTAGGCAGGGTATTACATGTAGATTAATGGTGGCTTCTCCTCCCTGTTATTCTAAGACACAGGCTGGAGGGGCATGACACAGCCTGTGACTGGCAGAAATCCGCTTACACCATGTTCTTTCCATAAAATAATAAAGATTTGATTACAAATATATATTTGAATGCCAATTTAAAACAGTTTATTGATAATATTTGTTTATTTTTACTCTGTATCCCAAAGGCTGTTTTTCAAATTTTTAAATTGTAAACAGGCAGAAAAGGACTAGCATTGCTTATGTTTCCCTGCAGATAGGCTGAGAAAGATTTGGGTCATGTGGCAGCTGTATATCACTTAGGAAAAAGGTACTTGGATGTTTTCTTGTTTTATTAAAATAATTACAGTACATTGGCATCATCCAAATACAGACATAGAAGGGACAATTTAAATTTAAAATAGTGCATATTTAGTATCACTTTAAGAGCAGAATCACAGAAACAAAGCAGTGTCTCTAGGTATACAAATGGGGAAAAAAGTATGAAAAAACATAAGAAATACATTGCACTGCCCTTGCATTTGCTTCAGTTAGTTCAGAGTAAGAACATAAGAACAAATAATCTCTTATTTTTTTTTTGTGCATGAAAATATAGTTAAAGCATATTTTCTAAAAGCAAAGAATAAACTTATTGACATTGCAATTTTTTTTATATCAGACTATATATATTTAAAAAAATAAAATAACTTAAGTTAATTTTGGTGCGCTCAAACACAAAAACATCACCTAATCTATTGTAAAATATAAAAGCTGAAATTAAGTTTAATAAATAAAGACCAAATATGTCAAGACTAATATTTGTGTGTGGCTATGAAATGGCAACAAGCTAGGATAGCCAAAATCTTCCAAAGGCAACACTTTATAGCTCATCGCTCTACAGTGAACTATAAATAATAGACATAGAATTATTCCTCTTACTGTGGTTCTTAAGGCGATATACCTAGTATCTGTTGTTTAAATGTTGTTTACTTGTGCGTGTATGTCAAAGTTTGTATTTATTTGTGTGGTAGTACAGGGCTTACATTTTTGGTACATTGATGTATTACTTATTTTTAAACACTTTTTATGTGTAGACACAATTTAAACGTAACTTTTGTTTGACAGTTAAAGTCTTGTATCATGAACAGCTACCGGCCCCCGCTGGCAAAAACAAACGTACCGTAGAAAAAAAGACAATGTGAGAACCTAGAGGGATACCGAGCCAAAAGAAGTGCTTGACCTCCAAACAAAAGAAGAGACAAATTATGACATTGTACAATAACTTGTATAGCTCTATTTAGTGTAGATGTATTTTTTCTTTAGTCTGCACAAAAAGGGAATACAAATGTAATTGGATTATTATTAGATTGGTTATGGTTGCACCTTAAGCGTCAGAAAGGGATTTTTTTTGAGAAAGTATATTGGATCAATAGAATAGACATTATAGAAAAACAGACAAAAGTAATATAATATGTTTTTTTGTTTTTTTTGTTTGTTTTTTGAGAAAGTATACCAGATCAATACAGAGGACATTATAGAAAAACAGACACAGGTAAAATAATTAGCATTATTATTATAATTGGGCATTATTACTATAGCTTAACTTAGCGTTTATGAGACTTAAAAAAACACACAAAAGAAATCCATATATGGGAGCTTTTTTACTTACAAAAAGATTTAGTTTTCTGTCCATTCAATTGTGAGATTTACTCAGCTCTGCCACAGGGCAGAAGTCCTATCAGGTGGTGCAGGAAGCTTGATTTTATTTGCCACATTTAAGTAATACAGGTCTTGTCCTTTCTGAGAAATTATGATCTTGTCTCTCTGTTACTCTCTGTTGCTCTCTAAGCATTTTTCTTATTTGCACATGAGCACTTGTGCACAACTGGTTGGCTAATTGTGCTGCTTATTCCCTCCCGGTCAGAGTTCTATTGTACAGAACAAGTCAAATTCAGGTACATACATTGCTTCCATTAAAAATACAATTACTTATGTGTTGGACCCCTTTCACACTGAAGCAGTTTTTAGGTGTTTTAACTGCCTCCCATTCATTACAATGGGTGCTTTCACATACAGGCAGTGCTCTTGTGGGACATTTGGAAAAGTCCTGCAAGCAGCATCTTTTGGGGCGGTTATATGCTATATTTTACAACAGGGTGGACATGTTTCATGTTTCAGTGTAGGAAAGGTGGCTGTCTAACTTGCTAGTTTATTTTTCATGGCCAGTCTACCATCAGCAACAGTTCGGTCATAATTATTCCATCAAACAATTTATCACTTGCTCTACCCAATTTGTCATATATGTCCTGCAGTGCCCCTGTAATTTATTATATGTAGGTCGTACCATAGAGACTTTGTGCACTATAGTGGGCGAGCACTGCAGATTCATCAAAAAAGGTGAAGACGAACACAATGTCCCTCGTCATTTTGCTTCCCGTCATGGCAAGAATATTAGGGAATTATCTGTATCAGCAAATGAGTATATTCCCAAGGGGTCATTGACAGACAACCAAAGATTCTGGCTGCTGTGCAAGAAAGAGACCTTCTGGATATTTAAGCTCAATACTTTTTCCACTCATGGCTTAAACAAGGGGGTGGATGTCCATACTGTAATATGATGTCAGACTCCTGCGTTCTGACACAGGTTTAATCTTTATATGAACACCTTATATTTTTGCTGTGCTTTCAGCCATACTTGTATGGGTGGTTGCTTGTGTCTATGATAATGTTTACATGTTCACATCAATGTACCGGTACATATATGGGTTCTATGTATTTTTTTCTTCATTCTTTCATATGTGGTAATTACTACCATTATCCAAATGTTTTTTTTTTTTCAAAAGTTTATTGAAGATAATGAATACATTACAAGCGATAAAGCATAACAATGAGTCAGTCTTAGATCAATAAACGCGGTCGCAGCCGCTTCACATCAATGCGCGCATAAACATTAGCGCGTAAACATAACTGATTATGAATAGGGTACATAGTACAGTGTTTCAACAAAGCATCATCTGGAGGAGGAGCCCTTGGACCAGGAGGGTCCTCATCGTCACTCGAGGATGGGGGGGGGATATGGGTTGGTGAGCGGGGCGTTGTCTACGTGGACGAGATTGATCAAAAGTGGTATGTCCACCCCGACGGGTGGAGTGGTAAGTCAAGGTGGTAGAACTGAGGGGTTACAACATGCACCCCTGGTAATAGGTAATGTGTTTAAGGAAGACCGCGACGGGTAGATTCCCAGAACGGGGGTTAAAGGAGTGTTTTCTCAGCGACTGCTGGATTGGAGGCTAGTCGAGCATCGGGAGCTTGGGGTAGAGGATCGTGGAGGGCATGATAGACATTGGAGAAGACAATTAGACTTAGGGTACACAGGTGGAAAGGGGACGGTGAACACAAGTATAGGGGCAGAAGGTGAGGGTCAATGAACGTTCCCGTATAGTGTTTACGTGGCAAGCGTCGCACCGCCGCTCCCAGAAGCCCGCCCAGACATGACCTGCTTGTAATTGTCCGTGGTGGTGAAATCTACCCAACACGCCCATCGCTCAGTAAACTTTGTTGGTGTGTCTCGGGCCTGGTGGATCACATTTTCCATTTCCGCAATGTGGATTATGCGCTAGAACCAATCAGCCAGTGATGGCGGTTCCTGAGCTTTCCATTTCGCAGGGATGCAAAGTTTTGCCGCAGTCACCATGTGCTATCCAAATGTTTTTTATATAAATATTTTAGTATTTTGTTTGCTCAACATCTCATTTATATTTAATGCATTTTTTTTTATTAACGTTCTTATTATTTTTATTATCATTCTTATTTCTACTTTTACTTTTATTTTAAATTCAAATTTAAAATTCATGTGTGTTGAAATGATTATATTGGTAATTCCTTGTTACGTGGAGGGTGTTCCAGTATGAGTGACATTAGCTCGTTCCTTGGCATTCATCTGTCCTGTTGTTCCCGGCCGGCTCCCTCACGGATTGCAGAATCCCAATGTCCTAGATCAATTCTACTGGATTACGACCACCCTTGGAGTCCTGCAGTTTGTTTGTTCCACCAAACACAATATATTACAGTGCCAACCCCATTAACATAAGCTAGATGAATGCTAAAATTTGATCAATTAAAAAAGTCTTTATTCCCGAAAGTATAAGAATATAAATATATAAAAATCTAGCTAACACAAATTAATGCTTGCAGGCTAACTGTTAAAAGTAAATAACAAAATAACCTGGAGAATGCCCAGGAAAAAAAAAGGCCTCCTTACCGACCAGCCTGCAGAACAACCAAATTAACCTGTCTAACAGTATGCGTTAAAAACAGGGGTTTTGTCCGCACGCATTCGCAAGCGCATGCGTAAGCCACAGAGCCGCACCAAGGCACCCTGTAATCTGTGGTCCTAACACTAAACAGTGAGTGTCCCCATAGTAGAGGCACATGCATTTTAATGGATAGATGAGGGCAGGTGTAGCACAGTTTAATAAGGGTTACAATTATAACATACTAGCTGAATACCCGGCGTTGCCCGGTCTTCCTATCTTAACCTTTTGGGGTGGAAAATCATAGTTATATAAATATAAATAAATAAATAATAAATAACACAATGTTTAATTTTAGAAATTTGACAGATAAAAATATGAATATTTACTATTTGATTAAAGAGTATTGTATTTCATAACTTTTAATACATTTTCCTTTTCAGTTTGTGAATGTTGAAACAGAGCAAAATATGGTACAATGAAGCAGATTAGTACCAACTCACAGACCTTTAAAAAGTGCGGTTAACTCAACTGACATATTATTGCAATACTTGTTTGTATACTATATTCTTAGTTTCTCCCGCATTTGCTAAAATGAACAAATTATTTGGGGAACCCACCCTGGAGCACGCTACATAAAGTTGCCCATGTGAAAAACATGGTGATCTTAAATCAACTCAAATGGACTGCCCTTGTGACTTGTTGATCGTGATGGAAAATGCAAGCGTCACTGGGAGTTGTAGTCTCTTGAAACTAAAAGGCAGATCTGTTGGAACAAGAGGTATTCGTGGAATAAAAACTGTTTCTCCCTTTCCCTTTCCTGTCAAAATAGTAGCTTCCAACACATTAGGCAACATGTTTTTCACACACAGCCTTGTTCCATTGCACAGTTTTGGTGGGTCAAGGTTTCGTAATAAAATAATAGGACATCCAACTTTAAGTGATAGGCGATGTTGTGGCAATACAGCTGGATCAAGGGAATTCAGGAATTCTGGTGGGAAATTCACAGCCTCATCGGCATCTACTACGGTATCAAAAGATTTGTACTCAGTAACTGCTCCTGGTATCATAGAAAGTATTTGATTGTTAATTTCACGGACATCCTCATTTTTAGCAGCAAGAATAGCCCTCTCACACAACCAGTTTAGATTGCCTTAGTTGTCTGAAATATTATGGTATACTGCATCTATTAGTTCTGCAACTGACGATACCAGTTTGCAAAAATCAGAGGGAAGTTTTACGTTTCCTGAAGATTCAACTGGTAGTCTACCCTCTCCGATTTCAAGAAGTGTGTTTGCAAAAAATTGAGCATTCTCATCCCTTTGAAGTACAGTGCCTGCCGCCGAGAATGTGTTTATAGCACGACAGCATCGCGCTGATTCTCGGCGACAGGCTGCCGACATCTCGCACTCGCTGGAATAGTAAAAGCACATTCCAGCGAGTGCGTCATAGAAGCGACGGGGATCCGACGTGGATTCCCGCCAATTCTACACGTGGGCGGAGTTTGTTATGAATCCTGAGAAGGAAGTCCCCGCCGGATTTTAAATAAAAATCCGGCATGGGTTCCCCCCTCAGGAGCATAACAGGCCCTTAGGTCTGGTATGGGTTGTAAGGAGACCCCCTACGCCGAAAAAACGGCGTGGGGGTCCCCCCACAATCCATACCAGACCCGTATCCAAAGCACGCCGGCCGGCCGGTCAGGAGGGGAGTGGGGGGAGTTTAAACACAAATAAACCACACAGTGTATTGAAATATTTTATTAGTTGGCCGCCGGGGGGGGTGTGTATGATTGCTTTTAAAAAAGCGCCCCCCCTCCGGCGGGCTTCTGCGGGGGGGTGGGTGCCGCTGTTCTTCACCGCCGTCTGGTTCTCTTCTGCCGCCGGGGGGGGGGGCGCTTTGATAAAAGCGCCCACCACCCGGCGGGCTTCCTTCGACATCTTCGGCGGCGGGGGGGTCTTCTCCCACTCCGGGGTCTTCTCCCGCTCTCCGGGGTCTTCTCTGGCTCTCCGGGGGTCTTCTCCGCTCTCCGGGGGTCTTCTTCTTCTTCAGGACTCGCCGCCGATATCTTCGTGTGTTAGCTCAATTACTGGCGGCGGCGAGTCCCCTCTTCTGTGACGTCATCTTCTTCTTCTTCTCCAGATGTTGACGCGACGCTTCCTTCCGCTGTTATGGCTGGCGCGCGGCTCGCAGCGAGTTATATAGGTCTGTCTTGTGACGTCGCAGTCCCATCATGCTCCGGTAGGTACCACGTGCTACCTACCGGAGCATGATGGGACTGCGACGTCACAAGACAGGCCTATATAACTCGCTGCGAGCCGCGCGCCAGCCATAACAGCGGAAGGAAGCGTCGCGTCAACATCTGGAGAAGAAGAAGAAGACGACGTCACAGAAGAGGGGACTCGCCGCCGCCAGTAATTGAGCTAACACACGAAGATAGCGGCGGCGAGTCCTGAAGAAGAAGAAGACCCCCGGAGAGCGGAGAAGACCCCCGGAGAGCCGTAGAAGACCCCCGGAGAGCGGGAGAAGACCCCGGAGAGCGGGAGAAGACCCCGGAGAGTGGGAGAAGACCCCCCGCCGCCGAAGATGTCGAAGGAAGCCCGCCGGGTGGTGGGCGCTTTTATCAAAGCGCCCCCCCCGGCGGCAGAAGAGAACCAGACGGCGGTGAAGAACAGCGGCACCCACCCCCCCGCAGAAGCCTGCCGGAGGGGGGCGCTTTTATAAAAGCGATCATACACACCCCCCCCCCCCCGGCGGCCAACTAATAAAATATTTCAATACACTGTGTGGTTTATTTGTGTTTAAACTTTTCTTGCAGGTGAATGGGTAGGGGTACAATGTACCCCATACTCATTCACTTAGGGTGGGGGGCCGGTATCTGGGGGCCCCCTTATTAAAGGGGGCTTCCAGATTCCGATAAACCTCCCGCCCGCATACCCCGACAACCAACGGCCAGGGTTGTCGGGAAGGGGCCCTGTCCTCATCAACATGGGGACAGGGTGCTCTGGGGTGGGGGGCTGCAGTGCGCCCCCTGCCCCAGAGCACCTGACCCCCCCATGTTGAGGGCATGCTGCCCGGTACGGCTCAGGAGGGGGGGGGGGGCGCTCGCTCGCCCCCCACTCCCCTCCTGACCGGCCGGCCGGCGTGCTTTGGATACGGGTCTGGTATGGATTGTGGGGGGACCCCCACGCCGTTTTTTCGGCGTAGGGGGGTCTCCTTACAACCCATACCAGACCTAAGGGCCTGTTATGCTCCTGAGGGGGGAACCCATGCCGGATTTTTATTTAAAATCCGGCGGGGACTTCCTTCTCAGGATTCATAACAAACTCCGCCCACGTGTAGAATTGGCGGGAATCCGCGTCGGATCCCCGTCGCTTCTATGACGGCTTTGTCTCCATCGCGGCAAGCCAGCTCGGCACTGGCTCCCGCGATGGGGCTCGCAAGTGCTCAATCTCGCCGAGAAAGGGAGCGAGATTGACACAATATCCCAGTCACCTACTGTACTCTCATATTTTCTTTTAATTAGATTTTTCTGACTCTTTTCCACAAAACTGAATGCTTTAAACAGGCATATATTTAATCTGCTGGTGTTGATTTTGGAATGATAGGCAGGGTTTGTCTAAAGTCTCCACAGAGAAGCACCAGAGCTCCTCCCATAAAGTTATTATTCCCTCTCAAATCTTTAAGAGTTATGTCAAGGGCCTCGAGAGCTTTTCTGTGGGCCATGGTGCATTCATCCCAGACGATTAATTTGCATGTTTTAAGCACCTGCGATTGACCACTTGTCTTGCTTATGTTGCATGAAGGATTTTGTTGCCTTGCTATGTCTAATGGCAATTTTAGTGCAGAGTGGGCTGTTCTCCCTCCTTCCATAAGTGTAGCTGCAATTCCTGAGGAGGCAATAGCAAGAGCAACTTCTCCCTGAGCCCGAATCTCAGCCAAAAGTAAATTAGTCAAAAATGTTTTTCCTGTACCCCCAGGAGCATCGAGAAAAAAAATCCCACCTTGTTGTCTTGTTATATGATCAATAATGATTTGGTATCCTTTTCTTTGATCTTGATTTAGAAGTGGTTTCTTATCTGCCACATATGCACGCAGCTCTTCCATGTTGTAGTTCATCTCTCTCATGTAATCTGCATTCAGTACATCTTGTTGATCTCGTACTGGTGGTAAAAAGACCTGTGATGACATCAGTAGGTGTGGCTAAACTGTGATGAAGAGATTGTGGTAAAAGGACCTGTGATGAAATCGGTAGGTGTGTGTGAGCTGTGATGAAGAGATTGTGGTTGAAGGACCTGTGATGACATCAGTAGCTGTGGCTGAGCTGTGATGAAGAGACCACAGTCCCATATACTTGCATGGGACTTGAAGCAAAAACCGCCGTTTGGAAGTTATGAAGTAACATGTATTTCCCATAGAGTTGAATGGGACTTTAAAGAAAAACCCTTTCCCATAGAGTTGAATGGGACTTTAAAGAAAAACCCCGACCATGGCAAATGGGGGTGGGTAAGGGTTAAACCATCTATCCTATGTTTGTTGCTGACATATAAGTAACATGTGTGCCAAGTTTCATGTTAATATCTTTAGCCGTTTGGACGTGATGCTGGAACATACATACATACACACACACACACACACACACACGTTGAGTTTTATATATATAGATATGTATGTACTCACAAGTGGGTAGGAGTAGGATACAGAACAATAAATGAAAGAGCCATGAGGAGGGAACAGGATGATCCAGGCAGCCATCAGAGGTGCCTGTGTCAGGCTGCCCTCTAGGTCTGGGATGAGTCGCCCGGTATATGGGTACCTTCCAAAGTGTATGTCTCTCCAGCTTGAGTGTCTGGCAAGAGCTGTCACCACCGTCTGTTGTGAGGACCAAAATGGAACGCATTTTTGGAGGCTAGTCATGCTGATGAAGGAGACGTGGCTATCCTCTGAAAACACATGACCGTTCCCTGGCTAATCCTGCTTCCTCCTCATGGCTCTCTCATATAGTGTTCTGGGTAGAGACTTTAGTCCCAGGTTCAAACTTGGCATTCCTTCTTTGCCATCTGTCATCCTACTCCTACCCGCTTATGAGTGCATACATTTTATATGTTATAATTTAACCCTTATTAAACCGTGCTACACTATGCCTTCCTGGCACTTCTTTTCCCTACCCTCTTATATTGTTTGTTCCACCAGCCTTGCCAGTGTCCTTGTGGTTTTCCTGGAGTCCTCTGGTCACTCTTATGGTCTCCACCTCCAAGTAATCTTCTTGGACTAGCTTTTCTTTTTAAGGGACATCTCTAGATACCTGTATGCCTTGGATTTATTTATTTATTATAAACAAACATTTTCTATCCATTTTAGAATTGTGTTATGACTCTACCAGGATTCAGTGTTTTCCTTTTGTTGGGATGTGGCCATGTGCCTGTGAGGGGGGTGACGGACCAGGTAGAAACCTATTCGGTGCCCCACACAGTGCACGGCCACACAGATGGTGCAAGCTGGGGGGGCAGCACCCTTGAACCCCTTGTGGGCCAGCTGCCACTGGTGGTGCAGCACCCGGTCAGTAGCCAAAGAGAAGAGGTTTCTGCAGGACAACTCTGGATCTGCCGGTTGGGTAAGCAGGTGTTGAAAAAAAATGAGGGAAGATTGAAAGTCAGCTAAAGGGTGAAGGGTTCTGCCTGTTTCAGCACACCTAACAGACACCTGCTGATTGTTTCTGCTCTTTTCAGCAGTCTCCTGCAGGCAGGTTAACCTTTTTCTGGACCACAGTCTTCGTAGTTAGAGTTGGAGGCTCTTTCCCACACAAAATCTCTGCCAATCCTCTGAATTCCTTGTCCCCTATCAGGACTGGATGCCCCCCTTCAGGACTGGATGTCCCCCTTAAAAAGTCCACAAGCCAAATAATTTCCTGTTCAGGACCTATCGAATTTATTTATTAGAATAGTCCTGTATCTGGTTCACGAAAGAGGAAATCATCATCCGTGTGTGGTTAGCAGCTAACACTGTACATGGAAACTGCAGAGTATTTTACTGACATCTTAAGAATTTGCATTTTTTTTTTTATATTAGTCTCAATAATACTGTCTCCACTAAGCCTTGTACCAAAAATAGCTTGTCCCAAAAGCTTAGTAATGAACAGGGAACTTATTCACACTTTGAGGTTGAGTTTACACACAGTGTAAGTACTTATAAAATTAATAACATGATCCTGGATGCTCCTAGTGTATTGTCGTAGCATATATTTGCTTTTCAAATCCATTTTCGTGTAGTTGTCACCAGCTTTGGATTGGAACATAGAGCTCTCAAATACATGCATACAAATCTTCGCATGCTGGGATGATTGCCCAGTGGTGATCTATTGCATTAGGATAATTAGAGAACAAGACTGTAAGCATTTTCAATAACGTTCTGTGTCAAACACACTTCCCTGTTCATTAGAACACATGGGGCTTACTTTTGTGCCTGGATGTTAAATTAGCTTTGTACCAGATGGAAGCGCTTTGCCTTATTGGAATTTTTCTTAAATTATTAACAAAAACTCTCCAAAGTTTTCCAGATTTGAAGATTTAATGGCATTGCATTAATATTTTTGTAGATGGATTGCCACCCTGATGCTAATTAAGACCTGATATTGCTCTCCTAATTATAAGACAGTAAGATTAATGATGCTGTAGATATTTTGCATTTGAATACTGAGTTGCTGGGTGTTATGCTTATGACAATGAGTTTTTTTGAGGGAAGAATACATAAATATTTAAAAAATATGTTGCTGGCCTTGGTGCACATGAAAGCTGGAGTAACGTCAGTTGCCCAACCTACATAATTACACAACTGTTTTATCATGTGTCTGTGTTCTGCAGGGCTGCAGAGAAGATGACAGCCTATTTAAATACTTGTAAATTGGTGTTATCAAAGTCTTTTTCCATGCTCTTTGCATCTGCATAAACAGAGGTTCTTAAGGAAATTTCCCTGTTAAAGACGAAGCAGCCAGAAGCGTATAAACTTTATTACTGGAGCAAATGTTGAAGATCTGTGCCAGGCAGAGGTGTAGCAAGGCTTGTAGAGACCCAAACTTGACGGTGACATTGGGTCCATCCATAATGTACAAGGTACAATGACACCACCACACAGATACTTTTGTAGGTGTAGTCATTGTAGGACATCCAGCTGTTTTCCCCTCCAAGGCTCCCACCAGCCTCTGGTAATTTTGTCTTTGTCTTCCTTTGTCTCTTAAAACTGACATTTGATCTAGGTTGGTATAAATTGACCAAGTAGCAAAAATAGCAGGTATCCATTGGCCTTCAGCTCTAATCAGCAGGTATACAGTATTTCTCATAATCTATTTCTAAATCTGGAAACCCATAACCATTTTGTCTGTCTAAACAGGATGAACGGATTCACTAAAGTGCTTTTGGTGTCATTTAGACTTCTCCAGAGCCTCTCCCATCCTCCGGACATACCCGGGCAGGGAGTTCCAATCAGCCCCTATCCTGTCCACGTTTAGGGGACCCCAAATTTTATTTTTTTCAGGGAAGCCTACCCCACACCCACCTAACAACTGCCCCTAAGCCACTCCCATCAAATCATTAAATCATTCTCTGCAGCTGTTACATTTTGTACCACCCCCCCCTTTAGAATGTAAGCTCTATGAGCAGGGCCCTCCTGTACCTTCTGTATTGAACTGTACTGTAATTGTGCTGTCTCCCCTCTACTCAACGTATGACACCTATGAGACCCCTATGGCCGATATGGACTTACAACATACAATGGACCTGAAGTGTGCCCTGGCCTAATGGATGGTACGCCAAAATAAGGGGGCAAAACATTAAGGTGGGGGGGTATGGTTTTATTGCGTTAGATCGTTCACTGAGCAAGTTTGGCAAAAGCTTGTGCCATTTACGTCTGAGGTTTAGGGATGTACCGGGCGAAGCAGGTGGACTTCCATCTGCCTAGCTTCTTGATGACATGGTCGGGGACCCCGTGTTGAGAGGCGGCTGAGGCTACTCCAATGCGAAAGGAGTGACCGTATACTGAGTGGGGTTGAGGTGTAGATTCCGTAGAAGGATCCTCACGTGCTTGATAAATTGGCTGGTGCTCAGTGGTTTGACCAGAAAAGGGAGTAGAGTCTGATCGTGCTGGTAGGTGTGACAGTAGGCAGTCCAATATGGTTACTGGACACCAGATGTTATTCGTTTTGTATATGCCGATGTCTATGGCGGGGCCTGATTGCTGGGTTTTAGACACTGCAAGATGGAGCATTAAGCGATCTTGGTGGCGAACCAAGTGCCGTCTGCGCAGAACTTAGCCGGCGGGGCTGTTGTAGATGAACTCGCTTGGTTGGAGGAACCCGTAATACGCCAGGTAGATGGACACTTGTATAACCAAGCTAGGGAGGAGGCCAAACAGAGATGTGGTGAGGATGGTAGACATGTCTCTAAAGATGGCACTGGTTATAGGTAGGCGTTTGGTGTTGACAACTGGTTGTCGTTTCTAGACTCCGCGCAGGACGGCTCTGACTGCGTGAGATTTGAACAATGAGGGTTTTGCAGGATCTTGCAAGGCTGGAGGCCTGCCAAGTAGAGACAGATGGTATTGTAGGACAAGGACAGGCAAGTATAGCAGTATGAAACAAAGGCCAGTATGTGCGTTCGCGGAGCAATGTGCCAGAAACTTGCTAAACATGTCCCAAGCTGCATGGTAAGATTTAAGAGTGTTGTGAGAGAGGGACTGTTTGATCAGCTGGGTTGCTTGCTGTAGGTGCTGTCCTAGTCCAGGGTCAGCTCAGACAAAGGAGAGATAGGAGCTGGGGTTTGATCGGCTCCGGGTCTCTGCTGGAAAAAAGTAAGTATACTTAAAGCGGGACAGAGCGTCTGTGGCGAGATTATACTTGCTGGTGAGGAACGTAAAACTGACTTTATTTGAGAACTTGCCCTTGACAAGTCCAATAGGGCTGACGTTCCATGTGTTGAAGGGGGGCTTAGTGAAAGGACCAATGATGAAGCTTCGCTCCAGCTCGGTCTGCAAGAGCTGGTCTATGGCCTGCTCGTCTATGGCGGCTGAGCGTAGGTTCCTACACTCATAAGTCGTGTGGGGCAGGGAAATGAGGCCTGTGTGAAAACCTGCTGTGAACCTTTGGACAAGGAAGGTGGTGAGAGAGGGGTGGGGTGGGAGGTGAGGTAGAGCTCCAGCCACAGAATATTTATTCGGCCTAGTCAAGACTTCTTCTGCTGTTTGATTTGGCATAGGGTTCTGGGGTGTGCTCTGTGACATATAAGACAAAGATGGAGTAGACGACATTGGCTAAAGTTACAGGACCTGTAATTGAAGTTGTTGCAGATGGCTGCTCCCCCTGCTGTCTGTACTGGGCACCCAAACTTGTCCGCCTGAGTCGTCTGCTGAGAGGCCAGTAGGCCCAGAGCTGCCCTCGAGGTGGAGGGGAATTCGAAGGGGTGACTATTTGTGGTGTTGGCGCACCAAGTCGCCGTGTGAGTGGAGGACTGGCAAATGGCGCATAAAGGTGAGTGCAGGCCGGCAAAGTGACGGGAGAATAATTTAGTGCCCATGTGACTCCAATCTGTGGTGGTTTGGAATTGTGACAGCCTGGCTGCTTCTTTGGCTGAGAAGGAGTGGTGGTAATCGTAGAACGAAAAACCTCTGTATTTGTAACCAAGATCCACCAAGATGTGGAGATATAGGTCCAACTCTTCCCTCCTGTTGGGGGAGGCAGAGCATAGGACATCTCTGAGCATCCCAAAGGCCAGTGCAAATTCCGGAACAGACAATTTGCAATTGAGCCTTGAGTCTTTTGCCTTGAGGACCACCGACATGTCTCCCCAGGTGTAGGCCTTGTTTTCTGCTAAATCGTGGACTGAGATAAGGAGGGAGGCAAGGTTCATGCCCTTGCCATCCAGGATGTCCTTCCTAATGTTGGCTGGGACCAAGTGTGCTGAGAGGACTGTATAGCACTTGCCTGCGGGAGTAGCCGGGGGGGGGCGTCTGGAGTTGGACTGTGGGTAGGTCGGGGTGGCTGTGGGTGGGTCAGGGTTGGCCATAGGCAGGCGAGCCTCCAGAAGTGTCATTCTAGCCTGCATGTCTGTGACTGTGGTAGACAGGGATGATATCATGGTGTGGAGTTGAGACATGGCGGCTGATATGGACTGCAAGGATGCCTGCTGGGTACTTGGTTCGGGTGAGGCTGACGGGACATCGTTTGAGGCTGGTGGTGGGACTAGGAGCCTGAAAAGCTCTGCCTTCCTGGCTGTGGCTGGGAAAGGCACCTGCCTGTACCTCAATTCTATCGTCAATGTGGGGGTGATCCATCCCATAGAAGGAGTGTGAGCTGCCGCTCTCTGAGATGGGAGGCGGTGAGGGAGGGGCAAAGAGGTCTTTGCTGCTGGCCTGAGACATGAGTCTGGGTGATTTGTGCCCTGGGTGCGAAGTCTTGTCTTTGAGGTCGGGTTTGGTCGACCGTAACCTATAGGGGGTGACAAGAGAATCGGGGTTGTTTCTGTGTCCTGCAGGTTTTTTTTTGTTGGGTTGTAGAAATGATGTACAACCTGGTGCAGGGAGGAGCTATTGAGCTTGACTGACCTGTAGGAGAAATTACAATATTAGGGACGGGGGGAGGGGGGGTGCCTAGCAAATCTCGAACGTTCCTAAATGAGCGAAACGGATGAAGAATGGTGCGGCGGTGAAATGAATGGCAGAGATGTCCCATGACAGAGGCGTGAATCGGTGCGTTGTGGCTCTGGCTGACAACGACCGGGCTCTAGAGCATGTACTGAAATGTGGCCGACAACCGCTGGGGTACACTTAAGACAAGCCTGCTTGCGAGAATGTGCAAGGGTTCGAATCTAAACGTGTGTCAATGAAATGAGTGACCAAAAGTCAGAGAATCAGATCGGTGCAGCGTAGTGCGACTTGCAGCGTGCAAATTCTGGAGCATGTACTGGAATGGGGCCAAGATGAGTGGGGCATGTTTTGGGTGGGACTGTGTCTGAGGATGTGTTTATGGTTAGGCGAGTGGCAGAAATGTCCCATGGCAGAGGCATGAACTGGTGCCCCGTGCTTGCGACTGACAGCTACCGGGCTCTGGAGCATGTGTCAAAATGGGGCCAGGCCGGGTTTGGGCATGTTGGGGTAAGCTGTGCCTGAGAATGCTTGGATTCAACCAGATGTTCGGCAGCTAGGTGAGTGGCAGAAATGTTCTATGACAGAAGCGTGAATCGGTGTGTTGCCATGCAACTGACAACTACCGGGCTCTGGTGCATGTACTGAAATGGGGCCGATAGTGATTAGAACATGGTGCTGAGGCGGGCCTGTGCGAATGTGTGGGGTTTGTATCGGATGCGTAACAGTGTTACCCCATGGTGGGACTTAAAGTGGAGCGTCGCATGTGCGACTGGCGAGGATTGGGTTCTGGATTACATGCTGAAATGGGGCCAGCCATGGGAGTGCGTTGGTGAAGCTGCATGTGTGGGTGCATGGTGCTTGTGTTTGGGTGCGTGTAGATGACATGGGACTGACGGCTCTGGCAAGAACGAGACAATTGTCAGTGTGCCGTGGCTGTGATTGACAAGAAGCGATGCTGGTTTATGTGCTGAGTGAGCATGGTACGTGACCACGGGGCGAGGGAAAGGGCGAGGGAAAGGCTGCCGTGTGGGGGGATGCACCGGTGGATGTGCTATGGGCGCATCCATGACATGTGCGGCATGTTTTGGCTAAGCGTGACCCAGACGTAGGTGACACCTGGACTGACTGGTGCAGGGTGTCCTGGGCCGAGATTCGTGGTAACACGGAGCCTGAGCGGTACCGGAGGACTGTGTGACAAGGTTTGTGGAAAAGCCTTACCTGTGATAGCCAGCCAGGCTTGTGTGCTGAGACGAAGCGAAATGCGTCTGTGCTTGATGCTGAGTTGGCCTGGTAACGTAGTGGCATGCACCGGAAATCACGTACTGTGCACAAAAAACCAACGAAGCCTGCAGACGAGCGGGTTGGCTATATAGGCTCCTGGGCTCCTCCCATAAATCCAGGCCCCTGCGCCGGCCTTCTTACATACATATATAGTAGCATTTTTAAGCTTTTTTTTTTTCATCTGGTGATACAGCCAGTCACACATGTTCTGTCTTAGGGTGTCATTTTTACAGGGTGGAAGAGCAACAGCAGTATTGTCAACCTGTAGAGAGGGTAAAGTTGGACTTGATTTCAGGACCCAGGTCGACCTTGTTTGCTTGGCTTGTTCTTGGACTACGCTCTTGCTTGATCCCAACCTACAACAATTTACTGACTACTCTTCTGCTTAATCGCTACCTGCTATACTGTATTTTCTACTAGACCCTGGCTTGTGAGGCAATACTGAGGACTGCAACCTAGAACTAACATCAAAACTGATCTCCAACATTAGGAGCCCTGTTGAACACAAGTTAGTACTCCCTGTGTTCTCACCCCGTACCTTGGTTCCCGCAACATAACTGACAGTGGAAAACTTTGAGTAATTTTCCAAATCACAATGGGACTATTTCCACTAAAGGTGACCTTATAAATTTTGCTAGAAGTCCTTGCTAAATTTCATCATTCTTGAAACACAATACCAATATATGCAATGCAATTCTACAGCCCATTCTAGGGAAGGTTTATTCATTTTTAAGGAAAAAAAACAAGTTGCGCTAAACATTGTGAACAATAAATATATAAACAAATATAAATTGTGGTGACCAGTTGAGACTTAATCGGTTAGCTTATGATCATTTAACATGAAAAAAAACTCAAACAAAAGTCCATGAAAGTGATTAAAAAGTTGGATCACAGAAGTGATCAAAGTGAGATTGTCCTTCACCAGTGAAGAAAAAAAGTCCTTAAATTAAATAATCAGATGACCACCAATGCGAAGTGACAACCAAATAGCTAGGATCCTCCACCACCAAAGCATATGAATCTGCTTACCAGATACCTGCGGTCCCTTGATTATAGGGGACCCCAGGTAGCATGTAGGTGTAAGGAATTGCGGAGCCACAAGCTGGATGAAAACAGTCTATTGGGGATCATCACCTCATTCCATTATTTATGTTCCCATGATGCTCCCAGTCTCCAGGAGATAATGATAATGGGGTTATAGAGTATTGGTTTTCTATAGATAGAACACAGCGGAAGATGTTTGCTTTTGGATTGTCTGTAACTGAATGTTGAAGGGGTACATTAGCCTAGGAAATGTGACAGAACCTATAGCTTCATTAGCTAGTTGCAAGAATAAAGGAATATTCCTATGTGTCATTTTATATTTACCTGACTAAAAATTGCTTAAAAAAATCTATTGTCTTTAGGGTACATATAGAGATTTTGTTTAGACCTTCAAAATGTAACCACTTCCTAACGGCACTATATCCGAAAGACAGCTACATCTTGGCTCTGTTGTTTTGGGAGGACATCCATGGAAACACGCCCCTGACTTGCTCCCTGGGGCACACATCTGGCACATGCTGTGTGTCCTTCGGACACAGCTGACCACAGATTGTGGTAAAGGGCCAATCACAGCAGCCCTTTACCATGTGGTCAGCTGTGTCCCTTAACAGCTGATCACACTGTAAACATACTTGAAGGTTATCACCAGTACTTTCCTTTCCTGTGATAGGACGTGAGGAGAGTCGGTAACCGGCAATCCTGATGGGACATGTACACAGATAATAAGTGTTAGGCCGCGTACACACGATCGAATTTATCTGCTGAAAAACGGTCTGACGGACCGTTTTAGCAGACAAATTTGACCGTGTGTACGGGTGAGCAGACAGGTTTTTCCAGCAGACAAATTTTAAAGCATGCTTTAAAATCTGTCTGCTGGAAACCTGTCTGTCAGACATGTCCGCTGGTTAGTACACTAACCAGCGGACATATCTGTCCGCACATGCGTCGAATGGATTTGACGCATGCGTGGAAGTATTTTACTTCCTGGTTCGGTGACGTGGCGGCGTCAACGTCACCACCACGTCATCGCGCTGTCTGCCGGTGGGGATTTTGGTTTGATCGTGTGTTCACGATCAAACCAACATATCCCAGCAGACAAATCCGATCAAAACGGTGTGTCAGACCGATTTGATCAGATTTATTTAGTGGTGTGTACGCGGCCTTACCCATCAGTGCCTCCTCATCAGTACCCATAAATACCACCTAAAATGAAAACATGTAATATACATACAGTGCTAATAATCCCCAATGTGCAATAACATGAAATACAAGTTATCAATGTGCAATATCATAAATTACTAATTAACCCTTAATCTTAATTGTTGCAAATATGCGTATATAAAGTGCTAAATCAAGTGCAATAACGTACGTGATTGGTTACAATAAATAAAATTATAAGAAAATTTCCTGCTCACTCAAGCATATAAATGTCTACAGAAAAACTAATAAGCCAAATATAAAACAATCATAAAGTGCAAAGGCATGAAGATGTGCAAAATTGATGCATAAAAGTTCATACCAAAGGCATGAAGATGTGCAAAATTGATGCATAAAAGTTCATATAAGTTCAAATAAAATCCCCAATAGTGGGACGTGCAAAGAACAACTTCACAGTTGAATTCCAATGAGGAAATACTAGGAGAATCAATCCTGGTGGTGTAGCTCATGCAAATAAGGTGCAGCTGTATCTTCCACCCGTCAAACATGTGTCAGCATCACCAACGGCTGAAATGAACACTCACCAGACCCCAAATGTTATCAGCCCCCAAACCAACCAAAAGCTTTCCTGATGACACAAACTTGTGAAACGCGTAGAAGCTGAGTGGATACATGAACAGAGGGAGCGCACTACTACCTGTTGGGACCATAGTGGAGCAGGAGTTGGGTACGCACCCCTAGAATTACGCTGGTGAGAGTCTGTTTACGCTCGACACTGCCAAGGCCACCAGGTACTGGTCAAAAGCACCTTTCTTGTGAGTGGTTTTGATTTTATTATGTTTTAAATAAATACTTTCTATACATACTATACCATGATGAGCCCCTTGTTTTTGAGGCAATAAGGAAACTCTTGTGAGAGGAAAGAGGAGAATATACCAATTGGCCGAAAAGGATTACCGTATTTATCGCCGTATACCGCGCACTTTTTTCCCCTTTAAAATAAGTCCTCCCGGCTTCTCCAGCGCTGTCTCGAGTCAAATCCCTGCTTCCCGCGCTTAGTTTGAACGCCTCCGCCGACATATACCGAGTGCAGTACACTCGGGTACATTCGACAAGGCTCGGCTTCGCTCGTGCCCACGCATAAACGTCACAGAGCATGAGCACGAGCGAAGCCGAGACATGTCCAATGTACCCGAGTGTACTGCACTCGATATATGTCGGCGGAGGCATTCAAACTGAGCGCGGAAAGCAGGGATTTGACTCGAGACAGCGCTGGAGAAGCCGGGAGGACACCAAAGACAGACGCCGGACAAGGCCGCTGATGGACGCTGCGCAAGACACCAAAACTGTAAGTACTAAAAATTTTTTTTTTACAAGAATTTCGGGTCGACATTAGGTGTGCGCGCTATACGCGGGAGCGTGCAATACCCCGATAAGTACGGTAAGTTTGGGGCCTGATAACATTTGGGGTCTGGTGAGTGTTCATTTCAGCCGTTGGTGATGGTGGCACATGTTTGACGGGTGGAAGATACAGCTGCATCTTATTTGCATGAGATACACCACCAGGATTGATTCTCCAAGTATTTCCTCATTGGAATTCAACTGTGAAGTTGTTCTTTGCACGTCCCACTATTGGGGATTTTATATGAACTTATATGAACTTTTATGCATCAATTTTGCACATCTTCATGCCTTTGCACGTCATGATTGTTTTATATTTGGCTTATTCGTTTTTTTGTAGACATTTATATGCTTGAGTGAGCGGGATATTTTTTTTGTAGACATTTATATGCTTGAGTGAGCGGGATATTGTCTTATAATTGTATTTATTGTAGCCAATCACGTACGTTATTGCACTTGATTTAGCACTTTATATACGCATATTTGCAACAATTAAGATTAGAGGTTAATTAGTAATTTATGATATTGCACATTGATAACTTGTATTTCATGTTATTGCACATTGTGGATTATTAGACCAGTGCAGTAGCACTTCCTCCCTTTTCTATATACCTATTCCTTTTTAAAGGTTTACACAGTACTGCAGCAGGTCACCAAAAACACACCTTTTTTGCGCCGGTGACACCAATCACTCTTAATATACATACAGTGGTGCATGACCACACATATGTCCTTCAAAATGGGATATTACTGAAAGCTGAAAATTGGCCTGGTCAGGAAGGGGGGTATAAGTGCCCAGTAAGCAAGTGGTTAAACATTTGGGCCTATATGATCAACAGTGAGGGGGGCTCTACTTTTTTCTGAATCTCTTACTACTCTCCATATGGCTTGCCCTGTGCCCCTTGACAGGCCCTTATTCTTTTTTTTTTTTAGATTTTTGTGTTTTCTTTATACTGCTACTTTTAAAATGCTCCATAATAGTAATTTTCTTACTAATAGCTTAAATGTAAATATGCATGATAAAATTGTCAGTTCATGTTTTCAGTTATTGTTAATGCTGATTAGAGACATTTATATGAAAGAATAAAGAGAAGAAAATGAACTTTGTAAAAAGAAGGCCTTCTTTTTACGAAGTTCTATTCATACTGATGATTCATGTAAGCACATAGTAAAGCAGTGTAAATACATTGCAATGTGCTTTGTCAGATGACATCATATCAATGGAAACAGTGGCTTCTTGTGCAGGAAGTTCACATCATCACTTTTGATTTGATCTATTTTTTAACTCCAAGGTAAAAAGGCTGAGGGCAGTTCCTTGAGAAAATCAGAAATTGAGATTGATTTGCAGGCACAAATCTCGAGGGCTGCTTTCCCAGGTTGGCTTCATAACCTTCTGCGAACTCTAAATCCTCATTCTATTCTACAGAGCATTAACGTTGTTATTATAGCACAGAAAGTTTCCTTTTATGCTCTCGTTGCAGGAAGGTAATCAATAATTAAACAGATAACAATTGCATATCTCTTGCAGCGCCAGAGAGTCGTAAAACAGCAGTAGATGGCACACACTTTCTCCCTCTCAACAATATACCATCTCCATTGGTTAATATTAATCTCACTGATAGACCTTTCCTCGGCAGTGCACATTAAGGTGAATTAAATCACAGAAGATAAAACAAATACTTTTCACAGCTCTTGGGTTTTGAAGACAAATCCTGTTGTGGCAGCGAATTATAAGTGTGTTGGTGTGAAATAACAAGGACTTGTTTTTCTTTTTTTTTTTTTTTCGGTGCAGGTTGTGAAGTTTCTAGGTAGTGGTATAAAATATTGGGTTCTGGTTAAATGCTATATGTAAAGTTTTGTTCATTGAGGAGGTTTTTTAAGGACAACTTTTATTTTTTGTGAAGTTGTCCCCTTTTTTTCCCCCTAACCAGTGCTTTAAGTGGGCCAAAAGAGGTGCCGGTACTCTATTAGGCGCCGGTTTTTTTTCGCCCCCCCCCCCCCGGCTAGCGCATGACCACATACGCCCAATCACAGGGCGCCATGCCATCAAATGCAGCCACTGTGTCATCAGTTGTCACCACTGTGCCATGCCATCAAATGCAGCCACTGTACCATCAATTCAATTGTCACCACTGTGCCATGCCAACAAACGCAACCACTGTGCCATCAATTGTCACCACTGTGCCATGCCAGACGCAACCACTGTGCCATGCCATCAAATGCAGTCACTGTACCATGACATCAATTGTCACCACTGTGCCATCAATCGCCACCACTGTGCCCTCCAATTGTCACCACTGTGCCACCAATTGTCACTGTCCAGACATCCATCCACCTCGGAGCTTTATATTATAACCTGCTGGGACTTGTAGTTCTCCATCGTCTCCTGGGGCTCAGGTGCATGCGATCCACCATCTTTGTTCAGTTTTTCTTACTGCTGGGACTTGTAGTCCCATAGATGGTGGATCGCATGCACCTGAGCCCCAGGAGAAGATGGAGAACTACAAGTCCCAGCAGGTTATAATATAAGGCTCCGAGATGGATGGGTGTCCGGACATCCATCCACCTCGGAGCCTTATATTATAACCTGCTGGGACTTGTAGTTCTCCATCTTCTCCTGGGGCTCAGGTGCATGCAATCCACACCTATCCACCTCAGAGCCTTATTGTTGTATGTATAACCTGCTGGGACTTGTAGTTCTCCAATCTCCATGAGCCCCAGGAGAAGATGGAGAACTACAAGTCCCAGCAGTCTTACTAAAATGACAGGCTCTGAGGTGGATAGGTGGGGATCAGGCAGTGCACCCCTTTAGATTTACACCGACCCCCCCCCCCTTCTCTCTCTCCCCTGTGGTACAGGAGAGTGTTTTGCTTACCTTGCTGGAGATGGAGAAACTTGACGCCGCGCTGTAAACACATGTTCCAACTTCCAGGCCAATCAGCGCAGCACAGAGGTACAGCGCCTCCCACTCCACCGCCCGCCAATCTCCTGCGCCGTTATCTGTTTTTTTTTTTAGCCCTTCTGCCTAGTTGGCTGGTGTTTCCCGCCACTCCCACATCAAGGGAGACAGACAGTTCCACCAGCCAACCAGACGGAAGGGCTGAAAAAAAAACTCATTGCGCGCCGCCGCCGGGTGTACCAAGATGGCCGATAGCTCCAGAGCTAGGCCAAAGCCGCGGCCTTTCCTAAGGCGGTGACGGCGGCGCATTCCGCGGACGCCAGGATTTTGCCCCCCCGCAATTTTTCGCCTGGTGCAGGAGCCCCCCCAATTTTGAATTGTCCCCAGAAAAGTAATAGAGGGGAAATCTTCCAATGGGGACACTAGTTTCCCCAAGGAATACCCTTAATTTGCAGATATTTCCTCTCACTTCCTGTTTGGCTATGGGACAGGAAGTGAAGGGAAATCTCTGCAATAGAACACAGATGATGAAAAACAAAATCTGATGGGGGTTATCCTCAGTTGTTCTATCCAAAATGAAAAAAAAAATCTAATAAAATGTGCCCATAGTTTTACTTTAAAGCTGCCTCACGCCTAAAGCCTAATGTATGTATTTTCTAGAGGTACAGCTTTCATCTGTAGTCCTTGTTTAGATAAAGAGATAAATGTACTTAACAATTACAGTAGCTTTTAATATCCGTAAATGAGGCAACATTCACCTATTTTGTTTACATTGAACCCCAGACCTCAGATGTAGAAACACCACCCGTGAGGCAGACGGATTAGCTACAGGAGCTACAGCGGCGCACGTCTCCTAGGAGTAGGAGCGTGTGAGTCATAGCTCCAGGCAGGCGTAGGAGGCAGACAGGCAGAGTCCCTCAGCCCTGCTAGCCCGGTCTTCTCTCCAGCTCCAGCCCGGAAAATCCTGTACCCCAGTCCGAGCACTCCTCTAGCCCAGCTCCTTGGCTCTCCTGAAGGTAAGAGCCCTCCACTGAAGCTGCTGACGGCCGTCCTTTTCAGGATAAAGCCGCAGCAATCACGGATCCCCCTTGCTCCTTTTGGCTCCTTCCTCGGTGCCCCGCACTCCCACACCTCCATCCTCACTAGGGGCCCCCTCCTGTAACCTCCCCGCGGCAATTCCGACGTTCGGGGGCATTTTTTTGAAAGCACCGCGCCAGGCCGACCTGAATCGCGGGGCCGCGGTTTAGGAAAGACCGCGGCTTCACTTGCGGCCTAACGGCGCGCGGCTCCCCTCGCCCTGCAAACTTCACCCAGCCTCTGGGTAACCCCCCCTCACCCCAGAAGAACAGCCATCTGTCCTTGTTTTCGCCCTCTCAGCCCCTAGATCATTCGGAATACACCCTATCTGGTCAGCCCTCATCCCACTGCCTGAGCAGGCAGCCATCCTACCAGACCAGCAACACGTTCCCCCTTTCATCCCCAGCCCCCCCCTTGTCTCGTGAACGAATAGAAGCTTGATCCAGGGGTTAACCGATCGCCTTGTATAGGGGTCAGGAAGGAATTTTTTCCCCTACCGGAGCATATTGGCCTAGCACCGCCAGGGTTTTTTTGCCTTCCTCTGGACCAAGCCAATTTGCCCTCTCCCCCCCCCCCACGGTGTATTGGCGATTATGGCAGGTCGGCAATATTCGGCCGAAACCATTTGGAGTTTGAGGCAATTCGCCGCAATACTGCCAGCCATCACCAAAAATGCCCTAAGAACTGAGCGACTTTTGAGAATCGATCATCGATCGACTGTCAGACGTTTCAGCCATTTACCCCAGCTCAAGCACATATCATGTGCTCTGATTAACACAAGATCGGCAGTAAAACATCGACTAGAAATCCGTGACTTCATTCAACAAAATGATTTAGACTGTCTCTTTATTACAGAAAGCTGGCTCACAGCCGACTGTAACACCATTCTAGGAGAACTGGTGCCAGAAAATTACCGTATTATAACGGAAAACAGAATAGGGCAAAGAGGAGGCGGCCTGGCGGTGATCCACAAGACTCATCTTATGATCACCAAACCAGTCCGCCAAAACCCTCTTCCATTCATGGAAACCCTTACTCTGCAACTGCAAGCAAATTCAAAGGAGACCGTCCACATTCTGCTCTGCTATAGGCCTCCCGGCCCAAAATCGCAGCTGCTATCATCTTGGACGGATTTCTTCTCCACTTATACCCTCAACAGCAAACAACTTTTGCTGCTAGGGGATTTCAATCTCTGGGCTAACTCCTCACAAGACCCCATTGCTGACGCCTGTATTGACCACCTGGAAGGATTAGGATTGCAGCAACTAGTATGTGGGCCCACACATGCTTCAGGTCACACACTCGATCTTATTTTCAGACAAGCGCTGGAAATAAAAATTTGGGAAAATGAAAAATTGCCATGGACAGACCACCATGCAATTATATTCAGTATTTCCACCATCCCCCCTGCAACAAAAACATCAAATCCAGTGACAACACACTGGACTAGATGTCAGAAGAAGCTCCACTCGGAACTCTTCAAAACGACTTTAAGGAAAAAAATAGAAACAACTCAGCCGCATCAAACGGCCGTTGAAACATTGGAAGCCATAAATTTGCCCATGCTACAGTCAGCCGACTTGGTAGCGCCGAAACGAATAACCCGCATTCGGAAAAACAACAGCAGCTGGTTTAACAACCAGCTGTCGTTACTGAAGCAAGAACGCAGAAGGGCAGAATCTGCCTGGAAAAAATGTTCTTCAGAGCTAAACCTATCCATCTACAAGGCGGCGACAAGAAAATACCACAAAGGAATTTTCCAAGCCAAGAAAAATTATTTTTCGGAGGCTATCAACGGTGCCCTAAACCGCCCCCGCGAACTCTTCAAGATGGTCACCCAGACCATGAAGCCAGGATGCATTGAAGCCCCCAGTTCGGACACACAAGAATTTTGCAATGAGCTATCGGATTGCTTCATTAATAAAATTGAGGCAATCCGTGAAAGCATTCAGCAAAACAATTCTCCCCCCAGCCCCCCCCGCAGCCTCTCACACAGCACCCATAATAATTCTCCGAGATCAGGTAAGTTCACCCTGGAACCCATCTCCATCGAGACCACTAAGAATGTCATTTGTACTCTGCGCAATGGCACAGCGCCAAATGACATTATCCCCACAAAACTGCTGAAGGAATGCGCCTACATCCTGGCTCCTCCCATCACGCAGCTTATCAACCAGTCTTTCTTGGAGGGCATAGTGCCCTCACAGTTGAAAGAGGGTATAATCCTACCCATCCTGAAGAAACCCTCCCTGGACCCTAAGGACCCACTCCATCGCCGTCCCATAACAAGCCTCAACGTACTCTCTAAGATAATGGAAAAAGTATTGGTACAACAGCTGCAACTGCATCTAGATACCTATAAGCTACTTGACCCATTGCAATCAGGCTTCCGTCCCGGACATGGGACGGAAACAGCATTGCTGAAAGTATGGGACGATGTTCTCATAAATGCAGACGAAGGAGAATCTTGTCTCCTGGTTCTGTTGGACCTAAGTGCAGCTTTCGACACTGTAGACCACAATCTGTTACTGACTCGGCTTGCTGAAGTAGCCAGAGTCGCAGAAAGCGATTTATCTTGGTTCTCCTCTTTTTTGGAAAACCGATCGCAAACAGTGAAGTTAGGACCTTTTACGTCTGAAAAACGCACAGTAACATGCAGAGTCCCTCAAGGATCGCCTCTGTCACCAGTGCTGTTTAACATATATCTCCGTCCTCTTTTTGAGATTATCAGCAGCCAAAAACTGCTCTATCACTCATACGCAGACGACACACAACTCTATTTCCGCATCTGCAACAGGCAGGATCACCACCTAAATCTAGAGACATGTCTCTCTTTGATAGAGGACTGGATGACAAAGAGTTATCTTAAACTCAACGGAGCGAAAACAGAACTTCTTCTGTTTCACGCCAAGCGCAGGAATCAACTTTCAACAGCGTGGACCCCCCCGCCTATTTTGGGCAAATTCATCACCCCTAGCGCCAAAGTCAAAAGCCTAGGGGTCATTTTTGACTCCTTTATGACAATGGACGCACAAATAGGGTCAGTAGTCAGCGGATCTCACCATCTACTGCGCCTACTACGCAGACTCACTCCGTTCATCCCCAAAGAAGACTTAGCGGTCGTGGTGGGAGCTATTGCAAACTCCAGGCTGGATTATGCAAATGCCCTTTACCTCGGCCTCCCCAAGTACCAAATCGCCCGTCTGCAAGTCGTTCAGAATACGGCCGCCAGACTGGTGACTGGGAAAAAACCCTGGGAATCCATCTCACCTTCACTGAGAGACCTTCATTGGCTGCCAGTTAAAGACAGAATTGCTTTTAAAGCTCTCTGTCTTACGCATAGATGTGTCCATGGGATTGCCCCCATTTATTTATGCAAAATAATAAAAGCGCATAATCCCAATCGCGCTTTGCGATCCACGAATCAGAACCTGCTCCAGGTTCCGAAAGCCAACTTCAAATCCAAAGGAGAAAGAAGATTCGCGATCCAAGGTCCCAGACTATGGAACGCTTTACCAACCAGCATTCGGTTGGAGGAGAACCACCTAGCATTCAGGAAAAAGGTCAAGACTTTTCACTTTTGATATCAAAGGAGACAGGAACAACAAGCGCCCAGAGGCGATTCAGTTCGCATGTGCCGCGCTATACAAGTTTTCATTCATTCATTCATTCATTCATTCAGTGCAGGCCCACAAGAGTAACAAGGGGCTGGCCAAAGCACCTAAAAAAAAGGCATATTACATTTTTTGGCATCACAGCATTGCGAAGGTGCTACAAAACAATTAGAATGAATGGCACCACAATTCCCATTGTACCAAGCATTACCATAGTGTGATAGTGTGAACAAGCACTTGGTTTTACCAGTGCCTCAGTAATATGCTGCATGTGAGCAACAGATAGCCATCATTCAGCCCTATAGCTATCAGTTATGTACACACAATGCCACACACAACCTTTGGTAGTCAAAATGTTGTCCAGATGGGGGTAGGCTGACAGGCTTTTTAATGTATATATATTTTTAAAAGGGTCCCTTTTCTCTTTCCAGCCTTAGGATTTTAAGGTACATGGGGAGAAGGGCAAATATATATATATATATATATATATATATATATATATATATATATATATATAATGCATTATGTTTACTTACTGTAAGTAAACAAAGTATTTTTAGCTTTATGAGTACCTATATTGACTTTGGTACTATTCCAATATATTTGCATTATCAGTGTAATGTTCCAATGGTTTACCTTGCATTTGCACACCAAAAGTAAAAATTTACAAAACGGCTACCAGTAGCTTAAAGTAAATTGCTAATTCTTTCTGCTGTTACATTATGTATAATGGCTAGTTGATCTTTCAGATCCACAGAGGTAGAATATTGCTTTAGACATGCTTCATTTACTGCTGCAATTTATGGACCATTGTTCTGTCTTTCAAATGATGCGTCCAAACACAAAAAGCAAATGCAGGTTAATTGCTATTCACTCTGGGTATTTATGACCTTCGAATTATTGTTTAAAGTATTCCTGCCAGCGTTTTTTTTTTTCTTTTTGTATAGAGTAGGAAGCGTGAAAACTTCAGTCAGGCTTTTATTATACTGTTGGAGAGATATCCACTCTCGCTATTTGTCGTGGCAGCCACTGCGGCAAAATGTGAGGGGGAGCCAAAATTATACAGTATCTGAATAATTATAAATAAGATCCATTTTCATGTTGCTAACCTTTCCAAGCAGATATTAATTAAGACAGAAGGGGGTCCTAGGCAAGTCAGCAGCTTTGCCCCACTATCCATTCAATTGAGCTTGGTAAGCTTTGCAATAAACACAAAGGCCCAGATTCACAGAGCGATTACGCCTGCGCAACAGGAGATGCGCGCGCGTAAGGCTAAATGTGCGCGTGCGTTTCGATGCACGGCATCCCCAGAACGAGAAATTAGACCATATAAAAGATGGTCTAAAAAGAGAAAAAAAGTCTACTTGTTAGATAAAGCAACACTGTTAGTGAGGAGCTCAGCAGTCACACGTGTTGCACAACAATCTGTATGCCAACATGCCAGGGGCATCGTCGCGCATAGCTATACTACTGACTTTAGATGAGCAAAGAAGGAGGAGGGCACGGAGGATGGCACGGGAGAGGATATGCCGCACCCGCATAGACCTGTTTGGCATGAGTGATTCTGAGGTGTATCGCATCTTCAGATTCACCCTTCATGCCATCCTGGAATTAACCACAACCTTGCAGGAGGACATCACCAGCCCAACACACCGCTCACATGCAGTGCAGCCACTGGTGAAGGTCATGGCAACACTCCATTTCCTTGCCAGTGGCTCTTTTCAGCGTACAAGTGGAGTGGTGGCTGGGATGTCACAATCCTCCATGAGCAGATGTGTGCACCAGGTTGTCCCTGCAATCCTCAGACGCATGGCCAACCAAATCATCAAGCCCACCACTGAGGACCTGCGGCTGAAGGCAATGACAGATTTCTACAGAATTGCCAGATTCCCACGCACCGTGGGGGCCATTGATTGCACACATGTGGCACTCCAGCCCCCCCAGGAGACAGAGCACATGTACCGCAATTGGAAGCATTGGCATTCCATCAACGTACAGGTGATAGTCGATGCCCAAGGCCTCATATGGCACGTCCGTGCCAAACACCCAGGGTCCAGCCATGACAGCTACATATACAATCAATGCCACATCCGAATGGAATTCGATCAGAACGTGTATGGGGCCACCTGGCTGGTTGGTGAGTGACATGGGTGGCAGGCATGACTGTACCCCCCCCATGATGCACAAATCACAAGGGGCACATGCATGACTAAGGCGGCGTACACACGACCGAGGTTCTCGCTGGAAACCAGCGAGAACCTCGCTGGAAGCTGCATTCCAGCGAGGACCTCGGCCGCGTGTACGCTCTCGGCGAGCATCCCGTCTGGAATCCCGTCGAGCAGAAATAGAGAGCACGCTCTCTATTTGCTCGACGGCCCGCCTGGATGAATGGCTGGCTGCCATTCCCGACGGGCGGGTCGCCGATTTCGACGGCCGGCAGAGAACCTCGACGGGCGGAACGAAGTGTTCTGCCCGTCGAGGTTCTCTGCCGTGTGTACACGGCCTCACATCCTCCTGTCTTTTCCCTTACAGGTGACTCTGCATATCCACTGGGACCCCATCTCATGACTCCTATCCGAAACCCCCAAACCCCAGGAGAGGAAAGATACAATCAAGCACATGCCCAAACACGTGCAGTGGTGGAGCGCACCTTTGGCCTCCTGAAGTCACGTTTTCGATGCCTGGATAAGTCTGGGGGTACCCTCTTGTATTCCCCAAACTTTGTGTGCCATATTATCGGTGCATGTTGCATGCTGCACAACTTCGCAGTAAGAAAGGGCCTGCAGATTGACCTACGTGATGACCTGACCCCTGAACCAGACAATCCCCCCCTAACCGAGGATACCCCGTCTTCTGAGGGAAGAGCAGCCAGGAGACAGCTCACATTGGGCATCTTTGCACGTTAAACACACACATTAATCATGGCACAATAAGAATGCATGCATGCACACCACTGTGGTCCCTAGCACACACACCCTACATCCACATCAAATTGGATTGGCACCAGTCCACCATGCTGGACTTGTGAGCAGCAACGCCATGCCAAGGCTCCAATTATGTCACTGTACATTCATACACCATTCACACGGACCTGGGGATCACTTCTCCCTGGTCCTGGGGAACCCTTCTCCACCAAAATTGAGGGTGACACCCCTTTTCCGGCAGGAATGTCACCCCCACATTCAAACAGCATTCACAACCCCAAAAAAATAAAAAATGACTAGCAAAATCAAAACATTTCCAGCCCAAAAAAAAAAGAGGGGAAAAAAATATTATTGCCCTTGACGTGAGCCACGCCTGGGGCACCCCCGGCCACGGCCCCGGCTCCTCAGGGGAGACTCATGGGGGAGGGGGAAAACTGGGGAAGGAGGAGCAGCCCCTGATCTCTGTCCACCTGGCGGCCTGCCCTCCAAGGCCACGGCTATTCTGTCCAGGGCAGCACCAAGTATTGCCGTGTTGGCCTGGATAGCCTGGGTGAGGGCCCTCACATCCTGCCCAATGCCTGCTGATGTCGTCTGCAGTTTGTTTAGGCAGGTTGTGAAAGCCCGGGAGTGGGAGTCCAGGTTCCCCAGCGTATCCTTGATGGAGGACAGGCTCTCCTCCATCCGCACCAATGTCTGGCTGACCTGTCCCAGATGGCGGGTCTGGAGGAACTGGTCCCTTCTCAGAGTGGCGGGCAGGAGATCGGCCACCCCCTGGTCTTCTGGGATAACTTCCTGCCTCCAGCTGATGCTTGTGGCCTGGGAGAAGGGGAGGCCCTTGGGAGGGGAGCCATGTTGGGGAAGGAGGGGGGCTCCCCCTTAGGGAGGGCTGCCTGCTGCCAGCCAGAGGGGAAGAGTCCTCAAAAACCAAACGTCCAGTGCCTGACATGGACTCCTCCTCCTCATGAATCTCCTCCTCCTCAACCTCCTCCTCCTCCTGTTCAACCTCCTCCGCGGACTCCGGCCTTGTCGGGGGGGCCTCATTAGGCTGCTGTCCTGGGGATGGTGCGGTCAGGCCAGATGGCCCTGCACCCTCCTGCACATCTGTGGATGATACAAAACATTCACAGGTTGGAGGATCCACACACTTGCCACATATTCCCTTTCACCCCCTCCCCCACACATGCTACACACCTGATATTAAAAAAAAAAAACGTACCTGGCACCACGGGCTCCGGACTTGAGTCAAAGCCGGGCAGACCCTCAACTTCATGCCGATGAAAGGTCAGGGCCACCGCACGCTCCTCCGCTGTCAGCCTAATACAGCATGGTGGGCCCCCTCCTGTGCCCCTGGCATGGGCAAGCATTTTGGACAGCTTCTGTTTGACCAGACGCCGGAGGTCATTAATCTTTTTGTCAATCCCAGACCGGGTCCGTGTCTCCCACTCCCCCGCTAAATTGACCTGCTCAGTGATGAGGTCCAAAATCTCCCTCCTCCTGGCCGGGGTGGTGTTGGCACTGTCTGGTCGTGGAGGAAACGCCCATAATCGCTAATGGCCCGGGCAAGAATTCTTTTTTCCCCCAAAGTAAAATTGAGTTTTCCCTTTCTCTCTGTCATACTGCAAAAAAAACTCACTCCCAGTCAACAAAAATCAGTCACAAAAACAAGCACAACCAATCAAGCAAGAACACACACAAAGAGAAAACTAACACCCAAAAAAATCACACAAGCACTCAGCAAAAAACAGTCACAAAAACAAACAGCAAAAATTCAGCAAGAAAACAAACGAACAGAAATATATCAAACAAACAGTCTCTCAAACACTTATCAAAAAACACTTTCAAGGGAGCTGTGGTGGCTCAACGTGATTGGCACTGCGCTGACAAGCCATTCACCTCTGCAGCCAAGGGTTCGGATCCCGGTCTCGGCTACATGTGAATTGAGTTTGGTGGTCTCAGCCCGGCTCCCGGTGGGTGTGCTATGCAAGGTACGCCTGTGCTTAGTACGCCCACCCCCCCCCCCACAAAAAAAACCACCACACTTGCACGCACACGAAATTGGTTTAAAACACATGCACTTTGGCCATGCGGTCTCTTAAAATAAAGAGAGGCGAAGGACCTACGGGGCTGGCTGGGTGGGCTAGGCCCCCTCACTCCCTCATAGGGGGAGTCCCTCTGCCCCATTGGGGTCCCGTTGGGCCCCAGTTGGGCTCCCAAGAGGAGCAGGTAGGGTGGGGTGAGTGGGAGGCCCCCCTTCACACCCGCCATTGCCACCAGGGGCATGGAGAAGGATGGCGATTGCCTCCGGGGGGAGGGTCTGCCTACTCCCAACTCCTGCAGTCCGGCTCCTCTCTCTCGAGTTCACGCACAAAAAATACACTTTAAAAAAAAAAAAAAAAAGGAAAAAAAAAAACACTTTCAAAGATCTACTAACAAACACTTGATCACACAGAACACTAATCTGACAAATACAAAACACAACGCAACGAACAACAGGACAAAAGCACTTGGTTAAATGGGAAGGGACAAAGGGATGTACTTTTGCAATGCAAGTGCGTTTGTGTCTGTCTATTTATGCTGTCTGCGTAGTCCTTAGTCCATTTCCAATTTCACTGATTGCGCCGCTCCCGAGTTGTGAGCATGCGCACAGCGGAGCTGACCATGGTCTCCTTCAAGCGCGCATGCGCGAGCCGGCCGGCCCTTTATTTGCATGGGGTCACAGCTCATTTCAATGTAACCCGCCCACGTCCTTCCCAATTTGTATTACTCCGCCTTACGCCTCTGAAATAACGTTCCGCATGTGCAATTTTCTGCGCAAAAGCTACGAGAATAGGGTGATTACGCGGCTACATTGCGCAAGTCTAACGTAAAGGCGGTGCGCTACGCCGGTCCAAGAATGAGCAGATGTACCCGAATCTGGGCCAAAGGATCTGCCCCATTTTCATTGTTTGTTCTGGCAAGGCACCAACTGCCTAAACGCACATTCTCTATTGAGAAGCAACAGGCAGATGCAATTGTTCTATCACCATGGTTTACGGCAGGAGCATGAATATTGTAGTTTTACCCTGTGAACATCCACCAGGCTCTAGACTCTTTCCTAGGTTGCCATGTGGATAATTATACTTTCAAGTTAAAGCAGTACTCTGGATAACATTTGTTTTTCCTTTTAATAGATTAGGGAAGCCCCCCTAATCAGTTTTTATTGCTGTGCATCCACATCCGGGGGAGACCAAAAAAAATGAGTAGGAATCCCCCCCACTATATGGGTAAGACCAAAAAAATAGAGGTGGACATGGTTCCAGTTACAGCTATCGACAAATAGATTTTACATACAGTGGGGGGGGGGGGGTGGATACACAGCAATAACATCCAATTAGGGGCTGTTATCAAGAGTACTGCTTTAACTTGAAAGTAGAATTATCAACATGGCAACCAAGGCAAGAGTCTAGGGCCTGGGGGATGTTCACAGGGTCAAACTACAACATTCATGCTCCTGCCATAAACCATGGTGATAGAACAGTTGCTGTTCAATAGTGAATGTACGTGTAGGCAGTTGGAGTGTAATGGTGCCATGCCAGAACAGACAATGAAAATTGGGCAGATCTAAGGTCAATTGAATAGATAGTGGGGCAAAGCTGCTGACTGGCCTAGGATCCCCTTCTGTCTTATTCTATCTATGTTCGGAAAGGTTAGCAACATGAAAATGGATCTTGTGTCCAAGCATTGTAACCTGCCCTACAATACTGTAAGTGATTACATACCTTTTAAATAAAAAGAATGAATTCTGGATAATTTAATCTAGCATGGAAGTTTTTAAATTTACAGGTTTGTCTATTAAATTAATGAATTTCAACTAGGTTTTGTTCTAATACCATGTTCTGATAGCGACAGCATTTCCAAATTTATTTGATTTGCTTACCACTTAGAATGGCAGAAATGAACAATTTTAAAGTACTCACGTGGACACGTTCTAATTGGCAAACATGTCTCACTCAGTGTTTCTTTCTAGACAACTCCCAAGAGGTGTTTTTGTTGCTGTCACTTGCAGCTTGCATTGAAAAGCCATCAAAGGTGGCTTGTTCATTCATCTGGACATGTCACTTTGAACTTGGTTACTGATTCATTCCTGTGATGATGCTAGCATTTGTGAGGCAAATAAACCCCAATTGGCACAGATCTTTACAAATAAAGACTGATCTTTGTGAAACACAATATTTTAGTACTAAGCAGCAAGAAGAAAAAGCCAAATGATTCTGACAAAAATGCCAAATAATGACAGAGCTGTAGACATACTATCAGATCTTAAGTGATTGATTTTGCCTTGGAGGGTTTGTACAGATAATTTCTTCAGTTAAATCGCTCTTCACTTTTGCTTGAGTACATTTCTTGCCTGCCTAATACAAAGATCATGTGATGAATGAGATTTGGATTGTAGACCACATTTTTTTTCTTTGCTCCTGTCATTAGTACTTGACAAATCAACTACTACAGAAAGAACGTGGGAGAAAAGTTGTAAATGCTCACAGATTCCCTGGGTTGATTGTGTTTTGAGGAACAACTCTGATTGGGCTAGTAGTTTGTCCATTCAGGTTTCAGATTTTCTAATTTATGAACCATTATTTTAAGAAAATCCCTGTTGAGTCAGCAGAACAACTGACCTTATTCAGAATATAAACATGGGACAAATGAGTATACTGTATATGCTAGTGAAATACATTAAAAAAAAAAACATTTTGCCTATCAAAATATTTTTTTATTTTTTTTTTGTTTAGCTTTTGGTTATTCATTAACCCCCTGTTAGACAGTGTTGCCAGGCGCTTTACCTTTCAAATTTCCATTGCAATTAAAGTAATACAGCTTTTGTGAAGGGCCATCCCAGCCTGTGATTTGAAACTAAATGCACCAGCTTATTAATGAGTTAACACAATGGAGGTTATTTATGAAAGGCAAATCTATTTGCACTACAAGTGAAACTACAAGTGCAAAGTACACTTGAAATTGCACTGAAAGTGCAATTTAGGGCCAGATTCAGGTAGATGGGAGCATCTTTGCTCCAGAGTAACGCTTCTCATTTACGTTACTCTGCCGAAATTTTAGCAGCAAGTGCTGTCATTCACGAAGCACTTGCTCCTAAAGTTGCGGCAGCGTAACGAAAATGAGCCGGCGGAATTCAAATTGGGCGGCTACGGGGCGTGTAGTATTTAAACTAAGCGCGATCCCGCCACGAACGTACTGCGCATGCGTCGAGTGTCAAAGCATCCCCGTGCGCATGCTCCAAATTCTGTGAATGAACGTCAATGACGTCACATTCCCATTCATGATCTTTTTACGCAAGCGACGTTTTTTTTTTTTTCCCGGCGCGATGACGACGCCTATACCTAACATAGGATACTCCAACCCCATGTAGGTATATCTTCGCGCCGCGTATCGCTTCCGGAAACGTCGTACCGTCATTGCGTCGCGCCGGAATTCGCTCGTGAATTGCCGATTTCAGCTCATTAACATATTTTTTGAGCGGAAATCGGCGGGAACGCCCCCGGCGTCATTTTTAAGTTGAAGTAACGATGCGATGGCGAAACTCAGTTACGCTGATCGCATCAGAGCTTCAACCCGGCGTTTCTTGTTTTCTGGTTACAGAAAACAAAAACGCCGGCTCAAAGTGACAGTTAGGCTGGCGGATCACTGGATCCGCCAGCCTAACTGTTCCTGAATCTGGCCCTTAATGTGCAGCCCCTGTAAATCTGAGAAGTGCAGTCCCTGTAAATCTGAGGGATAGATCTGAAATGAGGGGAAGCTCTGCTGATTTTATAATCCAATCATGTGCAAGCTAAAATGCTGTTTTTTTGGGGGTTTTTTCCTTGCATGTCCTCCTTGGATCTACAGTGACTGCACTTACAAGTGCACTTTGCACTTGTAGTGCAGAGTGGATTTGCCTTTAGTAACTAACCCCCAATGTTCTCTCTCCTTTCTGTGTTAGACTCCTACACACAATCAGATTTTCATCGGACGACTCGTAGGATATTCGTCCGAAAGGCGTGGTGTTGAACTTGTCTTGCATACAAACGGCAAAGAATTGTCGGGCATAAAACACAAAACTACATGTTTTTTCAGCTCTTTAGTGCCACCCTTTGGGCAACTTATTCTAATGTGTTATGGTCATCATTGCTTCTGAGCATGCGTGTTTGTACTTTGGAGCTTTGCCTGAAGGACTTGTGTACACACAATCAGATAATCCGACAACACACATTTGTTGTTGAAAAATCTTAAAGCATGCTATCCCACATCTGTCTGTTGAAAATCCGACAACAATTGTCCGATGGAGCTGTCACAAACTACGGTGAACAAGAGTGAACCACAACTGCGGTTAAGGAAAGATTTCAATGCACTTCTCTATGTAATGTGATATTTCAGTAATGGGCCCCAGGCGGCACTCTAATCAGAAAAAAAGAGTTTGGTGGTTCACTACATCATGTCTCTCACATATAGGAATGTGTTGAGCTACTAAGGGTGGAGGTATTACAACATACCATCAACCCCTAGCCTTAAAAGGTTACGATTAACGTAAGTTAAGCACAACTACATTAAGAAATAGATCTCAATGCACTACTCTTTGTGTAAGTAATTATCAGTACGGGACCCCAGGCGTCACTCTAATCAGAGAATAAAAGTTTGGGGGTTCACTACATCATATCACTCACATATAGCAATGCATTAAACTACTAAGGGGGAGGTATAGCGTACCTTCAACCCTTAGCCTAGAAAAGGTATGGAGAACTTGTTCAGTATATTGGGCCCGGCAGGCCATATAATTTTAACAACAAATGTCAAGCACGTAGCATATGAGAATACTGTATGCAGACAGCATTGACTTGAGAAAGGCAATTCAAGTTTAAATGGCTTAAGAGTGTATGTCCCTTTAAGATATTCCACAACTGTTACAAGGAGGCGCATTAAGTAATCCCAAGCTGCACGGTAGTATAAATTAAAGGCAGCTTCAAATACAGTACTTACTATATGTGATCTGGGTAATTTTATTTATCCGTTTTCAGAGGATGAGTGTTCTTCTGTAATAGCAGAGTAGTGTGGCAGTAATAGGATTCTGTAGTGCTGAATATCTTAGGGTGTCCCCAGCAATGGCAGTATGCATGGCAGCGAGCATCCAGGTAGGCGATTAGCCCGTGTGGGATGGTTTCCAGCTTAGGGATGCATAGTACCAGTAGTTTTGTAGCGTGGTCCGGCTATCGCTGACACTAATAGAACAGCGTGTACTCTGCAAGCTTTTCTGTTTATAGCAGAGAGGCATGTGTGCCACTTAGAGCTTTAATTATGCTTGCCACTTCCGCGTTCCACGCTGGAACGCACCCAGTGTCGGGCGATGACATCATCACGTGGTTGCCATATGCGCTCCAGCGTGGAACGCAATACGGCGTTGAGAAGCGCTGATTACAGTACCCTCCTCTTAAGGGATACCATCCTGGGGATCTCAATGGTTGAAGGCTTATCAGGGTACCTAGAATGGAATTGGTTACATAAAGTGGGTGCATGTACTTCAGCTGAATTTTTCCAAAAGTCACCTTGTATACAATAATCCTTCCATCCAATCAAGTATTGTAGACGTCCTCTTCTTCTTCTAGAGTCTAGAATATGTTCAACCTCATAATGTTTTTCACCCTGAACTAAGATAGAAAATTGATTGGGTAGGTAGATTTAAGGAGAGAGACATGAAATGACGGATGAATCCTCAGTTCCAGAGGGAGGGAAAGTTGCATGGTATTTTGCTTAATGACCTTAGAAATAGAAAAAGGACCGAAAATTTGCTTGGCTAATTTCCTAACAGGTGTGTATAAACGTAAGTTTTTTTTGTAGAAAGCCATACTTGATCCCCAAGTCTAATGCCGCGTACACACAATCACTTTTTGTGATGTAAAAAAATGTTGGGATCCCCTTACTTGCAACAGGTGGCACGTGGTAGGAGGAGGTACCCGCTCAGGGGGTAAAACACGATGATGGCGTTTAAAAACTTAAGCTGGCAGGTCATGCAAGGAAAAAAGAAAAAAGAATGCTCCGGATGGTGCAGATAAAAAAGTAAAAATAAAAACAGTTGACATAAAAGTATAGTTGACATAAAAGTAAACATAAATAAAAATAAAAGCAATATGAGGAGTAGGCGTACCAAGCCCTACGCGTTTCGTCCAACGGGACTTCAACTTTGGCATCTACATGCTACCCCATATTGCCATACTTGTATAATAAATACTCCTAATTAGACTGAAAAAACTGAGAAACCTGAGAAAACAGCAGCGGTGGGACCAGCAACCCTACCCTTCCCAAACTGGACAGAGGGGTGCTTGTAGACAGAGGAGATGGCAACGCCAGAGGCTCGCTCAGGACAAGGAGAAAGTAGCTTCCTGGAGTATTCTATCATTCCTGCAACTTTGGAGATAGAATCATCTTGGAGTGTTTTTCCCACGCTAAACTTGCCATTTGATAGTATTGAATGACTTTTCTATATCCAGAGAGGCCACCGTTCTCGAACCCTCTTTAATATGCTGCACATTATATTAGTATGGAGTCTACATAGATTAATGTCTATCGTTTTTAATGGCCATTAATCCTATTAGTGTTGCTCACGAATATTCGCATTGCGAATATTCGTTACGAATATTGCATATTCGAGTATTCGCGAATAAAACGAATATCGCGGTGAATATTCGCTATCGCGAATATTCATATTTTTTCAAATTTATTTTTAAAACAGATCACATCCTAGTGATCTCCATCGACGTCTAAAAGCATTGCTGGTATGATTAGAGACCCTGGGCCGAGTAGCTGAGGCGATCCTTTTATGTTGCCGAATATTGGCGAATACTTTCTCTGCCCTTCTGTGTTTTGTGTATAAAAAAAAAAAAAAAAATTGCTTTAGTTTAGTCATATAAGTTTGTGTAAGTAGAGTTAGTGTTTAGTGCCTATTAGTTTAGTAATCCAGGAAATGATCTCCGTTTTCGCGTGTTGACGAGAATTTCGCAATCAATTTCGCATTCGCACTAGCGAAATTTCGCTATTTTTTTTATTTTTTGATAAAATATCACGAATATTCGATATTAACGAATATTCGAGAATACGTTCTCTGCCCTTCTGTGTTTTGTGTATAAAAAAAAATAAAAAAAAAATTAGCTTTAGTTTAGTCATATAAGTTTGTGTAAGTAGAGTTAGTGTTTAGTGCCTATTAGTTCAGTAATCCAGGAAATGATCTCCGTTTTCGCATGTTGACGAGAATTTCGCAATCAATTTCGCATTCGCACTAGCGAAATTTCGCTATTTTTTTTATTTTTTGATAAAATATCACGAATATACGATATTAACGAATATTCGAGAATACGTTCTCTGCCCTTCTGTGTTTTGTGTATAAAAAAAAAATTAGCTTTAGTTTAGTCATATAAGTTTGTGTAAGTAGAGTTAGTGTTTAGTGCCTATTAGTTTAGTAATCCAGGAAATGATCTCCGTTTTCGCGTGTTGACGAGAATTTCGCAATCAATTTCGCATTCGCACTAGTGAAATTTCGCTATTTTTTTTTTTTTTATAAAATATCACGAATATTCGATATTAACGAATATTCGAGAATACGTTCTCTGCCCTTCTGTGTTTTGTGTATAAGAAAAAAAAAAATAGCTTTAGTTTAGTCATATAAGTTTGTGTAAGTAGAGTTAGTGTTTAGTGCCTATTAGTTTAGTAATCCAGGAAATGATCTCCGTTTTCGCGTGTTGATGAGAATTTCGCAATCAATTTCGCATTCGCACTAGCGAAATTTTGCAATTTTTTTTTTTGATAAAATATCACGAATATTCGATATTAACGAATATTCGCGAATATTCTTCTATATATTCGCGAAATATTGCGAAATCGAATATGGCGTATTCCGCTCATCACTAAATCCTATCTGGTCCGAGTCAATGATAGTTGTATTCTCAATGTCAGCAGTTTAGTCAATATTGTAACTGCTTCACAACCGCACGCCGTCAAATGACAGTGGGCGGAATACCCTATTGTTCTATTTAAAGCCGCTAGGGGGCGCAAGCACCCGTTGCGTTACTGGGAACACAATGCGCATTCCCGGTGGCCGCGATGGTTGCTGGGCACCCGCGATTGCCCAGTAACTGGGCAGGACCGTGGATCTCTATGTGTAAACACAGAGATCCACGTCCTGTCAGGGAGAAGAGACCAATGCTGTGTCCCTTGTACATAGGGACAGATCGGTCACCTCCACCTCTGTCCAACCAAAGTTTCCCTCTCCCTATCTGACAGCCACCCAAGGGCTATCCAATCTAAGTGGTCTCCCTTGGGTGGAGGTTGGAGGGAAGAAAGGAAGCATACAGGGAGCCGTAATTCCCCCTCCAGAATGAAAAAGCCTCCAGAATGAAATTAGGACCCCAGAAGGAGTAAGAGCATCTAATCCAGAAGATAGATATGAGTGGTAGCTGAATGTTTCTGTTGTGGCCAACATTGCCAAGAGTCTCCCACTTCTATCCCCTTGTTGAAAAAAATTATAGTTTTATACAATTCTAACCTAGTTATTTCTACCATGTGCAGGTCCCTTTGATCAGTAGAGATGAGCCCAAGTTTTTTTTTTTTTTTATCATTTGGTCATTTTTTTGAGTGAAATTGTAGGGGTACAATGTACCCCATTACCAATTCACATAGGGGAGGGGTCAGGATCCGGGGTCCCCTTTGTTAAAGGTAATCATGGCTGCTAAGACCTGACACCGTGGTCAGTTTACGTGTCTCCATTATTCGCAGACTGTCCCATCCCCCTCCTGCTTCAGGAATAAGCAATATATCTGTATACTATCTGTGTTGTCTCCTAATAGAGTGCCCCTGTTTCTGTGTTTTATTTAACCTCTTTCCGACCGCGCTATAGCAAAAATACTGCTACAGCGCGGCGGAGTTATTTTGGGACTTACTGTCCAATGTATATGGATAAGGGGCGTGCACTATCTACTATTAACCATCTGATCAGCCCGCCCTGACTTGTTGCTGCTTATTTAAATGTGGACTGTTATTCTGTTTCTTCAAGCCTTAATTTTTTTTTTCTTTGTTTGGATGATTCTCACATTTTCTCAGTTGTTATTTACTATTAATCTATTCTGTACATGAGATCTTCTATGCTTATTTTGAATGTCAGTATATATATTTGGTCTGTCTAGCGCTTAGGCACAGTTCCTAACCTGTACTTGCCGCTTTACAAATTATGAATCAAATCAAATTAAGGAGGTAAACACATATATAAAATGCATATACATATACAAATATAAGTGTAACATAAATAAATAAAAGTTTAAACCTACGTATTAAAATAAAATATATGTAAAAGAAAATTGAGACCACAATATTCAAACAAAGAAAATAAAAAAAATATATAATATATAAACAAAATAAATAAATAAAACAGTGTACATCAGTGATTTCCTAAATACACAATTTATTTCTAATAAAACCTTAGCAATCAGCAAGAGAAGGCAAATATGACACCATTGTGTTTAGGTTCTTGGGAGCCATTGTCTGCAGAAAAAAGAAATCCATATGATTCTCTTTGTAGTAATAAACAATTTCTGTCACCACCATGGCCTGAGGATGGCACACAATCGATCACCATACCTCTGAGATTATGTGTTTAATGCGGAGCTTGTATAAAATGAACCACAATTGGTTTGTCACAATTTATCAGTTTTCACAGCCGGTGGTTCTCAAGGGCCACCCTGATGTCACTTCTATGTTTCTAGAAGTAGTTTTTGAATGGTCCTCTAGTTTTACCTACATAAACAAAAGAACAATGGATTCCTAAAATAAAAAAATAAAAAATAAAAAGATTCAGAAATAGCAAACTTATACCCAGAATGTGAATAGGAAAATGTAGAAGCACATACTGCATGAAGTTACTACAGGTGTTACAGTTTTTGCATTTAAAGCAACCCTCCCTTTCAGATATCTTCAAAGGATTATATCAGCTTTGATCAAAAAGTCCCTTGTATTTTTTATGTGTGTGTATGCATGCAGTAGGGGTAATTTAACTTCACTGTGCATATTTTTGGCACTTTTAAGGATGTAGAAATGGCTGTACACAATGTATTTAAAACTATATGAAATTATATTATAGGGGTAGATTTACTAAAACTGGGACACTCAGAAGCTGGTGCACACGGGGACAAGGGTGCTTTAAAAAAATGGGTATTGCAGAGTATTTGGGTATTGCAGAGTATTTGGGTATTGCAGAGTATTTGGGTATTGCAGAGTATTGGGGTATTGCAGAGTATTGTGCAGGGTATTGCAAAGTATTGGGGTATTGCAGAGTATTGTGCAGGGTATTGGGGTATTGGAGAGTATTGGGGTATTGCTGAGTATCGTGCAGTGTATTGGGGTACTGCAGGGTATTGGGGTACTCTAGGGTATTGGGGTACTGCAGGGTATCGCGCAGGGTATTGGGGTATTGCAGAGTATTGCGCAGGGTATTGCACAGTATTGGGGTACTGCAGAGTATTGGGGTATTGCAGAGTACCGGGGTACTGCAGGGTACTGGGGTATTGCAGAGTACTGAGGTATTGCAGAGTACTGGGGTATTGCAAGGTACTGGGGTATTGCAGAGTATTGGGGTACTGTAGAGTACTGGGGTACTGCAGGGTATTGGGGTATTGCAGGGTACTGGGGTATTGCAGGGTACTGGGGTATTGCAGAGTATTGGGGTACTGCAGAGTACTGGGGTATTGCAGAGTATTGGGGTACTGCAGGGTACTGGGGTACTGCAGGGTACTGGGGTATTGCAGAGTATTGGGGTATTGCAGAGTATTGGGGTATTGCAGGGTACTGGGGTATTGCAGGGTACTGGGGTATTGCAGGGTACTGGGGTACTGCAGAGTACTGGGGTATTGCAGGGTACTGGGGTACTTCAGGGTACTGGGGTATTGCAGGGTACTGGGGTATTGCAGGGTATTGGGGGATTGCAGGGTACTGGGGATTGCAGGGTACTGGGGTACTGCAGAGCTGGGATGGATGGAGGGATGGCTGGATCTGTGACTGCATTTGTCACAGATCCAGCCACAGCACAGCTGCTGACACCCCGCTCCCCCCCTCTCCTCGCACACTGTACCGTACGGTACAGAGAGGAGACGCAGGAGAGGGAGGAACCGGCGTCATCGAATGACGCCCGTTTGTTTACAAGTGATCGCGCCGTCATTTGACGGCGCGATCACGTGGTAAACGGCCGCTATCAGCGGCAATTTACCGTGATCCGTGATGCGCCGGGTCTAGAGCACGGACACTTCCGCGAGCGCGTCCCATTAACTGACAATCACATGGTTGTGTGACACTGTACCCAAATAAAATTGCGGTCTTTTTTTTTCCAACAAATAGAGATTTATTTTGATGGTATTTGATCACCTCTGTGCTTTTTATTTTTTGCGCTATAAACAAAAAAAAGATGAACATTTTTTAATAAAAAAACTTTTTTTTTTTAACTTTTTGCTATAAAACATTTCCAATAAAAAAAGTCTAATTTCTTCATAAATTTAGGCCAATCTGTATTCCGCTTCATATTTTTGGTAAAAAAAATCCTGATAATCATATATTGGTTGGTTTACGCAAAAGTTATAGGGCCAGATTCATAGAGCAATTACGCCTGTCTAACTGGTGTTAGACAGGAGTAATTTCAAATTTCGCGCGCCGTATCACTAGTTTGAATCCTCAAACCATGATACGGCGGCTTCGGGCTTCGATCCGAGAGGCTTACGTCTTCGTAAGCCTTCGGATCTACGCTGCCATCTATTTGCGGCCGCTGGGTGGAGTTCGCGTCGTTTTGATGCGTCGGGATATGCAAATGTTTTTTTACGGCGATTCCCGAAGATACGAGTGGTCGTCGCAATCACTTTCGTCTATTTTTGTGTACGTAATGTTAGAGCAGCTTTTTGCTGCTCTAACGTTACGTAGCCCATGTTAAGTATGGCCGTCGTTCCCGCTTCGAATTTATTTAATTTTTTTTTTTGTTTACGTAACTCGTTCGGGACTAGGATCGCCCGTAAACGACGCTACCTAAACAACGAATGACGTCACGACGTGATTTCGCGCAATGCACGGCGGGAAATTTGCGAACGGAGCATGCGCAGATCGATCGCCGCGGGAACGCGCCTAATTTAAATGATTCACGCCCCCTACTCGTCTATATGGATTGCGACGGGAGAAATACACTACGCCGCCGTCGTTTACTGGACAAAATCTACCTGAATTCCACGTAGAGCCAGGTAAAAAACGGCGACGTAGTGTATTTCTGATACGCTACGATAATCCATTTCTATGTGAATCTGCCCCATAGCGTCTACAAAATAGGGAATAGATTTAGGGACTTTTTTATTGGTTTTATTGTTTTTACTAGTGAAGCCGATGATCTGTGATTTTTAGTGGGACTGCGACATTGCAGTGGACAAATCAGTTTTTTAGCTTTTTACTTATCTATTTCAAACACACCTGCAGTGTGTTACGTGGAAGGCGGGGCCGCAGGCGTGCCTGAGTTTGTAGGAGGAGTCGGAGGGCTATTTATCCCTCCTCCCCTCTAATGTCCGGCGTCGGTGGGGTTTCTGGGTAGCAGCTGTCGTCACTTCCGGTTGTAGCTCAGCAGCATGTCGGCTGCTGAGGTCTCGTGGCGGTTCCCCTCCCGGTGCTCACACCAGGCTACATCGAGGGGGGCTGCCCGCCTACTTATTCGTGCGTTCCTCCCGGCGCCATCCAGGAAGGGGCAGCCCGGTCCATTCCCTCGGTCCTTACGGTAGGGGGGGGGGTGCCGCTCTCTCTCCCTCTCCCTCCCTATGCTGTCGCTTCTCCCGGTGCTCGTGTCGGGGGAGGGGGGGCCGCGCATCCACCTACTATCCTTGCTCCTGCTAGCAAGGAGGCCGCCCGCTTCTCCCGGTGCTCGTGCCGGGGGAGGGGGGGCGCGCATCCACCTACTATCCTTGCTCCTTCTAGCAAGGAGGCCGCACGCTTCTCCCGCTGGCCTCGCCGGAGGGGGGGGGGGGGTCCGTCCGATCCCCCTCACAGGGCTCAGAGTGGCAGCACGCACGGCCGGGCGTCGGATGCTGGCGATGGCCACCTCTGGTTCCCAGGGCTCCGTTGGACATCGGGGGGCTGCCGCCCGCTTCCCACGGGGCTCCCATGGGGGGGGGGGGTGTCCGTCCATCCAGCTGCCTTTTGCTGGGCACTTCTTCCGGCGTCATGCCGGCGGAGGGGCGTCCGTCCTCATCCCATGCACCCGCCAGTCCACCTCCCTGGAGCACACGCCGTGCACCATGGAGGGGACGCCTGCACACCTCCCGTTTTCCCCTGTCTTCTGGGGGGGGGGCGCTCACATGGCTACCCACTTCCCGGTATGCACGTTGGGTGTTTTTCTTTCTCCCGCCGCTCGTACCGACAGTGCAATACGGGCGGGGGAATCTTCAGGGTGGCGCAGCCCGCATGCAGCAAGCGCAGGTCGGTGTCTGGTCACATGTTAGTTATCTGGCATACGTTCGTGCACAAGGTCTGCCTGCCAGGCATCCACTGTGTGTTGCAGTTCATGATGTTAGGTATGCTGGCAGCATGAGGGGCTGTCCAACCTTCTCCCGGGTCACGCTGGCAGCAAGGGAGGGTTTGTCCACCCACTCTGGGGGTCACACTGGCAGCGTAGGGGGGGGGGGCTGTCCAATCACGTCTCCACGGTCGGCAGTTCTACCCCAGGGTTTTCTGTCATAGCGTTTCTATCCCGGGGTTTCTGTCTGAGCGTTTTCTGTTTCAGCGTTTCTGCCCCAGGGTTCTTGCCTCACGTGGTTCATGGCACAGCATTGCGGTCAGTATGTTTCTGTCACAGCGGTCCTGTCAGTAGTGTGTTTCTGTCACAGTGTGTTTTTTGTCTCAGCGGTTCTGTCAGTATGTTTTTTGTCTCAGCGGTTCTGTCAGTATGTTTTTGTCTCAGCGGTTCTGTCAGTATGTTTTTGTCTCAGCGGTTCTGTCAGTATGTTTTTGTCACAGCGTTTGTCAGTATGTTTTGTCTCAGCGGTTCTGTCAGTATGTTTTTTGTCACAGCGGTTCTGTCAGTATGTTTTTTGTCACAGCGGTTCTGTCAGTATGTTTTGTCTCAGCGGTTCTGTCAGTATGTTCTGTCAGTATGTGTTGTCTCAGCGGTTCTGTCAGTATGTGTTGTCTCAGCGGTTCTGTCAGTATGTGTTGTCTCAGCGGTTCTGTCAGTATGTGTTGTCTCAGCGGTTCTGTCAGTATGTGTGGTCTCAGCGGTTCTGTCAGTATGTGTGGTCTCAGCGGTTCTGTCAGTATATGTGTGGTCTCAGCGGTTCTGTCAGTATATGTGTGGTCTCAGCGGTTCTGTCAGTATGTGTGGTCTCAGCGGTTCTGTCAGTATGTGTGGTCTCAGCGGTTCTGTCAGTATGTGTGGTCTCAGCGGTTCTGTCAGTATGTGTGGTCTCAGCGGTTCTGTCAGTATGTGTGGTCTCAGCGGTTCTGTCAGTATGTGTGGTCTCAGCGGTTCTGTCAGTATGTGTGGTCTCAGCGGTTCTGTCAGTATGTGTGGTCTCAGCGGTTCTGTCAGTATGTGTTGTCTCAGCGGTTCTGTCTGTATGTGTTGTCTCAGCGGTTCTGTCAGTATGTGTTGTCTCAGCGGTTCTGTCAGTATGTGTTGTCTCAGCGGTTCTGTCAGTATGTGTTGTCTCAGCGGTTCTGTCAGTATGTGTTGTCTCAGCGGTTCTGTCAGTATGTGTTGTCTCAGCGGTTCTGTCAGTATGTGTTGTCTCAGCGGTTCTGTCAGTATGTCTCAGCGGTTCTGTCAGTATGTGTTGTCTCAGCGGTTCTGTCAGTATGTGTTGTCTCAGCGGGGCTGTCAGTATGTGTTGTCTCAGCGGGGCTGTCAGTATGTGTTGTCTCAGCGGGGCTGTCAGTACCATGTTTTTCTGTCGTAGCATTTTTTGTCATAGTGGTTGCAGTCACTGTAGGTTCCTGTCAGGTCATAGCGGTGCTGTCAGCATCATGCTTCTGTCGCGGAGCGTTTTTACTGTCACCGCTCTGTCGTCAGTATTCAGCACAGCAGCTCAGTCTTTGGCGTGTTTCTGTCATGGCGTGTTTCTGTCATGGCGTGTTTCTGTCATGGCGTGTTTCTGTCATGGCGTGTTTCTGTCATGGCGTGTTTCTGTTGTCACGCAGGTTCAGCTTGCACCAGTGGCCGTTCTAGCTTTGTTCGTTTCCATGTCTCATTATTTTTTATAGGTTGCTTTCCTGGTCCAGTTGGCTAGGGCTCGCATCTCGGGGTCTGTCACGTCTACAGATCCATTCGTGCTGAGGTTTTTCGTTTTCCAGGTGATGGTTCACCTCGTACTTCTCGCCTGTCATGTCACGTCTTACGATGCATTGAGTTTCATTTCACGGGCAGGACGGTCTGTGGGTGCACGGGTCCTCAGTGTTCTGCTGTGCAGCAGGTCACTTGCGCTCACTCACGCTATTCACAGGGGGGTCGTCGGGTTCATTGACATGCTGGGGTCCCTCCGTCACTGCCATGTCTTCATACTTGGGTAGGCACAGAGGGGGTTGTGTTTCTGTTGGGGGTCCTACTCCAGCAGGGTTGGTCACATAGCTTGTCGGTGCGATGCAGTCACAGCACACAAACAGCTTTGTAGCTTTATTTGTTTTCTTTGTCTCGTCATACCGTTCTTTCGGGTATAGTTAGCCAGGGTGCGCATCTCAGGATCTGTCACGTCTACAGATCCATACGGGCTGAGGTTTCGTTTTTAAATGATTGTTGACCACAATCTTCTCGCCTGTATAACATACGTCATACGTGCACGTTCATTCTTACGCCTATATATCTACCCACCACGGTCTGTGGGTACAGCGCCTTGAGTGTGTCATTTTTAATTACCTGTCTGCGCGGCAGGTTACTCGGGCTCGCTTACTGCTTACACTTGTCACATACACTTGGGGGGGGATCTGTCGTCAGGTTCATTCACGCGCTGAGGTCTGGTCATTTCTGCTCACATCTTTGGCCCAGGCAGCTACAGTGGGGGGGTGTCATGTTTTGTTGTCTGTTGTCTTTTCTTTCGGTTTTCTAGGGTTGGGCGTGCGGCACGTTTAGGGGGCGACACATTCTGGTGCATCCCGCCTGCTCCACGTGGGGGGTACAGAGCATGGCAGTACGCCGTCACTCAGGGGTTGGCCCGTACTTGGCTCAGCAGGGTGGTAAGTCTACAAGGGGTTTTCCTTTTTTTTTTTTTTTTTTTTTTTTTTTTTTTTTCCGGCCGCAGCAGGGTAGGCGGTACATTTCAGTTTGGGTCCAGTTCCGTCCCGGCTGCTTCACATGTGTTCTGGCGTGTTCTGGCCGTTCCTGCTAGGGCAATTTTATTAGGGTTCTCATCCATGGAGTTGTTGCTTCTTATCTTTGGGGCTGTTCTCTTGTTCATAGGTTGCCAGATCGTCGGGGCGGGTCTGTCAGGCCAGGCTCTTTGTCCATTGCCCGGCCTGTTGATAGGGGGGTCCCAGTTACTCGGGTAGGTCGGGTCATTCCATGTCTGGTTCTGTCTCTGTATCGTTGCATATCGCTACTGCGTGGTGGCCTCGTCCATTAACATCAGCGACTCATCTTTTGGGTACCCGGCTCTCAAACCCCTTCCCTCCTATCAGTTGTCCATTTTTTGCATCTCTCCTTCTCACGTCCCCTTACCAGGTATGGATAGTTAGGTCAATGGTTGTGGGGGTTTGACATGGGGCACTGGTTGCTTCCTATTGGGTGGTGTTGCTTTCACAGGGCTCCTCAGGGCGGCCCTTGTTCCAGTCCCCCACGTATCCTCTCGCCACCAGCAGTGGTTCCCATGTCTGTGCTTTTGGAGGAAAGCTTAGTCGGTCAGGCACGGGACAGTCATTTGGTTTCGGGGTTCCTTCCAATCATCGGTTCTTGGGACGCTGGTTTTTCTGCTGTCATAACGGATGGTTATCGGAGCCGTTCTTGTGACTGTCGGGGCGTGCTTTCTCTACCAGACAGATATTCGTGCTCTTCCATTTCTTTTATCACACCTACTTCTGGGTATTTTTGCCCACTTATAGGCATACTGTCCAGCGAGGCTAATGGCACACCTCAGGCCTGGGTAGTTAGGGTATCGTATTCCTCGGTGTAGACTCTGACTACAAGTGGAAGGCGGGGCCGCAGGCGTGCCTGAGTTTGTAGGAGGAGTCGGAGGGCTATTTATCCCTCCTCCCCTCTAATGTCCGGCGTCGGTGGGGTTTCTGGGTACCCACCCACCCGTTCCCCCTTTTTTCATGTTATCATTTTCTTCATTCATTTCTTCATAATCACTTCAGGGTATGCCCACTTATAGGCATACTGTCCAGCGAGGCTAATGGCACACCTCAGGCCTGGGTAGTTAGGGTATCGTATTCCTCGGTGTAGACTCTGACTACAAAGTATATTAGATGGGTGGCAGATTTTAGTGACTCTGTTGTGAACTTTGAAAATGTAATTCTCGACAATGCTTATAGCTACAGAGGTGAAAGACGGCATGTTCAAAAGTGTAAACACTTCAGTGTTTATAGTTTGGGAGCAGCACATCTCCTGCCGAAACATGTTTAGCATTCAATTACCTGGAGAAGGATTATAATTGTTTTCTGTTCTTTGTGAAACCTGTCAACTGGAAGAGAAAAAATTGTAAATCTCCTGCATGGAGACAATAAAAAAAGTTTTTTTTTTTTTTAATCCTTCCTCAATATACAGGGCGGCACAGTAGTATAGTGGTTGGCCCTTTCACCTAGCAGTATATGTATGAATGTGAGTTGGGGACCTTGGATTGGAAGCTCCTTGAGGGGTAGGGACTGATGTGAATGTATAATATATGTGTAAATCACTGCGTAAATTGATGGCACTATATATGTACTGAAATAATTATACTACATAATAATATACTACAAATGTTTTTTGTTGCTGGGTAGATATTTAGACAGTTGGCACTTCCTCCATGTTCCCATCCTCCTTGGACCCCAAATGTGGGTCACATATGAGTCCTACATCTGGATGGGTTTACGCTGGGCACCTTGAACAGAGTCGCTGCCTTACAAATGGGGTACATTTATTTGAACTCTAGTTGACTCTCTTCTTGTTAACATACACTACTACTACTATCACTTGTTGCATTTAGGAGGAATACACTAAACCAATACCCATTCCATCTGTCCAGCTTATCTCTGTTACCTCCTCACACACTCACTAAACTCTTGTTCTTCTGTATCTGTGCCCAGGCTAGGGACCTTTTGAGTGATGATCTGCTCTTGTTGCTATGGGAGACAGATGACCAGGGGAGATAATGATGACAACAACTCCCTCACTAAAAAGAGGTCGTCCCACTTTTCACAGGTACATGCTTCACAACAGGCTGCTAGCTAAATATGTATTACCCTTGGTAACAACTTGCTGTTTTCTGTGTCACATTGACTCTTCTACTGCCGACTTCGTACTCCAATGTGTTTCAACTGACCCAAGCTGTGTGTGTCAGGTACTTACATACTCTTTCTGACCAGGCAAGATAACACAAAGTTTGTAAATCTTTACTGGAAATTCACAGTGTGCAATCTCTCCCTAATCCCTAACTCAGGCTTGGTAGCTGCCCCATCATATCTGTACAGCATTGAGTCAATTATGGCAGATCTCCAGATCTGGTGTCTTCGGATAATTTGAAGATCTTAGTGGTCCCGTACTCTCAAGAAGGCTTTTTATCCATAGGAACTCCGGTTTTGGCAGTAGGCTGTATGGACGGGCTCCGGTAACGACAACAAGTTCTGTATTAAGCGCACACCGGATCACACCCCTGTCCCATTTTTATACAGAACAGGACCAGTTGGACCCAAGAAATACCTCCAAGAAATACCCGGGAAGCATGTTGACGCTAACTTTCCCGGCTGGGGCAGTGTTACTCAACCTGCTTACATTAAGCTGACCAGATTTTTAAAATGAAATCCGGGGACATATTTTTTTTTCACTAGCAATCTACGACTTTCTGCCCGTTGCAGCCCGTCTCACAGCTTGTCAAGTCTTACTCTCTGGACCCCGGCTACTACTGGGTGGGGAGGGGAGGTAAGCAGGCAGCCGGCTGGTCGGGACTTGAGCCAAGGCAGAAGAACAGGGCATGAATGCTGAATGGGCATGCACCCAAAACTGACCAGCACATGATCATCAGAAAGGGCCACAGATAATGGAAAAAAAATACACCCCCCTAAGCTAGTTGGAGCGGCGGTGCGGGGGAGTGTAATTCAGAATTATATTTTTTTTAATTCTGCACTGACTGTCTTTAAATTGCCCCAGCCCCTGTTCAATTCCAATCCAGGGACAAAACCAGGGACAGACTTGGTCGGGGACAGTGTCCCCAATCCGGGGACTGTCCCCTGAAACCGGGGATGTCTGGTCACCCTAGCTTATATGCCTTTGACCCCAATAGGGGGGACGTTTTATTTCTGTTATGTCTGATACCCATGACTTCCCACTCTGCTATTATAAACAACCATCACATAGACAGAATGTAAGAAAATAAACTTCCAAAATGTGGCTGCAGAGAGCAATAAAAAGGTGACAGAGATTCTATTTCCCTCTGCATTTTATCTATGATTAAAGAAAATAGGTTTAGCTGCAATTGGGTTTTATTGTGTTGGTGCTTTTGCTTTGTGAAAAGAGTTTATCTGCTACTAGATTAAAAAGCTTTACCAACAGGGTTTAAAAACAATTGCTTCAATGTACAAAACATCTACAGGCATTAGCTTTTTTTATTCCAAACACATAGTACTGTTATTCAGGTGTCTGGCTTTACCTCCTTAACAGCATGCATGTTAAAGTCACCTCTAATTAGAAATAATTTCAAATGATTTCTGTTTGTGCAAAGTATTCGTCTTATTCCTTCTAGCCTTGAGAACTGGCCACCTTACAGCAATGCTGAATGCTAGCCGAGAGCTAACAGCCTGGTGAATGTTGTTGATAAAATGCATCGTTCATTTCACATTCATTTTTATGCCTTTTCCTTGCCAATCATTGACAGCTTGTTCCTGAGACCTACATTTGTTTAATGCTGCCTTCCAGGCTGGTATATTTATTTTTCCTGCTGTTTTTTAACATGGAGGAACATGATTTGCAAGTGGTTTAAGAGATAAAAATCTTCCCTTTTTATCGTTCCTGAAAACAATGATTGCCTGTTTCCACCATCGTACAGATGTTAAACATAAAATCCTTATTTTCCCATCTCACTCTTGGCTCCTACTGCTGTCTTTTCACACCACCAAGTAGTAGGCCATCACCTCTCCAGTTGGAAATCTGTCTACTTAAAGGATATCTATTTTCTGTCACTCATGAATCACAGTACTTCAATGTAGTGTCAGTAACCCTTTAAATAACCTGTTTTTTCCAATTTGAATGAAAAAAGATTTTAGCCTAGGTCTTGAAATGTAGATACAATTTGCATAACACAGCAAATGACAGTAAGATACTCAGTTATACTTTTATTTAATTCCAGAGGATTTTGTGCTGTCAGTTACCGACTGTACACATGAGGTTAAGCAAGCAAGTAAAGTAATTGCAGTTTTTATAAGGTACAATATTACTAAAGATCTATAGGCCAGTGATACAGGCTATATTTCCATATTTTCAGGATGCTAAAGAGGAACACTCTTAATAAGGCCTCTTGGATAAATGATGCCTAAAAATAGAGGGTCTATGTAGTTTATGAGAATAGGTGCACAACCGAAACTGTTGCCTTCATCAACCAAATAGCTTTACTATCTAATTTTCCTGGAAATAAACATTCTGGCTGTCAGGTCACCTGTGGCCAGATGACAAGCGCACACCGTTTGAGTCAGGGTGCCTCACAAGGTAGTGAACCCTATAGCAGACTGCTGCGGATGTACCACAGAGAGGTTCACTGGGGCACAAACAGGGATCCTACAGGAAGCTTGAGCCCAAGATTCCCCAGGACGTGGAGTCTAAGATCCAGCTGGTATTCACCAGAGCCTCTTGCGGTGAGGATGGCCTTTGCTGCAACTGGATCAAGGTCACTGCCCCCCGGAGTCGCCAAGGTCACACTCCGTAGGGAGAGAGGGGAAGTAGCCACTCAGGACACAAGAGATAGTTAAGGGTAAGCCAAGGTCGAGGCAACAAGCAGACAAGGATAACCATGGGACAGGCCAAGGGTCAGGGTCACAGGCGAACAGGAGTAGTCGGAGACAAGCCAAAATTGTTACACAGAGATAACGTAGCACACATCAAGCAGGAACACAATACTAACAAACAACGTTGATCAGCAAAGCAGACCTGCAGTGCAGTGGTTAATATAGAGTTCCTGGGATGGACTGGGGCGGAGCCATACAGGGAGGAGAGATGATAAAGGCAGCCAGATAAGAGAGTCTGGCCTCTAATGAACACATGGAGAGAAAGGTAGGCTGCCAGACATTATTGCATATCCATGACACTGGCTTCTGTGCTGATTTTTTAAGGCTAGTTTTCATAATTCTTCTCTGGCTAGACTTTTTTTTGTATTATTACATGTATTTATTTTATTTATTTTTTATAGTTATGCTTCACTATATCAAAACCAGTGAAAATGCAATACAGGTGGCCCCCTACTTACAAACACCCGACTTACAAACGACTCTATCAACGGCTTTATCAACAATCCTTGTGTTTCCCTAATAACCCCAAATGTTCAAATCCAATGGTCATTGGGACAGAAAGTGAGGTAAATTCTTTTAAACAAGGGCGCAGACAGCAAAACAATTGCCGTCCGACGCATGCAGATATACGTCTGCAGAATGGCACGGACAGGCAGAAGGACGTATATATACGTCCCCTTTAAGAAGCGGTTGTTGCGGGCGCACGTGCCTGCTGCCATCTCCGTTGAGCCCGCTCACGGGTCCCGCAGACTCGATCATAGTGGGCATACCAGTGATCGTCTCACAGAGAGATAGAACGGGGAGATGTTAGTGTAAACACAACATCTTCCTGTTCTGCCTAATGACACTGTCACTGATCGTGTTCCCTGTCTTTAGGAACAACAATCAATGACGTGTCACAGCAAGCCACGCCCCCTACAATAAGAATCACTCCCTAAGGAACACTTAACCCCTACAGCACCACCTAGTGGTTAACCCCTTTACTTTCAGTGTAATTTTCACAGTAATCGGTGCATTTTTTTAGCACTGATCGCTGTAAAAATGACAATGGTCCCAAAAATGTGTCAAAAGTGTCCGATGTGTCTGCCATAATGTCGCAGTCACGATAAAAATCGCTGATCACCGCCATTCTATGCATTAAGATAAAAAAAATTCTTTGTGTAGCAGCCCCCCTCCCCCCCAATACTTACCTGAGCCCATTTCTATCTTGAGATGTGTGCACATGGGCCTCGGTCGTTTGAGACTCTTCCTCATGATTGTCTGAGACACAGCAGCAACGCCATTGGCTCCCACTGCTGCCAATCAAAGTTAGGCTGTGCAGGGGGAGGGATATGTCAGCACAAGTATGATAATTGGAGTACAGGAAAGTCTTTCTCCCAGCAAAGCCAGAAAACTGACCACGCTGGGGTGGATGTGCTCTTATGTCAAGTGTAGTCAGTTTGAAATAGGAAAAGAAGTGGAAGGGGCAGGGTCACCAGATATTTTCCACAAAGGAAGTACTGCAATAAAACAGGATATTTTTTTATCACAAGTACCTGTACATGGTACAACAGACACATGTAAAGAATATGAAATGTTGTTGGATTAACATAGTCTTTAATGACCCCATGAAAATTGAAATAATAAATAGGCATGTGGCTTAGTTTTTTTTATAAAGTGGATGTAGGAGTATGTTGTGTTCATCAAGCAAGCAAACATTTCGCCCAGGATAGCTTTCATGTTCCTGTTTCAAAGATAACAATTGCATCTGTTGATAGCATTTGTATTAATTAGTATGCTTATGGAAATGATACCCAGGTGAAATGTCCTGTAAACAAAACTCATTACTCTAGAATGGACCGGAACTGTTAATGCACCATTGAGGAAACATAATGGCATTTAAGTGTTAAAATGTGCCATAAATAGATAAGTTGTTAGTTAGCTGAATGAGAGAAACTTTGTATTAAAATCTGTGTTCAGTCTAACCCATTTTGTGTAAATATATTTTGACAGGCTCTGTTGATGAGTATACAACAATGTTCTCTGAAAGCTTTTAATTCCTCAAGCTTGAAAGACCTGATGCATTAAAGAGCAGTAACACATACTAAATGTGTTAGGTGTTGTTTGATGCATTATCAGCTGACACACTGTGTGGTAACATTGTTCTGTTACTCAGAGAGAAAAGTTTGATAGTAATGTGTACAAATTTTTAACTGTAAAGCCTCATACACACGATCAGATTTCAAACAAACTTCTCCGTGGCTTTTTGTTTGAAGGGAGTTGTCCGGGCACACCCATAGCATACACACGGCAGGACTTTTCTGCAAACGTTCCCAAAACTTTCCCAACATCACATGGTCAACTTCTGCTATTGTTGGTTGATTTTAACATTCTGGGCATTCTGGGTGTTTGTTTATAATTCGGACAAAAGTCCGGTGGATTTCTGTACACAAGATAGGACTTTGCACCATAGGACTTTTGTTGCCGAAAAGTTTGTCCGTTTTGCAGAGCGAACTTTTGTCCGATGAAAACCGAAAATTTTGTCCGATGGAGTGTACACACGGTAGGATATTTTTTTTGAAAACCTGCTCATTTTGAAGTTTGTTGTCAAAAAGTCATACCGTGTGTGTGGGTCTTTAGTAACACTGGAAGTTTTTTTTTTTTTGCAATAGTGATTTTTTATTTATTTTTATATACATTTTTATTGTTGGGAAAAGTAAACTTTTGTGTTTAACTCTGATCTGCGGAACCCCCCCGCTCAACAACCCTGATCCACGCCCCCCCCCGCTACACAACTCTGATTCTGATCCACGCCCCCCCCCCCCGCTCAACAACTTTGATCTGCGAAATTCCCCCCTGCTCAACAACTCTGATCCACGGACCCCCTGTTTAAGGTAAGTTTAACATTAACAGGGTGGCTCAGGGCAAGTTACTAATGTATACCAAGTTGTAGGGGTAGTAATTATTAGCAGGGGTTCTCCAAGACCTTAAAGTGGTTGCAAATCTCAGACATGAAATATTAACAAAGCATATTCCTCTATAGCAGGGATATGCAATTAGCGGACCTCCAGCTGTTGCAAAACTACAAGTCCCATCATGCCTCTGCCTCTGGGAGTCTTACTATGCCTCATGGGACTTCTGCAACAGCTGGAGGTCTGCTAATTGCATATCCCTGCCTTATGGGGTGTATTGTCCTAATAAGAGCACTAATGCTGTTCTTGCACTGTATGAAAAATCATTCAAACTTGTTTTCAAATACCGGCCATCAGAGCAAATGATTTTGCCTTCATGTAATAACCAAATTTTGATTGATAAATCGTTCAATGGACAAACATGAATCCGTTTTTCATTTGTTTTGTCGCATATGCTAGTGCAAACAGTTTGGACGCGAAACACATTAATGTTTTAATTTATCTTTCAATCTGCAGAATTTTTAAACCTGATATTCTATTTGTGTCCATTAACTGGACAAAAAACAAATGTAGGGTCCAAAGGAGAGGTTTTAAAAAAAAAAAAAATGTTGGCTGTGTGTGTGTGTGGGGGGGGGGGGTGTTGCTTTCCTCCAATTAGCTCTCAGGCCCTGTACACACGATCAGACATGTCTGATGAGACTTGTCCGACGGACCGTTTTCATCAGACAACTCTGAACTTGTCTGATGGTCTGATGTGCGTACACACCATCGGACCAAAATCCGATCAGACCAGAATGTGGTGACGTAGAACACAACGGCATGATGAAAAAACGAAGTTCAATGCTTCCAAGCATGCGTCGACTTGATTCTGAGCATGCGCGGGTTTTTGGTCCGATGCATTTGTGTTCTAACCATCGAACCTGTCCGACGGACAGGTTTCCATCGGACAGGTTTTAAAGCATGTTTTAAAACTTTGGTCCCACGGACAACGGTCAGATAGGCCGTACACACCATAAAACTGGTCCGATCGTGTGTACGCAGCCTCAAAGTTCTCCTCACTAAGCTCTGCAGAGTGTAAAGGCCCGTACACATGGTCGGATTTTACGACGGGAATTGTGTAATGTTGTCGGAAAATCTGACCGTTTGTATGCTCCATCGGACAATTGTTGTCGGAATTTCCGCCAACAAATGTGGGATATTATGCTTTAAAAACTTTCATACAACAAATGTTGTGCTAACCATAACACAACATTAGCAAAATGTGCCCAAAGGGTGGCACTAAAGAGCTGAAAAACTGTGTAGTTTTGTGTTGGCTGACAAGTGTAGTTTTGTTGGCTGACAATTCTTTTACATTTGTATGCAAGACAAGTTTATGGCCTTCAGAAAAAAGTATTAGGCCCCGTACACACGACCGAGCTTCTCGGCAGAATCCAGCGAGAAGCTCGCTGGGATCCATATTCTGCCGAGAAGCTCGATCGTGTGTACGTTTTCGCCGAGCAAACTGACGAGCGAGGCGTCGAGCCAAAATAGAGAGCAAGTTCTCTATTTCCTCGACGGGCCATCAGGACTAATGGCTCGGCGCCTTTTTCGACAGCCTGGTCGACGAACTCGACGGCCGGTCGAGAACCTCGTCGGGTTTAGCCCGACGAGGTTCTCGTACGTGTGTACGCGGCCTTACGCTTTGTCTGATGGAAATCTGATCCTGTGTTTGAGGCTTTAGAGTGTAACTACAGCATTCCATCCTTTTATTTTGACCGCTCAGACAAGCTTGGTAAATTCTAGACTTTGAATAGATGTAGAGGAGAGACGAATGCAGATAATCGAGCACAACATATATAGGAGGATTTGTTTCATCTCTGAGTATCACCTGAGGATAGTGGCTCTACTGGGTGTATATGAGGGTTTTTAATAAGATGATAATATCTGCGCTAAATGGAAAGAAGTGGTTGCTACCCCCCTTCAAGTGTCCTAAGTAGGACAATGGTGATAAGAATAGATATGTGTTAGGGATAATGGCGCTGCCTGTTTGGGTGAAAAATCGTCAATTCTTTGCAGTACACCGAGTAACGTGATGCCTAATGCCTTGTGTGCTGTGTGAAATATGTGTGGCCCCTAGGCTGTGTGTGAGCCCACACTTCCCACACCTTAAATTTGTGTCGTGTGTGAAGTAAATGATGAGTAAATAATCTGATGTTTAAACACTAATGTAAGAGCCTTCTGAAAAGTGATCCACAAGAGGGTCGACCATCAAAGACTGCTACCCCAATTCTACAGGTGTCGTGAAACTCTCCCGGGCCGTTTTAATAGTGTTAAAATGCCAAGTGCAACTAGCTGCAACGCTTCCTGCGTAAATACTTCATGTGTAATAATAAACAAACATTGAATCTTGAATTCAGGACTTTGCTGTGTAAATACTATCCACAAGACAGTCCTTCTACCTAGTACATAATGTGTGCCATATGATAATGAATGTTTTTAATAAATTAAATTACATACAAAATTAAATTAAATAAATAAAGTTCATCAAAGTCCTCAGTGCTCTGTCCCACTTGCAAGGGGCCAAGAAATGACTCCACTCTCTAGGGCAGTACAGCAAATAAGCGCTAGCAGCAATCAGACAAGTCGGTGCAGTAAATGGTCCCAGCAGGCTACTGTATAAATAGGTGACTTCTGTGCAGGGGCGGACTGACCATTGGGACTTTTGGCCACTAGGGGGCCCCATCAGGGTTACTAGGCTCAATAATACCAGGGACAGTATGTAAAAATCTGTGGTTTTTTTTTACATCTGTCCCTGATATGTCTGAAACTGACATGCTTTGGATGTGAAAATCTTGAGATTTTAGCTGCCCTGCCTCCTGCCGTGGTGGCCATCTGTAAGCCCAGGGGCCCCATAATCTTCTATTGCCCTGGGGCCCCATGAGTTGTCAGTCCACCCCTGCTTCTGTGTCATAAGAATCCTAGCTGTTCGATCTTCAGTTTGAAATCAGGTGACTTGGAGTGCTCCCCCCTTATTAGTCCCTACTCACCGGACATAGATACCCATACAGGGGCAATAAGCACATCAGGGGAATGGATGGACTGCTCCGCTGCCTTTCGGCCTTGTCTCTTAGCTAACACGCCTCCAAGATTTCCAATCCTCACTCAAAACTAGTATCCGTTACATTTCCTCACAGGAAGTAAGTAAAAAAAATGCTTCCATAGTGTGAAAAGTTTTTATTTAAAAGGTACTTAAAAAAAGGTCGCTAGCTGAAGGCATGCACTCAGCAAGCCGACCCACAGTATAAAATAACCAGTAGATATTACCAAAGAATGGCTGGGGAACCAGACGGTCTCACTAACAGGGATGGCTGGTGAGAAGCCACAGCGTGCGTTACACTGCTCTGTCCCTGTGAACCGGAAGTGACGTTAGACATACTGGATAGCCAATCACCTGACGCATTGTGTTCAATGGTTACATTATGACCTAAGACCATAAAATCATGACCCTGTCCTAGATAGTCTTCAGTTCCTGATGCCAGCTCACACAATTATGTAACAATATTTTGGTAGTAGGGTGTCCAGGGAGCATTCCCAGCACATGTAAAGTAAGTGACCTAGAAATATGACATTTTAAATTTGATTCAGTAAAAGACTGGACAGGAAAAGAAAATATCAACATTTTTCACTCCTGGAAACAGCATGGCGTTTAGTGCCAGTTTACACTACCGCGACTTGGGATCCGACTTGTGTTGCCCCAAGTCGCACGACATGAGAAATTCAATTGAAGTGAATGAGAGCCGTCTTAATGTAGACCATTGAAGTCGCTCCGAGTTCAGAAAAGGTTCCTGTACTACTTCAAGGCAACTTCTAGGCAACTTGTAAACAATTGCTTTCAATGGAAGTTGCCTCCAAAGTCCGATATTCATCTTAAAGGGTCACTAAAGGAATTTTTTTTTTTTTTTTTGCTGAAATGACTGTTTACGGGTAGAGAGACATAATAATTAACTGATTCCTTTTAAAAATGATTAAAAATATATAAAAATCAATCATATAATGTGCCTGCAGTTTAGTTTAATTTTTAAACTTGTTTCATGTTTCTGTGAAGTAATGAGACACACAGAACAAAAACAAACAAATACAGGGCAGTGTTTTGTTTTTAAAATGAATCTTGAGGAGTTTTAGACTGATAGTAATGACAGCTTGGACCACAGTGAAAAGCTGCCATGAGATTTTTTATAAGGAGCCAGACAAGCAGGAAGTGTGGAGATCAGAGCAGAATTACAGCAACTTCCGAGCAAAAATGAACAATGAGGACATGAAACCAGGACTTCAGTAAGGTAAAGGAAGCTATTTAGCTAAAAAAAAAAATCTTTTAGTGATCCTTTAACTGAAGAAACTTTACAGGAAGAGAACATAGTTTACTCAGCCAAGCCCCTCCCTCCCTCAGAGCTGATTATTCTATGATTGGCCACAGCCAAAGTCGCTTGTCATGGAGGCAACTTTAAGTTGCGTTGTAAGTTGCTCAAAGTCGCACTGAAGTCGCCTTGCAAAGTCGCGCTGTAAGTCGGGTTGCCCCTGTGTGAACCGCCACTAAAGGACATCTTTTTTTTTGGTGAATGTATCCAGTCTTATCAATAACATTAATATTTAATAGGAAACCTATCAGAGCAAATCAGTGAAACCACATTTTCTTCCAAGCAACACCTCATATTTAGAGGCCAATAAATGCTTACAAAGCGAATCTGAACAACGAATACACAGTTGTAAACCTGAATCCTAGATCTGTCTGCCATTGTTTTCCTTCTATACGCAGTAGCCTGAGGCAGCTTCGGAGCGAGAAGTGATTTCATACTCTCTTTCTTGGAGATGTGGAATAAAGCTGACCTCTGAGGTCTATGGAATGTTCAGAAGAAAATGCATCTCATCATAACTGAACTCAGGAGAACTGTATTACAGTGACATCCACTAGCACAAGGGTGAAACAAGTGCACAGTAGCTTGTCACAAGACAAAATCAAAGACAAGTCATTTTTAAACTTCCTTTTTCATTTTTTTTTTTTTTTTTATCATTAAGAACAGAACCCAGAAATGAAAGAGCAAGAGAAAAATATCTAACCTCACATGACATTTACCTCTGGTTAGTACAGAGATCACACTGGTAGGTAGAGATAGAGATTTAATAGAATTCATAAGACTTAAAGCTTGACTTAATTTAAGCATCCAGATACACAGTTGAATGTCATATTTGGGAAATGTTTTACCTGCAAAAGGATTTCTAATCTTGTGCATCCAGTCTTCTGATACAGGAACCTTGCTAGACAGTATGGCCTGGTCCTTGACCTCCACTATATAAGCAGCACTGCTTGGCCAAAAACACAACACAGTCTGACCTATAAGGACATGAGTATACATGCCAGTTTTTCATCCTTTACCTTGCTTCCCTAGTCTGGAGCAGGGGCGTACCTATAGGGGTTGCAGGGGGTCCATGCTGCAGGGGGCCTGTGTGACCCCCTGTACTCCTGAGTAGGAGGGGCAGCTGAATATAGAGGAATCCATCTCTTTGAATCTCATTGAATGCCTGCGTGAGGGAGACGAGTAGAAGTGGCCATTCAGCAGCTGCTCCTCCTATTCATCTTACTTCTGCCCTCTTGTGCTCTGCAGCCCCCTTTGCTCTTTCCTGGACCCCCTTTGTCTCTGCAGCTCTGCCATGTTCCCCTCTCCCGCCAGCTGCTGTTGGGGATCTGACAGGATGGAGAGTGGGGAAAGCACACCAATCAACGAATCTGTCCATTCCTTACAGTGGCATAATAAACTGTATTTACTATGCATGTATGTAAAGAGACATTTTTGTCCATTCATTATGTGCCGCGACTGCAGAGATGGATATTGAGGGTTGTGTCCTCAAAATTCTTTCTCTGTCTCAAAGATGAAACACCAGAGGTCTGTTTAAACCCTTGGTATCTCACCAAAGCCCCCATGCCCAAGAGGGCTTCTGGACAAAAAAATAGTAAAAGTGAAAAAATACATAGGTACTTGCGACCAGGCTTGGGTGGAAGGGCCATGGGGATAAAGGGGTCCTTCATGATTTCTTGCACTGGGGCCCTGAAGGTTCTAGTTATGCCACTGGTCTGGAGGCTGATACCTAGACAAATGTAGAAATGTACACTAGTTGAATTAATCAAGACATTTTATTTATAAATATATATTTTTTTTATTCTTATACAAGTCTTTTGTTTATATACCTCGAGTTTAGCTTTGAAATAAAACTATGGTCTCTTATTAAAAAATATAATTATACATGCATCTGTACTTGGTTTTCTCCTAGTCCCTCTGGAACATCCCACAAATACCTGTTGATCCTGCAAGTGAAGTCCACCTAAAGCCAACATTTTACATTTCTGATATGTGCCTGCTGTACCATGCACCATGAAAATGTATCCTGTTCTTTGTAGTGCTTCATTTGCATGAAATATCTGGTGATCCTGCCAATCCCTCTGATTTTCTACTAGAAACTGACCACATTAGGCATGGGATCACAGTGTGGTCAGTTCCCTAGCTGTGTTGGGAACTCAGGCTGTCGTCCCCCAATGACCATACTTGTCCTGACACGCCCCCCCAAGTTCTTATGCAAATGAGAACAGAGGGAATGTAATCACTTCGAAAAATTTAGAAAAAAGGTATTTATAATCCACGAGTGCCAAACTCGTATTAAAACTTCAGACTGTGTCTGTATCCGGTGCTCCAATCCCTGCTCCACTCAAAAAGGCATTGGAGCACCAGGTACAGACAGAGTCTGAAGTTTTTAATACGAATTCGGCACTCGTGGATGTTTTATTCTACTTCACTACCCAAATGTGAGTTTTTTGTCTGTTTTTTATTAAATGTATCTATTATATGGAGTCAGGCTATGGTCTCTTTTTTGCTCTTCCTAATGCTGCTATGATACATAAAATTAATCACATTAAATAGTCCTGAAAACATATTAATAGCTCCCCAATCATTCCAGAAATCATTCCAAACACTTGCCTTATATCCTCCAGCTCATGTTGTGGCCGTATCCATCATATGTATGATCATGTGAAGCCCAGTTCATTTTTCTTCCTGGTTTTCAGGGAGAGGTGTATGCTGGGCAATTTTTAGGCACAGTAATGCCCAGAGAATGGGGTCTTAGGACAAGAAGTTGAACCACATAGAACCAGGAACTAGGCAGATTATGAAATCTGCCTAGTAACGACCAGATAGAAGTGAGTAGTTTTTTTTTTATATGTTTTTTTTTTTTTTTTAACTAAAGGCAAGCTGTTAATAGTTCATTTTTAGGCTGGAACTCCGCTCTAAATGACTGCAGGGGAGACACTGTAGGCCTAATAGACCCCTGATGTCTACACAGTGGCGTAACCAGAGTTATGGGCGCCCGGGGCAGAATTTTTTTTCGCCGCCCCCCCCCCCCCCCTTGTATACTCATCCACTCTGGTTATAAGGATCTGTAATGTATCCCTCTCAGGGCTTTCAGCATGTAAGGGGTAAATTATTGCAGGATTAATCATTTAACCCCTTACTGTAAGGGATTAACAGACTGACCCCCCCCCCCACAACCACAGATCCCCCATCACAGACTGACCCCCCCACAATCACAGATCCCCCATCACAGACTGACCCCCTAAATAACAGACCTCTCATCACAGATGGATCCCCCCAATCACAGATAGACCCCCCACAATCACAGACCCCCTATTTAACAGACCTCAGACAGTAACCCCCACCATAGTGCAGACCTCAGACAGTAACCCCCAGTAGTGCAGACCTCAGACAGTAACCCCCACAATAGTGCAGACCTCAGACAGTAACCCCCACAATAGTGCAGACCTCAGACAGTAACCCCTATAATAGTGCAGACCTCAGACAGTATACCCCAGCATAGTGCAGACCTCAGACAGTAACCCCCATAATAGTGCAGACCTCAGACAGTAACCCCCATAATAGTGCAGACCTCAGACAGTAACCCCCATAATAGTGCAGACCTCAGACAGTAACCCCCATAATAGTGCAGACCTCAGACAGTAACCCCCATAATAGTGCAGACCTCAGACAGTAACCCCCATAATAGTGCAGACCTCAGACAGTAACCCCCATAATAGTGCAGACCTCAGACAGTAACCCCCATAATAGTGCAGACCTCAGACAGTAACCCCCAGTAGTGCAGACCTCAGACAGTAACCTCCATAATAGTGCAGACCTCAGACAGTAACCCCCAGTAGTGCAGACCTCAGACAGTAACCCCCAATAGTGCAGACCTCAGACAGTAACCCCCAATAGTGCAGACCTCAGACATTAACCCCCAATAGTGCAGACCTCAGACATTAACCCCCAGTAGTGCAGACCTCAGACAATAACCCCCAGTAGTGCAGACCTCAGACAGTAACCCCCAGTAGTGCAGACCTCAGACCTCAGACAGCGGTGTGTGTGGTTTCCCTCAAGCGCGGGCTCCTCCTCCTCTGTGGGTGTGAACAGAGAGGAGGGCCGCCGCCGGGTGTACCAAGATGGCCGCCGCTCCGGAGCTAGGCCGAAGCCGGGGACTTTCCTAGGCCGAGGCTCCGGAGCGCTCCGCGGAGCCGGTGGATGGATTCGCCCCCCCCCCATTTTTCGCCCGGTGCGACAGCCCCCCCTGCCCCCCCCCCCCGCGCTACGCCAGTGTGTCTACATAAAGAGGTCCTGTCACTTGATGCTATCACATAGTGGGTTCATTAGCACTCTTGTGATAGCAATATACTTTTATTAAAGGGAAAACAACATTTAAAAAACAAATTATAATAAAATGTAAAAGCACCCCCATCACTCCTGTAAATGCCCCAATGCAAACATGCATTCAAACATGCATTCAATACAATGGAACCGTTCTAATAGGAACAACGAAAAAGGTTCCTGTACGACTTTGGGGCGGCTCGGGGCGACCTGCATTGACTTCTATACAGAAGTCGTTTTGCAGGTCGCCCCCGAAGTCGTGCCGCGGCTGTGTGAACCGGCTCTAAGGCTTGGCATGTTTAGTATTTAATGTGTTTGCTCAACCCCCCATCTTTTATATTTTATAAAAATAAAAAAAAAGTATAATATTGTCTTTGTGCTTAAATTTATTTTAGTGCATTTTTCCTAAAATATGTGCTTGATAAATAGCTATAAAAATATTGTGCAGCATATATTGCAATTGCTTCTATTTTATTTTCCAGTGTGTCTGTTTTCAGAAAACATAATTGTTTGTAGGTTTACAGTAATTTCTAGCACAAAATGCAGGTTTTAACATGTATGCCAAAAAAAATAAAAATTAAAACTTGCTCCAAGTAGTTATTGGATGATGTCTACATTATGAAGTAGGCAGAGTCTGTTTTATTTTATTTTTATTTTATTTTTTTAGCTTTCAAATGCTGTGAAGCATATGCACCCTGTCTTGGCTGAATGCACAAATTACATTTACAGTTCAGCACCATAAATAAGTTGTCAGGATGAAGAAAATAATTTGATGAAAATGTTGAAAGGCCACACATTATGTACAAGATTTTACCATTCCAGCATTATGTTATCTCTCCAAGAATTTGGTTTGTTCTGGGACATACAATACCGTTACCATGTTAGTCACACCAACGTTCCTTGTCCAGTACTTGAGCCCTAAAATATTGAGAAAATTGCTTTTCAAGGTGTGATTCTGTTATTCCACGTGGCGTTCAAGGCTAAAACCAGCTAATATCACAAGTACCCAATAAGTGTTCTTTTTCAGGATGTAAGCTGTTAAAGCCTAATTGCACACATAATTTTAAGTGTCTCATCTTACTCCTATTACCTCCACACTTTTATTAGCAGAATAACATTAAGGCGCTAAAGTGTGGTTGACGGATTGCCAAGAGTTTTCATTAGAGCTCGCTACACTTGGAATAACTGTAATTCTTTTTTTTTTAACTAAAATAATTATAGACCCAGTAACAATGTATGCGATTTTTCACACCTACCCATTATAACAACGGCATATGAAGTGATAATGATGAGCTACAATAAACACCATCAGAAAAAGACTACTCTCATTAAAATGTATTGTTTGCTTGGCATTTAATTTTTTTATTATAACATACACAATGACGTATCAAGTAAACAAGGTGGCAAAATCAATCACATATTGAAGATATTTTTACCTACTCTAGTTTAGGATTTCCTTCTCATTGGTGGAAAAATAATACCGGTCTGTGGTGACTGAAAAATTCCCCATAAGCAATCTTGCGCTTTGTCCATGTAGGATAAAGCAACAGATTGCTTTTTTTTGTCCTGGTTGTCGGCAACATATAGTCACATTTTCTTTTGCTCTCCCACTGCTACATTCAGGCACTATGATTGAGGAAAACGGTACTGTTGTGTATGTAGACATATATGACTGGCCTTGTACACACGACCGAGGAACTCGTCGGAAAAGACACATCGTTTTCCTCGACGAGTTCCATGTTAGGCTTGTCGAGAAACTTGACAAGCTGTCTTTGCGTACACACTGTCAAGACCAAATCTCCTCGTTCTCAAACTCGGTGACTTCAACCCATACGACGGCAGGGGAAGTTCGATTCCACTGGCACAACCCTTGGGGCTGCTTGACAAATGTGCTATCTCCATTACAAATACTACTTTTACCGAAGGTGCGCGGGTTTCTAAGCATACACCCCAACGTTTTTCTCGTTGGAAAACCACCCCGACAAGGAACGCGACGACTCCCGTTGAGGAAAAAGAGAACTTGCTCTCTTTTTTCCTCGTCGAGTTCCTTGACAGTTTACTCGATGAAAAGCATACACACGACCGAAAACGGTCGTATGTACGCGTTCTCAGTCTTGATGATTGATTTAAAGTTGTCACATAGGAGAGTTCTCAGACTTTGACAAGCTCTGATAGTAGTGACTTGGAACTTACAGTGAGGTGTTGTTCCTTGCTCCTGGTTGCTAAATGAAATGGCAGAGGATCAAAAAAAATGTATAGCATATAAACATATATGTTTCTGGGGAGGGAATGTTTAGAGGGCAAAGCACAGGTGCTCTTTAACCCTTTCTCTGCCAGGTCTGTATGGCATACGGACCTACAGAACCACTTCCAGCTGGCCAGATGCATATGCTGTACATACCTGGCATTCCTCCTTCTGCTGTAAGCTCACATTAAACCTCATGCACACGATCAGAAAATTATCGTATCGTAAGCAATCTTACAATAATCGGATCCAGGGCCGTCTTTAATGTTGATTGGACCTTGGGCAAAAAAGTTCTTGGGCCCCCCCATGCAATTTTGCTCTCCACCTGCTCTGAGACATACAATACATATCAGCTAGACTTAAAAAAAACTGTTTTCTGTATCAGATCAGGCAGTGATTGTGATTGGTTGTCAGAGGTTACAGCATATCATTACCACTTACTGACTGGATGCTAGAGGTTACAGCACACATTACAGCTCACTGATTAGTTGCTAGAGGTTACGGCACACATTACAGCTCATTGATTAATTGCTAGAGGTTACAGCACATGATTGGTTGCTAGAGGTTACTGTACAGTAATTCTGCTCACTGATTGGATGCTAGAGTTTACAGCATATTATCTCTTCACTGCGGAAGGGGCATGATATACATATGAATGACACTTTTATTTACATATGAATGTGGCCTGCCTCAGTTATTTACATATGAATGACAGTTTTTTACATGTAAACACAGGGTCTGCAGGTGAGTCATCTGTACACAACAATATGGCAGAGCTGGGCAGCATTAGTAGCAGCACTCCACACTGAGATATCAAGACATAGCTCAGGACTAAAACTTCAAGGGACAAGGGAATTTAAACTAGGATAGTTGGCAAGTATGAGGAAGCTGCTTTGGGCCCCTACAACAATGACAGGGCCCAAGGTAGCTTCCCCTTTTGCCCTGCCTTAAAAACGGCTCTGATCGGATCGTTAGTACAGAGCTTTCGAGAGCCGATCATGAGTTTATTCAATATTATCTGATCAGACATGCACAAAACTTTTTTCCTTACGGTGCCAGATCATATGATTTTCGTTTATCCACTTAACGACCGCCGCACGCCTATTTAAGTCCACAAAAGGGCACGTATAGGCAGATGGGCGTATATATACGTCCCTGCCTTCTAGCGGGTCGGGGGTCCGATCGGGACCCCCTCCGCTGTGTGCGGCGGTCGGCTTACCTGCGGGAGCAATCCGTCTTGAGGGGGCGGCGGTTCGATTCTGTCCACCCCCTCGTGATCGCTCCCAGCTAATCCCGTGCGCCGCCGCCGTGTCACTTCCTCTGCCTGTAAAATGTAAACATAGGCAGAGGAAGTGATGCAGCTCTCCTTTCGGTGGTATTTTCAAATCGCCGAGATGAGAGAAGGGTCACAGTAAGTCTGCACCAACACTACACTGACACCACACACATAGGCACATTTAACCCCTTGCGATCACCCCCCTGTCACACTGTCACTGAATGCAGTGATCATATATGTACTGATCATTGCATTTAGTGTCAGTGTGACAGTTAGTGTTAGGTTCAGGGTAGCCCCGTATCCCCCCTCATAAAGTTTTAACCCCTTGATCACTGCCCTAGTTAACCCTTTCACTCCCTATTGCCAGTGTCACTAAGCAATCTTTTTTCTGATTGCTGTATTAGTGTCACTGTTGCTGCTAGGTAGCTAATTTTTTTTATTGCGATTTTTTTCTTTACTAAAGACATGTGGCTGAATACATTTTGGCCTAAATATTTGACTAAAATTTAGTTTATTCAATTTTTCTTATAACAAAAAGTAAAAATCATTGTTTTTTTTTTTCAAAAATGTCGCCCTATTTTTGTTTATAGTGCAAAAAAAAAAAATCGCAGAGGTGATCAAATACCACCAAAAGAAAGCTCTATTTGTGGGAAGAAAAGGACGCAAATTTTGTTTGGGAGCCACGTCGCACGCCTGCGCAATTGTCTGTTAAAGCGACGCAGTGCCGAATTGTAAAAACGCCTCTGGGCATTTAGCAGCATATTGGTCCGGGGCTTAAGTGGTTAATCAATACAGTTGTTGTTCGACATTGCAATACAAATACACTACAACGCATTACATCACTTCCAAATATTTATTCTGTTGTACAAGAATTTTCGTGACTTCACTAAACTCTTCAGGTTCAAGCTGAGATTAGCATGCAAAACATAAAAAAAACTACAAATGATCATTGGTCCGAAAATCTTATTGTGTGTACCAGGCATTAGTGCATTCTAATATACATTAAGTTCATGCTTTATGTTGTTTTGAGCCCCATTGAACCGGAGCAGACTCCGATTCTCTCAGCACGGAATCTGTGAGTAGTTTCAGATGTGGCAGACCCACAGACTCAGCTCTGTGAGCCACTGGGTTTAAAGCAGTTGTAAACCGCAGTTGGTTAAAAAAAAAAAAAAAAAAACACCTGTAAGACAATGGCATAACATGCTAGTATGCATCACATAGTAGCACATTATGAAATTCTTACCTTAGAACGAAGCCCTTCAGTGCTGCCCTATCACCGCTGAGAGGGCTGATGTCTTCCCCAGTCTTTCTTCTGAGTTTGCGTGTTTCAGGTGTTCGGTTGGCCAAAGCCGCAATGACTCACTCCTGCACATGTGTGTGGCAGCTCTTGGTTCCTGCACACATCTCTGAAGTTCTGGCAAGGTATGGCGGACCTTCAGAATGCATGAGCCAATGAGGACACTGGCTGCACCCAGGGTGAATATCTCCTAAACGGTTCTCGTTTAGGACATATTTATTTTACCCACAGGTACGCCTTATTATAGGCTTACCTGCAGGTAAAAATCTGTTTGCTTACACCAGCTTGTTCATAGGGCTGCCTGGATCTTCCAATCAAATCCACCAGAAAAAATGACACCTGGTCAGAACACTTGTGTCAAAGGTGCCTTATTATTATACATGATTTATATAGTGCTGACGGCCTTATGTATGTATAAATGCTCCTCCTAGGATGTGGAATTGAAGCTATGCTGTGAACTGCTGTGAACTGCAATCTTGGCTCTTAATGGTTTTATTTGTTACTTTGCAAAATCAAAAAACATGATAGAGATTACTACTTCAGCTTGCATCCATGTAAAGAACCCTATTGCAAGCAGTAATTCATGACCATTTTGCTGGTTTTTACTCACAATGGGCTACAGCAGGGATCTTCAAACTACGGCCCTCCAGCTGTTGCGGAACTACAAGTTCCATGAGGCATTGTAAAACTCTGACATTCTCAGACATGACTAGGCATGATGGGAATTGTAGTTCCCGAACAATTGGAGGGCCATAGTTTGAGGACCCCTGGGCTACAGTCATAGTTACATAGTTAGGTTAAAAAAAGACACAAGTCCTTCTAGTTAAACCAATAAAAAACAAACAACCATACAAGCCCATATACACAATCCTATACCACAGTTGATCCAGAGGAAGGCAAAAAAAAAAACAGCAAAGCATGATCCAAATTGTTACATCAGGGAAATACATTCCTTCCTGATCCCCCGAAAGGCAATCGAATATTCCCTGGATCAACTTTATCTATAAATGTTAGTACACAATTATATTATGTACATTTAGGAAAAAATCCAGGCCTTTTTATAAGAAATCCACTGAACTGGCCAGAACCACCTCTGGAGGGAGTCTATTCCACATTTTCACATCTCTTACCATGAAGAAATCTGTTTGTATTTAGAGATGAAATCTCTTTTTTCTCTAGATGTAAAGAGTGCCCTCTTATCCTCTGTGATGACCTTAACCACTTCCGGTCCGCGCTATTGACATAATACGTCAGCGGCGCGGACCTGAGGCGCCGGGGTCACGTCTTTGGACGTGATTTGCTTGGGTGGCGCGCGGCGGGGAAAAAAAGTCCCGACGCATCACCGAGGATTCGATGCGTGTACCCGGCGGCCGCAATGTCCGTCAGGTACACGCGATCGTCGGTGACAGAGCAGGGACGTGGAGCTCTGTATGTAAACACATAGCTCCACGTCCTGTCAGGGAGAGGTGACAGATGCTGTTTCCCTTGTACATAGGGAGACAGCATCGATCACCTCCCCCAGTCACCCCCCTCCCCCCACACAGTTAGAACACACCCAGGCAATACATTTAACCCCTTCCTCACCCCCCTAGTGTTAACCCCTTCAATGCCAGTCACATTTATACAGTAATTGGTGCATATTTATAGCACTGGTCGCTGTATAAATGTGAATGGCGCCAAAATTGTGTCAAAAGTGTCCGATGTGTCCGCCGCAATATCGCAGTCAAAATAAAAATTGCAGATCGCCGCCATTACTAGTAAAAAAAAAATATTAAAAAAAAATCATAATTCTGTCCCCTATTTTGTAGGTGCTATAACTTTTGCGCAAAGCAGTCACTTATTGTGATTTTTTTTTTTTTTTACAAAAATACGTAGAAGAATACGTATCGGCCTAAACTGAGAAAAAATTTTTTTAAAAAAAATTGGGATATTTATTATAGCAACAAGTAAAAAATATATATATATATTTTTAAATTGTCGCTCTTTTTTTGTTTATAACGCAAAAAATAAAAACCGCACGGGCGATCAAATACCACCAAAAGAAAGCTCTATTTGTGGGGAAAAAAAGGACACCAATTTTGTTTGGGCGCACGACCGCGCAATTGTCAGTTAAAACGACGCAGTGCAGCAAGCTGAAATTTCGCCTGGGCACGAAGGGGGTTTATGTGCCCAGTAAGCAAGTGGTTAAAATGAATAACTCAACGCCAAGTTTACTATATGGACCCATTATATATTTGTACATGTTGATCATATCCCCCCTTATTCTCCTCTTCTCAAAAGTGAACAAATTCAGTTCCTCTAATCTTTTCTCATAGCTGAGCTCCTCCATGTCTCTTATCAGTTTAGTTGCCCTTCTCTGCACTTTCTCCAGTTCCCCCATATCCTTTTTGAGAACTGGGGCCCAAAACTAAAGTGCATATTCCAGATGAGGTCTTACTAATAATTTATACAGGGGCACAATTATATCTTTCTCGCTGGAGTCCAAACCTCTCTTAATACAAGAAAGGACTTTGCTCGCTTTGGAAACCGCACCTTGGCATTGCATGTTATTATTAAGCTTATGATCTACCAGACCCTTCTCCACTATGGATCACCCCAGATTTACTCCCCCTAGTATGTATGATGCATGCATATTCTTAGCCCCCAAGTGCATAACTTTACATTTATCAACATTAAACCTCATTTGCCACACAGTTGCCCAATCAGACAGAGCAGTAAGGTTGACTGTAAGTTGGAGACATCCTGTAAGGATGTTATTCCACTACATAGCTTGGTGTCATCTGCAAAGACTGAACTGGTACTTTTAATCCCAGACACTATATAATTTATAAAGATATTAAAAAGTAATATTGGAATATAATATTACTGGGCACACCTACAGTGATTCCTGCTTTAGTGGAGAGTTCTGTGCTTAGGCATGGTTTACACTTACACTGAAGCTAACTGTACTGGGCCACAAGTGAATCATGACTGGTACCACCTTTTCTAAGTGGCTCAGAATGCTTAATCATTTCTAGACACACCTAAAGCCCTGTACACACGAGCCAGAATTGTGTCAGAAAAAAAACTGTGATTTTTCCTGATGAGGTTCTTGACAAGAATCTCTTGCCGCCCGAGTGTACAGACACTCCTTTCAAAAGAACCGCGGTTCTTTTGGAAGGCAAGAATATGGTGAAGTCATCGCGTACGACGAGCATGTGCTTGTCACATTCGCCATCTTGCTGCACCCTACCTATGCCTAGGAACAGGGCCGGCCTTAGGTGTTCAGGCACCCTGTGCGAGCTAATCCTGTGGCGCCCCCCCCCCCCATCTTCATCCCAACGCCCCCTGGTCACCTAAACATACACAAAGAGGACAAAAATGGGGCACAGTTCCTCCCAATGATACCAACAATGGGGCACAGTTCCTCCCAATGACACCAACAATGGGGCACAGTTCCTCCCAATGACACCAACAATGGGGCACAGTTCCTCCCAATGACACCAACAATGGGGCACAATTCCTCCCAATGACACCAACAATGGGGCACAGTTCCTCCTAATGACACCAACAATGGGGCACAATTCCTCCTAATGACACCAACAATGGGGCACAATTCCTCCTAATGACACCAACAATGGGGCACAATTCCTCCTAATGACACCAACAATGGGGCACAATTCCTCCTAATGACACCAACAAAGGGGCACAGTTTTCCTCCCAACTACACCAACGATGGGTCATTACTCCTCTCACTTACATGACAAAATGTGGCATTTTTACTGCGTCACTGGTTCCCACAAAGTGTCAGATTGTCAGTCGCAATATCGCAGCCCCGCTATAAGTCACTGATCTCCGCCATTACTAGAAAAAAAAAAAATCCATAAATATATCCAATAGTTTGTAGACACTTATTAGGATATTTTGTACCGAAAACGTTGGCCTAAATCAGTGGTCTCCAAAATGCAGCCCGGGGGCCAGATGTGGCCCTTTGCTTGCTTTTATTTCAGCCCTTGGGTACATTTCCTCCTACTGCCACCAATGATAGGGCACAATTCATCCAATGACACCGATAATGGGGCAAAATTTCTCCCAATGATGTGACACAAATTTCTCTCAATGACACCAATGGCGGGACACAATTTCTGCGGACAACACTGATTATAGGGCAACCATTACTCCCATTGACATCAATGATGGGACACAATATCTCTTAATGACACCAATTATGGGGCACAATTTCTCCCATTGACACCAAAGATGGAGCATTGTTTTTTCCACACTGACATCAGGACCTTTTGTACTCCAAATGGCCACAGTCTGGCCCCCTTGAAGCACAGTAAACAAGGCATTTGTTTAGGAAGTTTGAAGACACCTGGCCTAAATTTATGAAAAAAACGTAAAAAATAAAAAAAAAGTTATATAGCAGAAAGTATTTTTTTTTTTTTTTCAAATTTGGTCTTATGTTAAAAAAAATATAAAAAAATAAATAAAAAAACACTGAAAAAATAAAATAACGCAGAGGTGAGCAAATACCACTGAGAAAAAAAAAATACACATTTTATTTGTGTACAGCGTCGCATGACCGCGCAGTTGTCAGCTTTAGCCCCCTTTCACACTTGTATGACTTCAAAGTCGCACGATTTTACCGCGATTTCGGACCGCGATTCGCTGCCGTGATTTCAATGAATGCCTGTGTAAGTGGCATCAAAATCAGACCAAAGTAGTGCAGGGACTACTTTGAAGTCGGCACTACTTAAAATCGTGCCAGTATGAATGAAAGTCATTGAAAATAATGGAGAATGACTTGTCTCACGATTTTACAGTCCAAAATCGTGAGACAAGTCGTATAAGTGTGAAAGGGGCCTAAAGCGGAGGTTCAACCTAAAACTACTCTGTCCCATAGCATCCAGCATACTGGCGTCAGCGCCAGTATGCTGTTTTTTTTTTTTATCGCTCTACTTACTGTTAAATGAAGAATTTTCTTTTCTCTCCACCGCGGGTGAATGGAGCAGCTATGTCGCGTCACACCTTCCGAAAATAGCCGATTTAGGACTTGGCTCTTTCCGGCGCTATACGGCGCCTGCGCACAGACCTAGGAGCTGACTGCGCAGGTGCCGTATATATAGTCGAGTTCTATGGCGCGTCACGCCCTCCGAAAAAAGCAGAAATAGAACTCGGCTATATACGGCGCCTGCGCAGTCAGCTCCTAGGTCTGTGCGCAGGCGCCGTATAGAGCCTGAAAGAGCCGAGTCCTAAATCGGCTATTTTCGGAAGGCGTGACGCGACATAGCTGCTCCATTAACCCACGGTGGAGAGAAAAGAAAATTCTTCATTTAACAGTAACTAGAGCGATAAAAAATAAATAAAAAAACAGCATACTGGCGCTGACGCCAGTATGCTGGATGCTATGGGACAGAGTAGTTTTAGGGTGAACCTCCGCTTCAAGTTACACAGTGCACATTGCAAAAAACGGCCTGTCATGAAGGAGGGGTAAATCTTCCAGAGGTCACGTGGTTAATCAGTGATTTACCCCCCCCCCCTCCCTTCATGACAGGCCATGTTGTATATGTGCACTGAATAACTTAAGCTGACTACTGCGCTTTGGTTTTTGATCACCTCTGCATTTTTTTCCTTTTTTTTTTTTCAACAAAAGACCAATTCTGATTTTTTATTTTTTTTTATAAACTGGCTGCATGTGCTCATTGGAGTACAAGTGAGGTGAGAGGAGGGATGACACCTGTCAGCCTTCTAGATCAGGTGGAGGGGACGGGTGGCCTTACCGTTACATTTGTAAGACGGCAGTCTGTCAGTCCCTTCCTGTTCCCTGGTCCCGCCGTTACAATTTGAACTGCATGCCTTACGCATGCACGCAACGGCGCCGCGCTACCCAGGAGTCAGGACAGTACCACCTGACCTGGCCTGAGACAAGGAGAGGAGGAGGGAGGAAGGGAGGGCGAGAGGGCGTGCCAAGGGGACCAGTGTGATTGTTGTCAGACACTTCGGGTGCGTCGGCGCCACCCCCCCCCTCCCTCTGCAGCGCCTGCTGAGCAGTGACCCGGACGGCGGCGCAGCCTCCCCACACACACCATTCACGGACAGTAAACTGACTGTGAGCTCTGACGGCCGCACAACGCCCCTCTTGTCCATGGCGCTCTGTGCGGTCGCACAGCCCGCACACCGCAAAGGCCGGCCCTGCCTAGGAAGCTACCGTGCATGCGTCAAAGTCATTTCGAGCATCCACAGGTTTCTTCAGCTACAGGTAAGTATACACACTCTTGGGTTTCTCAGCAGGAAAACTCTGCCGAGAATCACGACGAGAGAATAGAGAACATGTTCTCTATTTTTCTTGTCAAGATTTTAGACAGTTTTCTTGATGAGAAACCTGAAAGCCTCGTACACACGCACCGTATACTCGGCAAGAAAGCTCTGCCAGCAGTTTTCTTGCTGGTTATGGCCGATTAAACCAAGCATGTGATCAAAGCTTCAGAGCACTCGCACTACACTATCAAGTCCGACCAAAGGGGTGAGCAACACTCGGGCACAGCTAAAAATGTTAGGTTGATGCACCCTTAGCCTCTCGGCCACTAGACTCAGTGTGGGTTACTACATCTGATCTTATTATTTGTTGCTAAGGATAACCAGTCAATATGGATATAACTGTGTGACAGTGATGGCCGAAAAGGTTGTTCTAAAGGGCAAAAGATATAAACGTGGCCCAAAATATCTATTGATTTCAAACCAGTATGAGGGGGAAAAAAAACAATTCCTGTGGTTTTAAAGTTCTTATTTTTTTTTTAACCACATGCCTGTGTTTAATAAAATGGTGAAAAACACTGGAATGGAGTGACTATAACACTATACTGTAGTTACATAATTAGGTTCCAGAAACACACATGTCCATCTAATTGAATCAATAATAAAAAAAAAACATTAAGTTAAAACCTTCATAAAGTGATTCTTATATTCATAGTTGATCAGAAAAAAAAGAAAAGAAAAAACATTTAGAGCATGATACAATTTGCTTCATATCATTTATAATAATCATAAAAGCCAATTTTCAATTGGTTGCTTTACATTATGCATATTGCTTTTTTCAGATTGCAGTGTTAATTAAAACAAAATGTCATCTGTTACCATAGGCAAACCCTGTATTTTATTAATTGTAGTATCCAGTGAAACATGTGTTTTTTTAATTATAACATTTCTGGTTCATTTCTGTTACAATAGATTTTTTTTCCCCACAAAATGCCAGCAAATCTCTGCTACAGATTATATAACCTGGAAAAAAGAGGCTTTTAAAATGTCATCACTTAATGATAACTATGTAAGATTTAATGTGCATTCTCTTGGTAATTTAAAGACTATTTTTATTGCATCCTTATCATATATTTCTTAATCATAATGTCAAAAATAAGTGAAACTTTTCTTAGAAGAATATGATCTCCTCTATTATATCAAAGCAGCATTGAGATTTATTACTCGCAAAGCCCGAAATGTAATTTATCTTGTTGCATGAAAATAGGTTTGTGTTCACAGCTTGAAATACACCCAGTGATTATGTACAGCTGATGTCAGTTAACAAATATATAAAGCCTGAAAAATTGTTAGCATTAAACATTGTAACATTAAAAATGGATTAGCTTGATGTAAGTAATGTTATCAATATGTGCTAATGTTTTAAAAGCCTTGTTTCTAGGTATAACTTGTCATTATAGAGTACATAGAGACAACCATATTTGCTGATTGCATTTACAGCCATTACTTCCTGCTTAAAGGAGATGGATCACAAAAGTGCAGTTCGTTTTGCACTCATGTGACCCGTTTTTAGCAGAGAGTGGGCTAAAGTGTGTTCTCTGCTGATGTCACAGAAGTCGCTTCAGTCGCTCCATCAGATCCCTGGACTGACACCTGGTTCGGCCTCTCAGCGAGCCGCTGTCATTAGCGGTCAATAACTGCCACTGAGGAGGGAGGGGGGGACAGGGCCTCAAGCCGTGCCATGTACACACACAGGCAGCTTGGGAGCAAGCACACATGAGTGCCCTCATAGCAAGCAGCTTGCTATGAAGACATTTGGCAATTGGGAGGTGCCAAGAGCACCGGCAGGAGACCCTAGAAGAGCAGGAGTGAGACTGCTCTGTGCAAAACGATTACACAGAGCAGGCAAGTATAACATATTTTTTTATTTATTTTTTAAATAAGACTTTATTATTACTTTAACCACTTGTTACCCGCCCACCGTCATATGACGGCGGGCGGGTAACTCCATTGTCCTGACTAAACGTCATATGACGTGCTGTCATAGAAAGCTGCTAGGGGCCACCCAGCGGCACGCACGCACACCCGTCGCATCACTGAGAACCCTGTGCGTGTGCCCGGCGGCCACGATGGCCGCCGGGCACACACGATTGCCGAGTAACTGAGCTGGGAAGTGGAGCTGCACGTCCCTGTCAGGGAGAGAGGAGACCGATTGTGTCCCTTGTACATAGGGACACAATCGGTCACCTCCCCAGTCACCCCCTCCCCCCACAGTTAGAACACAAACTAGAAGAAAGATTTAACCCCTTCCCCACCCCCTAGTGGTTCACCCCTTCCCTGCCAGTTACATTTATACAGTTATCAATGCATATTTATAGCATTGTTCACTGTATAAATGTAAATGGTCCCAAAAATGTGTCAAAAGTGTCCGATGTGTCCGCTATAATGTCCCAGTCTCGGAAAAAAATCGCAGATCGCCGCCATTCCTAGTAAAAAAATAAATAAAAAAAATCATAATTATGTCCCGTATTTTGTAGGCAATATAACTTTTGCGCAAACCAGTCACTATATGCTTATTGCGATTTTATTTTTTACATTTTCTTACCAAAAATATGTAGAAGAATACATATCGGCCTAAACTGAGATAAAAAATGTTTTTTTTTTTTTTAAATGGGATATTTATTATAGCAAAAAGCAAAAATTATTGTGTCTTTTTTCAAAATTGTCGCTCTTTTTTTGTTTATAGCGCAAAAAATAAAAAACGCACGGGCGATTAAATACCACCAAAAGAAAACGTCAATTTTGTTTGGGAGCCACGTCGCATGACCGCGCAATTGTCAGTTAAAGCGACGCAGTGCCGGAAGCTAAAATTTTGTCTGGGCAGGAAGGGGGTGTAGGTGCACAGTAGGCAAGTGGTTAAATGTATATTCAGAATTTCAAGGGGGGGGGTGTCCCCTTTAATGCGCCATGCATGTAAAAGAAAACTATGGGAATCCATGTTTTTGTAGAATTGTACTTACCTAGCTGCCTGTGGCATTGGTTCCCCGCCAGTTTAACACTGAGAACTGAGCGATCAAACACCGCTGATTATTCGGTTTTCAAAGCTCTGTGTGCAGAGAGTCAGAGACTTCAGTCACGGCTCTCTGCTCTGCCCCTGCTCGCTCACTGAAGCGATGGGCTGTGGAGGGAGTGGGAGCAGCCAGCTCAGGCTGTCAGTGGCTCGCTGAGAGTCTGAGCCAGGTGCAGGTCCAGGCATGTGGGCATATCCCGACCATATGGCCGTGATCTTTGCCGACCATCTCTGTGACGTCAGCCTTCAGCTTCAGGCCTGCTGAAACTGTGTCACTGGAGTGCAGAACGAACTGCACTCCTGTGATTCACACAACGTTTTTAACACCTTCTTCACCTGCTAGCAGGGGTTAAAAGCACCACGCTAGCGGCCGAAAAGCGTAATTTAGACAGCACCAAAGTGTCGCTAAAAGGAGCAGCGCTTTAGAGATAGGTGGCCCCAGTGAAAGGGGTCTAATTCATGCCTCGCTTTTCCCATCTACCAAGTATCTGTTTTCTTTTGTTCCAGTGTTGGGAATTATGCTTCTATTTAGAATCAGCTCTCCCAGAAACTTTCTGTGGAAAATGCTCAATGGCAATTTTTTTTAGCTAAGTAACATGTTAATGCAGAATTCCTTTTGTTGTATTTGTTAGCAAACGATTAATCCCTTATTCAGATCAAATAAAGCTAGATCCTGTTCTGTGTTCACTAAGTGCTTTGATTAGCATTATTTACGTGGCGTGCTCGGGATAATGTACAACATAAGGTGCCGCCATTGTGCCAGCTTTAATGTCTTGTATGGGATTAGGAAAGCAATGCGCCCGTGTCATTTCAGATGGATTATGAGGTCCTTGTAGCAAATCATGTGAAAGAGACTATTTGCAACATTTGTTTAAGCAGTTTTGAAAACAAAAGAGGCAATTTAAGTTTTACAGCCAATTTACAATCCAGAAAAAGACGAGTAGAGTAGAGTGCACCTGCAGCACATTCTGCTTCAGTGAGTGCTTCCTCTAGATTCTAGAAGTAATGGAAATAGAGCTTTCATTTCTTCTTTCCAACACTCTGCTAAATGCTGTGTTTGGATCTAGAATGGCTGCCTAAAACAACATTTGCTGATTATGTTATTCTCACTTCATTAAAGTTTTTCTTAAAATAGGCCACAACTACCACACTGAGCAGTTCTGAACTAGAATGATTTTTGTTTTCCTATAATGAAGTAAGGACTCGTTTACATGCGTTGCCCTCTGAAGCTGATCTGTGGTGGATGGCTCTTCAGAAGACGTTTCCCAGATGATGAGGAAGTGTTATGTTGTCTCCCCACCACCTGTTTTAATTGCTAACCACCTGCACCACCATACTGCAACTGTGTGCATTGTGTGGGGTTGTGGGGCAGTTGTAAATGTATCCCCCCCCCCAGCTTACAGTGAAGCAATTGAGGGGTATTATAAACATGAGACTCAGCAAGTGAAGCCTAATGCCCCGTACAAACGATCGGAATTTCCGATTGGAAAAAGTCTGATGGACTCTTTTGATCAGATTTTCCGATCGTGTGTAGCCCCATCAGAGTTTTCGATGATTCCGATGAATTCCATCAGAGTTTAGATATAGAACATGTTCTATATTTTTCGGATGGAATTCTGATGTGATTTGGCCAGGCAAAAGCCTGATCGTGTGTACGCGTCATTAGGCCCTTACACATATTGCCCCCCCCCCCCTTCCTAGTCACCCATTTAAATTCTAACATTATAACCTGACAGGGCTGTACATATGCCACAGCCACAATGCTTTGTTTTACAGCTGCACCACCAGTAAAGTTGCTTTTTGAGATTAATGGGACTGGACCAAAAATGCTTGGCTCACAGTCCTGCAATAAAAGATTACCATTGATTGGTTTTCAGGGGACAATATGCACTGCTGTCTATGTGAAAGAAGCATTTGAGCAACTGTTGCGTTAATACTTTTGGCAAGGGCACATTGGTGCAATTTGGCATGCAATTTGACACACATGCATTGATTTCGAAAAGTAGTTTCTGCACTACTTTTGGAGATTTTGGGATGCAATTTCCATTGACATCTGTGCAGAAACCCGAAATCAGGACTGACATGCGGGAATGAAATTGTGCAAGTTTAGCTGAACTCGCACAATTTCATTCCCGCACTCAGTGTGAACCAGGGTTTACTGATAGTTCCACTGATGTAAACATATAGAGCCAGATTCAGGAAATTTTACGCCGGCGTATCTCCAGATATGCCGTTGTAAGTACAAATGTGCGCCGTCGTACTTTTACGCCGATTCGCGAAGCTAGATACGCCGTAAAACAAGGCGTTAGCCGGCCGACGTAACTTGCCTACACCGGCGTATCTTGGGCGCATAGTTACGCTGGACGCATTCGGCGTTCCCATGTTAAATATGCAAATGAGTAAGATACGCAGATTCACGAACGTAGATGCGCCAGGTGGAAAAGACGTAAGGGTTACGTCCGGTGTAAAGTTATTCCACCATATAGGTTGCGCAACCCATTCAAAGGTATGGACGCCGGAACAGCCGGCGTCTTTTACGTCGTTTACGTAGTACTACGTGAATAGGGCATGGCAAAGGTTACGTTCATGTCGTAGGCATTGAGCCGACGTATCTTAGGGAGTATATGCGACGTGATTCTGAGCATGCGTCGTTTAATCGGCCATTCATTTGCATGGGGTCACACTTAATTTAAATAGATGACGCCCACCTCCTTCCTACTTTGAATTAGGCGAGCGCTACGCCGCCGCAACTTACGGAGCCAATGCTTTGTGAATACTGCACTTGCCTCTCTAAGTTACGCCGGTGTAGCGTATATTCGATACGCTACGCCTAAAGATGCGTAAAGCTACCTGAATCTGGCCCACACTTTGCACATTCTGCAATGCAATATATTCACTTGATATCCCACCCCTGTTGCTCATGGTTACCTTTCCTGGCCATCCCATTAACACGCTGGTGCCCAAGGAAATTTAAACAACTCATTAATTTAAAACAATAACCTATTTTGTAAGCATGCTATGGTTTTCTTGAAGAATATGCAATAGTAATATTGACATGACTGAACACAGTCATTCATAATGCGCTGTTAGTTTTATCTCTGCCTTCAGTTGGATACAATGTCCTTTGGCTCACCACATTAAAGCCCAAGATGAGCTAAATGTGATCACAGCTGTTAATTCTCAGCAGCTCACCATGGTACGATTGATGTTTGTGCTTCTTAATATGGGTACACTTGATCAGGCACCATTTGGATTTTCATCTCCTTGAATATAAATGGCACACTTGTAAGAAAACAGAAAAAGAATGTGTTGTGCTGCCAAAAAAGCATAGTTAATTTGTATAAGTGAATAATAAAACAAAGTTGAACTATGCCATTTTTTTAAGCATCCACGATTCCACCAGTGGCTTATATAAATATAGATGCACACACACACATTATACACATTATATTACCAAAAGTATTGGCACCCTTTGTACCCCTTGTGGGGCTGGCTGTCAAAATGAAGTGGCCACAGTGGGAGATCCAGTCATCTGCGCTGTATAGTTAGGCTGAAGGAGAAAAAAAAATATCAGTGTATGGTCAGCATAAGAATGTACTATTATAACAGTCCAATAATGGAGATTTAGATTATTACAAAGCTCTTTGAGACTGGTTCTCTCTAAAGTCTCTTCCAGCTATCCTTGCTCTGTTTACCAGCCATGTATAGTATTTTTATTCCTACTTTCTTTGGTGCATTAGAGCAGGACTGTCAACCATATAGATATTGTTACCAGTTACATGAATAATACATATGGTAATGCAAAGCTTTCACTGGTCTCTGTTTTGGATCTGAGAAAAAGGTTAAGCACTTTTTTTTGAGAGGAAACCACAGGGTATTTTTCTAAAGTCAGATGGCGTGCAACCTACAGTAACCTATAATATTAGATTGTAGCTTTCTGTGGTCAAATTAATGTAAAGCCCAACTCCAGTATAGGTTGAACGCTTAAGTATGGTGGGTAAAGGCTGTATTACTTACTCCATTCCTCATTCCCCTGGCTATTGGCACACTTCTTAGACAGCGCAGGGCTTTAAGGCCGGGTTCACACGGACACAACATACACTCTGACTTTGGGAGCTCATGTTGTGTATAAATCAATGATTCCCTATGAGAGCCGTCCTAACTGCTCCGATACAAGTCGGTCCGACTTTGAAAAAGGTTCCTGCACTACTTTGGTGCTACTTCAGCCCATTGAATATCAATTCATCAATATCATACTATCAGCATTGCTCTAATTGGCACCCCAATGCACCCTTTCAATGTACCTATGTTGGTTTGTGCAGCATAAAATGTTGCATGTACTTTTTTTTATTGTGTTAGGCAGCCCATCTAAATATATAGGCTACCTTAACACAACGCTTATTAATGTGCGGCATATCACATGTTAATTACAGGGCAACAGTGTGAAAGAGATGTAATAAACCAGTGGTCTAACTCTGCTCCCAAACTTTTGTCCATAAAGCTGCTATTTAATTGACTGACCCTTAAAGTGGTATTAAACTGTAAAACAAAAACATATTATCCCGAGTAGAGACTGTCTAGGACAGGAAGTGTGTTACTGGCAAGGTCGATATAATCTAATTGTACTATATAGATCTACCAACAACTATGTAGTACAGGGGCCTTGCTTGACCAGATTCAAATTGAATAGTCTTGGTCGTTCCTCATATGATATGGTGTTGGTAGATCTAAAGATGAATGTGCAGCCAGATTGTAACATGTATGGTAAGCATTACATGAGGCTTAGTTTAAACTTGCGGTCTGTGGTTGTCTGTAATTAAATCAAACACAAGCAAAGTGATTATGGGAAAAATTACAAGGATTAATCCATAGAATGTCTGATAAACAAGGGAGCTTCTCCCTGTGCTATCTGGCAGTATAAGATGCCATACTGTACTGTAGGAAGCGCTGTGCATTTCTGATTATAGTAATAACCCAACTGTTCTAGATTTCTACAGTATGTTCATAGGTAACTTGCTAACATACTTTATGTCTGTCTCCCTATTTATTACATTTTACTCATTGTCATACTACATAATGGATTATTATGGATACACATATTAATTTTTGCATATGAATATTCTACCTGTTTGGGAAGAGTCACAAGATTTTCCTGTATCTCAGGTAAAGCAAATAGATTGATACTTTCAATTATACTTTCAAAAATAGAATCTCTTGGCTCAAAAGTGTCATCATTCATGTATGCCTAGGCCTAGGGCTTTGTGATCTTCACACCTTTTGTGGTGTGTGTTGGTTTATACCAGTATAAGTAGGAACTTAATGCTAGTTCATTTGTTAGCTAGATAAGAACTTAGGGAAGAAATTGAATACATTATGATTTTTATTCACAACAGTATCAAATAAGAGCAGAGTTTTAATTGTAAACCCAAGTAAGTGTATGAAAGCAGCTTGTCTCTAGCTTTTTGTTCATCGGCATTGATTGAAATTACCAACCTTGACTTAATTAAAAATTGGTTGCCTGAGAAATATATGAATTAATTTAAATTAATATGCATTTCATGGAAAATAGGATTAACTGTACTTTACTGAGCAAGAATTTAGAACAGTGTGGTATGCATTCAATGTAAGTGAAATTCCCCTTTGTTTTGCTTTTAAACAGACTTATTAAGATATGTTTAAAAAATGTCCCAGCATTAGAGGTTAGTAGGAGTAAAGAATGTCTCGGCTTCAGTGGGAGTAGAAGGTTATCTAACTTCGGAGGTCAGTGGAACAAAAAAAAAAATCCACATTGTCAGTGATTAAAAATAAATAAAAAATCTCCAGGTGTCAGTGGAATTAAAAAATTCCCCAAGTATCAATGGGATTAAAAAAAAAGGCCTGGTGTTAGTAGTCAGGAGGAGTAAATATTTTCCCTCTGCTGGTGGTCAGTAGAAGGAATAGTGTCCTATAAGTTTGCCAGTGGGAGCCTGGGAGGAATAGAAACATAGAAATGGTTATTGATGGCATTGGGAGGAATAGTGCACCATGGATGGTGTCAGAGGGAGAAATAGTGCCCCTCTGTTGGTGTCAGGAATAATTTTCCATCAGTGGTGTAAGTGGGATTAGGAAAGCCTTCCCCCAGCATCAGCATTCAGGGATTATTTATATTTGAATATATGTCATATACTGTATCACACCTCTACTGGTCAGATAATGTCACAGCTAAACTATTTTCTTTAGGCTGAGGTTTGAATCTCAAATCTCAAGATTGTAGTCACTGTATGTCTATCAAAAAATCTGAAATTGTACAATTTTCATAGCATGTCAACAATATTTATGTCAAGTTTCAGTTACAACATTAAACATGTGGACAGTTGAAACTACAATAGCTTTACATTTGCTCTTGTCTTTGTATGGAAAACAAACAACTATCTTCAACCACGATATACGTCGGCAGAAAGGCAGGGCTGCGCAAAGCAACGTACCTGTACGTTGCTTTGAAATTGCTGCTGTCCAGGTGTGTGCTCTGTGACCGTGCCTGCGGGACCCGCAGACTTGATGTCTGCCGGTGTCCTGTGATTGTGTCACAGAACTGCAGAACAGGGAGATTTCTATGTAAACAAGGCATTTCCCTGTTCTGCCTAGTGACAGGACAGTGATCTACTGCTCCCTGTCATTGGGAGCAGTGATCACTGTTGTGTCATTTATAGCCCAGCCCCCACACAGTTAGAATCACTCCCTAGGACACACTTAACCCCTCCATTGCCCCTTGTGTTTAACCCCCTTCCCTGCCAGTGTCATTTACACAGTATTTTTTTTTAGCACTGATAGCTGTATAAATGACAATGACAAAAGTGTCCGATGTGTTCGCCATAATGTTGCAGTCACGATAAAAATCGCTGATCACCACTATTACAGGGGGTCCCCGGGTTATGAACCCGTTAGGGTCTTTCCTCTCGTTTGTAGCTTGGAAATGTTCGTAAGTTGGCCGCATTCGCGTTCAATTACGAACAATTCTGACATTTCCAGAGGCTCCGTCTGGCCGTGCATGTGAAGAAAAGCAGACGGTCCACAGAAAAAGGCAGGGGGTCCCCGCAGCGCCCAGTTCATAACTAGGAGAAATTTGTAACTCGGGCGTTTGTAAGTCGGGGACCTCATGTACTAATAAAAAAATAATAATAAAAATGCCATAAAACTATCCCCTATTTTGTAGATATAATAACTTTTGCGCAAACCAACCAATATACGCTTATTGCAAATTTTTTTACCACAAATATGTAGAAAAATGCATATCAGCCTAAACTGAGGATTTTTTTTTTTATATTTTTTGTGGGATATTAATTATAGTAAAAAGTAAAAAATCATTGCTCTTTTTTTTGTTTAGCGCGCACAAATAAAAACTGCAGAGGTGATCAATTAAATTCTTCCGGGGCTGAATTGGTTAACAGAAACAACATGGAAACAAATCAATAACTCTTTATTAAAACATAAAAAGTACATACATTTTTCAAGTATAAGAAAATTGCACCTTCTGACTTAACTAAAGGTGTCGATTTGAAAAAGTACACAAAATATCTTTGGTTTTATTTAAATCTTTTTCCCACACAAAAATCTCCTCTGTCTAGTGAGAGAAATGGGCTTTTGATTGTCCTGCCAGTAGTTTGAATCTTGGCTTAAATTGAGTTGCTGTCATTCTCATGCACATATGTAGGTGCTCATTGGTGAGCCTGGAACAATACTTTGTTTTATAATGCTTATAGTGGAGAAAGCGGTCTGTAGATCCAAACATAGCCAAGGTGTGTAATGCTACCTTAATTAGACAAGGAAAATCCATCTAATGTACACACGACCAGTTTTTCCTGTCGGGAAAACTGCCATGACAACTTTTGGCCGGAAAAACTGTCCGTGTGTATGCTCCATGGCTGTTTTCCAGATAGGAAAACCACCAAGAATCCCGACGGGAAATATCTACATATTTTACGAGGAATGGATTGTGGATGAGCAGGAGGATCTGCTGTCCAAGCCTGAAACTGTCAAACTGTTTTCCGAAGTTCCCTATAGGTTTTTATTTATAAAAGTCAACAAATGGAAAGACATCTCTCTTTCCTTGAATCTGTTCTTTCACCTTTGTGAAATGAAAGCACTTCCCTTGCAGATTTTCCTTGAACACATCCAGTTTTCTCTGGAAGGAGCGGACAGCGGTCATCAAATCACAGATGGAATTGTTCTTGCCCTGGAGCTTTATATTGAGTTAATTAAGGTGTGATGTTATGTCCACTAGGAAAGCGATATCCATTGTGCTCTCCTCCTTGTAAAAACAGTGAAAACTGTTTTGCTTTCTGACTTTTTAGTTGCACTAAGAAAGACACCACTTCTGTTTGAATAGACCAAAAGCATTCCAATACATTGCCTTTACTCAGCCACCTTACATTGTTGTGCAGTAAAAGGTTATTTGCACTTGCCGAAACTTAGTAAAAGATGTTGATGGCATAAGTATACCCTGAGGAAGTTGATCAGTTTCATCATTTTGTCTATGATTTTACTGGACCTTTCCATCCCTGTGGTGGGTTTGGCCCACCTCAGCTCCCATGGGCTGATATCTCTCCAGCCACCTTTCTTGCCCTCCTAGCCTGTGCCCAATGTTCTTTGACATACCGTAAGTACTTTGGGGAATAGTTACCACTTTATTTCTTCCCCCTCCCTCCCTAACTGGATCTACTATGTATACTCCTATCTCAAATTATATTGTTTTTAATATCTACAGACTTCTACCTCATACACTGCTCCTGAAGAGTGGCATTGGCTACGAAACACGTTGAGCCAATAGATGCCCCCTTTATACCTGTTGTTACTTTACCATCTACCATTCTATACATCAATTCTATTTTATTCACCATTCAAATCATGTCTACAATCACTACGGAGGAGCTAACAGATGCCCCCCTTTACACTTGTTGCTACTGTACTATTTATCATTTTATATATATATATATATATATATATATCGATTATATCATGTATTCATGGTTACAATTGTTATGGAGATATTTCAATTAAATTGATCTTGTACAATGTCTATATCTTTAACCAACTATATACTATTGCGAACCATTAGATGCCTTATTGGTTAATATATGACAATTTATTATTAATTATTCCCCTTCTATATTAGTGGACTGTACCAACGTATCCAATCTTATTTATATACCATGGAGACACGCTCCAATGAATTGGCTTTATCTGGTATTGTTTTCAGTATGAACCAATTAGAATTATCTAGATTATTGTTACCATGAACTGTTGGAGTTTATGCAATATCCTTTGATTATTGTACCAGGTTCAAAATGTTACTATTGTATCTGTTTTATCTTTACGCTATTAAATAACTGACTTTTTTTTTGTTGTCATGCAATTCTTTCATGTTATGCATTTGGTTCAACTGATTCTTTCACTTGCCATTTTCATTTGTTATCGCCAAACCTCCTGGGGTGCATGCCTCATTTAAAGTCCCACCCTTGCCTTTCTCGCTCATAGTATCGGAGATGGAAGCGCTCGGCTCTATGACTTGCGCCTCATTTAAAGTCCCACCCATATAGTTTTTCTTATTTACATCTTACATTGTTGTGCAGCAAAAGGTTATTTGCACTTGCCGAAACTTAGTAAAAGATGTTGATGGCATAAGTATACTCTGAGGAAGTTGATCAGTTTCATCATTTTGTCTATGATTTCTGAAAACTTTTCTGATAGAATGGCACACAGTCTGCAATAGTATGCAATAAGGTCAGGGTTGTCCTCTGCCAGTCATGGACAGCTTCTCTCTTCTTCCCTACCATGGCAGGGGCACTATCTGGAGTCCACTTTTTTCAGATCTATCCTCCTTTTTCTTAGAATCTCCTTAATGCCCTCAGATACAGTATGTCTTGTCCTCTTGTATTTCTCAAGTGGTGTTACTCCTAACAGGTCCTCATAGAGTTTTTGTGTTTCTTTATGAATAAATAAATAAATCTTACATACACCAAAAGCTGGGCATTATCAGTTATATCTGTTGATTGATCAATGCCTAAAGAAATGCAGGCTGCACTCTGAATAGGTGCATCAAGTTATTCCAATGCATCGTCTGGTAACATTTCAGTCTTTTTTGCTGCTGTTGACTGAGAATCTCGTCAGGAAAAACCTGTTGTTTTCCCTGACAAGATTCTTGGCAAGAAACTCTTGCCGCCTGAGTGTACTGACTTTCATTTCAAAAGAACCACGGTTCTCTTGAAAGGAAAGAACGCGGTGACGTCATTGTGTACTACAAGCATGCGCTTGTCACATTCAATGCCGTTGCCGCCATCTTGATTCACCCTACCTATGCCGTGGAAGCTACTGTGCATGCATCAGTCATTTCGAGCATGCGCGGGTTCCTACGGCGACAGGTAAGTATACACACTCTCGGGTTTCTCGTCTGGAAACAGGCAAACGAGAATCCTGACGAGAAAAAAGAGAGCAGGTTCTCTTTTTTTCTCATCGAGATTCTGGCCAGATTTCCAGATGAGAAACCAGAATGCCTCATACACACGAATGGGAATCTCGGCAAGAAGCTGTTTTCTTGCTGTTTTTTGTTGAGAAACCCGGTCGTGTGTACAAGGCCTAACAGTGGGATTTGGTTGATTTTTTTTCACAGAGCTAATCTATTTGTTTACCCTCAAGCAAAGTTTCAGCCACAGCATTCAAGAACTCCTTCTGTAAATGGTCTTTTCTGTTGCCCCAAAATCCATGCTACTTTAGGTGAACATTTATTTGTATTTGGCTAGGCTGTATATGAATGCGAGAGGACTTTTGGTGGATCTGTCATACTGGGCTCTCAGTTCAGTTATTTTACATGCTCTCAGCTTACCTCCTTCGTAGTAGTGGTTTTGTTATCGGCACTTTTAATTATTGGCACAGTTTTGCAACAAATGAGACAAACTGGATTTAAATTTCCCATAGAAAGAATGAACATATATTGGTTTGTTCATTCATCTTCGAAGGGTTGGTTTTCAGTGTCTACCTTCCTTTCCTTGGCACAAGCCATACTCTCTGGCGCTTTTGGTTCTGTTTCCTCCACACTCTCTAGTAATACTCTGTAAATGTAAATGTAAATGCCCCATTAGTGTTCCCCCTTACATCAGTTTTCCCCTATCAGAGTAATTCATTACATTGGGTTCCACCATCAGACTTCCCTCATAAATCAGTTGCCACCATCATAGTACTTCCTTACATAAAGTTTTCCCATCAGAGTGCCCACTTACATCAGGTTTCTGCAATGGAAGCCCCCCCTTACATAATTTGTCCCCATCAGAGTTTCCCATTATATAAGGTTCCCCCATCACAGTGCCCCCTTACATAGGGTGTCCTCACCAAAGTGCCCCCTTACATTAGGTGTCACCATAAGATTGCCTCTGGGGGGCGTGGTGGCAGGGGACTTAAGCAAGCGGCCATACACCAGCAGAATTTTGTTCAAAATGTGTAGTTTTAATCATAAACCACTTCAATACTGGGCATTTTCACTGTCTTCCTGCCCAGGCCAATTTTCAGTTTTCAGCGCTGTCACACTTTGAATGACAATTGCGCAGACATGTAGAATTGTATCCAAATGCACACAAATAGAGCTTTCTTTTGGTGGTGTTTGATTACCACTGCGTTTTTTTCCCCCCATGTTTTCCTTCAGTTTAGCAAAAGTTATAACGTCTACAAAATAGGGGATGGTATTTTTTATATTATTTTTTTACTAGTAATGGCAGCAATCTGCGATTTGTATTGTGACTGTGACATTGCAGCGGACATATCAGACACTTTTGACACTATTTTGCAAGCATTCACATTTATACAGCGATCAGTGCTATAAAAAAGCATTGATTACTGTACAAATGTCACTGGTAGGGAAGGGGTTAACACTAGGGGGCGATCAAGGGGTTAAATGTGTTACCTAGGGAGTGATTCTAACGGTAGTAGGAGGGGACTCTCAAGGGGAGAAGACCTATCAGTGTTCCTCTGTACTGGGAACACACGATCGGTCTCCTCTCCCCTGACAGGATGTGGATCTGTTCTGTTTCAGTCAATTGCGGCCATCTGGTACTCGCATTGGCTCCTGAGTGACACATGCCTCCTAGATGGCCGGTAAGCCGTCAACGTCATATGACGCCCGCCCAGGATGGGAGATTCCTCCTGCCGATATCATTTGACTATGGGCAGGGAAGCAAGTGGTTAACCACTTAAGGACGGGCACATGCATGTACAGGCTGGAGTGCGGCGATCGGTCCCAGGAGCTGAAGAACGGGGAGAGCCGTGTGGGCAAACCAACCAATAAACGCTTATTGCGATTTTTTTTTTTTTTTACCAAAAATATGTAGAAGAATACGTATCGGCCTAAACTGAGGAAAACATTTTTTTATATATATTTTTGGGGGGAATTTATTATAGCAAAAAGTAAAAAATATATTCATTTTTTTTGTGATGTAGTATATATTGCTGAGCATTTCAGCAAATATTTGCATAAAAAAAAAATAAAAAAATCCTCACTTAGCCTCAATAATACACTACATTTTTTGCTCTTTTATAGCAAAATAAAAAACCTTAATTCATAAACCTTCTGAGAAGCTGAGTCCTGTATGTTGGGTTCTAAAATTTAACAGCTTGCCTACCACTGATATACATAGACGAGATGAAAAATATGCACTATATACAGTGCCTTGAAAAAGTATTCACACCCCTTATTTTCCAATTTTTTTTCATAGTACAACCAAAACTGTAAATGTATTTTATTGGGATTTTATGTAATAGACCAGCACAACGTGGCGCATACTTGTGAAGTGGAAGGGAAATGATAAATGGTTTTCAATTTTTTTTTTTACAAATAAATATGTAAAAAGTGTGGCATACATTTGTATTCAATCCCCTTTACTCTGATACACCTAACCTAAATCTTGTGGATCCAATTGCCTTCAGAAGTCACCTTGTTAGTAAATAGAGTTCACCAGTGTGTATAAATACAGCTGTTTTGTGAAGCCCTCAGAGGTTTGTTAGAGAACCTTAGTGGACAAACGGCATCATGAAGACTAAGGAACACATCAGACAGGTCAGGGATAAAGTTGTGGAGAAGTTTAAAGCAAAGTTAGGTTATAAAAAAAAATATCCCAAGCTTTGAACATCTCACGTTGCACTGGTCAATCCATCATTCGAAAATGGAAAGAGTATGGCACAACTGCAAACCTACCAAGACATGGCTGTCCACCTAAACTGACAGGCTGGGCAAATAGAGGATTAATCAGAGAAGGAGCCAAAAAGACCATGGTAACTCTGAAGGAGCTGCAGATATCCACAGCTCAGGTGGGAGAAACTGTCCATATGACAACTATTAGTTGTGCACTCAACAAATTTGGCCTTTATGGAAGAGTGACATCCCCACTGTGAAACATGGCGGTGGTAGCATCATGTTGTGGAAATGCTTTTCTTCAGCAAGGACAGGAAAATGGAAGCTGTTCAGAGTTGATGGGATGGTGGATGGCGCCAAATACAGGACAATCTTAGAAGAAAATCTGTTAGAATCTGCAAAAGTCTTGAGACTGGGGTGGAGGTTCGCCTTCCAGCAGGATAACAACCCTAAACATACAGCCAGAGCTACAATGGAATGGTTTAGATCAAAGCATATTCATGTGTTAGAATGGCCCAATATAAATCCTGACCTAAATTCAATTGAGAATCTGTGGCAAGATTTGAAAATTGTTGTTCACAGATGCTCTCCATCCAATGTGACAGAGCTTGAGCTATTTTGCAAAGAAGAATGGGCACAAATGGCACTCTCTAGATGTGCAAAGCTGGAAGAGACATCCATGGGTGTCCGCTGATTTTTTTTCAGGGGTTGGGCACTTCGGAAGCGGCAATACGCAGTCACATTTAACCCTGTGTTTAAACCCCCCCCTCTAGCGGACGAATAGGATGGATGGTATCAGTAGGGCAGTGGGCTGTGTTAGAAGGGCAGTGGATGGTGTCCGTAGTTTTTTTATTTTTTACAAATGTGTTTATTTTTACATTTTTTAACAGTCTTGTTGGGGGGCTTTGGTGACATATCAGGGGACTAAACAGACCCCTGATAGCTCACTTTTGAAAAATAGAAAGGGACTGAGTGTGAATTCTCCAGTTCCTTTCTCTGAGGCATAATAAACATAGTAAATTGGAATAAATATACTCTCTGTGTACCGAACATTTAATGATTCCCTCAATCTCTGTGACTGGTTCCCTGCAGCTTCTGTGATAATTGTGACAGGCTCTAGTAGCACTCCATCATCCTCATTGTACCATAGAGGGTTTATGTTCCTGTATGGTATGCAATAATGCTGAGGCTTTGGGTTGAGGAGGAGAGCAGTGTGGCTGGCTGGAACATTGAAACATAGAAGTACACATGGTAATTTCCCCCCAGCAGTGCAAGGGTGGACTTTTCCCTTTCCTGCAGGTGGGCTGTATTTTGTAAGAGGCCGCGTACACACGACCAAATGAATCTGACCGATTTGAACAGATTTGTCTGCTGGCTGTTTTGGTTTGATCGCTGTACACACAATCAAACCAAAATCCCCGCCAGCAGAAAGCGCGGTGACGTGGCGATGACATGGCCATGACGTTGACGCCGCCACGTCACCGCACCAGGAAGTAAATCACTTCCGCACATGCGTCGAATCCATTTGATGCATGTGCGGGCAGATATGTCTGCTGGTTAGCGTACTAACCAGCAGACATATCGGTCCGACGGGTTCCCAGCAGACAGATTTTAAAGCAGGTTTTAAAATTTGTCTGCTGGCCAAATCCGTCGGCTCGCCCGTACACACGATCGAATCTGTCTGCTGAGACAGTCTGTCAGACCGTTTTCAGCAGATAGATTTGATTGTGTGTACGCAGCCTCAGGGATATTACACTGGGACTTTTTTAGGTTCCACATTATTAAAATAAAATAATAATTTTTAATAAGATATGGTATGTGTGTGTGTGTAATGCATCCATGTGGAGCCTGAAAAGTGCAGTCCACTCTGATTTTCGGGGGGGGGGGGGCAATTGACCCCCCTTGCCCTATGAAGCGGACGCCCATGGAGACATCCCCAAAAAGACTTGCAGCTGTAATTGCAGTGAAAGGTTGTTCTATAAAGTATTGACTCAGGGGGGGCTGAATAGAAATGTATGCCACACTTTTCATATTTATTTGTAAAAAAATCGCCTTTGCATTCTGACAGCGGGGAACCCTGCTAACAGAATACACTGATCAACACTGCTGGCTATAGTTGGCAGCGCTGACTGAGCAGCAAAAATCCAACAAGGTGGTTGTACAGAAGTTGTTCAACCAGCCTTGCCTATACATGGATCAAAATTTGGCTAGTCCCCGCTGAACTGGCCCAATCCACTGGTCCAATCTAAGTCCTGTACAGTCAGCACTTAAAGCGGAGGTTCACTAATTTTTTTTAAGAGTCAGCAGCTACAAATAAAGCTGTAGCTGCTGATTTTTTAAAATAAGGACACTTACTTGTCCAGTGTGCCCAGATGTCGGCACCCGAAACCGATCTCTGCCTTGGCTCTCGGATGCTGCTGACCGCCATCTTCGGCTTGTGGCTTCACTTTCTGGTTTCCAACTGCGCATGAGCGACTTGTGCTGCGCAATGCCACTGGTCCCTGCTGTCTTCTGGGACCCAATGCGTCTCCCAGAAGACAAAAGGGGGCACCAGACGTGGCATAGATTCCCACAGATAATGTAGGGATCTATGGCCGGAAGTGGGTGCAAATACATGTCTGCTCCCCCCTCAAAGGTGCCACCGGAAATCCAGACAGCGGAGGTTCCATTTTTGTGTGGACCTCCGCTTTCAGGACTCTTAGAGGGTTTTTGGGCTGCAAAGGTAGTAGTTCCATAGAAATAAATTGGTAACATATTGTAATAGTCTTTATGTCTTCTCTATGTGTAAGGGACAAAACATTCTCCAAAAATGTTAATAATCTATATTTCTAATGCACAATTAAGTTAGTAAAACTTATAATTATACGTTTTACACCTGCCTAGCTCGTAAAAAAAGACAAAATTATTTTAGTGATTATGTGCAGAAAGTGATAATGTTAAACAAGGACCAATTGCTAACTTTCAGAGCTGAAAGTTGTCTTCTTATGTTTCTGAGTTCAGCTTCTAGCCAGTAAAGTGTACCAAGTGATTTGCAAAATGAAGAGGGACACTGGTTGTGTGGAAATGCAGCATGCTCTTCCTTGAAGTATACCTGATCCCCCAATTATATAATCCTTATGTATTTTGTAGCATAGGATTTCAGGTGCAGAGCTCATGTTTTATGTGAGTTCATAATTGCATATATCTCCCTGGTTTAACCAAGAACAAATGTTTTATGCAGAGGTTTCTGTCAAACTGGGCACTGCGGAATATAAGAATAATAAAATTGGGTTATAAAGTTGTCTAGTTAATGCTGTGTAACCCCATCACCTTGAAACTAACAAGATTATAGTCATACAAGCAGGTGTTTTTTTCTAAGATTAGGTGACTTTTGAATAAGACTACAAATGTAAAATGTATTTGAAAATGTAAAGCCATGAAAAAAATAATAATAGTTTTACATATTGAAAGTGGGTTTGTTACATCGGGAAGGTAAAATTGAGTGTATATAAAAATACTATGCTTGAAATAAAAGTACAGCTTATTTAGTAAGTAAACTAAACTTGCTTTATAAAACTTTTTATCACAATTGGAATAACAAGGACTGTATATATTATCTACCTAACAACTGCGCCATAGCCGAATGACGGCTACAGCGCAGCTCGATAATGCTGGGAACAGGGCCATCTTAATAACATCATGGGCCCCTGGGCAAAGTAATGTACTAGGGCCCCTACCAGGGAGATGGTGACCCGCGGCACACTATGTGCGTGGTGGCAAGGAGAGAGTGTGGATAAATAATGCTACATATTGGGTGTGGCTTTTGAGTCTGATTAGAAACAAAAAATACACACAGTGAATTATCACAAATTAAATTCACCCCCTATACACATTGTCCTCCCACCCCATATACACTGACTCTCTGTATACACTGACTCTTTTCCCTGTACACACTGCTCCCACTCCTTTTTTAAACTATCCCCCTCCCTGTACATACTGCCCGCCTGTCATAAATGCCTCTCCCAGCCTATCAGTGGCCTGTATTTATGTATGACGTTACATGGTATAGGGGGGGGGGGGCAGGAAGGCACAGTACAGAGGGGTTAAGGGACACAGTAAAGGCGAGGTCAGGCTGATACAGTATAGGGTGTAGTAATGTATAGTGTCAGGTTTGGGTAGTATAGGGTGGTAGAGTGTCAGGTTTGGGTAGTATAGGTGGTAAAGTGGGAGGTTTGGGTAGTATAGGTGGTAAAGTGGAAGGTTTGGGTAGTATAGGGTGGTATAGTGGCATGTTTGGGTAGTATAGGTGGTATAGTGGAAGGTTTGGGTAGTATTGGGTGGTATAGTGGCATGTTTGGGTAGTATAGGTGGTATAGTGGAAGGTTTGGGTAGTATGGGTGGTATAGTGGAAGGTGTGGGTAGTAGAGGGTGGTATAGTGGCAGGTTTGGGTAGTATAGTGGCAGGTTTGGGTAGTATAGGGTGGTATAGTAAAAGGTTTGGGTGGTATAGTAAAAGGTTTGGGTAGTATAGGGTGGTAGAGTGGAAGGTTTGGGTAGTATAGGGTGGTAGAATGGAAGGTTTGTGTAGTATAGGATGGTATAGTGGAAGGTTTGGGTAGTATAGGTGGTAGAGTGGAAGGTTTGGGTAGTATGGGTGGTATAGTGGCAGGGTTGGGTAGTATAGTGGAAGGTTTGGGTAGTATAGGGTGGTATAGTGGAAGGTTTGGGTAGTATAGGTGGTAGAGTGGAAGGTTTGGGTAGTATGGGTGGTATAGTGGCAGGGTTGGGTAGTATAGGGTGGTATAGTGGAAGGTTTGGGTAATATAGGGTGGTATAGTGAAAGGTTTGGGTAGTATAGGATGGTATAGTGGAAGGTTTGGGTGGTATAGTAAAAGGTTTGGGTAGTATAGGTTGGTAGAGTGGAAGGTTTGGGTAGTATAGGTGGTAGAGTGGAAGGTTTGGGTAGTATAGGGTGGTATAGTGGCAGGGTTGGGTAGTATAGGGTGGTATAGTGGAAGGTTTGGGTAATATAGGGTGGTATAGTAAAAGGTTTGGGTAGTAAAGGATGGTAGCGTGGAAGGTTTTGGTAGTATAGGGTGGTAAAATGGATGGTTTGTGTAGTATAGGGTGGTATAGTGGAAGGTTTGGGTAGTATAGGTGGTATATTGGCAGGGTTGGGTAGTATAGGGTGGTATAGTGGAAGGTTTGGGTAGAATAGGGTGGTATAGTGGAAGGTCTGGGTAGTATAGGTGGTAGAGTGGAAGGTTTGGGTAGTATGGGTGGTATAGTGGCAGGGTTGGGTAGTATAGGGTGGTATAGTGGAAGGTTTGGGTAATATAGGGTGGTATAGTAAAAGGTTTGGGTAGTATAGGATGGTATAGTGGAAGGTTTGGGTGGTATAGTAAAAGGTTTGGGTAGTATAGGTTGGTAGAGTGGAAGGTTTGGGTAGTATAGGTGGTAGAGTGGAAGGTTTGGGTAGTATAGGGTGGTATAGTGGCAGGGTTGGGTAGTATAGGGTGGTATAGTGGAAGGTTTGGGTAATATAGGGTGGTATAGTAAAAGGTTTGGGTAGTATAGGGTGGTAGAGTGGAAGGTTTGGGTAGTATAGGGTGGTATAGTGGCAGGTTTGGGTAATATAGGGTGGTATAGTAAAAGGTTTGGGTAGTAAAGTGAAAGGTTTGGGTAGTATAGGGTGGTAGAATGGAAGGTTTGTGTAGTATAGGATGGTATAGTGGAAAGTTTGGGTAGTATAGGTGGTAGAGTGGAAGGTTTGGGTAGTATAGGTGGTATAGTGGCAGGGTTGGGTGGTATAGTGGAAGGTTTGGGTAGAATAGGGTGGTATAGTGGAAGGTTTGGGTAGTATAGGTGGTAGAGTGGAAGGTTTGGGTAGTATGGGTGGTAAAGTGGCATGGTTGGGTAGTATAGGGTGGTATGAGAGAGAGAGAGAGAGATAGACTCTCTGTGGGGGGGGCACCGCATAGTATGTTACATGGGGAGGTGTAATAGCAAAGCACATTCAACGGTGAGCACGGAACAGCACAATGCATGGTTGGCATTGCACAATACAGCACATTATGTGGTGGGCACTGCACATGCACACAGTGGGCACTGCACATGACACGGTGGGCACGACACAGCACATTACACAGCACAGCAATTTACATGGAGGGCACTGCATGGCATAGCACATTACATGGTAGAAACTGCACATTACATGGTGGGCACGACACAGCACATTACATGGTGGGCACAACACATGGCATTGTGGGCAATGCACATTACTTGGTAGGAACTGCACAATAGTGGGCACAGCACATTACTTGGGGTGGGTTCAGCAGTCTCTCCCCTAGCACAATCATTATACCCACCCAGCTCAGTCTCTACACAATCCTCCCTCCCTAATAAGTTTACTAACCTCATCTGTTCTTATCAGCATGGCAGATGTCCCTCCTCCCAGCATGGCAGACTTACTTCCTCCCGGGCTCCTGCAGGATAGGATGACACCAGCCCCCCTCCCCCACACATCTGCCTGCAGCTCTCAGACACCGAGGATCTGTGTGAGGGGAACAGATCCTGTGACAGGCATATTCAGGACTCAGCTGTAGCGGCTGGCACTTCTCCTCCATGTGCACGGAGGGCTCCTCTTCTCTTCCTCCAGAACGGCACACAGACAAGCCACTGCCATGGACCTATATTGAGGGAGGGGCTACCCCTGCAGCCAGGAACTCTAATCTAGAGCATGCAGCTGTGCACTGACTAGTGAAAAAATAGTCCCTCAGCTCCCTCCTTCTGGGCCTCGCTGTTGAACTGATGGGGCCCAGAAAAATATATAAATTCACCCCCTAAGCAAGAAGGAGTAGTAATACATGTTTACAAGGGGACAGGAAAGTGCAGGGACCCCTGGGCAGCTAAGGCCCCTGGGCTGTGCCCAGGTGTGCCCGCTCATTAAGACGGCCCTGGCTGGGAAGGTGTACTATGACATCCTCCCAGAATACTGCTCCACTGGGGCGCACACCCGGGAATATAACAGATCACGGTAAAGGGCCAGTGACAGTGGTCCTTTACCATGTGATTGCTCCATCAAATAACAAAGCGATCACAAGCGCATGCCTGGCTTAGCTTGGCCCCTCTCCGTACCGATTGGTACAGTGTGAGTGGAGAGGGGGAGAGATTGGTTGCAGCAGTGCTGTGGGCTGGATCTGTAGTGCCCACAGCACTGCTCTGTGCCCATTCATGCACTCATCCATCCATCCCCATCCCTACTTCTGTATCCCGCTATATGGGATACAGAACCATTATTAGAAGAAATGGGATGCAATGTTGAAGTAGTTGGGGGTGGATTCTTAATTAAGAGTACTAAATGGGGATAATACTGGAGAAGTAGGTAATGTAGAGCTGTTGGAAACAGAGGAAGAAGCTGCACTAACAATGAGAGTTAAGTCAGTTTTGGAAGGTGGACGCTTTGTTCTGGGTCTATGTATAGGGAGTGCTTTTTGGGGTAATGGACTAGCTTTATGTGTAGTGGTAGATATGGTAGAATTGATCCCATCAGAAAAAGGTGGATGTCCATTCCTAAATGTGGATGACATACGTTGAGTATTGGGTTGACCTTTAGGCCTATGTGTAACATTAAGAGGTGCTCTGGAGTAGGGCAATATGGATATTAAAGCTGGTGTTGTGGTATTGTTTTTCCACGATGTATGTGTGTATATAACTATAACTACTTTTTTAACTAATAAACTGCAACATTTATTGTGAAGTGCCAGTTTACTAGTCGAGGACACATCAAAAATTAACATGCATTAAACAAATAAATATGGCACAGAATAATTTAATCTGTATGATATACTAACAATAAAACACCACACACTGTGTGATAATAGTTCTCTCGCAGGGAATTTCTAAAACAAGTTGCAACAACGGGGGGCCCCTTCTGCACTATATTTCTATGCAGGCTCCGATGTGTGGGGCCCCTGCTACCCCAAGGTGTCCACACACATTTGTTGGTCTGTGCAGAATAGTAAGGCTGGGAGTGCTGAGCATGCCAGCCCGGGGCCCCTCTACTCAGGCTGCCTGTGTTGATTGTGCAAAGTGGGGCCCAGGCCCTGGGCCACTCACTTCTCAGTGCCCATCAAATTCAGCGTGATCAGTGCTCATCAATGCAGCCTGATCAGTGCCCATGAAATGCAGCTTGATCAGTGCCCATCAAATGTGACCTGATCAGTGTCCATCAATGCAGCCTTACCAGTGCCCAGCAAATGCAGCCTGATCAGTGTCCATCCAATGCAGCCTGATCAGTACAAGACAAGTAAAAATGTGCAAGAGAACACAATGCCTTAGGTATCAAGTCAGCATGTACATATGTGGGGACAAGGCAAAGTCAGTGACTGATAGTTTAGCATAAACTAACAATAAGTCTGTGGTTGTTTGTATGTGGGTACATACTTCCAGGGCTGCCATCAGAGGGGAACAGAGACCATGTTCCAATTCTAGAAAAAAAGGCAAGGAGAGAGGCGCCTCTGGGTGTAGTCGATTAAAAGCAATTTAATTGAAGGACATAAATATCTCACTCACATTTAAGTAGTGACAGGTAAGCATGTAAAAGTTGTTGTTTCCTTGGGGTGGTGAGCTGTCATCTGTTTGTGGTTTCTTCTGCAGTCTGTAGAAGCGCTGTGCAGGGAGGACATTACTTCATCATAAGGCAATGGAAGTCGGCTGTCATGTGAAGTCCTCTACCTGAGGCTTAGATCTTAGGATGGAGAGCAGACGCAGGGCGATGACGTCACCAGAATGTGACGTGTTTCCGAGTTTTCAGCAGCGAATGGACTGGCTGCTGCACTCCTTTTTCAAGCACAAGGAAAACCAGGGAGGAGAGTTAGTTTTTAATAGATCGAAAGGGGGAGGAGACTGAGTGGAACACAATGGGATGTGCGGGGGGGGGGGGGGCGTGTCAGCAAAAGAGGGAATGGGGCGGAACATTGGAGAGGTATGCAGTATAACATACAAAAGAGCGTGAAGGGGAAGGAAGGGAGCAGGAATTTTAAGAACAGGACGTGATAGGATGGGCTGAAACGAAGGGGGAGAATAGATAGAAGGGAAGGGTGGACTGGAAAGAAATGAAATGGACAGATTGGATAGAGCAAGCGTGGCGAAATAGGGGACAGAATACATTCGGGGGATTTTGAAGCAGATTAAGTTAAATGTATGGCGATCAAGTATCTATATAAATAAGTATAAAAATGATTATAAAATTAATTTAAATTAAAAATGCGACAAAAGGAATAAAACCTATTTGGAAGAGAGGGGGTGTAAACAAGGTTAAATTATAACGAATATAGTTATAAAACACCTGACAAGGAATAAGGCAATTTTAATTTTATTAAAATATATTATATATATCGCATATATATAATATATTTTAATAAAATTTAAATTGCCTTATTTCTGCCTTATGTCCTTCCATATTAAAAGTTTTTAATTGGACAGAAGAGTACACAGTTCTGCTCTGACTTTGAGGAATATCATGGATGGCTGATACCATAACGTCCCGCCTACCACCAGTTTTCATTATAATGAATGTAAAAAATACTAAAACTCTTACCAGGAAGACTACGCTGTTATAATTAGATGTACTATGCCTATAAAACAACTGCTACCAAGAATCACAATCAAATTAAGTACAAGACTCACCTCGACTGCTACATGGTAAAAATGTGTGCCCAACTCAAAAAAGGGGGGGGGGGGTTTGGGGGAAACCCACCCGACCCACCCGTCCCGGACGGGCACAGACAGGCTTCCCTCCGGCGCGCCGCTGGTGCGCGCTGCGCTCCGCACAGCGCCCCACCGCCTTTGAAGGCCTGCTAGACCCCGCCCACAGTGGGGGATTAGTCCCAGCTCCTCCCAGAAAGGGAAAGCTGATTGCTGATGACACTGCACCTGTGCGGCCTCTCCAGAGGCGACTTAACACAGTGCTGTAGTGGGGAAGGGGATGTTTGAAGAAAGTCACTCCAGGGGACACAGTCAGGTACAGTCAGAAACTGAAATTAAAATAATGCTGCCATCCGCTCACCAGTGAGCCGTCTTGGTGCTGGTGATCGTGATACTGCTCCGCATAGCGTCCCACTGCCTTTGAAGGCCTGCTAGACCCCGCCCACAGTGGGGGATTAGTCACCATTAATCAATCATTAACCACTTCATTACCGAGCCTGTTTTTCAGATTCGGTGCTTACGAGACTAAAACAGTTTTTTTTGCTAGAAAATTATTTAAAACCCCCAAACATTATATATATTTTTTTTTCTAACACCCTAGAGAATAAAATGGCGGTCATTGCAATACTTTTTCTCACACCGTATTTGCGCAGCGGTCTTACAAGCGCACTTTTTTTGGAAAAAATTCACTTTCTTGAATTAAAAAATAAGACAACAATAAATTTGGCCCAATTTTTTTATATATTGTGAAAGATAATGTTACGCCGAGTAAAATGATACCCAACATGTCACGCATAAAAATTGCGCCCGCTCGTGGCATGGCGTCAAACTTTTACCCTTAAAAATCTCGATATGCGACGTTTAAAAAATTCTACAGGTTGCATTTTTTGAGATGACGAGGAGGTCTAGGGCTAGAATTATTGCTCTCGCTCTAACGATCGCGGCGATACCTCACTTGTGTGGTTTGAACACCGTTTTCATATGCGGGCGCTACTCGCGTATGCGTTTGCTTCTGCGCGCGAGCTCGTCGGGACGGGGCACTTTAAAAAATTTTTTTTTTGGTTTTGGTTTTTATTTTTATTTATTTTATAATTTTTAACACTGAAAAAAAAAAAAAAAAAAAAAAATTATCACTTTTATTCCTATTACAAGGAATGTAAACATCCCTTGTAATAGAAAAAAGCATGACAGGTCCCCTTATATATGAGATCTGGGGTCAAAAAGACCTCAGATCTCATATTCAGGCTTAAATGCAAAAAAAAAAAAAAAAAAAAAAAAAAAAAGTAAGTCAAAATGTAAACATATTAAATGTCTCTTTAAGACGCTGGGCGGAAATGACGTTTTGACGTCACTTCCGCCCAGCAGAGAGAGGGGGACGGCTGAGGGACATTTTTTCCCTCAGTCACATCCCCGGACAGACAACGAGCGGACCCGATCGCCTCCGCCGCTACCGACGGCTACGGTAAGCGGCGGAGGGCGCGGGAGAGCGGCGGGAGGGGGGGGGCACCCTCTCCCGCCGCCGGTAACGGCGATCTCGCGGCGAATCCGCCGCGATGACCGCCGTTATCGTTAACAGGACCGCCCCACGAAGAGATGGATATCTCGGTTGTGGCAGCAGCTGCTGCCGTTACCGAGATATCCATCTTCAAAAACGTGACGTCTTTGGACGTGGGGCCGGTCACAAGTGGTTAATAACCCCTTGATTATTTATCTCCTATGATTGATTAGTTAATTGATTTTATTTTTTTTTAATTGATGCATTTGTAATTAATACATTGTTTGTGTAATTTTATATTTATTTTTAACAACTAAAAATTAATAATCCCCCCCCATCACTCTCCTCACATACGAGCAGGGAGGAATACAGCTCCTCCTCCTCCTTCTTTCAGTCCCGCCCACACTATCACGGTGTGCTCTATTTGAAGAGAGGGGATGTATGGGCGGGAAATATGAAAATCAGCAGCATTCCTGGCTATGTGTGAATGATGCCTGAGATTCTAGCCTGGACCGTGGCAGATTGCAGTACACTGTAATCACTGAACTGCATTATCTCCATCTCTTCTCTCCCCCATCTGTCTCCCTCCCCCTCCTCATGTTCTTTCAAGAAGTTTACAATTTACTTTCACTTTCAGTTAGGCAGGTAATATACGTGCTAGGTGACCAGCTGGCAGCTCGGCTCTCTATAACCAATAGTGCCAGCCTTCCCCTGCATGCATCCGTAATGTAACCAGCACTAGGTCCTAATAGACTTACACTCTGCCAAGGAGACAGATGCCAGACCAGCATTGTCAATAGCAGGGACAGGACAGCTGGGGAACCCCACAGTGGCAGAACACCAGACAACCTTTGCAAACCTGAGAGTTCTCCCACTGCTCTGGACCCTTATATTTTCTTGGTATGCTGGTGACATATATCTCTTGTTTTCTGCCACCCTGGAAGGCCCCAGTATAGTAGGAAGGGAGCTCACTGCAGAACATGTGAAAGGGCTTGTGGGATCATAGTAAAGGGCCCCAGGAGATATATATATATCTTATCTTATCAATGAGCCCCTTGGTGTATGCTTTGAAAATTAGAATAGTATTCACAATTGAAATTTTCAATTAGAATTTTAGAGATCGGTCAATACCATTCTCTGTTGTTGAGAATGCTTATGCACATGTCTTCATAGTCTTCAACATCCATAACCACTATGTTTGCCCCTTTGTCTGCCTGTTTAATTATAATTCTGCAATTGTTTTGAAGGAATTTTAAGGTTTGCTTCTGTCATAATAAAAGATTGATTCTGGTACCATAAGTACTAACAACAATCTCTTCAATTTCCTTAGTTGTTTGTTCAACAAATGCCCAAATGTTGGGAATGTTTGTGATTTTGGTCCAAAGGATAGGGGTGGGGGGAAGGGGACACTGGGAGAACACAAACCACACAGGGATGGAATAAAATGTACCTCCAAATCAGTGTGGCCCTCCTCCCACAGATCCATCAGATCGAATTACATTTCTCAGTGGGGGTGCAGGAGGAAGTGCATTCACCTAACACAGGGTCATTGTAAATGACTTTGTACATTAATTTCCTCACAAAGAGGTGTAGAGCTTTAATCATCTGGATAACCCTAAGTTTAGCATTTCAGATTTGTCACTAGTTATAGATACAGAGGAGAGATTAATTTGGTGTCTCAATATTGTTCCCGGGGAGTGGGGTCGTAACAGTGGGACTGGGAGACTGATCCAGTGTTTTCACTAAAACAAAATGGGAGATATTTTGGGATCTATAGCTAGAGTGCTGTGGGGAAATAGAGAAAGAAGGTTAGGTTCACTTCCCCTTTTGGTAGTGGTCATGGTTTTAGAAGAAAGGGACAATGGGGCAAAAGCCAGAGTGTTTTGTGCAGAACTGGAAACTGGTGTGGACAGAGTGTCAACGCATTTAAGTGAATGAAGAGTGGATGGAGTGACCCGTGAGGCGGTTTAGCTAGAGCGTGCAGTTTGTGATTGTTGAGTTGCTGAAGATCCAAAAGTGATTCCGTTGATATTGTATCTAGTTCTCCTTTGCGTTTTTTGGGAAATCTGTTTTGTGACAAATCACGGTATATGATTGGCTAGATGAGACTGAAGAAACAGAGGACATATTGGGTACAACATTAGTGGTTTTGGGTGCTACCTGTGTTAAAGGTCTATTCATGTGTTTGCTAAAGGTCGATTGATTCCATTTGTAGGCATATCTGTTTTCGCGTGCTGACTTATCCCCAAGAAATTTACCTTCTATGGCATTTATGAGAGCTACTGTATATTCTTCTATTCCTTTCCTTGTGAACAATCAAGGTAGATGAAATGATCAGAACATGGGCTTGATACCAAAGACTGATTTGTGCATCAAGATTAACAATTTCAGTATGATATAGATTGCATAGATTGCCAATCTTTCTAAAGAGCAGTTCTTTAAATGTTGTTCTCAATCAATTTAAGAGAGTCATTGATTTTTCTAAGATTAGGAAAAATATCCTTGGGATGATTTTGTTTTCTGAATATTTCTCAAAGTATTGTTTATGCCAGTAAATCCTTACTTTTTTTTTTCTCTAGAAGACATTGTAATCTAAAACATTTTTTATCCAAGTCTGCCTCTGTGATATTGTGGCATTCTGGGATGAATGTATATTGGGCATAAATCCCCTCCCATGCTTCTCCACAAAAGTTATGCCATGATGAGACAATGCCATCTCGGACAGCAAATAGTCAAAAAGCAATAATGTAACAGAAACACAAAATCAATAATTGAAAAAATATATATAGGAGACAAGCAGAAAAGGAGAAAAAATAAAGGCACTTGAACATATAAACAATTATTATCCTAAATAACAGTGTTGATTATGTATTAATAGTCACCCAAGCAAGTAATGATGTATTGAAACACCTGGTGTGCAATAGCTGGGGAAATAGATTGAGTGACTCTAGAATATCAGACGCCTCATCGCTGGTATCAGAAATAAATGGAAATGGAAGGATGAGATAGTGGTGCCTTGGTAATAAACTATACATATAAGGTAAAATCGATCAATCTTTATTGGAACATAAAAAGAAAGGTTCAGAAAAAATTGATTAACAGAGCATATACAGTTTAGCTATTAACTGGTTGCTGGTGTCCCACAGGGGCATAGATGGTCAAAAGTAGATGTTGTTATATCCCAACATGTTTCGTCAGCATTGGCTTCCTCAGGGTATTATTTAGGACCACCAGTAATGACATGGCTCTAACGATAATAAAATATAAAATGGTTTATCAGTAAGCAATTGTGGTATAAATGAAACGGAAAAAGGACTACATTTACAGTACACACATAGCATTGGTCATAGCTTCAATAGTAAATACCCACCTCCACCAATCCTGGTCAGGGGGTGCAAGAAGAGGAGGACCCTCTCCCTCTATTTATAAAGGAATTGTGGCATATATTCAATTTCATTTTCTCATGCACAATGTCTGTTGAATTGCATTCGGATAAGGATAGTAAGAACCTTTCTCTAATAATAACATACTGTACATAATAGTCTACAATAAATTGGTATTAAGTTGCAATAATCAGGTCAAGTGCTATAAAATCATCAGAATTATTCTTTAATGCTAGGTGAAGTAAACCATAGCAACTATTTAGCATTTTCCTAGTCATTATATGACTTCAGCAGAGTGATTTCCAATCGGTTGATGTACAATGTACATTCCTGTAGCAAGAGGGTATGGCAGCAACCATTGCATACCTTTCCTGCTGTAAACACTAGTTGTTTGGTTGTTATCCCAATCAAATGGTTTTCATACTTTCTTACCTGGGTCAAGAATGCAAATAAGGAGTGTTATGTTGTCCCGGTTGGTTCAATAATGGCAATTACTCTAACTTCACTGGCTGCATGCATGTTCCAGGTCAATGACTCAAAAAGTACCAAAGTTAGAGAATCTTGCATGACTTCAGGGAAGTCAATATTGGTGGCCTCTGTATTTTTTGACACAAAGCTGATCAAAGATTGGAAGTAAGTGTCCTTACTGTATATTAAAAGTTATCGGCTACAGTATTTGTAGCTGCTGACTTTTAATATTTTGGGGGGAGACTGGAGTTCCTCTTTAACTTTGGAACCAACTTTGCTCTGTGAATCAAAGCAGACCCTATCAAATACCTCAAGATTACAATGGCTAGATTTTAAATGAATCACAATGTATTTGTAGTTAACAACCCAATATTTTTTTTAAGATAAATATTTAATAATTTGTACATGCTATCTTGCTCTTTATAGTTACATCCTAGTGTTTTTATTCATCTGAAAATTCAACTATTACGTGACGTTGCGGGATTCCTGTCTGACCTATGCTTACTTGCCTGCCCCAGGGGTCTACATAGATAGCACAGATGGCAAATGTTTGTTCAATCACCTGGGGAATTACTTTCCTGTGCAAGGTTGCATTTAACAGTACAGTATACTCCTTTTTACCTTTTTAATGCAAGATTAACTCCTTCACTACAGAGGTGAACTACTCACATTCCTGCTTTGCATGTATGGCATCTTGTAAAGAAAGAATTATTTGTTTGCACACAATAAAGCAATGAACTAAATTATATGTTTACACTGTATGAAGTTGCTAAATAATGACAAAACATCATAACACATTCGGCACATATTGATTTAACAAGTTTCCCCAAACCCAGCAAGATTAGGGCTTGCTTATACCATATCTATTAACATGTACTGATGTGCTTATACCTGATTCATCCCGGCGAGGACCGGCATAAGTAATGGAGAAACCTGCTATAAGCTTTAGCACTTGTGTTACCTGTCCATTAAGAATAGTTTAAAACTTTTTAAATTAACTTTTCGGTCATGGCCCATTTAAACTGTTGCAGTGTTAAAAGGGGCTTATTCATTTTAAACAGGCTTTCGATGTAGAATGTTGCATTCTACAGCATAGATTATTTGCATAAAAACATTCAACAAATGCACATATTTTTTTTATTTTTTATTATTGTGTGTGCATTTTATAATTTGTCTACAAAAGGTAAACTATATCTTTTAGGCCCTGTACACACGATCAGACCAGTCCGATGTGAATGGTCCGACGGACCATTTTCATCAGTCACCGCTGAAGTGGCCTGATGGTCTGATGTGCGTACACACCATCAGTCCAAAATCCAATCGGGTCAGAACGCGGTGACGTAGAACACAACGACGTGCTGAAAAAACAAAGTTCAATGGTTCCAAGCATGCGTCGACTTGATTCTGAGCATGCCTGGATTTTGGTCCGATGCTTTTGCGTACTAACCATCGTTTTGGTCCGACGGTCAGGCGTCCATCGGACAGATTTTAAAGCAAAGTTTCATTTTTATCGGACCGGTCTGATCGTGTGTACGCGGCCTAACATTTATTACTTCAATAGCTCTTAGTCATATGAAATAACCAACACATTTGACCTGTATATGGCACTTAAAAAAACAAACACTTCCTATTATGCAAAGGCTTCTTGTTTTGTTTTGTAAAATCCTGCAAAATCAGCAAATTGTAGTGGGTTGGACACAAACACAAAAATGCTTATCAAATTCTATATTATTAACTGGTCTCCCATTGCACAATAATTAAGTCAAGGTTTTATTTGGCTCTATTTAGTGTTTTCAGAAGATCAAAATGTTATTATTTTTTTTTTCAATTAATTACTTCCCGACCGCCGCACGCACATATTTGTCAACACCATGGCACTCCTGGGTAGAAGGACGTGTATATATACGTCCCCTTTAAGGAAGCACCATTGTGCGCACGGCCCCTGCAAGCTCTGTGATCCCCGTCGCGGGATACCCGCGATCGTCTCACAGAGAGATAGAGCGGGGAGATGCTAATGCAAACAAGCATCTCCCCACTCTGCCTAGTGACAATGACACTCAGTGTAATTGGAGCGGAGATCCGTGTCATGTCACACACAGCCCACCCCCCCTACAGTAAGAAACACTCACTAGGGCACACTTAATCCCAACAGCGCCACCTAGTGGTTAACCCCTTCACTACCAGTGCTTTTTTCACAGTAATCACTGCATTTTTATAGCACTGATCGCTGTAAAAATTACAATGATCCCAAAAATGTGTCAACAGTGTCCGATCTGTCCGCCATAATGTCGCAGTCACGATAAAAATTGCTGATCGCCGCCATTACTACTATCCCCTATTTTGTTGACACTATAACTTTAGTGCAAACCAATCAATAAATGTTTATTGCGGGTTTTTTTACCAAAAATATGTAGAAGAATATGTAAACTGAGGACAAAATAAATACATTTTATATCTTTTTTGAGGATATTTATAATAGCAAAAAGTAAAAAATATAGATTTTTTTTCAAAATTGTCTCTCTATTTTTGTTTATAGCACAAAACACTGTGTAGGTGATCAAATACCACCAAAAGAAAGCTCTATGTGTGGAAAAAAAGGATGTAAATTTTGTTTGGGAGCCACGTCGCATGACTGCACAATTGTCAGTTAAAGCGACGCAGTGCTGAATCACAGAGGCCTGGTCCTTTAGCAACAAAATGGGCGGGGCTTAAGTGGTTAAACTGGAGTTCTTCTTTAAGGCTGGGTTCACACTTGTGTGGTGAGAATTTCAGCTCTTTTATCTCTGCAGACAGATAAGAGAAGTGTTCAGCAGATTAGCTCCGTTTTTGCTGCGAATTTGGAGACCTGGGAGAAGTTCTGAGTGAGAGGAGAGTGGGGGAGAAATGTATTGAGCTGAATGAGAGAAATTCCTGAAGAGAACTGAACACATCTGCAATCAGCTGCGTACCCATAGAAGATAATGGGACTGAATTCGCACCTGAGCCGCACCGCAAGGCCTCCACAACAAATACGGATTTCCGGCAATGCGCAGTGCGAATGCATCGCACATATGTGAACCAGCTTCATTGAAAACAATGTATTTAGAAATGTTCTGCGTTTTGGATTCGGTTGAAACCGCAACCAATTCACATAGGTGTGAACCCAGCCTTAAACAAGATAATCATCACCAACATAATGTCTTTATATGTAAGAAGTTGAAATTTAGTAGTCAACAACATCAGAAAACTTGTGTTTTTATAGTTGCGCAAGGTCCTTATTTCAGAGCAGATGAAGAGACCCTGCATATTCCTAAAAATGTTGGTCTTGTTGATGACTGATATATTTTTCCAATAAACTAGATTCCTTACATATAAGATGGTGTGATGTTGAATATTATGTAACAAATGTGTGATGGTGCCATCCATCTGATCACTATAGCACCCTCTGTGAATTTTGGCGGCTATCAACCTTCAGGTTTGCAACTGGGACATCTTTATCGTTTTCTTGTTCAGACAAGATGTGTTGCATATCTAAAAAAAGGACATGATGATGCAGGATGTTAACTGATAGATTAAAGGAAAAAGTATGCCCTAAAATATTGCTCAAACAAGTTTCATACAATGTGAGCACAGTTATGCATCCTAATGACTCCAAAGGAAATGTTATCCGTAGAAGCAGAATACTTTGTCTTAATTTTCCTTCTCCTGTAAGAGGATATGCTGTATGAGGAATTGGATGCATATGAAATAAGGATGCATGAAAAAAGGTTGTAAAGCTACAAATCACCTGATTGAGGGCAATTTGAAATATGAACTTCTGTGTGGACGGTCTCTGCCTGCCATGATTTAACCCCTTTGTTCTCTCTCTGTTTGCGCTGGTTCTCTCCAGATTATCCAGTTTCCTTCCACGCTCCAAAAACATAAATATTCCTCAATGCGCCCCAACAGGTCATGTGTTCAGGCTTTCCTTTTATTTTGCACGGGTGATTTGATCAGTTTCACTGTTTCAATAATTACCACAGCCGTTTCATCTGAGGAAAATCCCAAAAACATGACCTGTTGGGGCGCCTTTAGGACTGGAGTTGAAACCGCCATACTCTCTCCCCCAGACTGACAATACTGCTGTCTGCTGTGCCTCCTGTACTCATTAATCCACTAATACAGGAGGTGTGTTATTGGTAAGATCACCAGATGAAAACAGAAGGAAAAAAGCCAAAGAAAAGAAAACCAATGCAGCCACCACACTGATGCAGCCACCACATCTAATGATTGGTAAGCTGCAATATAATACATTTTTGTTTTTTGGTTTAAAGGGGTTGTAAAGGCAAAACATTTTTTCCCTAAATAGCTTCCTTTACCTTTGTGCAGTTCTCCTTCACTTACCTCATCTTTCGATTTTGCTTTTAAATGTCCTTATTTCTTTTTAGAAATCCTCACTTCCTATTCTTCTGTCTGTAACTCCACACAGTAATGTGAGGCTTTTTCCCTGGTGTGGAGTGTCGTGCTCACCCCCTCCCTTGGACTACAGGAGAGTCAGGATACTCTCTACGTTGCAGATAGAGACAGGAACTGTGTTTTAGTGGGCATCCTGACTCTCCTGTTGTCCAATGGAGGGGGCAAGCATGACACTCCACACCAGAGAGAAAGCCTCGCATTATTGTGTACAGGCAGAAGAACAGGAAGTGAGGATTTCTCAGAAGAAATAAGGACATTTAAAAGCAAAATCAAAGGATGAGGTAAGTGAAGGACTGCACTAAGGTAAAGGAAGCTATTTTGGAAAAAGAAATTGTACCTTTTCAACCCCTTTAATACCGCTTCAGTCCATCTTGAGCTTTCAGTAAAATTTCAATATTAATTTGCCCAACAGCTGGCAAAATTAAAAACTCAGTCTTTGCCTCAATACTCTCCTCTCCTCTGAGGCTGTCCTCTGCAGACTCTGTCAATCACTAGTCCTCTTTCAGGTTCAATGGAGCCATGCGTTAGAATAGAAATGCTGTAAAAGTAGCTTTGAGGCCATCTAAGTCACTTCTTAAAAGCTGACAGCCTGGAGTTAAAAAAGTAAACAAGAGTATTCTTACCTGCTACTGCCACCATCACCACAATAGTTGCAGCAGCAGCAGTCATGGGGTTAAATACAATATTTAAACTAAAATTTCTGCAAAATGATTTGTTGCACATCCATACCGTGGTAATTCTAGCAATTATATTTGAACACTTGTGTTCCGTTACCTCACCCTACTAATGTCAAAAGGGATTTCACACAGCATTGATCTATCACATGGCAGGGTGTCTATATGATTTATGACATTGTAGTAAACCTGACTGATTTTAGCAAGGAAAGGAACTGGTGGAGTTGTGTGCCTGAGGCATTTCAATTCTTACAGTACAGTACATGGGAGGATTTCATTTCCAGCAGCGCATACATACATTGATGGTTATAGGACATGTGGCAAGAATTGACTTTACATTTAGTGCTGTTTGTTCTAGCGTTAATCTTCAACTGTATAAACTTTATAGAGTCTAACCAAATAGACTTTGGCATGGTATTTACTGTATTTTTAACTATTTAAAGAAAAAGTCCAGTCATACATGTTGTTCAACGTTTTTGTTGGAACTAAGGCATTGTGTTCTTTTTAATACATTTGATTGAATGACATGGGGCACACCTCTATGTTCTACCACTGAGACGTCATATTGTTATAAACCAAATAAGATAATACTTGCTAGGATAAAGGATTTCCTACTCTGGGCTAGACTTCTAGTGTATGCTTCTTTAGATTTAGTACAATGTTGAAAAAATGATGAATCTCTATCAAACTAGTAATATGGAAGGTAGGTGCAGCTTATTTCTCCCTTTTGTGCCTGTCTTCCTCTCTCCTTATGAAGCTGTTTTTTTAAATAAGATAGTATAGTATAGCAATGTATTCTAACACATTCCACATTAATAAAAAAAAAAAACAATCTTGTGTCTCTTAACATTTTGCAGTGGTTCCTTCCTGGGAAAAGGCAGCTCCATTTTAACTGCTAGTCTTCCGAGTCTGTCTAGCAATTTACTTCCGCCCTTCCTGCTAGCCTGATCTGTAATCTCTCACTGGGGTTCTTAGCCAAGCCTCACTTTTGTTTTGGGATCATCATGACAACCATGTCCCACTGCAGTGTGCCGTTGTTTTGATAGGACGCTATGATGTCCCAATGTTTACACCCCCTGTGATGTGTAAGCTCACATGGGGTGTATCAGGAAATGTTTAATGAGACTAATATTGTGGGATCGCAGCATGGTGCCACGAACGGATATGAAGGACACAGCATACATCATTATGGAGTGACAGCACAGAGAGCGTGCCATTAATCGTGTTTGCGATATCCATGCACCGGTGACGTCAGCAGAAAAAACAATACAGATTACAAGAAAACTGAGCCAGTACAGTAAAATTTGCATATAGTGATGTTAACAGTTTGTAGTGAGGATTGCTATGGGCTAAACATATGGAGGAAGGTTTACAACTACTTTTAAGCTGCATATGTAATTTGCCTTAGAATCTTTAGGGGAGTGGTTAGGGTGACAATACAAACTCACCTTAACCAGAATCAGAATCACGTCACATATACTCCCTAAGAGACCAATGCCTACGATGTGTGGACGTAACCTACGCCCAGCCCTATTCAGGTACTATGTAAACGGCGTAAACAACATAAAATTTGACGGCATCATTGCCTGGCCCATACCTTTGCATTAGCTGCGCCTCATATAGCAGGGGTAACTTTACGCCGGACGTAAGCCTTACGCAAATCGCGTATATGAAGCGGCCGGGCGCATCTACGTTCGTGAATCGGCGTATCTTACTCATTTGCATATTTATAATGGGAACGCCAAATGCGTCCAGCGTAACTATGCGCCTATGATACGCCGGCGTAGGCAAGTTACGTTGGACGGCTGAAGCCATGTTTTTCGGCGTATCTCACTTTGTGAATCGGCGCAAAGATGCGACGGCGCACATTCGAAATTACGGCGGCGTATCTGGAGCTATGCCCGCGTACATGTTTTCTGAATCTGGCCCTTTATGTATGTAAGGAAGTTATCCTTTGAGGTTAACAGGCCATACCTCACACACCTAGGTAAACTTGGACAAGATTAACACATCCAAGGGTCTTCAGCTGTCCCTTTAATCTGTGTTTGGCCACTAACCCTTTTGGTCAGCAAACACCCTTTGATGTGTTACCTTGAATGCCTGTATGTAACACATAAATTCCATGCCATACATATAACACAATATTTTAGATACCTACACATATATATTAATATTACAACAGAGCTGAGCTGCTAAGAGTGATTAAAGTAACAGGGGTTTGTTTTAAAGCTCATTTACTACTTTGTATGAATAGGTAAATACTTGAAGGTAAATGAAATTAAATTCTGGATAAACAGTTGAATAGCAGTTCACTTATTTTATTGTATTGTTGTTTTTAAATGTTTGACCTAGTTTGTAAACTGTCTCACATTTTATCTCCTCTACAGCAAGGTTTCAGTGCCTTTTGGAAAGTATCTTACAATGCATATTCTAGCACAGTGTCACACTGTGACTAATGAATAGAGCAATCACAATGACAAAACAAAGTCCTTTCCAAGGCTTTGGAAGTACTCTTGAAACTGATTACACTTGCTATATTTGGGCTGCAAATGGTCAAGCACAATTAAGTGAATGGCTCTAATAGGTCACTGTAGTAGAACTTAGAGGAAGTCTTAAATTAAATGTAATAATCACATTTCCCTTTCCATGCTGCTGAGTGCAAGTTGTTTACAGCCTACTGGGTAAAGCTGGCCTGCTTGCTCATGTTCATTGAAATCACCCAACTGTCAGCATATTTTCAAACTAATACTGAAATTGTTGTACTTAATAGAGAACTCTAGGGATCTGTATATTTTTCCATTACATACAGTTACTAAGGTTCATGATAACAATTACACCATGGGTGTTATTTACGAAATGCAAATACACTTTGCACTACTAGTGCAAAGTACGCTTGAAATTGCACTGTGTTTTTCTGTCTCCTTGCAACATCCATGAGCTCCAGAACCTCTCCTTTTTTGCTGGGAGTTATTATTGCATCCACTGACCAGTGTTACCAACCTCCTGTAGCATTTTTATACTGACAAAACATGGAAAATGTACTGATGGGACACATTACTTTTACTGACAACCTGGAAAATGACAGAACTCTTATTGAAAAGGAAGGCAACCAATATTTAAATCGTATAAACACAATGGGGTTGATATACTAAAACTGGAAAGTGTAAAATTTGGTGCAGCTCTGCATAGAAACCAGCTTCCATTGTCAAAGTTTAATTGAACAAGCTGAAGTTAGAAGTTGATTGGCTACCATGCCCAGCTGCACCAGATTTTGTACTCTCCTGTTTTAGTAAATCAACCCCCCCGTGGAAACTCTGACAATAACTATAACAAATAATTTATAGGAAAAAGGATCAAAATTGCGCAACCACACGCAATAAAAAATCTGATACAATTAAACTTTGTTAGCTTTCAAGTCCATATAGTGTTTAAAATAAAAGAGTGATATCAAACATTCAGGTTGTAGCTTGAGACTTCTTATTCAATGTTAATGATAAGAGGGGCTGAATGAATGAATGAATGAAAGAATGGAAACGTATATAGCGCGGCACATGCGAACTTAATCGCCTCTGGGTGCTTGTTGTTCCTGTCTCCTTTGATATCAAAAGAGATGAGTCTTGATCTGCTTACCAGATAAGGTGGATCTCAGGTTATAGAGATCAACCTCGCTCAGCTATGGGTCAGTCCGACTATGGATATTCCTCCTAGGACACCACAGGAGCCGATATCCCTCCCGATACAGCGGACTGCTGTTGTATGCCGGTCCTCCTATATATCTTACAAACTTGGATTCGTTTACCAGGTAAAAAGAAGAGGCTTCATGGTGCAGTATTTCCACCTAAAACATTTATTACAAACTTTCGAAAAACACTGACATCCAAAAGCAATGAAACACTTTCAAAACAGCCACAGCTCAAGCCAGCCAGCTGGTGAGTGTTGACGTCAGAGATTGGTGCTCCACCTGATATGTTTCCCCGTACAAGGCATCGACTGGGAATGGAGGCAGATAACAGATAATTTGCCTGGTTTATGCCTAAAAAAACACAGCAAGACAAATGATAAGACCCTGATATTTACACACAGTTGTAAAAATTACCGATTTTTACAATCTGTTTGTAAATTTTCTGAGAGTAGGCAACCCTTTCACTGACACCAATGTTGGTGGTTATTATTGCATCCACTGACACCACTGCTGGGGGTTATCATACTTCAACTTCTTAGGCCAGGTACACACGATCAGACCGGTCCGATGAGACTGGTCCAACGGACAGTTTTCATCGGACCACGCTGAAGTGGTCTGATGGTCTTATGTGCGTACACACCATCAGACCAAAATCCCATTGGACCAGAACGCGTTGAAGTAGAACACAACGACGTGCTGAAAAAACTAAGTTCAATGGTTCCAAGCATGTGTCGACTTGATTCTGAGCATGCGCAGGTTTTTGGTCCGATGCTTTTGTGTACTAACCATCGAATCTGTCCAACAGACAGGTGTCCGTCAGACAGATTTTAAAGCAAGTTTTAAAACTTTGGTTCGACGGACAACGGTTCGATGGGCCGTACACACCATCGAATTGGTCCGATGAAACTGTTCTTCAGACCAGTTTCATCGGACCGGTCTGATCGTGTGTACGCGGCCTTAGGTGTACATTGCGATATACTGCAAAAAATGCAACAGGACTAAAATTTGTGGGTGTTAAGGTGCTGCTACTGTCAGGCCATCTAGAAGTGTGAAAAGCCACGCGCGATCTCGTGCACGAGCGGGAGCATGAGGGTTTGTTTGAGTAAACACACAAATCCCTGTGCTGTCTGAGGAGACCAGACAGATAGTTTCTTTCTACAAAGTAGAAAACATAATCTGTCAAATCTCCTAGCTGGCTCAACCCCCCTTACAGTTAGAACACAAAATAGGGTACGCATTTAACCCCTTGATCGCCCCCCAGTGTTAACCCTGTCCATGCCAGTGACATTTAAATAGTAATCAGTGCATATTTATAGCACCGATCACTCTGTAAATGTCAATGGTCCCCAAAATGTGTCCGATGTGTCTGACCTGTCTGCCACAATGTCGCAATACTGCACAAAAATTGCAGATCACCGCCATTACTAGTAAAAATAAAAAACGCCATATAAATGCCATTTATCTTCCTCATAGTTTGTGGACACTATAACGTTTGCGCAAACCAATCAATATATGCTTATTTTTTACAAAAAATATGTAGAAGAATATATTGGCCTAAACTGAGGATTATTTTTTTCTTGGGGATATTTACTATAGCAAAAAGTAAAAGATATTGGCCCAGATTCACAGAGCGATTACGCCTGCGCAACAGGAGATGCGCGTGCGTAAGTCGAAATGTGCGCGTGCGTTTCGATGCACGGCATCCCCAGAACGAGATACGCAAAAAATCTACTTTTTTTTGTCCCGCGTAATTTCGTTAGACTGGCGCATCCGTCCGCGCAAAAGTGCGCTAGACGGACCATTGATTTGCTAGTCAAAAATGCTAATGAGGGACTTACGGGGATCCACAAAAGAACGTTGGGACAGCGCAGGCGACGCAGTGTGCGCAACAGCAAAATGTCCTGTCTAAAATTAGAGCATATAAAAGCTGGTCTAAAAAGAGAAAAAAAGTCTACTTGTTAGATAAAGCAACACTGTTAGTGAGGAGTTCAGCAGTCACACGTGTTGCACAACAATCTGTATGCCAACATGCCAGGGGCATCGTCGCACATAGCTATACTACTGACTTTAGATGAACAAAGAAGGATGAGGGCACGGAGGATGGCACGGAGGATGGCACGGGAGAAGATATACCGCACCTGCATAGACCTGTTTGGCATGAGTGATTCTGAGGTGTATCGCATCTTCAGATTCACCCCTCATGTCATCCTGGAATTAACCACAACAATGCAGGAGGACATCACCAGCCCAACACACCGCTCACATGCAGTGCAGCCACTGGTCAAGGTCATGGCAACACTCCATTTCCTTGCCAGTGGCTCTTTTCAGCGTACAAGTGGAGTGGTGGCTGGGATGTCACAATCCTCCATGAGCAGATGTGTGCACCAGGTTGTCCCTGCAATCCTCAGACGCATGGCCAACCAAATCATCAAACCCACCACTGAGGACCTGCGGCTGAAGGCAATGACAGATTTCTACAGAATTGCCAGATTCCCACGCACCGTGGGGGCCATTGATTGCACACATGTGGCACTCCAGCCCCCCCATGAGACAGAGCACATGTACCGCAATCGGAAGCATTGGCATTCCATCAACGTACAGGTGATAGTCGATGCCCAAGGCCTCATATGGCACGTCCGTGCCAAACACCCAGGGTCCAGCCATGACAGCTACATATACAATCAATGCCACATCCGAATGGAATTCGATCAGAACGTGTATGGGGACAGCTGGCTGGTTGGTGAGTGACATGGGAGTCAGGCATGACTATCCCCTCCCATGATGCACACATCACAAGGGGCACATGCATGACTAACATCCTCCTGTCTTTTCCCTTACAGGTGACTCTGCATATCCACTGGGACCCCATATCATGACTCCTATCCGGAAACCCCAAACCCCAGGAGAGGAAAGATACAATCAAGCACATGCCCAAACACGAGCAGTGGTGGAGCGCACCTTTGGCCTCCTAAAGTCACATTTCCGATGCCTGGATAAGTCTGGGGGTACCCTCTTGTATTCCCCAAACTTCGTGTGCCAGATCATCGGTGCATGTTGCATGCTGCACAACTTCGCAGAAAGAAAGGGCCTGCAGATTGACCTACGTGATGACCTGACCCCTGAACCAGACAATCCCCCCCTAACCGAGGGTCCCCCGTCTTCTGAGGGAAGAGCAGCCAGGAGACAGCTCACATTGGGCATCTTTGCACGTTAAACACACACATTAATCATGGCACAATGAGAATGCATGCATGCACACCACTGTGGTCCCTAGCACACACACCCCACATCCACATTGGATTGGCACCAGTCCACCATGCTGGACTTGTGAGCAGCAACGCTACGCCAAGGCTCCAATTATGTCACTGTACATTCATACACCATTCACACGGACCTGGGGATCACTTCTCCCTGGTCCTGGGGAACCATTCTCCACCAAAATTGAGGGTGACACCCCTTTTCCGGCAGGAATGTCACCCCCACATTCAAACAGCATTCACAACCCAAAAAAAAAATAAAAAATTACCAGCAAAATCAAAAATTTTCCAGCAAAAAAAAAAAAAAGAGGGGAAAAAAAAATTACTGCCCTTGACGTGAGCCACGCCTGGGGCGCCCCCGGCCACGGCCCCGGCTCCTCAGGGAAGACTCATGGGGGAGGGGGAAAACCGGGGAAGGAGGAGCAGCCCCTGATCTCTGCCCACCTGGCGGCCTGCCCTCCAAGGCCACGGCTATTCTGTCCAGGGCAGCACCAAGTGTTGCCGTGTTGGCCTGGATAGCCTGGGTAAGGGCCCTCACATCCTGCCCAACGCCTGCTGATGTAGTCTGCAGGTCGTTTAGGCAGGTTGTGAAAGCCCGGGAGTGGGAGTCCAGGTTCCCCAGCGTATCCTTGATGGAGGACAGGCTCTCCTCCATCCGCACCAATGTCTGGCTGACCTGTCCCAGATGGCGGGTCTGGAGGAACTGGTCCCTTCTCAGAGTGGCGGGCAGGAGATCGGCCAACCCCCTGGTGTTCTGGGATGAAATCCTGCCTCCAGCTGCTGCTTGTGGCCGGGGAGAAGGGGAGGCCCTTGGGAGGGGAGCCATGTTGGGGGAGGAGGGGGGGGGCTCCCCCTTAGGGAGGGCTGCCTGCTGCCAGCCAGAGGGGAAGAGTCCTCAAAAACCAAACATCCAGTGCCTGACATGGACTCCTCCTCCTCATGATTCTCCTCCTCCTCATGATTCTCCTCCTCCTCTGGAACCTCCTCCGCGGACTTCGGCCTTGTTGGGGGGGCCTCATTAGGCTGCTGTCCTGGGGATGGTGCGGTCAGGCCAGATGGCCCTGCACCCTCCTGCACATCTGTGGATGACACAAAACATTCACAGGTTGGAGGATCCACACACTTGCCACATATTCCCTTTCACTCCCTCCCCCACACATGCTACACACCTGATATTAAAAAAAATACTTACCTGGCACCACGGGCTCCGGACTTGAGTCAAAGCCGGGCAGGCCCTCAACTTCATGCCGATGAAAGGTCAGGGCCACCGCACGCTCCTCCGCTGTCAGCCTAATACGGCATGGTGGGCCCCCTCCTATGCCCCTGGCATGGGCATGCATTCTGGCCAGCTTCTGTTTGACCAGACGCCGGAGGTCATTGATTTTTTTGTCAATCCCAGACCGGGTCCGTGTCTCCCCCTCCCCCGCTGAATTGACCTGCTCAGTGATCATATCCAAAATCTCCCTCCTCCTGGCCGGGTTGGTGTTGGCACTGTCCGGGCCGTGGAGGAAACGCCCATAATCGCTAATGGCCCGGGCAAGAATTCTTTTTTCCCCCACAGTAAAATTGAGCTTTCGCTTTCTCTCTGTCATACTTCCAAAAAAACTCACTCCCAGTCAACAAAAATCACTCACAAAAACAAGCACAACCAATCAAGCAAGAACACACACAAAGAGAAAACTAACACCCAAAAAATCACACTAGCACTCAGCAAGAAACAGTCATAAAAACAAACAGCAAAAAAACAGCAAGAAAACAAACGAACAGAAATATATCAAACAAACAGTCACTCAAACACTTATCAAAAAAAACTTTCAAAGATCTACTAACAAACACTTGATCACACAGAACACTAATCTGACAACTACAAAACACAACGCAACGAACAACAGGACAAAAGCACTTGGTTAAATGGGAAGGGACAAAGGGATGTACTTTTGCAATGCAAGTGCGTTTGTGTCTGTCTATTTATGCTGTTTGCGTAGTTCACAACGTTGCCCTAGTCCATCTCCAATTTCACTGATTGCGCCGCTCCCGAGTTGTGAGCATGCGCACACCGGAGCTGACCATGGTCTCCTTCAAGCGCGCATGCGCGAGCCGGCCGGCCCTTCATTTGCATGGGGTCACGGCTCATTTCAATGTAACACGCCCACGTCCTTCCCAATTTGTATTACTCCGCCTTACGTCTCTGAAAAAACGTTACGCATGCGCAATTTTCTGCGCAAAAGCTACGAGAATAGGGTGATTACGCGGCAAAATTGCGCAAGTCTAACGTAAAGGCGGTGCGCTACGCCGGTCCAATAATGCGCAGATGTACCTGAATCTGGGCCATTGTGGTTTTTTTTTCAAAATTGTCGCTCTTTTTTGTTTATAGTGCAAAAAATTTAAATGGCAGAGGTGATCAAAAGAAAAGCACTATTTATGGTAAAAAAAGGATGTCAATTTTGTTTGGGTACAACATCGCATGACCGCGCAATTGTCAGTTAAAACGGTGCCTTATCGCAAAAAACAGGCCCAGTCATTGGGCAGCCAAATCTCCTGGGGCTTATGCGGTTAAGCTCAATATGATATATGTTCATTGTTTGGGACCATGGCAAATGTTGATGGGACCTGTTTCTTTGTTTCAGCCTTCAATAAAATGAAATGCATTATTAAAATAAGAAAAAACTATTTGGGGTACCTCTATTTAGGCCCTACAAAATGCTTTTATCTAACCGCATGGTACAATATGCAGGAGCTGAGCCAAGGTGCAAGTATTGATCAAAAGCACAGTAGTTTGTAGGTGACAGTCAAAGGGAGCAAGTATTGATCAAAAGCTCAGTAGTTTGTATGTGACAGTCAAGCTGTTTTCTGTTGAAGACTTCAACCCTTGCTTACAACGTTTTTCTAGTGCTCCCATTAGGAATCAAACACAATCTGCCAATCAAGTGAGCCAGATCTGCATGTCACAATGTATTAAAGAAGCTTTAATGAGAAGCCATCAGTCATAAGGACTTTAATTCATGTGTATGAACGTAAGAGACTACAAGGAGAGTGCTGCCTGACTGGGTGATTGATCTAAACCATATTGTTGCTCTGGCGGATGTGCCCATTGACTTAGTAAAAGGAAATTCATTTATGTGTGCCAGAGCCTAATGATATATCTATGTACACGTTTAAGACAGAATGTATACGCATAAAGAACTTGTATAAAAAACGAAGTTTCAGTTTTAAATGCATTTTAACCACTTCAATACCGGGCTTTTATACAACGTTTTATCTTGTACAGTATTTGGGCAATCATTTTTCAAACGCCTTTTTTGGGGAAAAAAATTGTTTCATGAATTAAAAAAATAACAAAACAGTAAAGTTAGCCCAATTTTTTTGTAAAATATGAAAGATTAGGTTACACCGAGTAAATAGATACCTAACATGTCACGCTTTAAAATTGCGCACACTCATGGAATGGCGCCAAACTTCGGTACTTAAAAATCTCTATAGGCAAGGCTTTGAATTTTTTTACAGGTTACCAGTTTAGATTTACAGAGGAGATCTAGTGCTAGAGTTTTGTTTCTGCCACTCTAACGCACGTGGCAATACTTCACATATGTGGTTTAAACAGCGTTTACATATGTCGGCGGGACTTGCATGTGCGTTCGCTTATGTGCGCAAACTACCGGGGACGGGGGCGTTTTTTTTATTTTTTATTATTATTATTTATTTATTTAGTTTACAGATTTTTTTTTTTTACACTTTTTTTTTTTTTTTGTATTACTTTTATTCCTATTACAAGGAATGTAAACATCCCTTGTAATAGGAATGTGTGTGACAGGTCCTCTTTATGGAGAGATGCAGAGTCAATAAGACCCCACATCTCTCCTCCAGGCTGGAAACCATGAGATCGGTGAAAAAAGTGGCTTAGAGCGGCTTTGTTTACTTACGGGACCCGGGCGTGACGTCATCACATCACGCCGGGTCCTCCAACGGTCATAGAGATGACTGGTCACCAGTCATCTCTATACTTCGTGTAAGCGCCGGACGATTCATTCTCCGGGCCCCCGATGGCACGGGAGAGCCCGGAGAAGAACCGGATGGCGGCGGGAGGAGGGATGTCCCCTCCCGCCGCCTGTAAGAACAATCAAGCGGCGGAACCGCCGCTATGATCATTCTTATGTTGTGCAGAATCGCCGGCACAAGAGATAGATATCTGGATGATGCCTCTCGCTGCAGGCATCATTTAGATATCCCCCTTCAAAGTCCAGGACGTCATATGACGTCCACTCTGGATGGGAGAGACACTTTGTGGACGTCATATGACGGTGGCTGGTATTAAAGGGGTTAAATATACAAGGGAGATTGTGACAGTTTTAGTGCCATATAGCTTCTGATAACTGGTTAGCGAGCTAAAAAATAAAATCCAAATGAAAATCTCTATTTAAACATTCAGAATTGCAGCAATGTTGGATGGTAGTGTTGGAAGCATAAATAGGTGCACTATACTTTCAGAGCCGGATAGTACAGTAGTGCTGGAGGCATAAATAGGTGCACTATACTTTCAGGGCCATCTTTAATGTTGATTGGACCCTGGGCAACAATTTTCTTGGGGCCCCCAGAGGGGCATGATATACATACAAATGCCGCCTTTATTTACATATGAATGCTGTCGTCCTCAACTAATTATATAAGAATGACGGTTATTTACAGGTAAATAGGGTCTGTAGGTGAGTCATCTGTACACAACAATAGGGCAGAGCTGGGCAGCATTAGTAGCAGCACTTCACACTGAGATATCAGGACACAACACAGGACTAAAACATCAAGGGACAAGAGAATTCAAACCAGGATTGTTGGCAAGTATGGGGCAGCTGTTTTGGGCCCCACAACAATGACAGGGCCCAGGGCAGCTGTCCCTTTTGCCATGCCTTAAAGATGGCCCTGTATACGTTATAAATATTAGGGGAAAAAAAAACAATATAGTTCTGGAGTTTTATACTAAACTGTAGGCAATGGCAAAGCCAAGAGTTTTCTTTATATTCTTCCAGATAACTACACTCTCCCACAACATTTGAATGCACTGCCTTCTTCTCCCTTTTTAAGTTAGATAGCTTAGCGTAGTATATAGGGCTCCTGCTAACTGTTTTCATTTGTGCATATTAGTGTTGAAAATAAGAATAGATGTGCAACAATAAATAGAAAACACAGTGTTAAATGAGTGGGAAATGTATTAACACAATATAACAAACAAAAGTGAAAAAAAATCTCTAGAGATCCAACCTACCTGGGAAGCGGCCTCTTTATATACCTGCCCTAGTTTCTTCATCTGCTGATTGGAAGCATAGAATGAAGATTTGCATTTCTGCCCCTTTGATTCCAGCTAAACTTTTTTAGCTGATTTGAATGCACACTTTGTTGCCTTTTTTAGAGATTTTTTTTTCCTTTTTTTGTTATATTGTGTTATATTTTGTGTGTTAATACATTTCCCACTCAATAAGCACTTTGTTTGCTATTTATAGTTGCGCATCTATTCTTATTTTCAACACATTTCTTTAGCTGACTATTCCAGCTATCCATCAGTTGCAGCACCATCACACATTGCTTTGGTATCAAATACTATTTCCCCATGCGGAATAAGTATCCTATTTTGAATCTTTTTGCACTTTGTTTGCACTATAGCACTTTTTTCTATAGGGGTAGTGTGGAATCGTCCACGCTTCACATTTGTGCATATTAGAAATGTTTAATGTGGCCCTGTCAGATCTTTAAAAAAAAAATATGTGCATGACCTTGTAATAGAAGTATACTCACCCAGTGGTGACTGCTCCATTAGGGGCGCCGCCCCCCAATCCATGCGCCCAGCCTCTTATCTACATGTATGGCACTGGATGCATGGGTTTCAATGTTTTTTTGAAGCACGTGATTAAAACAGGAGGCTTCAATTGGCTTAAAAAAAGGATGGGCTCGGGGCGCAGAGCACTGTGCCCTGAGCCCACCCAGTTATGTGACAATAGCAAATCAATATTTACCATGGTCTTCCTGATTCTCCTCCCTGCCAATCAGGAAGCAGGTTCTGAGACCCGATTGGCCGAGAGAGGAAGCAACCATTTTGGCTGCCCAGGAGGAGATGCGGGGGAAGCCGCCAAGAAGGAGACACTGAGGAGGAGAGATACATGCACGCAAACTAGATGGGGTAGGTGGGGGGTTTGACTGATAGACCGACCAACCTTTTTGTCCCCCCCCCCCAAAAAAAAAATGGTGCAGCTGCCACTGTACTTGCTTCTCCAGTGGCTGTTGTCTCGTTTTCAGTGCAGTCTCACTAAGACTTGTCAACATTGGCACTTCTATTGCAGAAACTTGCTATTGGGAATTTGTTAAAGACCTGACAAGGTCTTCTATTACAAGGTCTTGCAAATGAGAATTTTTTAAAGATCTGACAGGGTCACAAAAATCTCTTCTAATATGCACACATGAAAACAGTTATCAGGAGCACTATACTACACTAAACTATTTAACTTAAAAAGGGGTAATAAGAGCTTCTCATAGGCAAACTGTAGTTTCCACAGAAATATATAGTTACACATAGTTTTCTGCCAAATACCAAGTTTGATGTGTCTTGCTTTTTATTTTAAATCTCCCCAGTACAATACATGGCACATTAATGAATACAACTAGGAATGGGATATTTCTAAACAAATTATCTGTGATATTACTTCCAATCCCTAAATGTGTATGGATGGGACTTTTCCTGACACCTTTTGAGAAAGGAGCAAGCTCAAGATCACTGGTGTAATAGCTAACAGCAGGCCTGTATGTTTTAATAATCCCTATATTATAAGCCAGTTCCAAGATCCTATTTACCATCCATAGTCAGATGTATCATGAACACAAAATACAAAAAAATAATAGAAAAATGCATAGTTTCCCCTTTCCCTTGCACAAAACAAACACCTAACCCTTATGCTGAGGGACAGCCCCACTGCAAAGGATATATTTTTTTTATTTGCCCGAATTTGGACATTAAAGTGTATCCATAGACATTTTTTTTTTTTTTCGGATAAAGTAGTGATGAATTAAAACTTATGTCACTGCCTGTCTGGTAAAAAGACGGTCTCCAAAATAGGGAGTGAGAAATCTAGCAACACAGACAAAAGTTTTTTTTTTTTTTTTTAACTTGGGTATAAAAATAGTAATACCTTGTTCAGCTTTTTATCATTGTCTGTTTTCCTGTTTCAGATTTTCCCTAAATTCCTCTCTGGCAAAAAAAAAAAAAGAGTTGTCCAAAAGCATTGTAAATCTCCCTAATGGAGCCCCAGATAGGCTGGAACCCCTGTCAGGTTTTACTGCTTTCTCCATTCTATCCAATGCCAAAAAAAACAAAAACTTTAAGGTATAAATGCACTTTACAAAACAACTTCTTTGCTTTGGTACTACCAGAGCTTACCAAACAGGAAGATTTGATTGAAATTACGAGATTATTGTCTCACTGTGTGGTTGAATGACTGGCAGTAGAGAGAGTCTGATAAGTGATGTTAGGGGATAATTAAATATTTTTCTTGCCTGTTAACAATATATTAGCTGTGACAGGAGGGTCAGGTTAAAGGGACGAAATATGGCTGCTGGCACTGCTGACTTGTTCTTAAATGTAAAAGTTCAAGCGCCGCCATCGTTATTCTTGCTTCACTGCTTAATTAATTACTGAGAAGCATATGGGTCAAGTACCTTCATACTTTAGTGCCACCTTTCCATCATTGCAGTTTCTAAAGCATGTGCATGTTGTTTAAATCCCAATTCCAGGATGTAAATGTTTATTAGTCCATCCTCCCGCTGGAGACAGCTCGATTTCTTTTTCTGTTTTGTGACCTTCACATATCATTAATACCAATGAGAAATTGAGATCACATGACTACTGCAGTGGACCCTTCATCTCTATTTAGGGCTGACCATGGAAGGAAATCTTTTGCACACCTGCCATTGACGTGTACTGGTGCTCTTGGACTACCGGTCCCAAAATGCAGAGAGGTTGTGTCACTGTAAAGCCCCGTACACACGATCAGGCTTTTACCCAGCCAAACTCACATCGGAATTCCATTGGAGTAAAAGAGGTTATGTTCTAAACTCCGATGGAATTTCTCGGAATATCTGATGGAAAAACTTCCATTGGACATACACACGGTAGGAATTTCCGATGAAAAAAGTCCTTTGTGCATAGTTTATAAGCATTTTCACTTTCTAATTGCAAGCTTGTTCTGGTCTCCTCACTAATAGGCTACTAAAGCCATCCAGGCAGTTTGCACTCTTGGTAGAATGTAGCAATAGCTGGCCCTGTTTTTTCCCATTACATTTAGAGACCGTTTATAGTAGAATGCCATGTGGGAAACCTGCGTTCCATTCCGCTTTCAAATCACACTGTCCTTGTGCTCTGCAGCAAGTGTCATTGCAAAGTTAATGACACCAAAATATAGGGATGGATTTATTAACCACTTGAGACCCGCGCTATAGACGAAAGGCGTCCTCTCGGCACTTGAGAGCCGCGATGTGGACGTTTTTGGACGTCGTTTTATGTGCATTACCCGCGCGTGCCGCTGGGGGGCGCACAGCAGGTAAACACTGTGCCGGCGCATCGCTGAGGAGCCGATGCGTGTGCCTGGAGGCCACAATGTCCGCCGGGTACACGCGATCGGTGGTAACAGCAGGGACGTGGAGCTCTGTGTGTCCAAGCGTAGTGGTGCAATTTCAGACAATTCAATGAATAGGCTGAAATTGCACTGCATAGAACTGCTTGTGAATTACATGCACATGCAGTTCCTAGTGCAAATGGGCCCTTAAAGTATGTTTCCACTTGTTTAGTCAAATTTAGAAAGCCTCCCACTATATATTTGTTGTGTGTTCCCATTAAAAAAAAAAAAAAAAAAACATACCTGAATATAATTGTAAAAATGTCTTACCTTTCTAGTTGTTTCTTTGCAGCAGGATTATACATAGGGCTATCTACCTATATTGTTCATAATGGCTTACAATGCACAATCAGGGAACAGACCAAGGGACAAAGTATTAAAAGTGCATTAACATACTATGTTCCACCCAAGCCTTGAAATCTCTACCCTATGTTAGGACAGTCATCTAGCTTGCAACTGATAACACCTGCCAGCACAGTACAGTCCCTGCCTTAAAAGGGTTGTAAAGTCATAAAAAATATTTTATCGAAATGTATTCTATGCATTAAGATAAATGCACAGTCTGCAGCAGCCCCCTAATACTTACCTGAGGTCCCTCTAGCTCCAGCAGAGTAGGAATTTCTCGGTGGTCCAGGACTCCCCTCCTCATTGGCTGAGACAGCAGTGTGGCTCCATTGGCTCCCACTACTGTCGATCAGTCAGTCAGCCAATGAGAATAGAAAGGGGGATGGGCCGCAGCTCTGTGTCCAAATAGACATGAGAAACTCTGACTCAGGTCGGGTGCCCCTATAGCAAGCTGCTCGCTGTGGGGGCACTCAGCAGGAGGGAGGGGCCAGGAGCACCAAATAGGGACCTGTGTTGCATGTTCTCACTGGCATGACATAATGAAAAAAACAAAAACAAAAGAAATACAAATTGGCACTTATTTTTATTCGCTTAAAAGTCTTGTATTCTTTTTAAATTAAAAATAACAAACATGTTATACTTACCTGCTCTGTGCAGGGGTTTTGCACAGAGCAGGTAAGTATAACATGTTTGTTATTTTTAATTAAAAAAAAACAAAAAAAACTTTTTACTTTATGTCATGCCAGTGAGAACATGCAACACATATAAAGTAGGTGTTATCTCTAACTGGCTGAAAAAGTGGAGGTTCAATATACTAGTGGTGTGTGATTAAGCATGGGAATCCCCCATGTGTACAGATGTGCCACAGGTCTCTGCTGGTTCCCAGTGACCAGACAAAGACCTTCCGCACATTTGAAGGGCATTTGAAGAAATTTCTCTTTAAAGCAGTTGTAAACTGCAAATTAATGTCATAATGTGCTAGTATGCATCACATACTAGCATATAATGTTAAACTTACCTTAAAACAAAGCTCTTCCAGCGTTAAGATGTCAACGCTGCAGCCGCTTCCATCTTTACTCATCTTGCTTCCCGTTCTGTGACTGACCGGAGCCGCAATGACGTCACTCCTGCTCATGTGCATGGGAGCCGCCGATTATGGCACAGGGCTCTGAAGGACTAGCAAAGCTGTCCATTTAGGAGATAGTTACATAGTTATAGGTAAGCCTTATTATAGGCTTATCTATAGATACAAGTTAGTGTTGGAACTTTAATTCCACTTTAACCTCTTGCTGCACATACGTGCAGTAGCACAAATGTTTCCCCTCTGTCTGTTATGAGACCTGAAAGACTTCAGATTCTGTGGGTGGGTCTGTTGTCTGGAGCTCGGTGGGTGAATTTGTGATGTTATTAGACTCCCCACCCACCTCTACACTCCCCTTGTCAACATGCATTTTCTCCTGTGTATTCCTTTCACTAAATTCTGCTATGATCACGAAACATCCAGTCAAAATCCAGAAAAGTGGCCTCTATCTGCATATCTAACCACGTTGCAAGTTGATCAATGCTAAATTAAATACCACATATTTGTTTTATTACCTTTGCATGTATCTCGCTGTAATGTGTAATTACCAGAGCTCATAAACTTATAAATTTTATAGCCTCATGTGTGTCATGTGGCATCTTTTCTACAAATAAAACCAATATACCTTTTTTATTATTAAACAACCTACGAATGATTTCTTGGATTCATTTTTTGCTGCCAGAAAGTCCCATGGTAAAATGTCTCTTCTTTGTTTAACCACTTAAGCCCCGGACCAAAATGCAGCTAAAGGACCAGGCCCATTTTTTCAAATTGGCACTGCGTCGTTTTAACTGACAATTGCGCGGTCGTGCGACGTGGCTCCCGAACAAAATTTGCTTCCTTTTTTTCCCACAATTAGAGCTTTCTTTTGGTGGTATTTGATCACCTCTGCCGTTTTTATTTTTTGCGCTATAAACAAAAATAGAGCTACAATTTCGAAAATAATGCAATGTTTTTTACTTTTTGCTATAATAAATATCCCCCAAAAATATATATATAAAAAAAATAGTTTTCCTCAGTTTAGGCCGATGCGTATTCTTCTACCTATTTTTGGTAAAAAAAAATCGCAATAAGCGTTTATCGGTTGGATAAAAAAAAACAAAAATGTATAGCGTTTACAAAATAGGGGATAGTTTTATTGCATTTTTATTATTTTTTTTTTAATACTAATGGCTGCGATCAGCGATTTTTTTTTTGTGACTGCGACATTATGGCGGACACTTTGGACAATTTTGACACATTTTTGGGACAATTGTCATTTTCATAGCAAAAAATGCATTTAAATTGCATTGTTTATTGTGGAAATGACAGTTGCAGTTTGGGAGTTAACCACAAGGGGGCGCTGATGGGGTTATGTGTTCCCTAATGTGTGTTTACAACTGTAGGGGGGTGTGGCTGTAGGTCTGACATCATCGATTGTGTCCTCCTATAACAGGGATGACACGATCGATGCAGTCGCCACAGTGAAGCACGGGGAAGCCGTGTTTACACACGGCTCTCCCTGTTCTTCAGCTCCGGGGACCGATCGCCGCACTCCAGCGGTGATTGGGTCCGCGAGTCCCGCATTCCCCAGAGCATTGGACCGGGTCATAGGAGTGCTGCGGACGCATGCCCGTGACCCACGGCTGGGTAGTAGTACAGGACGTACCTGTACGTGGATCTGCCCAGCCGTGCCATTCTGCCGACGTATATGTGCAGGAGGCGGTCCTTAAGTGGTTAAAATCCAGAAAAGTAACCATGACTTCAGAAAAGGAGTGGGGGTGGAAATTAAAAATAATAATGCCTGTCTCAGGCTAGTGCATGAGATATGTAAATAACCTGCCATTCACAGCAAGGGGGAAGAACGGACAAAATATTTCTCCTGTTTGTCCGTTTATCTCACTGAAAAAAGAAAAGAGGATTGGTAAGAGCTGGATTAACTCTTTGTTGCAAGACTGGGCACAGATGGTAGGAAATCTTAACTGTACATTGTGAAAAAAAAATGTGGGTTTACAGGACCACGTGATGCACATATGTGCCCATAGGTGGCAGAGGTTTCTGTCTTAGGAGCATGCTCCCTGCACAGTGATCAAGCTGTCAAAGACACATAGTACTGTGACAGTGGTCACGTCATCAAGCAGACCTTCCTTCCCCCTCAGGCATTATCGCATACTAGAAGGAATGCTGGGGCTAGGCGGGAGAAGGTTAAAGGGGTGTTCCAGCCAAAAGTTTTGTTTATTAAAAGTCAGCAGCTACAAAAAGTGCAGCTGCTGGCTTTTAATAAACAATCACTTACCTGCTCCAGCGTCCCAGCGACGCGCCGGGGGGGCTCCGCTCCTCCCCCCCCCCCTCCCCGTCTGGCGTCTTCATTTCTACTGTGGGCACCCGGCCGTGACAGCTTTCGGCTTCACGGCCGGGCACCCACTGCGCATGCGCGAGCCGCACTGCGCATGCGTGTGGCGCGGCTCGCCGCTGATTGGACAGGCGATCGTCTAGGACCTGTCAGTGTCCTAGATGATCGCCTACAGGGAGGGGCTGCAATAAGGCGATTAAGCCTAATCGCCGTACCAGCCCCTCGGCGGAAGGAGGAAGTGGGACAGGAAGTCCCACTTCTCCTGAAGCCCCCACTCCCCCCCCAAAAAAAATTACATGCCAAATGTGGCATGTATGGGGGTGAGGAGTGGGATAAGCGGAAGTTCCATTTTTGGGTGGAACTCCGCTTTAAGCAGCTCACACTGTTGACAAATAAAACTGTTTTACGTCCAATAAATCAAAGCGAGTCTGCAAAAATTGGGTTTAAATTTAATATAAGCATTAGCGCACATTCATATTATTTATCCTTTAAGATGCATATAAATATGTATGTGAGTACACATCCAACTTCAAAGGACTTTTTTCTGAGGAGAAACACCACCGCTTATGCATTCAGTCTTGTTAGCACAACTAAACTGTCACCCTTTCATCAGTAGAGGTTTCTGAAAATAAAATCCAAGGAAATGAATATTAAAATTAAAAAGTGGAGTCCAGCAGAGAAAGCAATGAGCTTTATCAGCGAGGCTGCGAACCAGTCTCAGGTTTCCATAGATCAGGTCATCATCTGCTCCTTGCGTTGCTGTGGAGATAGTCTCCATCTCCCAGGGAGAGGGTACCGCTTGGCTGCATTTGATATCGAATGTCTCTCTTGGTTCATCAGCGGATACACAGATCTGCCTTCGCCTGCTGTCCCACTTCTGAACGCAGGGGGGAAAACGAGATCTAGGGTTTAACCACTGCCTGATAAAATGCAAAACTAAAAATGGGAAATGCACATACATATATAAATCACACAGAATTCTGCAAAGACAACACTTGATGATAGCAGTTAAATCAAGATGTTTATTTTCACGCTGCTCTCGCTTTTGCCTTCACCCCCTGTGATAAAATCAGTGGGGAGATTTGTTAACTTTATACTTTATTGATTATTTTCACCCACAGTGGTTAGCGTGTTGTATGATCAATGGCTAGCTCATAAATGAAATATTTCTTGGCTAGATACCAGTTTATACAAGTCTTATGTCGCTTGCTGTTACCCGATTTGCAATGCTGATACATTTTATTATGTTTTGATATGAATTGCTAGCCATTTCGCCTGCACTCAAGTCTAAAAAATATATTGATTTATATGCTGTATGAAAAAAAAAAACACTGTCATGTATGAAAAGACAGTTTATTTATTGACTCTGCATTTATCAGCAAGCAAGTTTTCTTATAAGACATGAATTCCCATTATACCCTGCAAACCATCCAAATTTTTAAATCAGACTGACAGGCTTGCTTGCAATGACTTCTGAAATGAGGAAACACCTGGCATATTATTTATCAGTATGGCTGCGTTCAGTGCCTAGAAGGTTTAAAAACAGTGCCCTCATGCCCTAACCCCTAACCTTACCCTAATGCCACGTACACACGGTCGTTTTTTGCGATGAAAAAAAACGTCATTTTTTAAAACGTCATTTAAATTGATCGTGTGTGGGCAAAACGTCGTTTTTTGTCTTAAAAAAACGACCAAAAAAAATTTCCAACATGCTTGAATTTTTTGTGTCGTTTTTCAAAACGTTGTTTTTTGTTTCACAAAAAGTCACCGTGTGTAGCAAAAACGTCGTTTAAAACGACGTTTTTCAACCCGCGCATGCCCAGAAGCTAGTTATGAAGCGAGCTTCAATGGAAAAGTGTGGTGAACGTAACCTCGTTTTTTGTAAAAAAACGATGGTGTGTATGCAACATCGTCTTTGAAAGTGACGTTTCAAAAACGTCGTTTTTTACTTCACAAAAAACGTCGTTTTTTTTATCGCAAAAAACGACCGTATGTAAGCGGCATTAGGCCTCGTACACACGACCGAGAATCTCGTTTCTTGACAGGCTTGTTGAGAATCTTGTCAAGCTTTGTTTGTGTACACACTGTCAAGACAAATTCTCGACGTTCTCAAACGCGGTGACGTACAACACGTACGCTGGCACTATAAAGGGGAAGTTTGATTCCACTGGCGCCACCCTTGGGGCTGCTTTTGCTAATCTCATGTTCCTGCGTGTTAAGTAAAAGTTTGGTGAGAGACGATTTGCGCTTTTCAGTCTGTTACAGCATGACGAATGTGCTATCTCAATTACGAATGCTACTTTTACCGAAGGTGCACTCCCGTCTCATACTTTATTCTGAGCATGCGCAGGCTTCTAAGCATACACATGAATGTGTTTCTCGTCGTAAACCAGCCCCGTGAGAAACACGATGAGGAAATTGAGACTCCCAACGAGAAAAAAGAAAACATGTTCTCTTTTTTTTTCATCGAGATCCACAACAGTTTTCTCGATGAAAAACATACACACGACAGTTTTTCTCTGCAAAAATGCTCTGCCAGCATTTTTCTTGATGGATTTTGCCAAGGAAAATGGTCGTGTGTACGAAGCCTAAAAGAACTATAGCAAAACTTTTTTTTTGTGTTCATTCTGGATAGAGTAAACAAGTGTTATAACCCCTATCAGATGTTGTTGTTTTTGTTTTTCTACTACAATCAATGAGCTTCTAACCCCCGCTTGTTCAATTAAGCCTGGTGATAAAACCTAGAAGCTCATTGGTTTCTGTGCAGAAGTGAGCCTGATTTACACTCTCCAGCGATAGTAAATTAACCCCATTGTTTATTTAAAAGTGAGGTATGCCTGTATTTGTGTCCCATTGCAGAGATTTCCCTTCACCTTCTGTCTCAAAGCAAATCAGGAAGTGAGAGGAAATCCCTGCAAACTAAGATAATTCCTTGGGGACCCACCAGAACTAGTGTCCCCATTGAAAGATTTCCCCTCTATTATTTTCTGAGGACAACCCAAAATTTGGGATTTCCTTTTACTCACACTTTTAATGGTAAACAAGACAAATACAGATGGTGAATCTCCCTAATGGGGACACCGACCACAATAAAAACTTGACAAGCATTCTAACCCATCTCCACTGTATCCAAAACATTTTATAAAAGTTTTGCCTTTAGTTACACTTTAACTTTGCCCTTAGGCTAAGCCTAACGCGACACGTAAGTGGAAGAAAGTGCTTACTAAAACTCCTCCGATTGGCTGCTGGGGAAAAGTGGCTCTGTTAGTCTCACCCCCGGACGACAGGTGGCACCAGATGGGTTCTAACACCCCCGGAGCGCAGACTGACCCACAGGACAGTTCCAAAATTGACAGCAACCAAATCTAACAGAATTAAGCCCTGGTTCACACTGGTGCGTTTTGAGATGCGATTTGGCATGTCAAATCGCATGTCAAAACGGCAGATTTTGCCTCAAATTGACGGCTATGGCACCGTCCTAATCGGTGCGACGCTGCATCTGCGGCATTGCACCGATTTCAAAAAGTAGTCTCTGTACTACTTTTTGCGATTTCAGCCTGCGATTTACATTGACATCTGTGCAGAAACCTGCACAGATGTCTCTGAAATCGCGGCTGAAATCGGGACTGCCGGGCGGGAGTGAAATCGTGCGAGTTCAGCTGAACTCGCACTGCTTCACTCCCGCAGCCCAGTGTGAACCAGGGCGAAAAGTGAGAGCAACCTAACTCTCTCACTCCCCACTAGCTTTAGTGTAGTGCCCATACTGATAGTAAGGGGGCACTACATACATTTGATTTAGGATACTGTAACTCAATAGTTAGCCATTACAGCCTTTTTATTTTGTAAGCTGTGCAAAGAGCAACGAGGATGCAAAATGCTTAGTGTAGCTGGCCAGCTAGAACCTGTCCTAGGTATCTAATATAACCTACATGTATATACAGCTAAACCTGCTAAGAACCTAAATGTAGAGCACATGTGTATATGTGAGAGACACAACCAGAGTTATTCACTGTGATTTTGTGCTTGGATTTCATATAACAGTTGTATGTTGTGTTCACAGAAGCAAAAGAAAAAATATGCCTTTAAGAGTCATTTGTTTGTATGGCAGCAGGAGGTAAGCAATGACAGTTAAATTCATGCCAGAAAGCATAGAGTTAAGCTTTTGTGACTCATCAGTAGCCTTGGCCCAATCACAGCTAATCTCACATTGCGCAGAGTTTTGACCTATCACAGCCTCCTTTGCATCCATTTCTGTCTGGGAGGTTCCTAATACTGCACATGTGCTGCTAGATTAAGCCACATGGAGACAGAGACACAGAGCAGAACAGACACAAGGCCAAAGTTGTGTTTTATGGAAGCCAGGGGCTAAAATAGGTATGTGACATAGTTATATATATGTTCTTATTGTAAATACTGTGGTTAGAACTGTATACTGATCTAGTTGTGTGTTCACTTGTAGTTCCACCATATCATACCTTCAAACAAACTCATACCTCCTAACCTAATTCACAAACCAAACCAAACTAAGCTAACCCTGCAAAAGCAACCCTGCAAACCAAGTTGCAAACCACAGTTATACCTTTCAGAGAAATCAGAGAATGCTTTGATAACTTGCAGAGAGAGAGAGAGAGAGAGAGAGAGAGAGAGAGAGAAAGAGAGAGTAAGTAAATACTGAAGATAGAAATATATCCACCATCTTATGTTAAATGACAAGATTGAATATTTGAACCACCATTTTGTTATACTTTATTCATCACGTGTTTTTGTACATGGACTGTCTGCTTCAAAGCAGCAGCATTATATATGAAGAGAAGAGAAGTTAATAAAGAAGTTATTTTAAGCATTTGGTGTGCTCTTTAAACCTACTGCTTCCATAGAGCGGCACTAGAGGAATTTCAGAGTAATAGACAGTCTTGTTGGACTGAAAAGTCAGAGATATCACAATTCTTCTAATGCCACAGCGCATGAGGCACTTCATAGTGCTGCGCCTGCCACACTTAGTGACCTATAATAACCAATTAAGTTTCAGTTTACTATATGTGAAATTAAATATGATCGGTTGTGAGTTTTTGCACTCTTCACCTTGTTTTTCTTTTTGCAATAATCCTGCTGGTATAACACTTTTTTTTAAGAAATTCAGGTCATGTGTGTGGAGGTTGTATAGTTGTCAGTTCATACGATGAGTCCTGTGTGATTTGACAGGGCACAGATCAGCACATCAAACCACAGTACATTAACTGCAGAGGCTACAAAGACAAATAAGAACTTTGATCTTTTTAGAGTGGATATATCACATAGTGTAGGTCCCTTGTGTAATAATGGCCCATTGCTCTTCAATCTCTCCTACACAGCAGTTATAGCGTAGTTTCACTTTTGCATTAAAATCTGTGTGATCCCATTCACACAGCATGCCTAAATGTGTATATATATATATATATATATATATATATATATATATATACTTTAACCTTTTAGATGTTTCTAAGGAGAAGATATTGTAACTAATTCTAAAGCTGGGTATACACTATAAGAATTTTGAGCTCAAACTTTGAAAAAATTCCTATGAAAATTTGCAGAACGTTCAAATGTCGTTTTTGAAGTAGGGCTGTGGAAATTAACTTTGCTCGATTAACCACTTCAATTCAGTGCACTTAAACCCCCTTCTTATCCAGACCAATTTTCAGCTTTCGGTGCTCTCACACTTTGAATGACAATTACTCAGTCATGCAACACTGTACCCAAATAAAAATTGCGTCCTTTTTTTCACACAAATAGAGCTTTCTTTTGGTGGTATTTAATAACTTGTGGGTTTTTAATTTTTTTGCGCCATAAATAGGTAGATTTTGTAAAAAAATATAATTTTTCTTTGTTTCTGTCATAAAATTTAGCAAATTAGTATTTTTTCTCCATAAACGGGTGACAGGGCAGGTCACTGGTGGGTGACAGGGCAGGTCACTGGTGGGTGACGGGTGGCAGGGCAGGTCACAGATGGGTGACAGTGACAGGGTACGGTCACTGGTGGGTGACGGTTGCACCGCTGATGGCAGTCTATTTATGTGACAGGTGCACTTTATGGGTGACTGTTGTGTGACTGGTGACAATTGGGGGGGGGGTCAAAGGGACAGATGTGGTGTTTGTGCAGACACTACAGTAACACAGAACTGTAACTCACTGCTTCTAGCTCTTCTCTCCTCACACTGGAAACGATATGTGAGGGGAGAAGAGCTGGTAACAGTTAGTTGCAGCTCTTTGTTTACACTTAGTGATCAGAGCTGATCACGTGGTACACAGCCCTGACCAATGGCTGTATACCATTGTCGGTGCCGAGCAGTGTTCCCGGGAACACGCTGTCACCGACGCAGCGCTGCGCGATCGCGAACACGCGCTGTGCACTATGGGGGTGTTGCCATGCGTGATCGGCTGTGACTTCATAACGGCCGATCACGTGGTTAACAGCGCATCCGCGCCGCTGTTCACCCCTGTCGGTAACGAGCAGTGTCTCCGTGACACGCCGCTATCGACAGTACAGGGATGCGCGCACGCGATCTCGCACATTCCCTGTTTGAATGACTGGACGTCATATGACGTGCAGTCAGGAGATTGGAGTCCTCCGCCCGCCGTCATTTGACGGTGGGCGGTGGACAAGTGGTTAATCGTTATTTTTTTGGGTCGATCAAAATTCTTTTGATTGGTACTCACCTTTCCGACGGCTTCCGGGTCTTCAGGGAGTTCCGTCAGAGATCCGCTGACATCACAGACACCGGCGGGGCTTGCCGTGTCCACCTGAAGGGCTCCTTTGTTGTGCCTTCATATCTGCATGCCGCCGAACCTTACTATCTGCCACACGCAAGGGCTGTTACACTTCCCTCTATCACTTCCCTCTATCAACCTGGGATTCTACAGCCATCCACTTCACGGGACATCTACATGCCGACGGACTGATGTTAACCCCTCCTTATCTGGATTCAGCAGTGGTATCCTTGTACACATTTTTATACCAGTATCATACTTGGCTACATGTTTTCATGATTGCTTTTTCTACCGTTTGGTATTGCTCGCACCATTTTTACAGTTTATGTAGCTACATCGATTTTATCTGCAGTGCACTATCCCTCATTAAACTCCGAAGCAATGCAATGATGGTTTCCATATTTCCAAAGCAAGCTATAATGGTGCAATTTTCATTCTGCAACCACTTGATTCCCACGTCAACACAGTCAGTGTTAATGAGAGCAATACCTACCACAGCACTGTTGTGTTCTGCTGGCGGGGAACCTTTTACAATGATCACTGCCAGCATGTTAACCACTTAAGGACCAGAAGCATTTACCCCTTTAATGGCCAGGCCATTTTTTGCAATACTGCACTGTTTCGCTTTAACTGACAATTGCGTGGTCGTGCGACGTTGTACCACCTTTTTTCCCCCACAAATAGAGCTTTCTTTGATCAATTCTGTACTTTTTATTTCTTGTGCTATAAACAAAAAAAGTGCGACAAATTGAAGAAAAATTTTTTTTTTTTTTTTTTTTACTTCTTGCTATAATAAATACCCCCCCCCCCAAATAAAAATAAATACAATTACAATAGGTGTATATTGATTGGTTTGCACAAACGTTATAGATTCTACAAAATAGGGAATAGATTTATGGCATTTTTAATATTATTATTGTTATTCTGTTATGCAATAGAGCCAACCTGCCGCAGAATAACTGAGGTGGCTGGTCTTAAAGTGGTTAAAGAGGAAGTAAACTTCCCTCTAATCTTTGTACCTACAGTATAGGTGAGCCTATAATAAGGCTTACCTATAGGCACTGTAAATGTCTATTTCCTGTATACAGCGCCAATTACGTCATCGGCACATGTGCTCTGAAGGAACGTCTGCGACATTTGCCGTGACCGGCGGCTCTTGTGCGCATGCATGGGAGTGACGTCACATGGCTCTGGCCAGTTACACAGCCAGAGTCTGGGGACCCAGAAGGAAGATGGGCAAAGATGGATGATACGGCCTCTTTACTTCCTCTTTAAGGCTGCTTTTACATGTTTCATTTTTTCTGTGTTTTTGACGTGTTTCTGGTGCATTTTACACATGTGAAAAAAGATGCATTATGCATTTTTGTCACATGTGTTATGCATTTTATATTTATTTTGATTGGGCGGTGCAAACATGTAATAAATACAAAGTATGTGTTATCCTGTAGAAGTGGAAATATGTTTTAGCCGTTTGCCGTCTCACCATAGTACATTTACTGTGGCAGGTCATTCGCACAAGCACAATTATGTGTCTGTTGTGGCTGTCTTCCAGGTCTGCTCGCACGTGTGTGCGGACCCGGAAGACTGTACTGCCATTCGCTATCAAAAATATGTAGAACAATACGTATTGTCCTAAACTGAGAAAAAGTACATTTTTTTTATTTTTTATTTTTTTTCAAAATGTTCTGTATTTTTAAATAGTTATATTTGTGTGGAAAAAATTTAAATGTAAATCTTGTTTGGGTACAGCATTGCATGACCGCGTAATCGCCAGTTAACCCTTTGCCACCCGCCAATGATAGATTGACGTTGGCAAAGTGGTTTCAATATCCTGAGTGGACATCATATGACATCCTCAGGATATTGAGCCGATGTTGCAGGGTGTCAGTCTGACACACCGCAACACCGATCTAGGTAAAGTCTCTCATGGAGACTCTTTACATCGTGATCAGCCGTGATTGGACACGGCTGATCACGTGGTAAACAGGAAAAGCCGGTAATCGGCTTTTCCTCACTTGCATCTGTAAGGCCTTGTACACACGAGCAGACACATTTGTTCAAATCGGTCGGACAGACCGATTTGAACAAATCTGTCTGCTGAGGACGTATTGGTTTGATCATGTACACACGATCAAACCAAAATCCCCGCCGGCAGACGGCGCGCTGACGTGGCGGTGATGTTGACGCCGCCACGTCACTGTACCAGGAAGTAAAACACTTCCGCGCATGCGTCGAAACCATTCGACGCGTGTGCGAGAAGAAGCGTACTAACCAGCAGACATGTCGGGCGGATGGGTTCCCAGCCGACAGATTTCAAAGCATGCTTTGAAATCTGTCGGCTGGCCAAATCCGTTGGCTCGCCTGTACACACGATCAAATCTGTCTGGTTAATCTTTCCCCATATTATATATATATATATATATATATATATATATATATATATATATATTATATATATATATACATACATACAAGCCATGATTACATTGACCTGCATCTGGTTTTTCTGCATGGAGGCAGCTTTAACAGTGCTCTTGTAACTAGCTCCTTATCCAATGTTCAGCTCCTCTCAGCTGCTTCCCTTATCATGCCTCATTGCTTTGCACAGAATCATGGAACAAATTCAAAAGAGCAGGCCTATATTTAGTGCTTATCAGTTATATGGCTAGTTTCTAGGAGCCCTATATACTGCATGATGTTAGCTCAATAAACATAGATGATAAAGGTTAATAATAGCACCAAATCAGTCAATGTTTTCTATTGCAGAAGAAACAAGTCCGATGGCCTGGGAATATTTAGCATCGCTGACATTATCCTGCCTCTAGGCTGGCAGAGTGATGACAGTGTTTAGAATCCACCAGAGAGGAAAACCCCAGTAGCAATATATCAGTGTTCAAGGAATTGCTCATCCATTATGAATTCACTGCCTGTGGAGAGTGACTTTGGAGCACGTACAAAAAAAAAACAGATAATTCCCAATATCTGCTACAAAATTAGAACATTTCAGCCTTTTGTCCAAGGTAAATGAGATTTCTCCAAATATAATAAGCTCAATGTCAGTAGTGTATCAGTATCATGCAGAATGGCTCCTGCATTAATAGTATGCATTGCATATTCCATCTTGGTTTGTGAAATAAGGTTGGTTTCTCTAAATAGTAATGTGAGCGAAACAGCAGATCGTTAGATTAATAGGACCTCATTTTTTTCATTCCTGTCCCAGTAGACGGTAACCTTTCCGTCAAAACTTTATTAAAGTATGTAAAGAAGGTTTTGTTTCTAAGGTACCAGGTGAAACTTCTAATATTCATGCTGACCTTATTAAGAAATGTCCATCTTTGGCACCTAGAGAACAAATGAAAGCAAGCAACGGGATGGGTTGTATGATTTCATTAGCTATAGATTAGGGCTAGTACATCTCCCACACAAGCTATGGCTAATGGAGAGCTCTACTGACAGAATACGTGGGAGTGCCATTGCTGATTTACTGAAAATGCTAGCTACCTGCAGTGGGGGCCTATCCATAGAGGGTGCACGGGTGCCGCCTCTCCAATTCATGCGTCCAGCCCCCCTGATCTATAATGGCGCCTGACCATGGACTCCAATGCGGGGTGGGTGTATCTTTGAAGCACCCGATTAAAGCCAGAGGCTCGAATAGGCTTCAAAAAAGGGTGAGCGTGGAGCGCAGAGCATTGAGCTCCGAGCCCACCCAGTTGTTTGACCATAGCAAATACATTTTTGCTATTATCACACTAAAGTTCCTCCCCGCCAATTCGGAGGCAGGTCTGTGAGACCTGTTTCCTGACTGGCCAAAGCATCAGACGATCTTATTAAATGCCTAGCACTTTGGCTGAAGAGGGGACACACACGGAGGAAACTGGAGAAGCAGACACTGGAGCCGCTGCCTGAACTCCAGGATAGGAGGAGAGGACACCACAGCCCTGCCACAAAAGTGGTTAAGTGCCAGGGGGTTCTGTTTCTGTGCCGTGCCACGCTGCCGGAGGGGTGTTGTTTGTTTGCCACTCCCCAAAAGAAGCTGTCACTGGCCTCAATAATCAACCGTAAAAATATAACAAAATTGCATCTCCAAAATGTTTTGCCCCAGGCCAGAGACAGGAAAAAAAATTGAGCTTTAATGAAACTATTAAAAAGTGAGCACTAGGTGTAATATGTGAACAGTGTTTCATACCTCACCCTGACCCTAGTGGATGTTTAAAGTGATTATAAAATCTTGTTTTTGGTTTTCTATAAAAATAATAAACGTCTTATTGTTGCAGTGGCTTTGCACAGAGCAGCCCAGATCCTCCTCTTTTGGGATCCTCTTCAGCTCTCCTGGCCCATCCCTCCTATCAAGTGCCCCGACAGAAAGCAGCTTCCTATGGGGGCACCCAAGCCAAGTCACAGCTCCCTGTGTTCATTCAGACACAGAGCCACGGTTCGGCCCTGCCCCCTCTCTCTCCTGATTGGCTAACTGACTTTGACAGCAGCAGGTGAAATGGCACTGCTGCTGTGTCTCGGCCAAACAGGAGGGAGAGCCCCGGATGGCAGAATTGGACATCACTGGATGGAGATAGGGCTCAGATAAGTAGAGGGCACTGGGGTATCTGCTGCACACAGATGTTTTTTTTTTTCTTTTAATGCATAGAATGCATTAGGATAAAAAATAAAAAATACATTTTGACTTTACAACCACTTTAAATATGAGTAGTTGCCCCTTTTGAAATGTCCAATGGCTGTGAACACAAAACAATGAAAAGAAGGAGCTAGCCCAAAGTTTGTTGTTTCACTATTGTAGGTTTATTGATTCAAACAGTTTTCAGTATTAATATAAGGCCGCGTAAACACATTCAGACCGGTTCGATGAAACTGGCCTTAAGGCCAGTTTCATCGGACCAAATTGATCGTGTGTACGGCCCATCAGACCGTTGTCCATCGGACCAAAGTTTTAAAACTTGCTTTAAAATCTGTCCGATGGACGTCTGACCGTCGGACCAAAACGATGGTTAGTACACAAAAGCATCGGACCAAAAACCCGCGCATGCTCAGAATTAAGTCGACGCATGCTTGGAAGCATAGAACTTTTTTTTATAACTTGTTGTTGTGTTCTACGTCACCGCGTTCTGACCCAATTGGATTTTGGACTGATGGTGTGTACGCACATCGGACCATCAGACCACTTCAGCGGTGGCCCGATGAAAACGCTATAAACGCGATAAAGCCTAAGACTTTACAATCACTGAAATGTCCGTGCTTGGTGAATCCACCAAATCACCAAGTGAATGAAATATAATGTTGGAAAGGACTTCCTCCAATCGCCATACGTGCTCCACCTCATGCTAGTAGGATAATGCACTCACTAGATCAAACATATCAACAGGCAAATAGATAAGCATTATGCAGCGTACACGCGATCGGGCTGTTGCCCGGCCAAAAGCACATCGGAATTCCATCGGAGTAAAATATATTTAAACTCTGGGGGGAATTCATCGGAATTTCCGATTGGAATTTCTCCAATGGGGCATATATTTTAGGCATGTATGCGAATGGAAACACATAACAAATATATAGTGGGGTATTCTTAAATTCGACAAAAAAAGTGGAAATATGCTTCAAAGGGGTTGTAAAGGTAAAAAAAAAAAATCCCTAAATAGCTTCCTTTACCTTATTGCAGTCCTCCTTCACTAACCTCATCCTTCCATTTTGCTTTTAAATGTCCTTATTTCTTCTGAAAAATACTCACTTCCTGTTCTTCTGTCTGTAACTACACACAGTAATGTGAGGCTTTCTCCCTGGTGTAGAGAAAGCCTCTTGAGGGGGGAGGGGGCAAGCAGGAGTGTCAGGATGCTCTCTACTTTGCAGATAGAGAAAGGAGCTGTGTGTTAGTGGGCGTCCTGACACTCCTGCTCGCCCCCTCCCCCCTCAAGAGGCTTTCTCCACACCAGGGAGAAAGTGTTGCATTACTGTGTGGAGTTACAGACAGAAGAACAGGAAGTGAGTATTTCTCAGAAGAAATAAGGACATTTAAAAGCAAAAAGGAAGGATGAGGTAAGTGAAGGAGGACTGCACAAAGGTAGAGAAATTTATCTATTTAGGGAAAACATTTTTTACCTTTTACAACCCCTTTAAAGCCAACCTAAAAAGTGACCTTCTCTTCCCCTTTGCTGCTTGCTAGATATAAATAGCATTAACAGAAAATATGTGCTTGTCAAATAGTAACCCCTTGATAATTGTAAGTCTTTTATTTCAGTTAATCACAGCTATGTGTTGCATAGGCATTATGCGGAGCATTAGGCATTGACTGGATGCTCAGATTAACTGATCATTTATATCTGCACTGACTGGAAATAATAAGAAATTGGACACAAATTTACAACCTGCTGGGTATAATTAATTGCAATTATTTTTACTTCATATATTGCCTGGTTATCATATGAATCATCTCTATGGGTTCTTTAACAGTACTTTCATCTTTCACATGTTTTATTGCTGTGTATTACCTGTAAATGTGAAAACATCTTTCATTTACCTATTGCAAAAAAAAAAATTAAGATTTTGAAAAAAAATATCCCTTACACCTTTCTTCATAGTCAAATTCCTGACATTTTACTGTATTTAGAAGACAGTGGAAACCTCTACCTTTTATCATTAAAAAACATTTAGCAGTATTCGAGCTCCAGTCCAGTGACTTCGATAGGCTGAGGCGATGTCATCAGTCTGCTGCAGGAGAGAGGAAGCGTTTTCTCAGTCTCCTCTCCTGCAGTGATAATTCAGACTGTAATATTGTACCACAATATACAATTGTAGGGTGCAGCAGAGGATTGATCTGTGTCAGACATTTGTGTATACAGTCAAGAACTGCACATGCACCAAGTTGTATATACAGTATGGAGTATGTGTGTCATTTCTGAGCCATTATCTTAGTTCAGTAAGTAGATGCCAACCCTGCATGATACCTGAACAAACCTGGCAATGTCCTTTTGAGTATAGTAGTAGAAGATATCTAGAAGGTATTGTTGTAATTGTGGCACTCACAGATTCTCCAGCATTTATTGATGAATCATTGTTTTCTCAGGAAAGAACCTGTTGTGCAAGCTGGAAACCTTTACATTAATCAAGTTTAAAAAAAAAAAAAAAAAACAAGGGAGACAAATAGCGCCATAAATGATAATAGCCGTAATAAAAATACAGTAAAACCTTGGTTTAGGAGCATAATTTGTTCCATAAACATGCTTGTAATCCAAAGCACTTGTATATCAAAGCATTTTTTTTACAGGGTATAGAAGAGAAGAGAGGCACCTCTAAGTGTAGCAATACGTTTCTAAATGTTGTCCCTTCATTAACCACTTAAGGACCGCCTACTGCACATTTACGTCGGCAGAATGGCACGGCTCGGCACATCAACGTATATATACGTTGATTCTAGTACCCAGCCGCGGGTCACGGGCGCGCGCCGACGGCGCGCTCCCGTGACCCGGTCCGAACCTCCGGGACCGGGTCTGCGGGTTTTGCTGAAGAACGGGGAAAGTCGTGTGTAAACACGGCTTCCCCGTGCTTCACTGTGGCGGCAGCATCGATCGCGTCATCCCTGTTATAGGGGGACGCGATCGATGACGTCACACCTACAGCCACACCCCCCTACAGTTGTAAACACACACAGGGAACACATAACCCCTACAGCGCCCCCTTGTGGTTAACTCCCAAACTGCAACTGTCATTTTCACAGTAAACAATGCAATTTAAATGCATTTTTTGCTGTGAAAATGACAATTGTCCCAAAAATGTGTCAAAATTGTCCGAAGTGTCCCCCATAATGTCGCAGTCATGAAAAAAAAAATCGCTTATCGCCGCTATTAGTAGTAAAAAAAATATAATAATTAATAAAAACGGAATAAAACTATCCCTTATTTTGTAAACGCTATAAATTTTGCGAAAACCAACCGATAAACACTTATTGCGATTTTTTTTTTTACCAAAAATAGGTAGAAGAATACGTATCGGCCTAAACTGAGGAAAAAAAAAATGTTTATATATATATTTTTGGGGATATTTATTATAGCAAAAAGTAAAAAATATTGCATTTTTTTCAAAATTGTCGCTCTATTTTTGTTTATAGCGCAAAAAATAAAAAACGCAGATGTGATCAAATACCACCAAAAGAAAGCTCTATTTGTGGGGAAAAAAAGGACCCCAATTTTGTTTGGGAGCCACGTCGCACGACCACGCAATTGTCAGTTAAAACGACGCAGTGCCGAATCACAAAAAGGGGCAAGGTCCTTTAGCAGCATTTTGGTCCGGGTCTTAAGTGGTTAAATGTAACCATATTGTTACACTTAGAGGCTCCTCTCTTCTATTTTATACTCAGTTGTGACATGACGCTACTCTTATATCAAGACATCGCTTGCATATCAAGGCAAAATATATAAAAACATTTTGCCTGTTTTGCAAAACGCTCTCAAACCAAGTTACTCTCAAACCAAGGTTTTACTGTAAAAGCAATGGTTCCACTCACATGTAAAATTGCCTTTGATTAATGTTTTTAGCTTGCCATGGCCAGCAGGGCTGGTGCAAGGATTTTTTACACCCTAGGTCAGTGATGGCGAACCTTGGCACCCCAGATGTTTTGGAACTACATTTCCATTGATGCTCATCTACAATGCAGAGTGCATAGGCATCATGGGAAATGTAGTTCCAAAACATCTGGGGTGCCAAGGTTCACCATTACTGCCCTAGTTGAAACCTCATTTTGCCGCCTCCCCCCACCCTAGCTCCACCCCAGACTCCACCCCCTTCCCTCCCCATGTAAACCTTACCTTTTTAATGAAGCGCACTTCAAATACAGCCTCACCAGCGCCCATCAAATGCAACCTCACCAGCGCCCATCAAATGCAGCCCATCAACTGCAGCCTAGCCGCACGCCCATCAACTGCAGCCTACCAGCACACATCAATGTAGCCTCACGAGCATGCATTAAATGCAACCTACCAGCACCCATCAATACAGCCTCACCCTCAGCCATCAAATGCAGCCTCACCCTCGCCCATCAAATGTAGCCTCACCAGCGCCCATCAATGCAGCCTACCTGTGCCCATCAATTAATATTTGCTTGCTTCCAGTCGGGACACAGTCCTCCGCCACCGCTGCGCCTCTGACACTATGTGCGAACGTAGCGGTGGCTGCCTGCTGATGCTGAGAATCAGTTGCTTGCTGCAGAGAGAAAAGAGTAAAAACATCAGTGGCCAGGCACCCTAGGCAGCTGCCTAATTGCCTAGTGGTAGAATCGGCCCTGAGGCCAGGACCGAAGCTCAGAACTGGACAAACATTAGTACAAAATCATTTGGCTCCCTTATATTGTTTAACCTTTTGTATTGGGCTGTTATCCTGAAGTTCAACTATAAGCCCCGGTTCACACTGCCGCGACTTGAGAGTTCAAAGGCATGACCCATTAACGCAATGTAACCGTTCTCATCGGTGCGATTCAAGTCGCTTTGACTTAGAAAAAAGGTTCCTGCACTACTTGCATTGACTTCTGTTAAAGAAGTCGTATTTAAGCCGCGATGTAGTTGGCTTCAAAGTCAGAATGAATATACAGCTGGACCTAGTTATTATATGTCATACTTCAAAGTCTCATGCACAGTTGAGCTCGAAACGCTTGTTTTAAAGGCGTTTGAGTTTTATTTTTTCTGCCTCTAAACACTCTTCCATGTTCCAGGCATGGACATTTAGAAGCAGAAAAAAAAGCAACATTAGCTATGTGTTCAAAAGTGGACCGTTTTGGCAGAAAGAACACCAAAACACACATAAACGCTTGAAAATACATCTAAATATGCCTAAGCTCATTTCAAGCTTGAGTGTAATTCATTTTAATGGCCATAATAATTCAATATTCTGGCCAATGAAATAAAAACTTGAGTGCATGAAATGCCTATGTGTGTTTGCAAAAATACGGCTTAGGGGCATTTTTTAAACTGCTTTTCTCCTGCCAGGTTAAAAGTGTTTACAAAAAGCCCCAGTGTGCATGAAACCTTAAAAAATTCTGGGAAGTATAAAATACTGCTTATGAATGATCTATTTCCATCCAGCAGGGTGAGCTTAAAGGACAATAATTAATAAAAAAATACAGTATAAGCAAACTAAAAGAAAACATTTTTGGGGCAGATTCACAGAGAATTAGATTCTCGTAGAGTATCAGAAATACACTACGCCGCCGTTTTTTACCTGGCTCTACGTGGAATCCAGGTAGATTTTGTCCAGTAAACGACAGCGGCGTAGTGTATTTGTCCCGTCGCAATCCATCTGCGCGAGTAGGGGGCGTGAAGCATTTAAAATAGGCGCGTTCCCGCGGCGATCGGACTGCGCATGCTCCGTTCGCAAATTTCCCGCCGTGCATTGCGTGAAAACACGTTGTCACTTCGTAGTAGCGTCGCTTACCTACATTCCTATTCCCGAACGAGTTACGTTAAAAAAAAAAAAATATTTTCAAATCGACGCGGGAACGACGGCCATACTTTACATGGGTTACGCACTGTTAGACCAGCAAAAAGCTCCTCTAACATTACGTAGCCAAAAAATGACGTAGGCGATTGCGAGGGACACTCGTACCTTCGTGGATCGCCGTAAAAACTCATTTGCATATCCCGACGCATGAAAACGACGCAAACTCCTCCCAGCGGTCGCAAAAATATCGTGGTGTAGATTCCGAATGCTTACGAGGACGTAAGCCTCTCGGATCGAAGCCCGAAGCCGCCGTATCATGGTTTGAGGATTCAAACTAGTGATACGGCGCGCGAAATTTGAAATTACTCCTGTCTAACACCAGTTAGACAGGCGTAATTGCTCTGTGAATCTGGGCCTTAATATGCAAACCACTTCTGATCCTTTTTACTTTTTCTTTTTTTTTTTTTTTATTTGTATCAAAGAAGCTGGTCCACAAAGATTACAAACAAAAATAATATAACAATAAAAATAAATAGTTAGCAATATTGCTCATACACCTATATGGATATCATAAACTTAACAGTTATATTTATTTTCCATTTTCTTGGTGAAAAAAAAAAAAAAAAAATAGAGTAAAAAGTAAATAATAAAATAAAACAATAAACCACTTTAACCACTTAACACCCGCCCACTGTATATATACGTCCTATTTTTAAAGATGGATATCTCGGTAACGGCAGCAGCTGCTGCCACAACCGAGATATCCATCTCTTCAGTGGGCGGGCCTGTCAACGATAACAGTGGATTCGCCGCAAGATCGCCGTATTCGGTGGCGGGAGAGGGGCCCCCCCTCCCACCACTCTCCCGCACCCTCCGTGGCTTACCGTAGCCGTCGGTAGAGGTGGAGGCGATCGGGTCCTCTCTGCTGCTATGTGGGGATGCGAATGGGGGGAACATGGCCCCCACCCATCCCCATAGCTCTGCTGGGCGGAAGTCCCGCCCAGCGTCTTAAAGAGACATTTTTTGTTTACATTTTTTCAAATGACAACATTTTTTTTTTTCATTTAAGCCTAAATATGAGATTTGAGGTCTTTTTGACCCCAGATCTCATATTTAAGAGGACCTGTCATGCTTTTTTCTATTACAATGGATGTTTACATTCTTTGTAATAGGAATAAAAGTGATATTTTTTTTTTTTATTATTTCAGTGTTAAAAATTATAAAATAAATAAAACTAAATTGAAAACCCCCCAAATTTTTTTTTAAAGCGCCCCGTCCCGATGAGCTCGCGCAGAAGCGAACGTTTACGCGAGTAGCGCCCGCATATTAAAACGGTGTTCAAACCACACAAGTGAGGTATCGCCACGATCGTTAGAGCGAGAGCAATAATTCTAGGCCTAGACCTCCTCTGTAACTCAAAAAATGCAACCTATAGAATTTTTTAAACGTCGCCTATCGAGATTTTTAAGGATAAAAGTTTGACGCCATGCCACGAGTGGGCGCAATTTTTAAGCGTGACATGTTGGGTATCATTTTACTCGGCGTAACATTATCTTTCACAATATATAAGAAAAAGGGCCAAATTTATTGTTGTCTTATTTTTTTATTCAAAAAAGTGATTTTTTTCCAAAGAAAGTGCACTTGTAAGACCGCTGCGCAAATACGGTGTGACAAAAAGTATTGCAATGACTGCCATTTTATTCTCTAGGGTGTTAGAAAATATATATATATATATATATAATGTTTGGGGGTTTTAAGTAATTTTCTAGCAAAAAAAACTGTTTTAGTCTCGTAAACACCAAATCTGAAAAACACCCTTGGTCCTTAAGTGGTTAATTTTCTGCCTACATTTTTGGAAAGTTATATGACTGAAGAGACAATAAACTGTTGGTTTGGACAGTTTGATCCATACAGAACTCCTGAAATTCAGACTGTTAAAGTGTATCTGATTAGCAGTACTCTGGGGATTCTGAAGACTTTTGCTTTCAGTCCAACAATAAATCATAGTAGTCAGTAATAAGGTGTAAGTGACCTATTCTCTGTCATGTTATCCAGTGGTTGACAAAAACTCCCTATTGTATAGTTAATAAGTATATTTGTAACGCGGAATGGGAGGATATGTACTGCTCTTCCCCTGAAAACATGCGGAGAAAACTCTGGAGGTTATTGCTTGTTTATTAATAAGAGTGTCTATCAGAAACAAGAGCTGAGCGTTCACTTTATTATCCTAATGCTATCTGTATATACAGTATGTGTGTCTGTAGCAATATTTTTCATTCTACTGCTGTAATAAAATGATTGCTCACCAAAATGTATATTCAGTCTGTAAAGTAAAAAGGAGCACACTAAGGCATCTGTTCACCCTTGTTTGCTTTAAAAAAAAAAATGCATTTCAAGTTGAATTGTTATTAATTACTAAGGGTGCACATTGATGACATAAAGTTTAGCGAATTATATAAACAAAAAAAAAAAAAGAAAATAAATATGTATGTGTGTTTTTATAATTTTTTAAACAGGCACATTGAAATTAAGTTTACCGTCAAAAACACACGCATTATATATGTATCTCAACCCTTTTCCAGTCGTGGCACCCTTTAAAAGTATGCAAAGTCTCAAGGTGCCCCAGTCTAAAAATTAAAAAAATATAAATATTACTTATCTGTAGGAAACCTGAGCCTGTAACTTTGCAAACAACCATGTTGATGAATTTAAAGAGGTTGTAAAGTTAGTGAATACCATTACTGCCAGCCCCTCTGTTATAACAGGGTACAATACACAGTGTCAAAGTTTAAAAAAAAAAAAAAATGCCACTAAATACCTTATTTATGAGCGCTGCTGTGTGGTCATGTGACCTCCCACAGCTCTCCTTACCCTGATCTAAGGACTACAGTGGGAGGGCCTGAGATTCCTCTCTGATGTTAGCCAGTCACATGACTGCTGTGCTATCCACTAAGCTCCTCCTGCTGTAGTCTTTATTAAGGGGAGGCACATCGGCACTCTGTAATAAGGTATTTAGGTGCATTTTTTTATTTTTTTTTAAACACTGTGTCTTATACCTTGTTATAACAGAGGTAATTGTACTAGTAATACTATTAACTAACTTTACTGTCACATGAAATAGCGGCAGGATGAGAGGGGAGGGTCAGGGTTGGAAGGGGAGAGGTGGGAGAGACTCTAACACAGCTGGAGGCACGTAAACTGACCACGGTATTATGGATCTGCAGCCATGATTACTGTGGTCAGTTCACATAAGGGACACAGAAACGGGCAGGATCAACTACTTTACAGCATAGAAAGAGACAAATTAGACAGCACAGGCACTATGCTGTTTAACATGCTTTAAAGCAGAGATATGCAATTAGTGGTCCTCCAGCTGTTGCAGAACTACAAGTCTCATGATGCATAGCAAGACTCTGACAGCACGAAATATAAAACCCAGAGGCAGAGGCATGATGACACTTGTAGTTGTGCAACAGCTGGAGGTCCGCTAATTGCATATCCTTACTTTAAAGGAACAGGAACTTTATTTTTATGGGTTACAACCTATAATTACATTGAGGAGGTTTAGAAACTCCCCTCCCACATCAGAAAATCAGAGGCCCCCATCACATCAGAGCTCTCCCTTAACATCAACATTCCCCTTCACATCAGAGCCCCCCCCCCCTTATGTCAGGTGTTCTCCCTGTTACATTAGAGTCTCCCTTCACATCACAGTGACCCCTTAGCATCACAGGCTTCCCATTTATATCAGAACCTTCAAATCACATCAGAGCCCCCTCCATCACCACGGGGTCTCTCCATTACAGCCTCCCAATCACACTGCCCCCCACCACAGAGCCCCCCCAGTCACACAGTCCTCTGATGATTACACGGTTTACAACAGAGCCCTACCTTTTGCTTCCAGCAGAGGGTGGGGGGTAGAGGTGGTCTGGAGAAGGTGGACTTTCATCTTTCATCTTACCATGAATGGGAATGACCCTGCATCCCATCTGCCCTGTATCAGTGCCACGCATTGTCGTGGTGCTGGTGATCCAGCTGCCTTTGCGATAGAATTGCATGATGCCATGGGGGGTATTTACTAAAACTGGTGTACTCAGAAGCTGACGGGCTAACATGCACAGCTGCACCAGACTCTAACTTCAGCTTGTTCAATAAGCTTTGACTATAAAACCTGGAAGCTGATTGGTTTCTATGCAGAGCAGCACCAGATTTTGCACCATGCAATTTTAGTAAATGACTCCCCCATGTGTCCTGGTCCCAGACCATCATTTGCTATAGTTCTGGCAGTCGATCCAACTGCACCTTGACAACTCATGACACTGATCCAGGGCATTCCTGCATTCACAGCACCCTGAAGGAACCCAAACGGCACCCTGGTTGAGAAAAACACAGATTTACAGCACAGTAAATTATAATTTTTAATAATTTCTCATCTTTTTACTTAAGATGCATGTGCAAAACCAGTTATTGCAAACACCTAAGTGAAAAAGCCTCATTTGAAAATTGTAGTCAAACATTTAAACATTTACTATACTGGTCTAAATTAGCCTCTGATAGTCAGAAACGTAGTTCTCTAAAAGTTATTTTGATACTTTACTTAACCATGCTTTGTAAGGCATTGTTTTGAGGGTTAAAAAATAAGAAAGGGCGTTTTTTGTTTTTTTATGTTTTTAATAGTCATAGCTAAACAAGGATCCTTTGAACACTGCATTTTCTTCTTCCAGCATTCATACATCCAGATAACATATGTACATGTGCTTGAAGGCATATGCTTCCAGTTTCTGTGTTATATTTAATTTTGCCACTTTAGGACGCTGTTGGTGGAAGTGGCACGGTGCCATTCCAGATGTCTGCAATTGCTTTTACAAGGGTTGGAGTATCCATTAGCCTGATAACAAGTCAAATTGTTAGTGAGCAAAGGCCACTGAAGGCATTGAAGAAAAAACACATGCACTTTGTCGGTGGGAAAGAGAGATGAGGCTTTGCATGGAAAAGCACAGAATACCAGAGAATAAAATAAAACATAAGAAAAGGGATTCTATTGCTGTGTACAATATGGCATAGGCAAACTGAGAGTTATGCCTAGTACACACGACCAGGATTTCCGACGGGAAAAGGTCCGTCGGAAATCCAGAGGGGAAAACCGAGAACCAGCTCTCTTCTTTTCCCCGTACAGACGATCAGTTTTCCCGATGGGAAAACTCCAATGAGAGCTTTTCCTCGGCAATCCCGACCGTGTTTATGCTCCATCTGAATTTTTCCCCACAGGAAAACTGCCAAAAATGGCCAGGTTTTCTGACAGGAAAAAGTATGGCCGGAAAAAAGAGCCGGGTCTCTTTTTTTTGTCCGGTGATCTGACGATATGGTTCCAGCTATCAAGATGGTTCCTGTAAGGACTGCGCAGGTGCAATCCTTGCCGATGGAAATCACAAACCTCCAGGAATTTGAGGTAAGTGGCCAGTCGGCCTCACATCCTCGCTTCGCTCGGCCTCCTGGCTCTTTTTTATAACATCCTCCAATCCACAGGGGTGTTAAGGAATGAGCCTGGATGCCGGGCGAGGTTCAGAGATTTCCGTCAGCAAGGATTGCACCTGTATATCCCACAATACACACAGAGTATGTTATGGAGTATATAATGTAAAGCTTAGTGTATGCACTACAGCACATACCATATGGTTAACTCCTTGTTGGCAAAAACCAGTGACTGTTTAAGGGGTTTAAATAGCTAGAAGACAGGATTCCCAACTTGAGTGACTGCTGTGATTGGCTGTTAAAGTGGTCACATGACCAGATGCTTCTGATCCTAACCACTTCCCGCTCGTAGGATGTTAAATGACATCCTTAGGTTGAAGTGGTGATAGCTGTCAGGATGGTTTTTACATTGCCTTCTGATATCCAGATATTTAGTCACTGGATTGCTTTTACAGGCAGCAGGAGGGGATGTTCTCCCCCACTCCCCATATGATGAGCAGGAAGCAGGAAGCTGAAGATCTGCACCGGATTATCATGGAATTAAGTTATATATTGTGGGCCAGATTCAGCAAGAATTAGATTCCCGCAGAGTATCAGAGATACTCTACGCCGCCGTACTTTACCTGGCTCTAGGAGGAATTCAGAGAGATTTTGGCCCTTAAGGTACGGCGGCGTAGTGTATTTCTCCCGGCGGAATCAAACTACGCGAATAGGGGGCGTGAGGCATTTAAATTGAGCGCGTCCCCGCGGCGATCGAACTGCGCATGGTCCGTTCAGAAATTTCCCGCCGTGCATTGCGCAAAATCACGTCGTTAAGTCATTTTTTTTTGAGTAGCGTCGTTTACGGACATTCCTATTCCCGGACGACTTACGCAAAAAAAAAATTGAAAGACGACGCGGGAACGACGGCCATACTTAACATGGGCCGCGTAACGTTAGACCAGCTAATAGCTGGTTTAACTTTACGTAGCGAAAAAATGACATACGCGATTGCGAACGACGCTCGTAACTTCGTGGATCCCCGTAAAAAGCTCATTTGCATACCCCGACACTAAAAACGACGCAAACTCCACCCAGCGGCCGCAAAAAGATCGCAGCGTAGATCCGAAGGCGTACGAAGACGTAAGCCTGTCAGATCGAAGCCCAACGACGCCGTATCATGGTTTGAGGATTCAAACTAGTGATACGGCGCGCAAAATTTGAAATTACTCCTGTCTAACACCAGTTGTCTAATCACCCCCTGCAGTCCTTTTTATTTAGGATCCTCCTTTAATTGGGAGAAGGGATCCTGTATTCCCAAATAGGGGTTTCCCTGTATTTTGTCTGTATTCCCAAATGGGTGGGACAGATCCCCTGCAGCAGTCTGTGGGAGTGGGGAAACCTGACAGTGCTGCAGAGGGGCCAGAGAGTCACACAGGGGCTCAGGATAGCAGGTCACGATTAGGGAGGTGGCAGGAATGTCATGTGGTGGAAACAATGCCTTCCATTTCTCTCCTGCAGGCGCTAAATGCCTGTGGGAGGGAGAGGAGAAGAAGCGGGCATTCAACAACTACAGTACATGGAGTATTGATTTCCTCTATATGCCACCGCCCCTGTCACCCTCCTATACAGGCATATAGGGGGGCTGCACAGGCCCCCTAGAACATGGGGTCGCGATAACGACCCCTGCAACCACTGGACATACTCCCCTGACAAACTGTGTAGACAGTATGAAGTATATAACATAAGCTAATGTTGGAGCTGGTGAAAGAGTTTTTAAACCTGACTCGGAACAACCTGTTTTGAGAGTAGAGGAGTATTACAATGTCTTTTAAGTTTTTATTTTTATTTGGTACTCCATGAAGGTGACTTTCTTTGATTTCCTTTTCCTGTATCTCACGTACAATAAATGGAAGGTGTCACTGGGACAGGTAGCAAAAAAAACACAATGGCATGTGCTGTAACCTTCCCAACTGTATTAAAAATGTGATTGGTCCGTGTCCCTGTTTGATGGATTTCCCAATATTGCCTGCCTTGACAGTGAGGAATAATCTCCTAAAAAGGGGCACAGATGTAAAAAAAAAAACAGACAGAGGCCCTAACTCTTCACCCACTGTATTCAAAATAAAACATTTTGAATAGAGTTGGGCTTTAATATGAGAACAATACAGCTGAGAACACCGCAGTCATGCTATGAGTTAAAATACATTTCTATGAGTAAACACTGAAGTTAGTGTGAAATGCGTCAGATGTCCTAGGTTCCGTTGCTGTGACTTGTAGTGCCTGTTTCCAGTTTTTTACATTAAAGTTACGTTGGATTGCGGCTGTCAAGAACATCTTTTGTTCTTAAAATACATTGTGGCGTCTCTGAGGACATGAGTAACAGTAAATCAGTTTACCAAGTAATTTACAACATAATGATATTGGCATACACACTCTGACAATATAGAGGGAAGTATTGGGGGCAAAATATTATGTGCAGATCACACTGCCTATATTTATATATAGGTCATAGTTATTTATAGGTTATCCATAAATAAATAAATCAATGGAATTAAAGGAAATAAATCACAAGCGGTACTTTGTATTTTAATGGTTCACTGCTGTCTCTATTATTGATTAAAATTACTGTTAGTACATAATATGTATTTGTAACACACAACACAATATTTATATTGGATATATATTATGGGGGGCTTGCTAACCTCACCTTACTCTTTTTATGTTAACATGCATTGTGGATTTCAGAAGCCCACTTCACTATGATGATGTAACTTGCACTACTGATAAGGCCTGGTTGATAATACAGAGCAGGGGTCTCCAAACTTTCTAAACAAAGGGCCGGACTACTGTCCTCCAAAATTTAAGGGGGCCGGACTGTGGCCATCAAGAGTACAAAATCCCCTATCATTGGTGTCATTGGACCGCATCATTGGTGTCATTTGACCGCATCATTGGTGTCATTGGACCTCATCATTGGTGTCATTGGACCCCATCATTGGTGTCATTGGAAGAAAGTCTGCCCCATAACTGGGAGGAATTCTGCCCTATCATTGGGAGGAATTCTGCCCTATTATTGGGAGGAATTCTGCCCTATTATTGGGAGGAATTCTGCCCTATTATTGGGAGGAATTCTGCCCTATTATTGGGAGGAATTCTGCCCTATTATTAGGAGGAATTCTGCCCTATCATTGGTGTTATTGGGAGGAATTCTGCCCTTCATTGGTGCCAATGAATAAAAAAGCACCCCAAGGGCCAGATAAAATCAATCAAAGGGCCACATCTGGCCTCCAGGCCGCAGTTTGGAGACCATTGATACAGAGAGAAAAGGAGCAAAGCCGGCCATACATAAGTAGAATTGTATACAGAAGTTTATATTTTTTGGAAAGTACCCTTAATTTTGTAAGCGTTTGTGGGCTCAAATTGACAATCATTTTCGACCATAGCGATAAGAAAATTCGAATGAGCAGGATGAACAAAATTCTAACTTGGAAGGTGGTTTTAGTTCAGGGGAAAGTGTTCATATTGCAATGAGTATGTTTTAGGCACAAAAGAAATCTGTTTAACATTTCAGGGAATGTATTTCAAATAGCAGAAAGTTTGAAGTGATGGTAAGATTGAATGCTCCTAATGATTTTAAAAAAAATTCCTTACAAACGTATTAATGAAATTTTACTGATGTGTGACTGTTTTTAGCAGAAACAACTATTGTCTATATGGTTAAATATATTGTCAGTCAAAATTTATAATTGGGAAAATTGTTAATAGGTCATCAGCTACACACATTTTAATGGCATACAGTACTACCCTGAATTATCACTGTGTGACTCAACATTAACATAAGATTTTTCTATAAAGTTTTCAAAGTTTTCAAAGTTATTGACTAAACTGGGAGCCTATATTGGGCACTCATATGTGGAGTGCGTGGGTGTATATACATTGTATATGATATATGTATTCCAGAAGGAACTAATTATTACATGTGGAACTTGGTGTACAAAGAAGTGTGAATGGCCTACAGTACTTATCCCCAAGATGAGAATTGTGAAAGTCCTTGCAGTTTATTTACTGTCTGTCCTGTCCTTATTGGGTAATAGCAGACCAAAGACAACCTATGGTGTAACAATGTTGAACGAATGAGAGAAAGTGCCTCCTATAGTGCAGTTTCCGAGGGGTTAAAAATGAAACCACTCCACCCCTGCTAGCATTGAACTCACATTTAATGAAAATTTAAAAGCATTAAAATGACATGACAGTCTCACTCAGTAGTAGTAGTTGTAGTCCACCACCCATCTCCACCTCTACTAGTTTCACCACATCCCACGTGGTTTCATCATTCCTCCAGATGAAGCAACGTGGGATGTGGTGAAACTAGTAGAGGTGGGGCCTGGCGGTGGACTACACTTACTACTACTGAGTGAGACTGTCATGTCTTTTTTTTTCCTTCTATTTCATTAACCCCAGGTTCACACTGGGTACGATTTGAGATGCAAATTCACAAGTCAAATTGCATCTCAAATTGGCCACCGTAATCCACCGTCCTAAGTCGTTCCTGTACTACTTTTTGCGAGGCGATCGGGTCCTGCTGCCTGCTGTGTGGGGATGCGAGTGAGGGCTAGATGGCCCCCACCCGTCCCTATAGCATAGCAGGGCGGAAGTAACGTTAAAACGTCAGTCCCGCCCATGCGTCTTAAAGGCACATATTTTTTTGTCATTTTTTTAAATGACAAAATTTCCATATTTTTTTTTTTTTTTTGCATTTAAGTCTAAATATGAGATCTGAGGTCTTTTTGACCCCAGATCTCATATTTAAAGTGGAGTTTCTATCCCAAAATTTTTTTCATTATTGTTCTCATTAGACCTAAAAAAGGAAAAAAATATATATATATATTTTTTTTTACTCATCTGGAAATGCCTGTTGCTATGCGGTTCCATGAAATCTGCCTTTGAAATCACCTAGGATTCTGACATCATCTCCCTCTAATGCTCCTGGTTAATGTGTGTCATAATTTCCCAGGATGCAGTGCGCTGTGCAATTATTACTCCCCATCCAAGACTTTCAGGAAGTAAGTGCTTGTGTGCTTCACAATGCCCACAAGCAAAATGACAACGGTGTAGACAACTGTAGACAGTTTTATAAGCTATCTTTTTTGAATAACTTTGTGGAGCGGCGGCGGATTGTAAAATAGTAAGTGACCGGATTTATATTATAAAAACGCAGAATGAAAGGACATACATTTAAAAAATGCTAATTGTGGTTGGAACTCCGCTTTAAGAGGACCTGTCATGCTTTTTTCTATTACAAGGGATGTTTACATTCCTTGTAATAGGAATAAAAGTGATAATTTTTTTTTTCAGTGTAAAAAATGATAAAATAAATAAAAATAAAGAGGAAAACAAAAAAAATTGTTAAAGCGGCCCGTCCCGATGAGCTCGCGCGCAGAAACGAACGCATACGCGAGTAGCGCCAGCATATGAAAAGATTTTTAAGGGTAAAAGTTTGACGCCATGCCACGAGTGGGTGCAATTTTTAAGCGTGATATGTTGGGTATCATTTTACTCGGCGTAACATCATCTTTCACAATGTATAAAAAAATTGGGCCAAATTTATTGTTGTCTTATTTTTTAATGAAAAAAAAGTGAATTTTTCTAAAAAAAAAGTGCACTTGTAAAACCGCTGCGCAAATACGGTGTGACAAAAAGTATTGCAATGACCGCCATTTTATTACCTAGGGTGTTAGAAAGAAAATTGTATAAATTATATAATGTTTGGGGGTTTTAAGTAATTTTCTAGCAAAAAAACTGTTTAAGTCTTGTAAACACTACACCTGAAAAATACACAAAGTCCTTAAGTGGTTAAAGCAGGTGAGCGAGCATTGCATGAGGTGGTGGAAGCACTCCGTTCATGGAGGTTGTTTGAAGACATCACACAAGCTTGTTTTTGTTTTGTGTTTGTTTGCACAACATGGATTCATTATTTTTTTTGTTTTTGGACTTTTTTCATATTATTGAAATATCAGTGTTTATCACCATAATTATTTATTTCACTTTTACAGCGCTGTCACTCCTTTATTGTTTTTTATTGATTTCTGTGGGAGCACATTAGTGACAGCTGCAGTAGAAAAGTTATCACCACTATATGTTTTTCAAAATGTTACACCATATTAGCACGCAACTACCTCTATTTCCATATTGTTGAATGAATGCAATTACTCAGATTGGAAGGTCACCCTATATGCCAAGACAGCTTTGTTGAAGAAATAGCTCATTTAAAATCAGTGGAACCTTGGATTACGAGCATAATCCGTTCCAGGAGAATTCTCGTAATCCAAAGCACTCGCATATTAAAGCGACTTTCCCCATAGAAGTCAATGGAAAAGAAAATAATGTGTTTCACATTGACTAAAATGGCATGTGGCCAGAGGTGGGGGGCGCCAGAGAGCCTCGGAAGTGATCGGGGACAGCTCAGCTGACCTTGGGAACACTCGGGAACAAAGCATTTCCGAACGGCTCCGATTGGCTCTGGCGCCCCCCACACCTCAGGCCAAATGCGGTACTCCACATCCCATTAGCTTGGATTTTGCTTGTTTTGCGTGACAACACTTGCAAACCGAAAAAAAAGTTGCTCGTCTTTCAAAATGCTCGTTAACTGTGTTACTCATAAATCAAGGTTCCACTTTACCAGATTAAAATTCACAGGGAACTAGAGATCGCAAAATGGGCTTCTGTTGGACAATCAGCTGTACACACGGACTGAAAGTCGATCGGTTTCTACTGAAATAGCTGATTTCGGTTGATATTCAGCCTGTGTGTAGCATACAAATTACAGTCTGACTAAAAAATCTTTGTACGATAATGTTTAGATTTACCAAAACTATACAATACAGGGATCTATCTACACTATCCAATCTATTTGTATCCAATCAGACAGGTCCCTGCACTACATGTTGGTAGATCTAAGAGAAATTGTACATTCAGATTGTAATTTGTGTGGTGAGTTAATGCGATCTGCTGCTGGGCTGAACAATATTAAAGTGTATGTAAACAATGAATTTACCTTAATTGCTCTCTTTTGGACTGTTAAATATACCATTGACAGTATTCCATATATCTTTTTGCTGTTTATTCAGCCACAAATCATGGGGACCGGCAACCTCCTGTTCTTTCTGCCTCTGGGCATTGCTATCAGTTCGCAATGCTTCCTGCTAACTCTGTGGACTACAAAGCGCCTTCTCTGTTTAGGGAAAAGATACAGTATGTGTTATGTAGTCCCAACACTTCCTAACCTAGGGTGACAATGCTCATCAATATGGTTGTCACCCTAGACAGAAAGTGTGTTCATGAAAGGATTTCAATGACAAAAAGTGCAGCGCATAACAAGTGACATTTAAACAAAAATAAACTAAACACAGAAAGTCCATATAAAGTGCACTGGTGAGTAAAATAATCTGATAATGATCCAATCCAAACGTGACTGCGTGCAAATAATCCAAGATCAGTGACCCACAGGACAGATCCTCCACCAGATAATTAAAGATGGCCTCTCACCTGAGCTAATCGACCCAGGGTAAGGTCATACAGCATGAACACAAATGCATCCCAATCGTATATCAAGGGCACCAAACAGCAGGCAGCTCAGCAGTTCCCGGATCATAAGAGTGGTTATGCAAAAAATAGAAGAAGGAACAGACTAGTGCTCTCTGTAACCAACTTGATTTAATAAAATGAAGGTATAAAACTTACATAGCTGACACTCGCGGCAGAGTGTGTGGTAAAAAGCATGTCCTGGATCTCCAGGTAAAACAAACAGCAAGCAAGCGTGAGACGGCGATCGCGGGTGACGTCACGTGACTCCCCCCCCTCGTACGCGTTACGTCCCAGTGGGCGGGACTTCATCAGCGTGGGGCGGAGAGATCAACGAGAACGTCCCGCTCTGATCTAAATAGTGTGCCGTTGCCACAGCAACAAAGACACAGTCAGATAATTACAAACCTGCGCCACCTAGTGTTCACTTAATAGAAGGCAGCCAGCACCCACTAACAACAAGGCAGTCAGTAAGCAGGAATGTAGGTCTCAATGGAAATTGGACCAAATACATGACTGTATACAAAATTTAGAACAAATAATAAAAACAAATATAAAATGTAGAAGAAACTACACAAAGAATTTAATATTTAAAAATATTAAAAATATAAAAAATATATAAAAAATAATAATAATACTGACGTCATCCGTAATCGCCTCCTCATTACAACCATAGGACCATATAACAATGAATACCCATATCGTTACATTGTCTATCATAACAACAATAAATGGTACACATAATCACTACAAAAAATTAATAATGAGAGAAATATTGGGAACATACATATAATATGCAGAGACACCATGTTTCTCAACATTACACATCCATCCCCAATACACTAAATAACAAAAAATTAACGGTTAGAAATAAAACAGTTGAGATCAAACTCAACATTAAGACCGGCCGGAGAGAAAACTTTTGTTTCATAGATCCAGAAGGATTCTCTGCGACTCAATTGGCGGATATAATGCCCACCACGCCAGTGCTTAGAGACTTTCTCAATGCCCCAAAACTTGAGGCCATTGGGGTTCTTATGATGGCATTCCCTAAAATGCTTGGATACACTATGGTTCCCTTTGCCACGTCTAATATTGCTAATATGTTCTCCCACCCTCACATGCAACTCACGTGAGGTCCGTCCAACATATTGCAATCCACACTCGCACTCAAGCATGTAAACCACGCCCACTGTGGAGCAAGTGATCAACTGCTTAATTGGGTATTCGGTTCGAGTGACATTGGACACAAATGACTTCCGTTTTTTGATGTTAAATTTGGCATGCCTGCAAGTCGCACACCGGCCACAAGCATAAAAGCCTGACAGGAAATCAAAGAGTTTGGGTCGGGGGATAACTGGTGGATCAGTAACTCCAGGGGCCAACCGGTCTCTAAGGGAAGGGGCCTTCCTATATATAAATTGTGGACGTTCAGGGAGCACCGGACCAAGAACTGAATCCCCTTTAAGGATAGGCCAATGTTTGGCCACGATCTTTTCAAATTTTTTATGTTGGATGTTGAAATCCAGTAGCAATTTGAAATTAGCTACTCCTTTATCTCCTTGGGGAGGTTTATCGGCTATTATTAGACTCCTGTCAGTATTTCTGACTCTCTCGATCTCCTGCTCAATTACAGGCAAGGGGTAGCCTTTAGATACAAACCTGGTGGCCAATCCCTGAGACTGTACCACATAGTCCGACTCCAGGGTGCAGTTTCTGCGAAGCCTGACAAATTGGCCACGAGGAATGTTGCATAACCATAACCGATGGTGACAGCTCGCAAGGGGAATATACCCATTGCGATCAACTGTCTTGAAAAAATTTCTAGTGAATAATTTGGATCCAGATTTAAATATTTCCAGATCCAAAAAGGTGACACGTTCCCGAGAAATAGTCCAAGTCAGGACAATCCCCTTATCATTAGTGTTCAATTTATTCATAAACAACTCAAGTGAGGGCATGTCACCCTCCCAGATCATCACTAGGTCATCTATATACCTGCGGTAGCAGAGGAGCTGAGGAGGCGCGTCATGGAAAACCACATCTCGCTCCCAGTGGGCCATAAATAAATTGGCCACACTGGGAGCGAAACGGGCCCCCATCGCTACTCCGCACCGCTGAAGGAAATAATCCTTATTGAACCAAAAGTAATTTTTAAGCAAACAAAATCGCAGACTGTCTAACAAAAACTTTACATGCTCTGAACTCAGATCAGTAGGTTCCAATGCCCATAATACCGATGCCAATGCTGCATCGTGCCCAATGATGGTATACAGAGAACCTACATCAGCAGTCACCAGTAAGGTGTTGGATGTACAGGGAATGGAATCAAGAATTTGAATGATCTGTTTGGTGTCCCGAAGGTACGCCGGCATCTTGCAGACCAAAGGCTGCAAGAACACATCCAAATATTGGCCCAAACGGGACGTGACAGAATCGATTCCGTTTACAATAGGGCGACCAGGGGGCCGCACAGCGTTTTTATGCAGTTTGGGCAAAAAATATATTATCGGGGTACGGCAATAAAAAGGATCCAAATAGGCTGCCTCCTTTTTATCAAGGATACCCGTTTCCTTGCCTTCTTTAATCAAAAGATGAAGCTCATTTTTAAACTGCACCATAGGGTCACCCCGCAACAAAAGGTAGGTATTGCGGTCACCCAGCAGCCTACACATCTCCTCATGGTAGTAGGCTTTGCTGAGGACCACCAATCCCCCACCCTTGTCGGCAGGGCGAATTACAATGTCATTACGTTGTTCCAACGAGGAAATACCTCGCTAAATACATTGTGAATCCCTAACTTTTTTGATACGCAAGCTATCAAGATCCTTACATACCATGGGGCAGATTCACAGAGAAATGGATTATCGTAGCGTATCAGAAATACACAACGCCGCCATTTTTTACCTTGCTCTACGTGGAATTCAGGTAGATTTTCTACGGTAAACGACGGCGGCGTAGTGTATTTCTCCCGTCGCAATCCATCTGCGCGAGTAGGGGGCGTGAAACATTTAAATTAGGCGCGTTCCCGCGGCGATCGATCTGCGCATGCTCCGTTCGCAAATTTCCCGCCGTGCATTGCGCGAAATCACGTCGTGACGTCATTCGTTGTTTATGTAGCGTACTTTACGGGCGATCCACGTCCCGACGAGTTACGTAAACAAAATAACATTTTAAATAAATTCGAAGCGGGAACGACGGCCATACTTAACATGGGCTACGTAAAGTTAGAGCAGCAAAAAGCTGCTCTAACATTACGTATAAAAAAATAGACGAAAACGATTGCGACGCTCGCTCGTATGTTCGTGAATCCCCGTAAAAACACATTTGCATATCCCGACGCACCAAAACGACGCGGACTCCTCCCAGCGGCCGCAAATAGATGGCAGCGTAGATCCGAAGGCTTACGAAGACGTAAGCCTCTCGGATCGAAGCCCGAAGCCGGCGTATCACGGTTTGAGGATTCAAACTAGTGATACGCCGCGCGAAATTTGAAATTACTCCTGTCTAACCCCAGTTAGACAGGCGTAATTGTTTTGTGAATCTGCCCCCATATTCCTAAAGACATCCAAGTGTCTAGTATCAGTGTATTGGGGATTAAAAACTGACTTATTTCTCAGATTCGAATGGTTAGAAATACCCGTTGGGAGAGCCCTCTCAATTGGGTTAGAAAGGAAATATTTTTTCATATTCAAACTCCTTACATATTTCTGAACATTCACATAAGTCTCAAATTTATTTAAGTTACGGATAGGGGCAAATTTGAGGCCTTTATCTAGCACACGTACCTCATCCTCAGTGAGAGTAATCCCACTCAGGTTGAAGATTCCTGTGCCGATCATGGCCTTAGCCTTTTGGACTCGTCTCCCCCCTCTGACTCCTCTAGATTTTTTCTTTTTAAATTGGGTTGCCCCATAGGAGTCAGACCTGGGGGGGGAGGATACGGGGGGAAGGACTGTTCCCTCCACTCCCGGTCCAGGTAGGTGGGAAAGGCGGAGGGCCCCTCCAAGGGGTCCTCCCCTGTCCTAAAAAATGTTGATTGGTGGGGGGAGGCCCCTCCCAATAATTTTGTAGGGGCGCATAGTAATTATAGGTAGGCAAGGGGGCCTCCCCCCACCAATCAACATTTTTTAGGACAGGGGAGGACCCCTTGGAGGGGCCCTCCGCCTTTCCCACCTACCTGGACCGGGAGTGGAGGGAACAGTCCTTCCCCCCGTATCCTCCCCCCCCAGGTCTGACTCCTATGGGGCAACCCAATTTAAAAAGAAAAAATCTAGAGGAGTCAGAGGGGGGAGACGAGTCCAAAAGGCTAAGGCCATGATCGGCACAGGAATCTTCAACCTGAGTGGGATTACTCTCACTGAGGATGAGGTACGTGTGCTAGATAAAGGCCTCAAATTTGCCCCTATCCGTAACTTAAATAAATTTGAGACTTATGTGAATGTTCAGAAATATGTAAGGAGTTTGAATATGAAAAAATATTTCCTTTCTAACCCAATTGAGAGGGCTCTCCCAAGGGGTATTTCTAACCATTCGAATCTGAGAAATAAGTCAGTTTTTAATCCCCAATACACTGATACTAGACACTTGGATGTCTTTAGGAATATGGTATGTAAGGATCTTGATAGCTTGCGTATCAAAAAAGTTAGGGATTCACAATGTATTCAGCGAGGTATTTCCTCGTTGGAACAACGTAATGACATTGTAATTCGCCCTGCCGACAAGGGTGGGGGATTGGTGGTCCTCAGCAAAGCCTACTACCATGAGGAGATGTGTAGGCTGCTGGGTGACCGCAATATCTACCTTTTGTTGCGGGGTGACCCTATGGTGCAGTTTAAAAATGAGCTTCATCTTTTGATTAAAGAAGGCAAGGAAACGGGTATCCTTGATAAAAAGGAGGCAGCCTATTTGGATCCTTTTTATTGCCGTACCCCGATAATATATTTTTTGCCCAAACTGCATAAAAACGCTGTGCGGCCCCCTGGTCGCCCTATTGTAAACGGAATCGATTCTGTCACGTCCCGTTTGGGCCAATATTTGGATGTGTTCTTGCAGCCTTTGGTCTGCAAGATGCCGGCGTACCTTCGGGACACCAAACAGATCATTCAAATTCTTGATTCCATTCCCTGTACATCCAACACCTTACTGGTGACTGCTGATGTAGGTTCTCTGTATACCATCATTGGGCACGATGCAGCATTGGCATCGGTATTATGGGCATTGGAACCTACTGATCTGAGTTCAGAGCATGTAAAGTTTTTGTTAGACAGTCTGCGATTTTGTTTGCTTAAAAATTACTTTTGGTTCAATAAGAATTATTTCCTTCAGCGGTGCGGAGTAGCGATGGGGGCCCGTTTCGCTCCCAGTGTGGCCAATTTATTTATGGCCCACTGGGAGCGAGATGTGGTTTTCCATGACGCGCCTCCTCAGCTCCTCTGCTACTGCAGGTATATAGATGACCTAGTGATGATCTGGGAGGGTGACATGCCCTCACTTGAGTTGTTTATGAATAAATTGAACACTAATGATAAGGGGATTGTCCTGACTTGGACTATTTCTCGGGAACGTGTCACCTTTTTGGATCTGGAAATATTTAAATCTGGATCCAAATTATTCACTAGAAATTTTTTCAAGACAGTTGATCGCAATGGGTATATTCCCCTTGCGAGCTGTCACCATCGGTTATGGTTATGCAACATTCCTCGTGGCCAATTTGTCAGGCTTCGCAGAAACTGCACCCTGGAGTCGGACTATGTGGTACAGTCTCAGGAATTGGCCACCAGGTTTGTATCTAAAGGCTACCCCTTGCCTGTAATTGAGCAGGAGATCGAGAGAGTCAGAAATACTGACAGGAGTCTAATAATAGCCGATAAACCTCCCCAAGGAGATAAAGGAGTAGCTAATTTCAAATTGCTACTGGATTTCAACATCCAACATAAAAAATTTGAAAAGATCGTGGCTAAACATTGGCCTATCCTTAAAGGGGATTCAGTTCTTGGTCCGGTGCTCCCTGAACGTCCACAATTTATATATAGGAAGGCCCCTTCCCTTAGAGACCGGTTGGCCCCTGGAGTTACTGATCCACCAGTTATCCCCCGACCCAAACTCTTTGATTTCCTGTCAGGCTTTTATGCTTGTGGCCGGTGTGCGACTTGCAGGCATGCCAAATTTAACATCAAAAAACGGAAGTCATTTGTGTCCAATGTCACTCGAACCGAATACCCAATTAAGCAGTTGATCACTTGCTCCACAGTGGGCGTGGTTTACATGCTTGAGTGCGAGTGTGGATTGCAATATGTTGGACGGACCTCACGTGAGTTGCATGTGAGGGTGGGAGAACATATTAGCAATATTAGACGTGGCAAAAGGAACCATAGTGTATCCAAGCATTTTAGGGAATGCCATCATAAGAACCCCAATGGCCTCAAGTTTTGGGGCATTGAGAAAGTCTCTAAGCACTGGCGTGGTGGGCATTATATCCGCCAATTGAGTCGCAGAGAATCCTTCTGGATCTATGAAACAAAAGTTTTCTCTCCGGCCGGTCTTAATGTTGAGTTTGATCTCAACTGTTTTATTTCTAACCGTTAATTTTTTGTTATTTAGTGTATTGGGGATGAATGTGTAATGTTGAGAAACATGGTGTCTCTGCATATTATATGTATGTTCCCAATATTTCTCTCATTATTAATTTTTTGTTGTGATTATGTGTACCATTTATTGTTGTTATGATAGACAATGTAACGATATGGGTATTCATTGTTATATGGTCCTATGGTTGTAATGAGGAGGCGATTACGGATGACGTCAGTATTATTATTATTTTTTATATATTTTTTATATTTTTAATATTTTTAAATATTAAATTCTTTGTGTAGTTTCTTCTACATTTTATATTTGTTTTTATTATTTGTTCTAAATTTTGTATACAGTCATGTATTTGGTCCAATTTCCATTGAGACCTACATTCCTGCTTACTGACTGCCTTGTTGTTAGTGGGTGCTGGCTGCCTTCTATTAAGTGAACACTAGGTGGCGCAGGTTTGTAATTATCTGACTGTGTCTTTGTTGCTGTGGCAACGGCACACTATTTAGATCAGAGCGGGACGTTCTCGTTGATCTCTCCGCCCCACGCTGATGAAGTCCCGCCCACTGGGACGTAACGCATACGAGGGGGAGGAGTCACGTGACGTCACCCGCGATCGCCGTCTCACGCTTGCTTGCTGTTTGTTTTACCTGGAGATCCAGGACATGCTTTTTACCACACACTCTGCCGCGAGTGTCAGCTATGTAAGTTTTAAGATTGGGATGCATTTGTGTTCATGCTGTATGACCTTACCCTGGGTCGATTAGCTCAGGTGAGAGGCCATCTTTAATTATCTGGTGGAGGATCTGTCCTGTGGGTCACTGATCTTGGATTATTTGCACGCAGTCACGTTTGGATTGGAGCATTATCAGATTATTTTACTCACCAGTGCACTTTATATGGACTTTCTGGGGCAGATTCACAGAGAAATGGATTATCGTAGCGTATCAGAAATACACTACGCCTCCGTTTTTTACCTTGCTCTACGTGGAATTCAGGTAGATTTTCTACGGTAAACAACGGCGGCGTAGTGTATTTCTCCCGTCGCAATCCATCTGCGCGAGTAGGGGGCGTGAAACATTTAAATTAGGCGCGTTCCCGCGGCGATCTCTCTGCGCATGCTCCGTTCGCAAATTTCCCGCCGTGCATTGCGCGAAATCACGTCGTGACGTCATTCGTTGTTTATGTATGTATGTAATTTTATGTAATTTTAAATAAATTGGAAGCGGGAACGACGGCCATACTTAACATGGGCTACGTAAAGTTAGAGCAGCAAAAAGCTGCTCTAACATTACGTATAAAAAAATAGACGAAAACGAGTGCGACGCCCGCTCGTATGTTCGTGAATCCCCGTAAAAACACATTTGCATATCCCGACGCACCAAAACGACGCAAACTCCTCCCAGCGGCCGCAAATAGATGGCAGCGTAGATCCGAAGGCTTACGAAGACGTAAGCCTCTCGGATCGAAGCCCGAAGCCGGCGTATCATGGTTTGAGGATTCAAACTAGTGATACGCCGCGCGAAATTTGAAATTACTCCTGTCTAACCCCAGTTAGACAGGCGTAATTGTTTTGTGAATCTGCCCCTCTATGTTTAGTTTATTTTTGTTTAAATGTCACTTGTTATGCGCTGCACTTTTTGTCATTGAAGTTATTTTGGGACGTTTTATTTGAATTGATCCTACAGTGCTGGCTTGCATTATTGTAATTTATTTAATTTGTTTTGTTTATTATCTCCTGCGCTGAATTCCTTCCTTTTTTAGTTTCACTCATGAAAGGATTACCAGGTTAAAGATGAATTTAGAATAATGTTTTTTTTTGCATAGTATTATTGTTCCAGCTTGAACCAATGTAATTATGGAAGCTGGAAATCTCTGTAGTAGGCACTGCTACTTGAGTGATTGTCACTAGGTTCCAGTCCCATGCCAAGCATCCCCCCTGCTGCATAGTGAACACAAGGTGTTGTTCACTCAGAACGGGCACCATTCAAAGACCACTTTGCATTTTCTCAATGAAGGATTGGATGAGGTGTTCAATTGTGATGTCACCACCCCACCTCTTTTAAACAGAGAATAGATTTTGATTAGAAAAATGCAAACAATCTTCTCTGAATGGCACGTGTGCTGAGTGGCTGACCTCATGTGTTTAATATGCAGCAGGGCAGCTGCTTGGCAAGGGACCCAGAAGCTAGCAGAAAACACTGTAGTAGTGGTGCCTACTAGAATGATTTCCAGCTTCCACAGGGATCATTTAGATATAGCACACACATACTTACATTGGTCCAAAGCTGGACCAATGTAGCCATGCAAAAATATTCTTACTCAGAATTTAGATTTAAAATAATAATAATAATAATAATAATAATAATAATAATAATAAAAAATAATAAAAAATTGAAAAAAAAAAATCTTCAGATATGAGCAAGTAATTTGCAATACTATTAATTGTTGTACTTTGAACTAGATACATACCTCCCAACACTGTGAGATGGAAACAGGGGTCGCCTATTAGCAAACGCATGTAGGCATAGGACACACCCACTGTTACACCCCTTAAAAGGAGAATTGTGCAAAAAAATATATAAGTTAAACCCACAAGTGCTTTTTCTATCACTACAATTCCTTTATACTGGCTTTTGAAATTTACAAATACAACAATTTAGAATTTAAATGAAAGGTTTAACACTGGGAAACACTTTTCGAAAGAAATGGTGCATTGTATATACAACTATATAGATCAGAGAAAAATGAGGGACACATGAGGAGGAAAGAGGGACAGAGTGACTTTGTTTTAAATCAGGGACAGTTGGGAGCTATATAGATATGCTTTAAAGACCTACAAGAGGAACACATGAGAATGCCTCCCCTGTTTCCATACAGCAAACACAGTGTCATGTAATAAATGTCTAATTTTAAACAAATAATGGGCCAGATTCACGTACATAGGTGCATTTTTGGACCGGCGTAGTGCAACTCCTTTAAGTTAGACCGGCTTAATTTCAAGGCGCAAGTACCGTATCCTCGTAGTATTTTCATCCAAATTTGCACCGGTGCAATGTAAATTCCGAGGTGTAAGGCGGTGTAATTCAAAGTGGGAAGGACGTGGGCGTGTTCCATTGAAATGAGCCGTGACCCCATACAAATGAAGGGCCGGCCAGACTGGGCATGTGCACATGAAGCAGACTATGGTCAGCACCTCTCTGAGCATGCTCACGGCGCAATCAGTTAGATAGGAACTAGGCCCGTCAGACTTAGTGAGCTATGCACAGTGCTTAAATAGAACCGGGAGAAATGCCCTTCCATTGCAAAAGTACATCCAATTTTTTTTCCCTTCCTACAGCAAGGTGCTTTTATTCCGTTGTCTGTTGCTGTTTGTTGGTTTGTGACATGTCTTTAAGATTTTTGGAGAGTTTTTTTTTTTTTTTTTGCTGTGTTTTTTTTTTTATTTTGCTGTTTTTTTTTTTTTTTTTGCTGGGCATTGTTTTTTTTTTGTTTGTGAATGATTTTTGAATGTGGGGGTGACATTCCTGCCACCATTCCACTTGTACGCTGAAAAGAGCCACTGGCAAGGAAATGGAGTGTTGCCAGGACCTTGCCCAGTGGCTGCACTGCATGTGAGCGGTGTGTTGGGCTGGTGATGTCCTCCTGCAGGGTTGTGGTTAATTCCAGGATGGCATTAGGGGTGAATCTGAAGATGCGATACACCTCAGAATCACTCATGACAAAGATGTCTATGCGTGTGCGGTATATCCTCTCCCGTGCCCTCCTCCGTGCCCTCCTCCTTCTGTGCTCATCTAAAGTCAGTAGTATAGCTATGAGCAAGGATGCCCCTGGCATGTTGGTAGGGCCGCCATCAGGAATTATGGGGCCCCTTACACAGCTTCAGGCATGGGCCCCCTGGAACAGAGAAATGGGGGGGGGTGCTGCCGCCTGAAATTGATAAGCGGGGGGGGGGGGGGGGCTGCTGCGAATTGAGAAGCAAAAAAAAGAAGAAATAAATAAAAATAGATATAAAAAAAAGGGGGGTAGCCATCCAGGGACCTCGGGGCCCTTTAATAAAAAATAAAATAAAAAAATGTTTTTTTTATATGAAAAAAATAAAAAAAGAGGGGGTTCCCATCCGGGCCCCTGGGGACCCCCGGGCCCCTTACAGGTGTGATGCCTGTACCCCCCTGATGCCAGCTCTGCATGTTGGCATATAGATTGTTGTCCTGCAAGTGTGGGTGCTCAGCTCGTCCCTAACGGTGTTGCTTTAGCTGACATGTAGACGGATTGTCTAATTTTAAACCTGCTTTTATATGGTCTAATTTTAGACTTTCCGTGCAGCTGATAAGCACTCTGGGGCAGATTCACGTAGATCGGCGCATTATCATTCCGGCGTAGCGCACCACTTTTCCGTTAGACTTGCGCAATCTAGCCGCGTAATCCGGCGATTCACGTAGCTTTTACGCAAGAGCTTGCGCAAACGTAAGGTTTTTTCCTGAGGCGTAAGGAGGAGTAATACAAATTGGGAAGGACGTGGGCGTGTTACATTGAAATGAGCCGTGACCCCATGCAAATGAAGGGCCGGCCGACTCGCGCATGCGCGCGTGAAGGAAACCATGTCAGCTCCGTTGTGCGCATGCTCACAACTCGGGAGCGGCGCAATCAGTGAAATTGGAAATGGACTAGGGCAACTTTATGAACTACGCAGACAGCATAAATAGACAGACACAAATGCACTTCCTTTGCAAAAGTACATCCCTTTGTATCCCTCCCTATACAGCAAGGTGCTTTTGTTTGTTTGTGACGTGTCTTTGAGATATTTGGGGACTGTTTTGCAGAGTGATTTTTGTCTTTTATGTCTTTGTTGTTATTTTGTTTAAATTATATTTTTGCTGGGCATTTTTTATTTTTGCTCGTCATTTATTTAATTTTTTTGGTTCTGTTTGTGTATGATTTTGGAATGTGGGGGTGATATTCCTGCGGGAAAAGGGGTGTCACCCTCATTTGTGGTGGAGAAGTGATCGCCAGGTCTGTGTGAATGGTGTATGAATGTACAGTGACATAATTGGAGCCGTGGCATGGCGTTGCAGCTCACAAGTCCTGCATGGTGGACTGGTGCCAATCCAATGTGATGAGGATGTGGGGTGTGTGTGCTAGGGACCACAGTGGTGTGCATGCATGCATTCTCATTGTGCCATGATTAATGTGTGTGTTTAACGTGCAAAGATGCATAATGTGAGCTGGCATGAGATGGGGTCATGAGATGGGGTACCAGTGCATATGCAGAGTCACCTTGAAGGGAAAAGACAGGAGGATGTTAGTCATGCATGTGCCACTTGTGAGGTGTGCATCACGGGAGGGGATAGTCATGCCTGCCACCCATGTCACTCACCAACCAGCCAGCTGTCCCCATACATGTTCTGTTGGAAATCTGTGGGGATGGGGCTCTGATTGTATATGTAGCTGTCATGGGTGTCATGGGTGGTGCCATGTGTTGGGCTGGTGATGTCCTCCTGCAGGGTTGTGGTAATTCCATGATGGCATGAGGGGTGAATCTGAAGATGCGAGACACCTCAGAATCACTCATGCCATAGATGTCTATGCGTGTGTGATATATCAAGTGAAGAGTGAGGGGCTTGTATCAGATAAGAATATTGTATTAGATTAATTTAAATTGTAAATTTTATATAAGCAAATGAAAAAATTAAAAAAAACATCTCCCGTGCCCTCCTTAGTGCCATCCTCCGTGCCCTCCTCCTTCTTTGTTCATCTAAAGTCAGTAGTATAGCTATGCGCGACGATGCCCCTGGCATGTTGGCATACAGATTGTTGGGCAACACGTGTGACTGCTGAACTCCTCACTAACAGTGTTGCTTTATCTGACAATTAGACTTTTTTTCAAAATTTAGACCAGCTTTTAGGTCCTCTAACTTTAGACAGAACATTTTGCTGTTGCGCACATCGCGTAGCCTGCGCAGCAACTGCGTTTTTTTGTGGATCCCCGTAACTCCCTCATTAGCATATTTGACTAGCAAATCAATGGTGTGTCTAGCGCAGTTTTGCACGAAGGGAAGCGAATGTCTAATTCAATTACGCCGGACCAAAAAACGTAGATTTCTGGCGTATATTGTTTTGTGAATCGCGTCCAACTATACGCACGCGCACATTTAGACTTACGCACGCGCAACAGCAGTTGCGCAGGCGTAATCGCTCTGTGAATCTGGGCCATTGTGTAGACTGCACCGCACAAACTTACTTTTGTGGATCGGCGTATCTCCCTCATTTGCATATTTGCATAGGAAATCAATTGTGTGGACGGAGTAAATGTGCACCTAGGATGTGCAGGCGTAGGCAAGTTAGGCCGGTCGGGAGTAGCCTATTTTGGTGCGTATCTAGTTCTGTGGGTACGGTGCAAAAAATATTCCGGAGCAAATTTAGAATTAAGGCCAGATTCAGGTAGTCCAGAGCATCTTTGCTCTGGAGTAACGCTTCTCATTTGCGTTGCGCTGCAGAAATTTTAGGAGCAAGTGCTGTCATTCACGAAGCACTTGCTCCTAAAGTTGCGGCAGCGCATCGCAAATGAGCCGGCGGAATTCAAATTGGGCGGGTACGGGGCGTGTAGTATGCTAACTACGCGCGATCCCGCCGCCAACGTACTGCGCATGCGTCGAGTGTCAAAACATCCCCGTGCGCATGCTCCAAAATCTGTGAATGAACGTCAATGACGTCACATTCCCATTCATGACCGTTTTACGCAAGCAACGTTTTTTTTTTTTTTCCCGACGCGATGACGACGCCTATACCTAACATAGGATACTCCAACCCCATGTAGGTATATCTATGCGCCGCGTATCCCGTCCGGAAACGTCGTATCGTCATTGCGTCGCGCCGGAATTCGATCGTGAATTGCCGATTTCCGCTCATTAACATATTTTTTGAGCGTAAATCGGCGGGAACGCCCCCGGCGCCATTTTTAAGTTGAAGTAACGATGCGATGGCGAAACTCAGTTACGCTGCTCGCATCGGAACTTCAACCCGGCGTTTCTTGTTTTCTGGTTACAGAAAACAGAAACGCCGGCTCAAAGTCACAGTTAGGCTGGCGGATCACTCGATCCGCCAGCCTAACTGTTCGTGAATCTGGCCCTTAGACGGCACATCTCGAGATACTCCGGCGTAAGTGCTTTGTGAATCTGGCCCAATGTATACAATTAAGAAAAAAAAAATCTACAACATTAGTGTACGAGTTTTAAAGCTTTCAAAATGAAGAATGTTGCGTGTGTGTGTGTATATATATATATATATATATATATATATATATATATATATATATATAACATCTAGAGAGAGAGAGAGAGAGGGATATATATATATATATATATATATATATATATATATATATATATATATATATATCATAATTTCATAAAGATGGCAGTTTTTCTTCTCAAAGCGTACTTACCCTCTTAATTATGGTTATGTCATGCTTAGCAGGAAACTAATGTAGATTGCAGTATTCATGTGTACATGATTGTCGAGGTACATTTTCCATTAGGCATCCAGTATAGATTTCATTAGTGAATAATGGATCTGATAACATTCATGCAAATTTTTTCCCGCTAATATTAATCTTCCAGCTTCATAAAACGTTATACTGTATGTGCTTCTCCTTTACCAACTTACCAGCTATATATGAATAGTATATCATATTTTACTTCTCTATAATTATTGTTAGACGTAGAAGTTTGTTGTCACATTTATCCTTGCATTTCTGAAGTCCAGCTAGATATGTTCCACTTACCAGAAGCTTTCATTTTAAATAATTTATTAATAATGTTTTCCAGACTTAAGAACATTTTCCAACTTTTTCAATTAATGCACCTCTACTTATCCTTATTAATATTCAGTTATACAGTTAGGTTCCAAGACTGCTCCTCCAAAAAGAATGTATCTGTATTAATTACTTTAGAAAGTCTCTGGCCTTTATTGCTAAAGATAAATCAAGCTGTATTAAAGAGCAATTCCAGTCAGCAAGTAAAAGCTTTAGCAAGCTAACCAGTAAAGTCTGAAGTCTGAAATGTCACCTGATTTGCATTATGTTGTGTATAATCACATACAAAATAAGCATACACATCTCCATAGAGGGCCATTAGGAGCAGTGGCGTAGCATGGGGAGTGCCAGGGGGGCCACCGCCCCGGGTGCAAAATTTAGAGGGGCGCTGTCACAAGAGGAGGGAGCACCAACAACAGATGTAACATAGGAACATATGCATAATGTCACCACTCCAGGCTTTACCAGTCATTATCAAGCACACTCTCCTCTTCCCTACAGCCACTGCTGTCTCACACAGTGGATCATGTGACCAGATTGGAGCTAGCTGAAAATAGGTAAGTCCATGTGTCAGGGAGGCGCAAATTACTTGTTTTGCCCCAGGCACTGACAACCCACGCTACGCCACTGAGTAGGAGAGCAGCAAAAATGCATCTCCTACATATGTGTTGTGTATTGTTCCCTTTCTCTATATAATCACATGTATGCTTCCAGGGTAGGTTCTGAGAAACGCTCTAGTACAGGCATTTTTCCTCATTACGTTTTCTTTGTAAGGCCTTGTACAGACGATTACAGACGGCGCGTGTGTGAGAAGACATGTCTGCTGGTTAGCATACTAACCAGCAGACATGTCGGTCGGACGGGTTCCCAGCCGACAGATTTCAAAGCATGCTTTGAAATCTGTCGGGTGGCCAAATCCGTCTGTTTGCCCGTACACACGATCGAATCTGTCTGCTGAAACGGTCTAGCAGACCGTTTCCAGCAGACAGATTTGATCGTGTGTACGAGGCCTAAGAGAGACAGCAGAGAGTGTATCCCAGCATTACAGATTAGATTTAAAGTTCATTATTTATTTATTTTAACCACTTAAAGACCAGGAAATTTACCCCTAAATGAGCATGCCCTTTTTGTTTGCGATACGCCACTTTAACGTCGCTTTAACTGACAATTGCCTGGTCGTGGTACGCTGTACCCAAACAAAATATATGTCCCTATTTCACAAATAGAGCTTTCTTTTTGGTGAGATCGCTATTCCCGATCGCTGGAAACAGGAACTGGCGATCTGTCAAAGATCTTCTGTCAGAATGGGGATCTGCCTCTGTAAACCGCAATCGTGTGCGCCCGCTAGATCACATGATTGGACCGACGTACAATGACAGCGATTTGCGCTATCCAGACACATTGTGGCGGGAAGCAGTTAAACAATCTATTTTCAAATTTTCAGTGCTTGAATTTGTTCCTTTTAATATCAGCTTCAGTGTAATGTTTAGTCATATTAACCACTTGCGACCGCCGCCTGTACATATACGTCGGCAGAATGGCACTGCTGCGCAAAGCAACGTATCTGTGCGTGGCTTCGAATTTGCCACTGTGCGCCCCTGCCGGGATCTCCGTGACCACAGTACCCGCGAACTCGATTTCTGCCGGTGTCCTGCAGCTCCGTGTCACTAGGCAGACAATTCCCTGGTCTGCCTAGTGACAGGACAGTGATCTACTGCTCCCTGTCATCGGGAGCAGTGATCACTATTGTGTCACTTGTAGCCCAGCCCCCACACAGTTAGAATCACTCCCTAGGACATATTAACCCCTTCATCTTCTCCTAGTGTTTAACCCCTTTCTTGCCAGTGTCATATACACAGTAATCAGTGCATTTTTATAGCATTGATCGCTGTATAAATGACAATGGTCCCAAAATAGTGTCAAAAGTGTCCGATGTGTCTGCCATAATGTCGCAGTCACGATAAAAATTGTAGATCGCCGCCTTACTAATAAAATAATATATATAATAAAAATGCCATAAAACTATCCCCTATTTTGTAGATGCTATAACTTTTGTGCAAACCAATCAATAAACACTTATTGCATTTTTTTTAATCAAAAATATGTAGAAGAATACAACATTTTATATATTTTTGGGGGATATTTATTATAGCAAAATGTAAAAAATATTGTCGCTCTTTTTTTGTTTATAGCGCAAAAAATTAAAACCGCAGGGGTGAATAAATACCACCAAAAAAGCTCTATTTGTGGGGGAAAAATGTCAATTTTGTTTTGGGTACCACGTCACACAATTGTCAGTTAAAGCGGTGCAGTGCGAATCGCAAAAATTGCTCTGGTCAGGAAGGGGGTAAATTCTTCCGGGGCTCAAGTCGTTAAGCAGACTTTGAAGATTCGATTGACATATATGATCAAACGGTTATAATATACTATTTCACATAAAAAGAGGGATCTATTACACCGTAGACATGGCATGGAATACATTGATAAGGGATCAAATATACTATAAGAAATTGGCAACATTTGCAGAGATCATGCATGATTCCACATATTTTTTTTATCTATTCTTGGAAAGGAGAATTATTTGCCCTGATATTTAAGCATGTGACACCAATTGTAAACAAATCAGTTGTTAGCTCATCTGTGACATCTGACAAAAGATCTGCTTTGTAGTGAGGTTTATACCACCTAATGCCTTTAGAGTTCCAAAATCTTGCACGCTCAGCTGTTAGCAACAGAGAAATGTGCCTATGGCCAGGGTTCCTTGACTCACGGATCAGATTGTCATCTACTATGAATAGAAGATGGACCTCTCACTGTGTGTGCGGTGCTTCCTTAAATCAGAAAAAATATATATCTCTGGTGTCTGTTCTTACTATCTATAGATACTAAAGCTTAGTACACACTAGTAGTTCTTTTTTTTTTCCCGTTCAACCGAGCAGGGCTGAACGAGAAAAAAACTGACAGCTCAAGACGAGCCACTGTACTAACTATCTGACATTGGTACAACAATCTCCCCTGCTGTTCTATTGTGTTTTAACAGGGGGTGGTTTCCCGCCAGAAAACTTTGGTCATAGGTTGAGAACGCTGAGCGGGAGCCGATCGCCAGACCTATTTCAGCCATGCCCCTTCCACAGAAGGCGGCCCAACTGCAGAGTACACATGGGCCAAATGTTGGCCAGTTTCTATTGAAGCCTAGTACAATTTCAATTGAAACTATCTGACATTTGGCCTTTGTGTACTTCAGGGGGAAAAAAGGTTGCTGATCGGCTCTTGATCCGTGCTCTCAGACCATGGCTGAGAGCGCTAACCAGTGCTTTCTTGAGGTGAGAAAGCGGTCCCCCTGTCAGAACATAATAGCACAGTAGGGGAGATCGATGTACTAACACCAGGTAGTTAGTACAACGGCTCCTCCTGAGCTGTGAGTTTTTTAATCAGTCCTGCTAGGTTGAACGGAAAATAAAAAAATACTAGTGTATACAAGGCTTTGACATTTGAACAGAGCAAAGGAAACCAATGCAGTCCCTATAACTGGAATTGACTTGCTTGTTCTGATAATTTACAAAATGAGACTCAAACCCAGAGTCAGGGGTGTCAGATGGGCAAAGCTTCAGATTCTTCTGTTGAAGTTAAGCAATTTGTAAATATAATAGATATTCTTTTAGGTGAAATATAAAAAAAAGTGTTGGCTTTTTTTTTTATTGTTATTATATTGTACAATAGGTTACTGGTAATATAAGGTAATACTGGTAATTTATATGTCCCCCTTATCCTAGGTGCCACAGTAAAGTCCTTAAAGCGTATTTGCATTTTGAAGTCAAATTTGAGAAAACTTCATTATATGTTTGTAGGCATACTGGGCCAGATTCAGGTAGGAGAGCGGATCTTTATTTTGGAGTAACGTTTGTCATTTACGTTACTCCGCCGAAACTTTAGGAGCAAGTACTGTTATTCACATAGCACTTGCTCCTAAAGTTGCGGCGGCGTAGCGAAAATGAGCCGGCGGAATTCAAATTGGGCGGGTAGGGGGCGTGTATTATTTAAACTAGGCGCGATCCCGCGGCGAACGTACTGCGCATGCGTCGACTGTCAGTGCGCATGCTCCAAATTCTGTCAGTGAACGTCAATGACGTCAATCCCCATTCACGGACATTTTACGCAAACGACGCTAAACTTTTTAAATCCGACATAGGATACTCCACCTAGGGGGCATGTTTTTCTTTACGCCGCGTATCGCTTACGGAAACGTCGGAAAGTCACTGCGTCGGGCCCGCGTACGATCGTGAATTGCCGTGTCTCGCTGATTTACATATTCTCGGCGTAAATCAGCGGGAACGCCCCGAGCGCCCATTTTAAAATTGCAGTTCCGATACGACGGCGAAATACAATTACCCCGCTCGTATCTGAACTCAATCCCGGCGTATCTTGTTTTCTTTTTTTTTTTTTAATTCTTTATTTTATCCTTTTCTTTTCCTTAGTCCATTTACAAACATAATAACAATCCAACTTGCGATATACAGACAACATTTCCTTTTACCAGTACAGCTCTTTAATAGTTTACTGTATAGTCAGCAGCTACTATGATTACCCGTGCCCCCCCCCCCCCCGCCAGGTCTACTTCCTGGTTGATTCCCTTAGTCGCCCCTAACAACAAAAAAAATAAAATATATCCTTCTCTCCCTGTCTCTCCCTCCCCCCCTCCACCCTCATGGGTTCTGTTCCCTATAGTTGATATAGGGCTCCCATACTTGTCTATATTTCTCCTCCTGTTCTCTCATTCCCATTGTCAAGTATTCCATCAATTGGATTTCTGTTACTCTATTAAGCCAGTGTTGTCGCGTCGGGGATGTCGTGCTTTTCCAGAAAGATGGAATACAGGCCTTAGCTGCTGTAAGCAAATGCCTAAGCAGTGAGTTTTTATATTTTGTCGTTGTCATTGGGAAATCATTCAGTAATAGTGCCGCTGGGTTGTCTCTCAAGTTCACTTTGGTAATTACATCTATTGTTTCGGCTACCATTTCCCAGTATTCCTTTAATTTCGGGCATTCCCAGAATAGATGTATCATGGTACCTCTTGCTTCCCCACATCGCCAACATTGATCTGACACCTGGGGGAACATTCGTTTTAACACCTCCGGAGTCCTGTACCATCTAGTTAGGATTTTGTATCCCCCCTCTTGGTATCTAGTCGCCAACGAGGCCTTGTGGGTAAATCTAAAAATTTTTTCTTTCTGGTTCTCCGAGAATCTGGTCTCTAAGTCTCTTTCCCATGCCTGGATAAATAATAGGTCTTGCGGGGCTTCTGATTCTACTAAGAGGCTATACATATATGATAAGCTATGCCTCACTGGGTCGCCTTTATTACATACTTTTTCGAAAACAGATAGCTCCCGAGTTGTCTCCCCCTGTGGTCTAATTGCTTGAATAGCCGCTTTCAATTGTAGTTGTCTCATTACATCTAGCGTACTTCCTAATCTCTCCTCCCTCTCTGCTGCATTTCCACCCTGGCTATGATTCGTGAGATGAATAAGTCTACTCAGTCCTCCCCGTCTTAAGTTATTAAAATGGGTATCCGTCAAACCTAATTTAAATCTAGGGTTCCCTAGTACTGGTATTAGTGGGCTTGGATATTTAGAGATTTTTGTTTTTCCAAATATCCTCTTTATGGCCCGTATTGTGGCCCCTACTGTGGGATGTTTCTTCACCTCTTGTGGGATATCTGACTCTGAAATCCATGCCATTCCCTCCAAAGGGATATTCGTTATTTTCTGTTCTATATGGATCCAAGGTTTATCCTTCTGGTGTATACACCACTCTACCACTCTTGCCATGTGGCAGGCATCATAGTAGCTCATTGGATCTGGAAATCCCACTCCTCCCTTCTCTTTAGGTAGAGTCAGGACCTCCCTCCTTATTCTCGCTGGTTTTCCTGCCCAAATAAATTTAATAAATCTAGATCTTAGATCTCTCAAAAAGCCAAGAGGGATTTTTACTGGTAGGGTCTGAATCAAATAGAGCAATCTCGGCATTACGTTCATTTTAATAATATTAATTCTCCCAAACCAAGTAAAAATCTCCTTGTCCCATCTCTGTAGATCGGTTTTAATCACTCTTGTTAGTGGGGTAAAGTTTAATTCAAAGATCCTATTTAGATTTCTTGGCATCTTGGTTCCCAGATATACTATATGGGAATCTGTCCAACTGAAGGGAAACTGTGTTGCCAATAATTGTTGTGTTTGTTCGTTGAGCTCCACACCCATCGCCTCCGATTTATTGTAGTTTACCTTAAAGTTGGACAGGTCTCCATATTCCCTTATCTCTTTTAATAGAACTGGTAGGGATAGGCCTGGGCTTGTTAAAGTGAACAGTAGGTCATCTGCAAATGCCGCAACCTTGTACTCGTCTCCCCTCACTCTGATACCTCTAATGTCCCTATTTGCCCGTATTGTTCTCAGGAAGGGTTCCAGGGCCAGGATGAAAATAAACGGCGAGAGTGGGCACCCTTGTCTTGTGCCATTCCTTATTGGGAAGGGATCAGACATTATTTCGTTTATCTTTACTCTGGCCGTCGGACACGAGTACAAGCCCATGATCCAGTTCCGCATCCCCTCTCCCAGTCCTATATATGATAAAATCGCTTTCAAGAATCCCCAATCCACTCTATCAAAAGCTTTCTCTGCGTCGGTTGCTACCAATACCGATGGGTTTTTGTAAAGCTGTGATAGGTAGATGGTACTTAATACTCTTTGTGTGTTTTCCCTCCCCTCTCTTCCTGGTGTAAACCCAACCTGGTCGGGGTGTATCAGAAGGGGGATATGGGTGGCAAGCCTATTAGCCAGGATTTTTGAAAAAATCTTCAGATCTACATTCAACAGAGAGATCGGTCGATAACTGCTACATTGCGCAGGGTCTTTCCCTTCTTTAGGAATTACGGTTATGTGGGCTGCTAATGTGTCTCTTAACATCTGTTGTCCTTCTCTTAAAGAGTTAAATGCAATCAAAAATTGAGGTGCCAACTTTTCAAAAAAAGTTTTATAATACAACAGGGTATAGCCATCTGGCCCTGGGGATTTGCCTGGCTTCATTTCTTTAATTGCCTCTGCTAATTCCTCTACTGTTATTGTGCCCTCAATGATCGCAATTTTTTCGTCCGGTATTTTAGGCATCCCTGAGGCCGAGATGTATGCCTTTATTCGTTCTTCTCTACTCTGACTTCCTGCCTTATCCGGTTGTTTATCCAATTGATATAACTTACTATAATACTCTCTAAAGGCCTTTGCTATTAGTTGTGGGGCACTAACTAAGATGTCTCCTTGTGTTTTTATTTTTTCAATATGGTTCTTTGCTCTTGACTCTCTCAATGCGTTTGCCAGCATCCTACTTGGCTTGTTCCCATATTCGTAGTACGCCCTCCTACACCGACTTAATTTGGCCTTGGCCTTATCCATTAATAATAGATTCAACTTATCCCGTAGAGTCATTAATCTCTCTTCGACATGTAATCTTTGTGTTTGTTTATGTTCGTTCTCTAATATACGGATCTCACCAAGTAGGCTGTCTAGCTTTGCATTCAAAGAGCGTTTTCGCTGTGTTCCTAGAGAGATGAGAATTCCCCTCATATAACACTTGTGTGTCTCCCACTTAATCAGCGGGGCCACGCCATCAGAATCGTTTGTCCGAAAAAAGGTTTCTATTTCTTGGTCTATCTTACTCTCATATATAGGATCTTTTAATAATGTTTCATTAATCTTCCAGTTCCATTCCCTCGGCCCTGTTTCCCCCCATTCCAGGCAGCAACTCACGGGGGCGTGGTCTGATATTGTAAAAGATCCTATTGAGGCTTCTCTCAGATTCCCCAATATACTTTGGTCTACAAATATGTAGTCAAGTCTTGTATATGTTTTATATTTAGCTGAGTAGAAGCTGTAATCTCTCTCGTGGGAATGTAGGATCCTCCAACTGTCTATTAGCTGTAATTCTTGGAGCATTCTCCTCGCTTTGCGTAATTTTATATTTGATATATGGTAGGATCCCTTTGAGGTATCCAGATTGGGTTCTAAGACCATATTTAGGTCTCCTCCCACAATTAGGGCCCCTTCTTTATTCTGGTTTATTAGATCCAGATATTTTTCTAATGCAAACACTGGATTCTCATTTGGTAGGTATATGTTCGCTAGAGTAATTTTTTGTTCATTCAGCGTCCCTTTCACGAGAAGAAAGCGTCCTTCCTCATCAGTTATTACTTTGGATTCCTTCCATGTTATCTTTTTAGCCAACAAAATTGCTACCCCATTTGCTTTTGAGGTCTGGGAGGCACCATGATACACCACCGGGAATCTTGAACTCTTGAATTTTGGTACCTTATCTTTCCTAAAGTGTGTTTCTTGCAAAAAAATGATTTGTGATTTGAGTCTCCCCAGTTCCATTAATATTTTTGCTCTTTTTTCTGGGATATTTAACCCCTTCACATTGTATGTAGTGACATTTACTCTGCTCATCCTGTGTTCCATCTTTTATCCTATCTTTTATTGACCTCTCGCCTTCCCTATCTAGTTCCCCCGCTCAAATGTTGTTTCCTGGGCACCTATTTTTCAGTGTACAAGAACCGATCATCTGACCAATGGCAACTATCCAGGCAAGGCTGAGAGAAAGGGCACTCCCCTCGTAGTAGTCCACGACACCGTAAGTAACGGTGGGGGATGGAGGAGGATACGGGAGGAAGGCAATGTATATGGGCACCAGGGGAGAAAGTGAAAGCTTCCCCTCTGATAGCCCAAGGAGGAGGAGAGAGAGAGAGAGAGAAAGAGAAAGGGAAAAAAAAAAAAAAAAAAACACACAACCCCAATGCCTCGGGTCCTAGTCCACCGTCCACGTCCCCAAGTATTAACTTTGTTTCCCTACTCCCTCTTGGGCCTCAATCCCACCTTGTTTGTGGGTTCCCAATATATTTAGGGGAAGAAAGGGAAGGTAAAAAAAAAATAAAAAAATAAAAAAAAAAAACAACACAATTGAGCGTCTCCGACTTCCCTCCACTTGGAGGAGAGACGCTCTGGTGGGGGTACGTGTATGAGCACTGCGGAGAGTCTCGCCTAAGTGTTGCCTCCGGTGCACCCCTTCTAATCTTCCAATCTTCAGCTTTGCGTCTTGTCCCCTTTTTCCTTCCCCAGCTCACCCTGTCCCAGTCTCCGCCTCATCTTAAGGCGGGAAGGGGAAGGGGGGGCTCCAATAGAATAAAAAAAAAAACAAAAAAAAAAAAGAAAAACCTCTGTGGAGCCCTCTGACCCCTTTTACACATAGTAACATAGACATAGTCACACAGTAACCCAATTCAAGTTAACCAGATAAATAACCACATTTCTATCTGTACATCGGGTAAACTTTCTAGAAAGGCAAAAAAAAGAAAAACACACATATTCTCCTCTTCATTCCATTCTATCCTCCTGAGGTTTCTAACTTTTATATTACCCACTATATTATATTCTTGGCCTTCCCAGTGCTTTCACCCTGTTATCGGTCTGGTTCGGTCTAGTTCGGAACTGTTCCCTACCCTTGATCTCCAGCCCCCAAGAAGAAAAAAAAAAAAAAAAAAAAAAAGAAGAAAAAAAAAAAAAAAAAAAGAAAAAAAAAGTGTTCAGTGATCTTACCCAGTGTCTATGTGTGTATACTAAATATTTATATGGGTGACAAATATTTATATGGGTGACATATAAGTGCATGTGGAATGTTATTTATGCGTTATTTACGCTGTGGCGTGTCTTTGTTGTCTACTTAGTTCTTGGATTTATGTGTGTGTGTGTATATATATACGTGGCCCTTATGTGGCCCTTTTCCCCCGTGTGGTATTAGGTGTTGTAAAAAAAAAAAAAGAGAAAAAAAAAAAAAAAAGAGATAAAGGAGAGAAAAAAAAAATTGAGCAATATTTTAAGAATATATATAAAAAAAAAAAAAAAAAGGGACACCCCCCCCCACCCTACCCAATCCCCCCTCCCCCACACACAAGAGTATATATATTCCTCACCTCCCTCCCCTCCCTTCTCCCTCCCTCCCTATCCCCCCCCCCCCCAAAAAAATAAAAAAAAAGTTAAAAGAGAAAAAATTTTTTTTTTAAATATAGGGGCCAGATACACTAAGGTAGGGCACAGAAAAAAATAAATAAAAAGAACAGGAGATAGGTGGGGGGGGGGGGTACGGCAGGGGCCCAATCGCCCCCCATACGCGATCATTTCTATTGTTTAATCTCCCAAATATTCAACCCTCCTCCACTCCCCCCCCCTCCAGGAGTGCCCCGTCGAGTGCTACAATGTGGTATCTCTCTTCTGTATTATTATATGTTACTATGTTCTGTTATGATATATATAGTATATAGTACCCCCCCCCGCCCATTTCTAATCTCGCTCCCTCTTCATATTCATTCAAATGGTCTTCTTAATGTTCATTGATTTCAACTAGTTGACTAATCTGTTCAGCTATTGGGACCTCGCTCTCTTATTCCAGGCAGTTCCAACCAGTCTGGGACCTCTATAGGGTCTGAGCCCAGAAAATCAAACAGTAACGGGAGCTGTGATGGCTCCCTCAAATTAAAGCTCCTCTCTTCCCTTTTAACAGTAACAGCCAGTGGGTACCCCCAGCGATATGTAGCGCCCTTGTTACGTATAAGGTCCAATAGAGGTTTTAACAGGCGCCTTCGGGTTCTGGTCTGCCAGCAGAGATCGGGGAATATTTGGATGTTCATGTCCTCCCAGAGTATTGTTCCCTCTTTCCATGCTGCCCTTAGTATCTCCTCCTTTACTCTGTAGAAGTGTACTCTACATAATACATCACGAGGATTGGGCAGTTCAAGGTTCTTTGCTGTGGGGACCTTATGTACTCTGTCCAGCTCCAGGGGAGTTTCGGGGGGGTTCTTTAAGATTTTATTCAATATAGATGTCACCGTTTCTCTTAATACCAGCCCCTCAAAACTCTCTGGTATCCCCTTAATCCGTAAGTTGTTTCTTCTGCTCCTATTGTCCGCCTCTTCTGCATATAGTTGTAGCCTAATCATATGTTGTTGCTGCCTCTCTAGTTTATCTTCGAGGGCTAACAGTCTGGAATCTGTTTTCTCCTGGCGCTTCTCCACCCCCGCTACTTTCTGTTCCCCCTCCTCCACTTTTATGCGTACCTCATTAATTTCTTCCCTTAGTATGCCTGTTATATTCATTAGTATAGTCTGAATATCGTCCTTAGTTGGCAAAGCCTGTATAAGCATACTAAGTTGTCTGATGTCCAGATTTGATTCTGTGGGGGTTTTCTGCATGTCCCCATGTATACCTTGTGTGTTAGGTAGACATACCTGGTCTGTTCTTTCTGTTCTTTCCAGGGCAGAGATGGGGATGGTTTCTCCATTTCTATTCATTTCCTCACACCGGTCGCGTGTCTCTGGTAGTAGTTCAGATGTCCCCCGGAGCGGATAGGCTGTCTGGATAATAGAAGGGTTTGTAGCGGGGATTGGGGTAGTCTCAGCGTAGGTTTGCCGTCTATCTCTACACCGCTCGCGGCTCTCAACCGTGGTAGATTTCTCCGTCTCCACTATGTTCTGCGCTGGTCTCTCCTCCCTTCCCCGCTGCACTATGTGCACTATGTCTCTGGGAGTTTCTGCTATCCGGTTTTGCAGGACAGCCGGCTCTATCAGATCGCTCGTTCGTTCCTTTCCACCGCTATTAGACTTGCAGCTGAGGATGGGAGGCGCTGTTTGTGTCACCGCTGCCGCTGGGAGAGAGCTTTCTATCAGAGATTCCCTCCGCAGACTTCTCTCGGCGTCGGCGTCTCCCTGCTGTGTCTTTACCACCATGTAGCGGGTAATGTATGAGTGGGTCGGCGGGTGAGTTCCCCCGGATTTTCTTCCAGCACTCCTAGTTCGCCGCGACATCCGCTGTTCGCGCCCGTCGCCGGGAGGAGGGGGGGGGGGGTATCAGGGGCTGGGGCTATGGGGCCGCCGTTCTCCTGGAGGGGTGCACCGTATCGACGCTGTTAGACTCTCCTTCTCATCTCGAGCTCACTCCGCCATGCTCAGCACACTCCCCCGGAAACGGAAGTCAGGATCAATCGTATCTTGTTTTCTGACTACAAAAAACAGATAAGCCGGTTCAAAGTGTGAGTTATGCTGGCGAATCACTGATACTGCAGCGTAACTCTACCTGAATCTGGCCCACTGTGTGAATAGGGAACACATAACATTTAAATATACTGTATTTCTTACCTTTTAGATATTTCTCAGGACAAGGTGTCATCTCTGACTGCAAGGCTTTTTTGAACAATGTCAGGGTAAGCCTGTCCCAAGTCTGTCCTTGTTAACAAACATTGGAAGAAGCCCAGCCTATTATACATTTAATCCTTTAAGACAGACAGCTGTCAAATCTATTTCTTTTTTTTAAAATATTCATTCTTTATTATTTTTTAATTGCATACACAATTTAAGTAAATTAAAAAAAAATTGTTCTATATATATATATATATATATATATATATATATATATATATATATATATATCCTACTTTTAGTACAGGTGAACAAGGTACACAAGGTCAAATCTATCTCTAATTGATAATGAAGATCTGTCTTCACAGTACAGGCAGGGTTCATTATGGCAAAGCGCAGTTGCCCAGCCTCCTCATAAACAAATAGATTTTTCTTCCAAAAATAATGGAGCATCTAAAACATTTTTAAATACTATTTTAAGTTATGCTGTGTGAATAGAAACTTTACATAGTGGGGTTTTCAAAGAAGGGTGACAGTTTTTGAAGACCCATTGCAGTTGTTCCTCCATGATGAAGGAAATATGAGCTAATAACACAATGTAATGGGTTATGGGTCACTCATTGTCAAAATTGCATCTTCAGGGATTATAGCCTGTGGATCTGGAATGCATCATTCTATAGTTTCCAGCATCTGCTGCTAGTAGATTTTATAGATTATTATAGACCTTATACTGAAGTTGAAGAACAGCAACCTCAGCCACCATCTGTGATAGCGGTATTAAAAGTGTGTGTAAGTAAGGGTCATTATTTGTATGTGAGCAGGAAGAGGCTCTCTGCTTTCACTTTTCCATATCCCCTCTTCTCATCACTCTGTCAAACACAGGGCTCAAGTCCTGCGGGAACCCGTGGGAACGGAGTTCCTGCACTTTTTTCACAGCAGAAACTCAGTTCCCTTTGCAGGACTAGAGCAGCTGAGAGCAGCCGAGCCGCCTGAGCCAATCCTTCACTAAGCGGCGATGCCCAGCTCGAATCACTGTCAGGGGCAGGCGAACCTTATTAATCCTTTATGTTACTGGCCGCTTCCTGTATATGGATTCATCGGGTAGTGTGCGGGTATTCCGTCACTTCCTCGATGCTGCAATGTCTCCTGGGAGCTATTGTCATTGTTCCCAGGAGACATTGTGGAGGTCTGCCTCGAGTTATCACGAGATTTAGAAAGAACTTGCTTCTAAATACCGCGATAACTTGTGGCAGACCTCCACAATGTCTCCTGGGAACAATGACAAAAGCTCTCAGGAGACATTGCGGCATCGAGGAAGTGACGGAATACCCGCACACTACCCGATGAAACCATATACAGGAAGCGGCCAGTAACATAAAGAATTACTAAGGTACAGTTGATCAAAAAAAACAAAACATGCAGTTTAGTAATTATGCATATGAGCGTATCGTTTTTTATTTATTTTTTGTTTGGTGGGTCTTGGATCTTGGGTGGGAGTTCCCACACTTTTTTCCCCAGGACTTGACCCCTGGTCAAACACCAACAACCCCTATGCTTTTATCAGTCTGCCAATGCCACCCCTTTTCCCTAGGCCTCCAAATATGTGTCCCCCCCACATCGATCTTACTACTCTGCCAAACACTTCCCCCCTAGCTCTTACCAAACATATCACTCTACCAAAGACTCCCTTCATTCTCGCCACTCAACTCCTCCTCCCACTCTTATCTCTCAGTCAAATGATCCCCCATGTTCACCCATCTGCAAAATGTCCATTTCCTCTTTTCACCACTCTTTGAAATGCTCACCCTCTGCTCTTACCCCTCTGGCAAGCACTCCCCACTCCTCCATACTGCAAAGTGCCTCCCCTGTTCTCACATCTCTCACACCCACCCTTTCACTCTCTCCACCCTGCCAAATAACCCCATGTTCACCACCCTGCTCAATAACCCCATGTTCACCACTCTGCAAAACATCCATTCCCTCTTTTCACCACTCTGCAAAATGCTCATCCTCTACTATTACCACTCTGGCAAACTCTTCCCCACTCCTCTCTGCCAAATGCTCCCCTTTCTGTTCTCACCACTCTGCCAACTGTGCTGTCCCCCTCCACACCACTGCTATTACCACACCTATCTACCAATCTCCCCTCATACTCATCACCCCATCTGCTATGGCTCCGACCTCCTGCTAATTATATTTTTAATACTAATAAGCAGGGAGAGTCACAGGGTAACTCTTGTTTGTCGTCCATGCAGATGAGCCTTCATTAGTATAGCAAACAGTCTAGTTTATTACAATTTAATTCATTTATTGATTCTGGATAAACCTTTTTTAATATAATGGATTGCGAATGTTTACCTCCTGCCAAGTGATCTATACTTCCATTAAGTGTGCTTGCTTACCAGGATATATATTTAGCTGGAGGGCCATTACTTAGTAGTTACCCTATTAGAGTAGGAACAGAAACTCTTAAAACAATTGCTGCATCTCCCAATGAGCACAAAAAGGTAAATTTATTTTATTTTAGTGGGGATGCCATTTAAAAGAGGCAGACAGTGCTTTTTTTTTTTTTAACTTGAACAGATCTTTACCAGCATTGAACTACAGAAAGGCATTGCTACTGGTTTTTGTTTAACTGTACATAAGTGCTGTATAAGAAGTTTTTTTTTTATATATATATTATATTATAACTGAATATAGCCAGCACCCTAAGCATTTTCTTTTGTTTTACCCACCCATCTCTTAAAGCGGTTGTAAAGGTTTATTTTCTAAATAGGTTCCTTTAACCTCCCTGGCGGTATGATTCTTTCAGATTTTAGGTGCTAAAAGCGGTACCATTATTTTGCATGGAAATTAGGCGTTTTAGATTGCAGGCCTGCAAATCTTAGGAATAACTCGCCTAAATCTGTCCAAACCAGAGTCTAGTAGACGTCTCTGGTATGAAGTATGAAACACAAAATCATAAATTATAATATAAATAATAACAAATAATAATTTAATAACAATACTTTTTATTCAATACATTTTAGTAAATAATATATTCAAAAACTCAGATTTTTTGGGGGGTCAAACAAGGGTGCAATATCATTAGTATGTAAAAGTCTCGGGTATGAAAATTTTTAAAGCAAGGTACAGCACAAAGTCCAACGTCGCAGTCGGGACAATAGAAACATGTTCCTTTACGGATTTTTCTTCCTTGTCGTGGTGCTTGGAACAGCAAACCACACACATTCTTGTGGGTGCTGTTTTTTTCAGTGGGTGGAATGTGGTCCATAAAGTGACGACCAGTCAGTCGTTTAGGGTTCACAACACCAGCAGCCCGACGTCCAGATCAGTTTACCACCGTTGGCATTTGGTGCTTCAGAAAGATCAGTTCTGCCACCTTCCACACAAAGTCCGCATGGACCATAGACCTGTCACTTTTTTTTCCCATCAGAATGAAGGAATTCCAGAGGCATTGTTCCAAAAGATGTCGGAAAAAATGTTTGTAATATTTTTTCTGCTGCGTCCTCATCGCTGGATAAAAGGTCATGGCCTCGTCAGCCCTGTCCACACCTCCCATAGTGTGGTTGTAGTCCAACACAACCTGTGGCTTCATCACACCCTTTGCACCTTTGACATGTCTCACCGGTTAGGCCTCACGGTCCCATAAGCGTCCGTCTTATTTAGGAGAAGGAACTCGTACAGTTCTGGGGAGGTATAAACCTGGTTAAGCAATGGCTCTGTTAAGGAAAGAACCAAAGCGGTTGCCATCCCAAAACAACTGAATAGCGGGGAGAATTTGGTCCCTTTCCCTGTGTACAGGACTGAGTTCCAGATGTACCCAGAGCTGGATTTACACAGTCTTCCTGTGTAGGCCATGAGATTTTCATCGATAGTAATGTCTCTCTCAGGAATATAGGTCTGCTGGAAATTCTGCAAAACAATCTGGTAAACCTCCCAAATTGTTTTCAGCTTTGGAGCTAGATGAGAACTATCATCAAAGTCCTTATTATTTGCAAAGTGCAAATACTTCATGATCAGTGAAAATCTCCTACATGACAGTTCCAAAAAAAGGTGTGGCCAATAATTTGTTGGTTGTCCAATACCATTTTTGCAGGGGTTTCCCCTCCACTCCCTGTAAAATGATAAGCCCAAGAAACTTCCAGATGTTCTTGCTGGTTACTGGTTCCCATTTTCTGCGCCTTGAAAATCATCGGTAATGGGTAGCAGCTTGTTGTTCCTGGTAGCGATTCGTCTCCAAAACCATTTTGGCGATCACTTCATCCATCAAAAAAAGTTGGAGGTATTCCAAGGGATTGTCATCCTCAACGTCCACTGTTATCCCAGGTGCTTCTGTAAATGGAAATCTTGGGGGCGCTACGTGCTCCGTACCGCAATCAATTGCGCACCAAGTCCGCACATCGCTGGGCACAGTCGCAGAATCGTCGCTCAAATCACTTTCTGCGTCTGATGACAAACGTTCCCACGCGGCGCTGTCACTCAACTCCTCTGCAAGCGATTCCGTATTGTTGTCACTGTTTTTCCAGCAGGTCGCATAACGATTTGGAGATACAGGCGCGCTTTTTTGATGCCATGGTCGCTGTGCAGTTTACAGACACAAGTACAGTAAATCTGCAGACAAGGACACTGGAGAAAGCACTGGGGGGCAATCAAAGGTCAATGAATTTTATGTTTTATTGTAATCCAATTGTATCAGTGTGTTTTACTTTGTTTCTACTTTTCACTGTTTGAGTTTGGCGCTGTTCCACCCCCCCCCGTTCCACCCCCCTGTGTCGCGACGCTCGCAGGGAAGGGAATCAGGGGAACACAGTGCATCGGGCGGACATCCTGCCACCGAGAAATTCAAAGAAAAAAAACATTTAGAAGGGAAATGGAAGGAAAAGGTAAGTGAATCAACAATGTACTAGCTTAAAGGAACCTATTTAGAAAATAAAAAACGGACCTTTACAACCCCTTTGAATAGAACATTTTCTACATTGTTAATTCTGCAGCAAAAGGCTTTAAAGTAGACCTTTTACTAACTTGACATGTTTTCAAGACTATCAATTTTTTAAAATGTTTGCACCTTTCATCACCAAATCGCAGTCCTTGACATCATACTTCTCCTAGACCAATGATGATATCAATTTTCGGCAGGAGGAATAATTGTTTCTGTCTCACGTCCTATCATTTGATCAAACTGCAACAGTGTAACTTTAGGGGTTATTTACTAAGGCTGGAGAGTGCAAAATCTAGTGCAATTCTGCATTAAAAAACGATCAGCTTCCAGGTTGTATTGCCAAAGCTTAAAGGGGTTGTAAAGGTTTTTTTTTTATTTTCTGAATAGGTTCCTTCAAGCTAGTGTATTGTTGGTTCACTTACCTTTTTCTTCAATTTCCTTTCTAAATGTTTTTTTTCTTTGTTTTCTTTGTCTGAATTTCTCACTTCCTGTTCCTCCTCAGTAAGGTGTTCAGTAAGCTGTTCTAAATGACTTTCCACTGCTCAGATGATGGTGGAAAGCTTACTGAGGAGAAACAGGAAGTGAGAAATTCAAACAAAGAAAAAAAAATTAGAAGGGAAATCGAAGGAAAAGGTATGTGAATCAGCAATGCACTAGCTTAAAGGAACCAATTTAGAAAATAAAAGACGAACCTTTACAACCACTTTAACTGAACAAGCTGAAGTCAAAAACTGATTGGCCGTCATGAACAGCTGGACCAGTTTTAGTAAATCTCTCCTTGTTTAACAAGTAACAAAAGGGAGAGGTTGCAGCAATGGGTTGATCTGTCTTAGAACACAGCAGAGGACTGCACAGAATTACAGGATTGTGTCATTCAGCCAGTCCAGGACATTCTGACCAAAGATAATGTCTGAACAAAGTACTCTCTGTATTTATAACTAATTTTATAACTTATTTTTTAACTTTTGATGGCTCGGGCATTTAGGGGGGGGGGGGGTTTCTTGCCCTAAAAGAGTATCTGTGGTATTCCCTAAACTACAGAACTGACACCTACATGATACCCACATACTGTAGTGTCCTCAAAGGGAAATATCAACCATTTATAGAGGACAAATGCCCCTTCTGCCCACGTGCACCTTCTGTGCTGTCAGCCCAGCACTGTGATGGATGGCATTCCTAACCAAAAGTGAGGCATGGGAGCAAGTGGGACATCATAATGTGTTTTGTTTTACAACAGGAATAATATATTGCTGGCACTAATTTATACAACGGTTCTGAAATTCTGGCATACATTTATATCATTTGCATCAGATTTTCATTATTCTACTTTTAGCTCACCCTGTTTCAGCTTAGTTTCATATTCCTTAGTTTTGTGTTGATCATATTTTAATGTTTAAACTGATTTCCATTCTGCTACTCTGTGTTGTTTTGCATTTTTTCAAGTACATTTATTTACATAAATTTATATTTAAGTGATCAGTAAAGTAAGAGAGAAGAGAACTCCAAAGTTAGCCTTCTTACAGTATGTAGATAGTTGCTAGGACATCATATATGTTCTGCAGCAGGCCGGTACCCTGTCAGAGTCCAGGTCTCATAAACAGCCAGTTCCCTAATTAGTCAGCTGTGTTCTGGGCTTTAAATAATCACCAGACCATAGCTCTAGGCTCATCCTTGGAGAAAGCTCTGCTCGGCAGACAGGAGTTCTGGCCTAGGAGTTAGGAGGGAACCATTTCAGCATGAAGCTGCAAGCACAGAGGTGCTGAATGTCAGTTCTGGGGAGACAGACCAAGGCCTAAGGTGGAAGGTCTGAGCAGGAGTGCTGTGTTTTATCTAGGAAGGCTGAATGCTGGTTCTGAAGCAGGACTGTAATGCTGAATACCCCTACGAGGGAATCTGATGTTTTATTTTTGAACTTTGTTTCTTTTGAATAAAAGTTGGCAAAACCAACCCCGAAATGGAGAAAAGTGAGTGAAACTTAAAGCTCTACATTTTGAGTAAACTCCTGATAATTCCTATCTGTACCGTGTCTCCCCAGGAATTGTAGGACCAGATTCTGGAGATTTAAGCTTTTATAAGACCGGCAGAGCTCAACCACACAGTGCAGCGACTCCGAACTTCTATGGGAACAATACACAGTGATATGTTGCCCTTTGTCAAACAAATCCTATATCACTGTTTTCCATAAAGAGTGTAACACCGCTCAGACTGTGGCTAAAGATTTCGTTGTGGGTGCTAGCCCCCCGCCTCACCACCGTCAATAGTAATTAAAGAAAAAGAAGAATGGTCGCACACCAAGAAAGAACTTCTGTAGAATAGTTAGTTTAGTGTCAAGGTGCCAAAGGACATAGACAGCACGTTACAGGAACATTGGTAGACCAGCTTCACATGGATAACTTGTGCTTGTTATCCATGTAAAAGAGGTCTACCAATGATCCTGTAATATCCTGTCTACGTCCTTTGGCACCTTAACACTAAAATACCTATTCTACAAAAGTTCTTCCTTGGTTTTTCTTTAATCACTGTTTTCCATGGCACGGAGAGAGCAGGAAAACACTGGCAAAGCAATTCTTGACTAGATGTTGTAATTTCTCACCTGTCAACAGGGCCGTTTGAAGGAATTTGGGGGCCCCAAGTAAAATGGACATAGAGGCCCCCCAACCCCCCCCCCCCCTGCACGCACACAAAGCCTACAGGAACCACAGCATAGCGATACAGTTTAAGTTCACCCACACTCACAGACTGGTGCCCCATTACAGACTGGCCCCCCATCACAGACTGGCCCCCCATCACAGACTGGCCCCCCATCACAGACTGACCCCCCATCACAGACTGACCCCCCATCATACTGGTGCCCCCATCATAGACTGACCCCACATCACAGACTGACCCCCCCTTCAGTTTAGACCCCATTTAGTGCAGACCCCCTACCTTCAGTTTAGCCCCCATTTAGTGCAGACCCCCACCTTCAGTTTAGCCCCGTTCAGTGCAGATCCCCGCTTCAGGGTACCCCCCTTCAGTGCAATTCCCCGCTTCAGGATACCCCCCTTCAGTGCAGATTCCCCACCTTAAGTTTAGCTCCATTCAGTGCAGATCCCGCTTCAGGGAACCCCCATTAGTGCAGATCCCCACCTTCAGTTTAGCCCCCCTTCAGTGCAGATCCCCCCTTTAGGGTACCCCCTTCAGTGTAGACCCCCACCCTCAGTTTAGCACCCCTTCAGTGCAGACACCCACCTTCAGTTTAGCCCCCCTTTAGGGTACCCCTTCAGTGCAGATCCCCCCTTTAGGGTACCCCCCTTCAGTGCAGACACCCACCTTCAGTTTAGCCCCCCTTCAGTGCAGATCCCCTTTAGGGTACCCCCCTTCAGTGTAGACCCCCACCTTCAGTTTAACCCCCCTTCAGTGTAGACCCCCCACCTTCAGTTTAGCCCCCCCTTCAGTAAAGACACCCACCTTCAGTTTAGCTTCCTTCAGTGCAGATCACCCCTTTAGGGTACCCCCCTTCAGTGCAGACATCAACCTTCAGTTTACCCCGATCAGTGCAGGTTCCCCCCCCATTCAGTACCTCAGATCAGCGCGGCGGCCATGGCGGCACATGCACAGCAGGTGAGGTCCCCCTCCCCTGTGTACACATAACAGAGGAGGGGGAGGCGGCGGCTTCTCTCTGCACGACTTCATGATATCCGTGATGGGATCGCTCAGGCACACAGCGGCGGCCGCGAGAGGGAGGATGGTCGGTGCAGCGGTGTGTCACCCTGCACACGGCACCCCCCCTTCCATCGCCTCGCCCCTGCAGTCTACCGTCTGCCTGATATCATGCGCCGGGCGGGAATCGGATCGCTCAGACACAGCCGAGAGGAGAGGATGGTTCGTGCAGCGGTCTGTCACCATGCACCCAGCACAGCCCCCCCACCCCCATCGCCACTATAGCTTGCCTCTCCCTGAGTGCCTGTGTGCGCCTTTCACCACAGCGCTGTCATTGACATAATCGCTGAGGGGGTGCGGTGTGGACCGTGTGAACATAGCAGCAGGCAGGCAGACACACGAGCCAGCTTGGGGCCCCTTGCTAGCTCGGGGCCCCAAGAAATTGCTTGGTTTGCCTGTTGTGTTGCGACGGGCCTGCCTGTCAATCAGGTCACCTCTAAACATTGTTTTCTAATTGGTGGATTTGATCTGTAGGGTCGCTGAACACTTGGAGCCAGTTCAGTGGCATTCTACTGCATGTGTAGGGGAATTGTATTGTAGCGGCCCAATTGGCTTTGAGTAAGTAACGAGGGGAGCGTTTCTGACAGGTGCAGTACTCTTATTTATTTTTCCTGAAAAGGTGTGCATTAAGATTAAACACCACAGAGGTTAATCTTTTAACTCCTTAAACACCATAAGCACCATTTGCACCAATTGCACCCTGAAAACTTGCTCCGCTTGCCATGGGGTGCAAACCTCAAACTTTAGAAAACTTCCATGAACAATCTGCTGGCTAGCCTTTAAATGCTGGAACAAATGAGGGCCTTCTTTTCTCCCAAACTAGAAGAAAGAGGAAGTGTCTGGTGATTAAAAGATTCCCCAGTGGAACAAAAGTAAGGCAATAAAGGTTCTACCTGCCAGTCAATGCTGAACAAAGATTTAAAGGAACAGGCGGACAGTTACATGTATTTTTTAAATGTTTTTGAATATACATATGAAAAAGATCTACTTATTATAAATTACTTTTTAAAGTGTGTTAAGGAAACTCGGAGGCTACTTCTTCTACAAATGCTAGTTGCTTGGCTGTCACCTCGGTCGGTTGGGTTTAATGCTTTGAGTCACTATCTAGAACCAGCATGCAGATGAGGAGGGTTGATTTGCTAAAGGCCAATAGGTTGTTCACTTTGCAAAGTAAGTTGTATTTGCAAGGGAATTTTCCCCAGAGCATAGTGTTTGAGGTTCAACCCCGCTGATTTCCATCATCCAATCATGTGCAAAATTGCTGTTGTTTTATTTTCCTTGCATAATTGTATATTTTCTGCAAAGTGAAATTTCACCACATTCTCTAAGCTCTGGGGAAAAATTATTTTGGGAAATGCAACTTCCCTTGCAAAGTGAACATCCAATTTACCTTTAGTAAAGTAACCTTCTAATTTTAGTCTGCTGTTCCAGATTTCCACAAATTGCCAAGTTAGGATTCAGTAAAGCATTTAGGCCAAAGGCTTGGCATACTAGTTAGGTAACTAGCATTCTAAAATAGTGGTCAACAATGGCAATGGGAACCCACATATTTTTCTTCAAAAAAACAAAACTATTGTTATTTTAGACAATATTTATAATATAACACCCAACCTACTATTCAGTGGCAGTGCCTTGGCAATTATATACTCTCACTCTAAATCTATAAGAAAGACTTTGACTTAAAACAATATATTCTGTAGTCCTCAATGAGCTTATTTCCTAAAGTTGGAGAGTGCAAAATCTGTTGCAACACTGCATATAAACTATTTAGCTTCCAGGTTTTATTGTCAAAACTCAATTGAACGAGCTGAAGTTAGAAGCTGATTGGCACAGCCGCAACAGATTCTGAGGTCACATGAGAGTTTTGAAGGAAATATTTTCAAATTCATGCCAAGAAAGGTTCTTTTTACTCAAAATAATTATTCTGAATTGACCAAACACGAGTGGGCAGCCAATCTGCAAAATAATTTTAAGCTCTAATTTTTTAAATAATTTAGCCCAGTGGGGTTTTATTCATGTCAGGAACAACTTAAGGATTTGTACGAAAACGTGGTGACTACAATTTCAAAGAAATTCCTGTTTTTGTACAACACATACATATATTTTTTTATCCACAATGCTGCAATTATTACTTTAATTGGAAGGATTAACACAAAACATCTTTTCGTTTTTGTTTGTTTTGCACCCATCTAGCTGACTGGGGATCAGCACAGCAGCAATAGGACTGTGAAGTGCTGTAGTATTTGACTGTTTTACAGTTTTTCTTGATGAATTTAATATCAAATCTGTAGATGTTTGTGCCATATATTGATTTTGAGGTCTTACCTGTCCAGTCAGTATGACCAAACATGTTGGCTGGATCTGTGTATATATTTGTGATGCTCTGAGTGTGTACCCTCTGATGAGATGAAATGAGAGACACTGATCTTAACCAGGAGGTCATCCAAAGAGTGATTGCCTCTTCCCGACAATCCTGGCCGCTGTTGTCTGTTTTTTTTTTTTATATGTAGAATTACTTATGTCGGTGAAGTGGGAAAGTAGCAATAGGAGCCAATCAAAAGGTAAGGATGGTTACATGGCTTGCATTAGGACTACAATTAATTAATCATTTACATGGCTCTACTTTTTTTTTAAAAATACGACATCAAAAAATAAAAAAAATAATAAACTGTTCTATAACTATTCAGGAACTAAATGCCCCAGTGTAGGTTGGCTTAGTCAACTTTAAACCTAACCTATTGGCTGAAGAAAAAGCTAGTGTGTCCCAAACACTTGTACTACAGTCTGTATGGTTAGCCAATATATGGTATCACCCTAGACCCACTGTAAACTTTTCCTTGTATCCATGGCTAACCCGATACGACACTCTGCTGCAAATTTTTAGCCTAATATTCTCTATGAGAAATTAGATTGGTTGACATGGGCAACAGTGACACTTTTTGAAAATCTATCTTATTTTTTTTTCAGTAAATTGAGTTTGGTGAAATAGAACATTACTGCTGTTCTATTAGGAGGTAAAAAGCCAGACTGCATGTTTATAAATCTCAGCCAAATGAAAATAGCTTACTGAAGCACTGTGATCTCACCAGGATAGAACAATAAATTATAAGCAATATTTTTTTTTATTAGGTGGGAACACTGAATGGCTTCTTAATAACCCCCTTACATTATTTCTTTCTGAATAGTACAGTATACTATTATATATTTTTCTGCATTTCCTAGATTTATGGTACATAAGCAGCTTGTTTTTTTTTTTTTTTCTACATGTGGTGTAATATAATAAAAATGTTCATATTTGCTATGTGAAATTGGATTTTTTTTAACATAATGGATTAACTGAGAATGATGAATCATTTCTTTTTATTGTGTAACTTCAGAAGAAAAGGCTTTAAAATCGTTATAATGCAGCATTAAACTCTGTTAATCTGCGAAAGTGCTTTCCGGTACACTGCAAGCTAATTGCTTCTATACAATGTGACAGACTATCAAATGATCTAAGGCTGCATGCAATAAAATTTCTCACCTGTTGTCCACACAGTTCATTTTTTCTGCTATCTTAAAAAAAACATGTGCGCCGCTGTTCAAGTCAGATACATTATTTGTGTATAATTTGTGTGCCAGAAGTGAAATTAACCATTTAGAGACCTCAAAATTATGTTCCAATTGGAAGATATCGCCACTATTTCTGTTCTGGGGACAAAAGAGTAAACAGGACTAATAGAGAGGGTGACTCTCCCTAACAGGGGCACAGACAGCAATAAAAAAAATTGACAGGTGTTCTAATTGCTACCAATGCTATCAAAAACTGTATTTTGTTATACTTTAAATGCTTATCTGGCACGGAGAATCAAAATGAGGTGAAATACTTAACTGCTGTCAGTGCAATAGGTCTCTCAAAGCTACTTGACTTTGCTACATGGTTGGCATAGTCATGCGTCAAGGGTGTGCCACATGTGCCTGGGCACACCCTAATCACCTAGTGCGCATTAGCGTTGTCGTTCTGTGTAGCAAAGGGGAGTTAGGAAAGATCACCCTCTTACCACCTCTGCCATAAGAAAAGTGTTTACACACTCCTCTTTCACTGTGCTGGTAGGGAGATCACTGTGTCATGGCCATATTTATAGGCACACACACACATGTGTCTTTGAGCTTTGGGGTGCACACCCTAATGCAAATGGCTGCGCACGCCTATGCTGGCCGGTCATGGCTCTCTGATGCCATTACATACAATGCAGGGCCAGCAATTTTACAGGAGGACATTGAGGGCCTGCCCACATTCCGATCATGCAGCAGAATCCCAAAGTGACTGTAAACCCTCACCTTGTAAAACCCATTTAGTTTAAAATAGAGATATAAGGCAAAACATTAGTGCATAGATATTACAAAAAAAAAACATTATAAATACCTTTTTCCGTTTTTTATAAGTGATTACATTACCCCTGTTCTCAGCTGCAAAGGAGCTGATGTTCCCAGTGAAAGGCTGTGCGGGGCGGGGGTGTCAGGACAAGTTTGATTACTGAAGGAGAGCACCCCAAATTTCCAGCATAGCTAGAGAACCGACAATGGTATGTTATCCTGCTTAGTGTGGTAAGTTTATAATAGGAAAGCAGTGGGACTGACAGGAACACCAGGGATTTCACACACAGGAAGTAGTATAAAGGGAACAGGATACTTTCTCATACAAGTACATGGGATAGCAGGCACAAATGAGGAATATGAAATGTTGGGTTAACATATTCTTGGGGACCAGGACCCCACTGTATAGGATACATTTATAAGCAGCTTAGAGTTGGGATTTAATGTAGCCTATTGGCTCTTTAACCACTTCAATACATGGGGCATTTTCACCCCCAATTTTCGTTTTCAGCGCTGTGGTCATGCAACACTGTACCCAAATGACATTTTTAGGATTTCTTTCCCCCACAAGCTTTCTTTTGGTGGTATTTGATCACCTGTGCGGTTCATAAGAAGAGTGATAAGTTAAAAAAAAAAAATATCCCATTGCCAATCTAAAAAAAATAAAAAAATATATATATTTTCCTCAGTTTAGGCTGATATGTATTGTAGCACAACCTCCGGAGGAGCTGCTGGTTTGTTTTGGGTCTACGCTCTGTGATCAACCCCTTAAAGTGGCTCAAAACCCTCCCTCGACACACCTGGTAATATGGGAGTTGTGGACCCCAGTAACTTGTGGGAAAACACAATGTCCTGTTACACTACATTTGATTATGCAAATAAAAGAGGTTACCTTAAGTGGAAGGGATCCTGCAGTATGAAAGACAGGCTGCACACAGATTTCAAGATAACCAAAGTAATGCTTTACTTAAGGTGGAAACAAAGGAACATGAGTAAAACAGTGATACACTATTTGCAGATCCCTGCAGTATCAGTAACAATAATAAGGCTTAAATGTGAGCTAGACTACAATGTCACGCCGCCCTGTGTAAGCACATAGCAAGGGGGATGACTTCAACAAAACATGCACATTGAAACGCCCCCTTGCCTAGCCTCACCCAGCTCTCTACAATACTACCTAAGGTAATAGAAACGCTTACTCGATCAACGCGCAATGAGATGAACATCAACAATATACAACACTAAATAGATAACCCTTGAGTACTATAGCTATAGCTAATCAGTATGACCTGGCGTCCCAGGCCAAACTTCAATACAATTTTATTCTAATAGTTCATGCACTTATACGTTAGCATGCATTGGCGAGCAAAGAGCAATTTATAATCCAAAAGGGTAATGGTAAACTGGTGAAAGTTTCCTGAATAGTCAAACTGCAAAGATGCACAGGATATAGTGTAATTTTGCAGGGGTCCCAGAAAGGATGTTGTCTCCCTGTACGCGGATGACACTCTGATATAATTGGGTGACACTGTTGGGTCTCTGCAGAATGTGATGAGCCTGATAGGTGATTTTGGTCGGCTGTCGGGTTTCAGTATCAACTGGAACAAGTCAGTACTCATGCCCCTTGACCCTCTCCCGGGCCCACTACCTGCTTGTGCGGGAGACATTGCTGTAATTGCTGAATTTAGATAACTAGGGGAGCAGGTAACCTCGGACCCTACTCAATATTCGGATAAGAACCTGTCCCCAATGCTCCAGAAACTCTGACTGAAGTGCTCTGCCTGGCGGAAGTTACCACTCTCCGTCACCGGCAGAGTTAATTTAATTAAAATGATATGGGCCCCTCAGCTTCTTTGTTTTCCACAACACCCCAATCTGGATAACACACAGATGGTTCTCGCGGATAGATACCCAGTTCAGAGAATTGATCTGGGGTAACAAGCCGGCTCGTATCAGCCTGCGTACTTTGCAACTTGCGAAGGACCAGGGTGGTATGGCGGTCCCTCATGCCAAGAACTATTTTATAGCTTCACAACTCCAACACCTAAGTAATTGGGGGGAGGTAGATGATTCTGACACTATTAGGTCCTTGATTGTCCCCGGGAATTCTAATCTTCTGGCCTTGGTGTATCTCGAAGCAGGTCTCACGCAGGTTCCAACCACCCTCCCCATTATCTGAATAAACTATGGGAATATGTTAGGTCCCTTTTAAAGCTCAGATCGGTGTGTCAGTTTACTCCGATATGGAAGACCAAATACTTTAAGGAACTCTTTAAGCTCAAGGGGTTCGGCCAATGTGAGGAGGCGGGAATCCACTACAGCCCTCAGTTAATCGCTGGAACAATACTTAAATCTTTTGCGGACATAAGAGAGGAATTTAATCTACAAAACTCTCAATTCTACCAGTACCTGCAATTACTGCATGCTATACAAAGTGAAGGCAGGTTGTCCCCATTCGTCCAAATGGTGCACCCTCTGATGAGGGATGTACTCTTGACGAAGGAAAGGACAGGAATGATATTTAGGGTGTATACCAGACTGCTCAATTTAACTCACAATGCGGATGGGCTTCCATGTAGGAGAGGCTGGGAGCGTGATCTGGGTCCTATTGATGGAGACGTCTGGGATCTATGCCTGACGTCTGCTCCCCAGGTCTTGGTCTCTGCATCACAGAGGTTATCCCATTTATACCTTCTACATAGGGTATATAGAACCCCGGCCATACTACATAAGTGGGGCATCAGAGACACACCTCTCTGTCCGAAATGCGAGGCACACACTGGGGATCTCCTGCACATGCTGTGGAAATGTCCAAAACTTTTCAGGTACTGGAAATATGTACTCGATACTATGTCTCTAGTATTTCAAATACCAGTCATACAGGACCCAGTTGTGTGCCTGCTTGGTGCCTTGGAGTTACCCGATTTGTCGCCTAATGGTCATATCGCTGTACTACGCTCACATTGCCCGCAAAGAAATTGTGCGACTCTGAATCACTCCGAGGGTACCAACGGGTGGACAATGGGTAAAACGGGTCAATAGCTTACTGATACGTGAGAAACTTACATACCAACATCGAAATGTCTTGCAGAAGTTCTATTCCATGTGGCAACCTTGGCTAGATACCCCAGGATTAGGTCCCCTTCAACTGGTGAGAGATAGATTGCTTTAAGGCTAATTTACCTATTAAGAGGGGTGGTGGATTTGGGCTGTAGGGTGTGGCGGGTGGTGCTGATACACTAAGGGGGGTGAGGCGGTGTGTGGTTTCCCCGGCAGTAATATTTGGAGGATGTGAATACTTTGGTGAGCCGTGATTATACTGCTGCCTTCAATTTTTGTTCCAGCTCATGTTTTGAAGTTTTTTCTTTTCTATTTGTTGCCCTTACTTGTTATTGCCGTTATTTAACACTACAGGGAGCACACTCAGGTCCCTTTCATTGAGAGATAATCCTCATTGTGCAGTGACTTATATGACATTATTTCTACCCTTACGTTTTCCGGGTGTTTATCTTTTATGATCCGATTGTACCTATACATGTGTTTATTGCATAATTGACTACCCTGTATAAATGTACGGTTGCTCCATGACATCTTCTTTTGTAACTGCAATTACCACTGACCTGTCTGTGTATGTTTATGCATCTTTCTTTATTTTCAATAAACACCTTTCTGATTTAAAAAAAAACTGCAAAGATGGATATCAACGATCCACCCTCCTGCAAGACAATCAGTACTCTCGGGCAAGTGCCCATCTTACCCAACCGGTTCAGGCCTTGTCCTTTTACGGCACTCCGTCCCCGATCGGCAGTCTCAGGCCTATTAGCCAGCAGTCTCTGGTTCTCAGACAGGTCGCAGGCATACTGGGAACTCGTCTGATCACTCCGGCAGAAGCTCCGTCTCTTCTTCTCAAAGCCGCTCTGCCCTCAGCTGCGGCCTACTTCCCATGGAGACACTCCTGTCAGTGTCCTCCTGGGTTGAAGAGGTGGTCCAGAGAGCGTGCCAAAACATGTCCTCTCTCATAAATTACCTTTCTTAGCAGGCAGCGCAGAAGGCGAAGCTTCTTGGGGTTGTATAGCTGCTCTCTGGGTAATGTAGTTTATTACAGGCCTGGGCAAATGGAGTCTCTTCTACGATACCCCGCTACAGTATTCTTCTACATATTTTTGGTAAAAATAATAATTGCAATAAGCTTATATTGATTGGTTTGCGCAAACTATATAGCGTCTACAAAATCGGGAATACATTTATGGCATATTTATTTTTATTTTTTACTATTAATGGCGGGATCTGTGATTTTTATCATGACTGTGACATTGCGGCAGACATATAGGATACTTTTGACACTATTTTGGGACCATTCACATTTATACAGCAATCATTGCTAAAAAAAATGCACTGATTACTGTATAAATGTCACTGGCAGAGAAGGGGTTAACACTAGGAGGCAATCAAGGTGTTAAATGTGTTACCCAGGTAGTTATTCTAACTGTAGGGGGAATGGACTCACAAGGTGAGTAGACTAATTAGTGTTCCTCTGTACTGGGAGCACACCATCCTTGCTCTGTTACCGGTAATAGTGGGTGCCCAGTGGACCTCACGGCTGCCGGGCACGCGCAAGTGCTCCCGAGTGATGCGCCGGGTGCGCGTGCCCCCTGGACGGCCAGGAAGAATAGGACGTCATATGAAGCCCGCCCAGGAAGGGAGATCCCTCCTGCGGATGTCATATGTCTATGGGCGGGTAGGGAAGTGGTTAAGAAATCAGTATCATTTATGACAATGATTAAATTTGCTTCTCAGTTGCAGACCTTTTTGTTATACTTGCTTGTCTGTTGTAATGTTGTTTATGTTTCTTTCCTAATTAACATTCAATATGAATAAAACAAAGCTTGTGTTTGCACATCTTCAAAGACAATAGTAAATTTGAGTCTCTAGAGCTCTAAAGCTGCAGTTTTACAATGTTCCAATGCTCTTACAACTGGTTGTGACTTTTCTCCATACAGAAAATCATCAGAAAGCTAGTTTGTTAGAACTGATTTTTTGTTACTTGAGGTTCTTGAGTGGACAATCTATTGCTCAAATATCTGGAAAGCAGGAGTGATCTTACTATAGGAATCTTAAAAGAGCTATAAGTAGTTCTCATTGCTGAGGTATGGCAATTTAACCACTTAAGGACCGCCGCATGTACATTTACGTCGGCAGAATGGCACCGACAGGCACATCAACGTATATATACGTTGGTGCCTTGGGGGGGATCGGGGGTCCGATCGGACCCCCCCCCGTACATGCGGCGGTCCGCGCGGCTGCAGGAGCGATCCGACAAGTGGGGGCGGCTATCCGTTTTCATTCACCCCCTCCGGATCGCTCCCAGCCAATGCGCGCGCCCGCCCGCCCTGTCACTTCCTCCTCCTGTGTAAACACAGGAAGGAGGAAGCGACGTGATCTCTCCCTCGGCGTTTGTTTCAAGCGCCGCTGAGGAGAGATCACTACACAACAAGTAAGTCTGCACCAACAGCACACTTACACACGGACACAAACACATTTACCCCCGCGATCGCCCCCCCCCCTCCCCCCTGTCACAGTGTCACTGAATGCAGTAATCATACATGTATGATTACTGTATTTAGTGTCAGTGTGACAGACAGTGTGACAGTCAGTCAGTGTTAGTGTCAGGGTAGCCCCCCACCCCCCCAATAAAGTTTTAACCCCTTGATCACTGCCCTAGTTAACCCTTTCACTCCCTATTGCCAGCATCACTAAGCGATCATTTTTCTGATCGCTGTATTAGTGTCGCTGTTCCCGCTAGGTAGCTAATTTTTTTTTAATGCGATTTTTTTTTTACTAAAGACATGTGGCTAAATAAATGTTGGCCTAAATGTTTGACTAAAATTTAGTTTATTGGTTTTTTATTATAACAAAAAGTAAAAAATATTGATTTTTTTTCAAAAATGTCGCTCTATTTTTGTATATAGCGCAAAAAATAAAAATCGCAGAGGCGATCAAATACCACCAAAAGAAAGCTCTATTTGTGGGAAAAAAAGGACGCGAATTTTGTTTGAGAGCCACGTCGCACGACCGCGCAATTGTCTGTTAAAGCGACGCAGTGCCGAATCGCAAAAACCCCTTGGGTCATTTGCCAGCGTATTGGTCCGGGTCTTAAGTGGTTAAAGGCCCTGAAATGCCTGATATATGGTAGGCTTCAGTAGCATTTTGTGTCAACCTGGTCTGTGAAAAACAGACAGTTGGTAGCATTAACTTTGCTATGCTGCTAAAAAAAAAAAAAAAACTACAGCTGCTGATTGAATAGTGGACTGACAAGGAGTAAGGCAATACTGAGCATGCACACGTAGTACAACCACTTGCAACCAAATCCTTGGGAATAAAGTGCAACAAAAGACAATTGTTTTTATATTAATGTTGGAGAGGGATTAACACCCCTGTCGGTGTTTATTGTTGTCTTTGCTCCCATTAGAGAGATTCATCCTCTCAATTTTTCCTGTTCACTATTATCATTGGAAGTGCAAGTAAAAGAAAATCCCAAATGTTGGGTTGTCCCAAGTAAAGTAATAGAGGGGAAATATTGCAAAATAGAAACAAACTGGCCAGAAAACTCACAGAAATGATCAGGAATCCCAGGTAGACGGATCCCTTGAGATCCCTTGAGACAAAACACTTTGGGGGGGCTACGTGCTGACGACGTCATCGCCACCGTGTTCTCGTGCTAGGAGTGGCAGCCGTTTCTGTGAGTTTTCTGGCCAGTTTGCTTTTATGCTGCAACATTTGAATCTGCTTTTTCATCTGTAGTAAAATACTACACTATATTAGTATTATTCAGGCTCCCGCTGGTGAGCTTTTTTTGCACAGTGCAAGGTTCTTCTGGATTCCACCATCCGATCGCTATACCTGACTAGGACACCACTTTGCTTCATAGCAGCTGTTCAAGGCACATTGTTGCCTGATGAGTGTTTAGATTGGTGAAGGTGCACAGCCGAGGCAGGCTATTTTCAATACACTGGGTGAAGTGTGACAATTTGATGCTATAGTTTTCTTTGTATCTGGTACTTAGACAAATTATATTTTATCATTTTCAAGTCATGTCACAGACTATTTTATTCTAATCTTTTGGGACTAGGGATGAGCTTTATGTTTGAGTCGAACATGAGTTTGACTTGAACATTGGCAAACAATATGGGGTGTTTACGGCAAATTCGAAAAGCCGCAGAACACTGTTAAAAGTCTTTGGAAGAAATTAAACGTGTTAATTTTAAAGTTTAATATGCAAGTTATTGTCGTAAAAAGTGTTTGGGGACCTGGGTCCTGCCCCAGGGGTCATGTATCAAAGCAAAAAAAAAAGTTTTAAAAACGTATGTTTTTTCGGGAGCAGTGATTTTAATAATGCTTAAAGTGAAACATTCCTTTAAATTTCGTACCTGGGGGGTGTGTATAGTATGCCTGTAAAGTAGTGCATGTTTCCCGTGTTTAGAACTGTCAAATTGCACAAAATGTCATTTCTATAGGAAAAAGTCATTTAAAACTATTTGCAGCTATTCATGAATTGTTGGGTCCCGGCAATACAGATCAAAGTCATTGAAAAAAACGTCAGGGGTCCCCCACCAGTTTATTACCAACCCCGAACCAAAAAAAAATGTGGGGGTCCCCCCCAAATTACATATCAGGCCCTTCAGGTCTGGTATGGATATTAAGGTTCACCCAAAAATCCATACCAGTCCCTTGTCTGAGCACACAACCTGGCAGGCCACAGGAAAAGAGGGAGATGAGAGAGCGCCCCCCCCGAACCATACCAGGCCACATGCCCTGAACATGGGGAGGATGTCTCCATGTTGATGGGGGCAAGGGCCTCATCCCCACAACTCTTGCCCGGGAGTTGGGGGGGTATGCAGGCGGGGGGCTTATCGAAATCTGGAAGCCCCTTTATTAAAAGGGAACTCCAGATCCCGCCCCCTATGAATTGGTAACAGGGTACATTGTACCGCTAACATTTCACAAAGAAAATGTACATTTAAAAAAAAAACACAGGACAGAGCTGGACAAGTCCTTTATTTAAAATAAAAATAAAAATGAATTCCATCAATGTAATCCCATCTCTCGGTGTACAGCAATGATCCATTCTCCAGCGACGCTGCAGTCTCCACTCATTCACTAGCGAGAAACGAAACTCCCATGATGCGTAAGAGGGGCGGGGTCACCCATTTACGTCACTGGGTAACCCCCGCCGGATGTTACCCAGTGATGTGGAGGGGTGACCCCCACCCCGTGACATTACAACATGCGACTGACAGCCTCAGATGTGCTTAATGGAGGGTGAGTGCACTTCCTCCACTCAAGTGTCAAATTACACTCAGCTCAGTGCTGTGTGCTGGGCAGTGTGTGACATGAAATCCCTGCCCCCCTGCCTTCTGGAAGCTCAGAAACATTAATCTTACCTGCATACTTTAGAATGCTGTGCTGTGTATCCTTGTTGGTCCTGTCATGAGACCTGTAATATCACTTTCAAACGATGCATGGAAACAGATTTGTACAGTCAACTGTTCATTTTCTGCACAGTTCTACAAATTACCACACTGGGCAGCAGAAATTGTACCATACTGTATCACCTGTGATCTGGCCTAGGACCCTAAACATCCTAGATACCTACATATGTGACACCACTGGCACTAAAGAACAGCTTTTCCATCTGTCTATCTAAAAAGTCAACAAAGAAGGTGGGGTACAATCTTAAAGGGTCACTAAAGGATTTTTTTTTAGCTAAATAGCTTCCTTTACCTTACTGCTGCGCAGTTTTCATGTCCTCGTTGTTGTTTTTTGCTTTGATGTTGCTGTAATCCTGCTCTGTTCTGGACACTTCCTAGTTGTCTGTTACCTTATAACCACAGTGCTGGGAGCTTTCTCACTGTAGTCACTAATCAAGGAGGTGTGATTACTGTGTGTAAACTGAAACTGGGTTGGTGCTGAGGGGTTTTAGACAAACCATCACTGCCCTCTATTGGCTCTCTGGCTCTGTACATCAGAGAGACAGGAAATAACAGCAAAAACAAAACTAGAACTGTAGGTTGATTATATGATTGATTTTTATCTATTTTTAATCATTTTTAAAAGGAATCAGTTAACTAAACAGTCATTTCAGCCCATTTTTATTTTCCTTTAGTGACCCTTTAACCTGTTTTACTTTTTATACACCATAATGAAAAAAGATTATAGTGACTAAAAAAGCATTCAGCCTCCTTTTGGTTTTACATTTTGCTTTGTATGCAGAACAAATTATACTGAGGTATCTGTCATGTTAACAAATTTAGAAACAAAGCAGTATTGTCCTGCATTTTAGTGAGTTGCTCCAAACACAGGAAACACCAGATGTGCATTATAAACATTAAAAGACTTACACAGGCTTTCTACCATTCTCACCTTATATTGCTGTAGCTGCAAATAATTCCTTTTTATTTGCAAATACCAGGAAGAGCATATGGTGGGGCTCCACAACGGCAAACCATTCTGTAACAAAGAATAGAAATCTCTAGGATTGGAAGTTTAAACTTTGAAGATGAATATGCTTACTATATATATTTATATATTACTGTGCAATTTAAATACCAGAACCCAATTATCAATCTGGTAGCTCTGCCATTTCCCTGGTTAACTGAAAAATATTAGGGGCTGGGGTGGACATCTCCTATAAAGACTAAAAATCCCACATCATGATAAAATTATGAAAAATGTAATTATGAAAAATTAACACTTCGAAAATACTGTATTTTCCGGTGTATAAGATGACCATTTACACCAGAATTACACAGCCAAAAACCGGGGGTTGTTATATACACTGGGTGAAGCAGCACTGCCCAATGGATATCAGGCCGCCGGGTGCTCTGTAAAGCTGTATGTATTTAGTATATGTGCCGCTCAGCCAATACCTCTGCCAGTCCAAGCAGGCTACATAGTTAATGTTGCTTTAGACAAATCGGATGGGGTTCTAGAGGGGCCCTAGTCCTGTAAGGAATCTACTACATCTTGTGTAATGGGTATAGCATTATAGGAATAGTCATAACATTTTACAGCCCCTTTTTGAAGGGGGGGGGGCTAAAATGTCTACAATGTTTCCAGTCCATATGGCACCAGGACAAGGAATAAATTACATGGGTTGTCACTTAGGCAAGAATGCACAGGAGCAATACAAGCCAACAGAGGTGCTAAACTGCCACTGCAACATTTTGGCTGTAGCTGGGATTTAAGTTGTGTCTGTGAATCTGTGTTGTATGCCATTGCTCTTTGGTCCATTTTGAAAACAAAATTTAACACCCACAAACCATTTTTTTTTTTTATGGTCGTAATGTGCTACAATAGAATGCACAACATGCTAGCAAATTATGGCAGACTTACTTGGAAAGTGATCCCTTCCAGCACTGCACAGTTCTTCCATGTTCTCCCCATTTTCCTTCAGATTCTTATGCCGCGTACACATGACCGTTTTTCGGGATGTAAAAAATTACGTGTTTTTTTAATGTCATTAAAAATGATCGTGTGTGGGCTCCAGAGCATTTTTCAAGATGTAAAAAATGGCCATTAAAAATTTTGAACATGCTCTAAATGTTCAGGTCGTTTTTAACGTTGTCATTTTTAACGTTGTAAAAAATGGTCGCGTGTGGGCTTTAACGACGTGAAAAAAACGTGCATGCTCAGAAGCTTATGAGACAGGAGAGCTTGTTCTGGTAAAACTAGCATTCGTAATGGAGATAGCACATTTGTCACGCTGTAACAGACAGAAAAGCACAAAGACTGAAAAGCGCAAATCGTCTCTCACCAAACTTTTACTAACACGAAATCAGCAAAAGCAGCCCCAAGGGTGGTGCCATCTGAACATAACTTCCCTTTATAGTCCCGTCGTACGTGTTGTACGTCACCATGCTTTGCTAGAGCATTTTTTTTCACGATCGTGTGTAGGCAAGGCCGGCTTAACAATAATCGGGTTGAAAAAAAACATTGTTTTTTCTAGACCATTAAAAATGGTCGTGTGTACGCGGCATTAACTCATCATTAGACGTGTGCATTCATTTTCAACCGAATTTCGGGTATTTTCGTTATTGTTAAACGAAACAAAATGAAAACGCACAGAATAAGAAATCCGAAAGATCCGACATAAAAAATGCTTTATTTTCATTTTTGTTGCTACAACAGTTTGATATAGATAGGAGATTCGACATGACGCTGACAATAGCAATCTGTGTTTATCGAATCTGCAGTCGAATGTGCTGAACCTCTATTTGTCTAAGATTATTCTACATAGAGAGAAAAGATTCAACATTGTATAGACAGTGTTGGGGTAGACCATTCGACATGAACGACGAAGATTCGACGAAGCAGTGAAAAACATACAAACGTTCAATCTGTCATTGAAGGATTATGACACTGCAATCATACATTTCCAATCAAATGCTCGGCCCATAGGCTGTAGAAGAATTTAAATGTTATTGACAAGTAATAATAATTTATTAATATAATTATTACTAGTGTCATACAACATTAGATTTCTTCTATAGCTTGTAAGTGGAAATGTACAATTGCAGCGTCATACAGTTTAGCTGCTCCATCGAATCTTAGAACATTCGACAGACACCATAAGCTATTGATGACAGATTCAGATTTTCAGACAAATGCATTTTTTAACGAAACAAAATAAATAAAAACAAATTTCTGGAGTAACTAAATACATTTATTTTCTGGACGAAAACTAAATTCCGAAACAAAATATTTCAGTGTGCACATGTCTACTCATCATACACTTGGTTGGCCCCGGACCATGATGACAAAGCTGTGCATGCCCAAATGCTCAGAGACAGGGGGAAGGGTTTTTGACACAAGAGACCAATAGGGTCATAAAAATCCTACCTTTGAATTTTTCTTTTTTAACTATATGTGTGCCATTGGAGAGGTTTACCTTCTGTACCATAGTCAAAACAGGAAGTGAAAGGAAATTCCTGAAAATGAGGAGAATCTCACCCCCCCCCCCCAGGTCAGCAGAATTAGTGTCCCCATTGGAAAATGTTCCCTCTTTTACTTTTCTAGGAACAACCCAAAAGTCAAGATTTTCTTTTATTTCACTTTCAATAACAGTAATCAGGACAAATAGAGGATCTCTCTAATGGGGACACAGGTGGCAATACAAATCTAAGGCCGTGTACACACCACTAAATAAATCTGATCAAATCGGTCTGACAGACCGTTTTGATTGGATTTGTCTGCTGAGATAGATTGGTTTGATCGTGTACACATGATCAAACCAAAATCCCCGCCGGCAGACAGTGCGGTGACGTGGCGGTGACGTTGACGCCACCATGTCACCGTCACCAGGAAGTAAAACACTTCCGCGCATGCGTCGAATCCATTAACCAGCGGACATGTCGGACGGACGGTTTACGAGCAGACAGATTTTAAAGCATGCTTTAAAATCTGTCTGCTGGAAAAAACTGTCTGTCCGCCCTACACACGATCGAATTTGTCTGCTGAAATGGTCCGTCGGACCGTTTTCAGCAGATAGATTCGATCGTGTGTACGCGGCCTAATAGGTGTTCCAATCCATCTCTGCTCTATCCAAAACTAAAGTTTTGCCTTTATATTTTAGGGTTTAACTCCACTTTAAGGTTGTTGTATGGCTTACTTCTACTAAGTTATCTGCGTTACAGAAATAGAAACCCAACAAGCTATGCATGTTGGTAGACAGCTTTTATAATACTGAATAATGTTTAACGTGAGATTTTAATATATTTGCAATTAGCCAAGTATCCTGCTGCTTATAGTCCTCGAATAATACAACCGCCGCTACAAAAGCTGCTTTTGTAAATGATGCTTTTCAAATGAGCAATTGCTGGTTATAGAGTGTTCTCTGACCTTAAAGACACCAGCCAGCCTGTGTATCTCATTAAACCTGGCTGGAGAAAACTTTTGTGGCTCATCAATAGTTTTGTATGTGGCATCCTGCTGAAAAGTAGTATTTGCTGATTCTCACCTGTAGAAGTCATCAGTCCATTGAAGAAAAAAGCACTGATGTGCTATGCTTGACTGCTTACCATGTCCATTTCTACTTGCTCACCTCCTACATAATATATACGATTTCTGGCACGCTTCTAGCAAGGCTGTTATTATTTGGAAAAGATACAAAGAAACCACAGCAGTTGAGTTGCTTTTAGAGTAAAAAGTTCACTTTTGCTGTTTCCACTAAGCACATTATCAGTAATATGTATTGGTTGTACCTTGTTATTTATATACAGATGGCAGCTCATTACTGCTATCTATAAACCACAGTAGAGCAATTTGCAGTGAACGGCAAAGTGCATTTGTATTAACTGGCTGATTTCTATTGCTGCCAAAGGAGAACAAGAGTTGATATTAAAGAGAGAAAAATGCTGAAGACGTCTCCAATTAAGAGAAATGTGCATTTAGCATCATAATCAGCAAACTTTTAAATAAATGAAATTTTGTTAAATAATACTCCAGGTGCCTTGTGCGCTGAGCAGGCCTAATGAAATCAGTGAAGCTCTGCTTTCAGACACACTAATACAGTTATTTTAACGATAATCTCTCTGGGCGATGCAAGCTTGAAGATGAATGCTAATGGATTGAAAAGACACAGGTTCACATTGGTGTGTGGTTATTTTCCTATTCTGCTTCTAATGGAGATGTGCACTTTTTATTTTTTTCAAGTTGATGAAACATTTATATCTGTTTGATAGGAAGAATGAGTGTTATGATGCAAATCTATAATATTAAATATTACAAACACGTTTACTGATTTACCTTAGGGTTTGGCTTCTGCTTAGTTTTTATACAATCTACCTTTTTCATTCAAATAAATGTAATGGCCTTATTTTTGCTGCTGCTATACAATGTTTAGTAAAAGGATGATTTATAAAATTTGGTTCAATTAAAGCTGAAATCCAGGCACAAATGTAGCCTAGATTAGGCACTTAAACCCCCTTCCTAACCAGACCAATTGTCAGCTTTCAGTGCACTCACATTATGAATGACAATTACTTAGTCATGCAACACTGTACCCATATGACATTTTTGTCCCAAATTACATTCACTCCCTATACACACTGTCTTGCCCTCTCTACACACTGCCCCCCATATACACTGATCCCCTGTATACACTGATACTTTTTTTTCCTGTACACACTGCTCCCACTCCTTTTTGAAACTATCCTCCTCCCTGTACACATTGCCCCCCTGTCATAAATGACACTCCCAGCCATTTAGCGGCCTGTATTTATGTATGACTGTACACAGTATGGGGGGCAGGAAGGTACAGTACAGGGGGGTTGGAGGACACAGTAGAGGGGAGGTTAGGAGGATACAGAATAGGATGTAGTAATGTATAGTGTTAGATTTTGGTTGTATATGGCGGTAGAGAGCTAGGTTTGGATAGTATAGGGCAGTAGAGAGGTAGGTTTGGATAGTATAGGGCAGTACAATGGTAGGTTTGGATAGTATAGGGCAGTACAATGGTAGGTGTGGATAGTAAAGGGAAGTATAGTGGTAGGTCTGGGTAGTATAGGGAGGTCAAGTGGTAGGTTTGGATAGTATAGGGAAGTATAGTGGTAGGTCTGGATAGTAGACGTGCATTCATTTTTGTCCGAATGCCTTTTCGTCCGAATTTCAGTGATTTTCGTGTTTGTTCTAACAAACAATATCGAACATGCAGAATCCGAAACCTGAAAGATCTGACATAAAAAATGCAGAATTCGAAACTTGAAAGATCTGACATAAAAAATGCTTTATTTCCGTTTATTTTTGCACTCGCCTTCCAATATTTCACCCTATACTACCCAGACCTACCACTATACCACCCTATACTACCCAGACCTGCCACTATAGCCCCTATACTATCCAGACCTACCCCTATACCTCCCTATACTATCCAGACCTACAACTATGCCTACCTAGACCTACCCCTATACCTCCCTATACTATCCAGTAGACATGTGCACACTGAAATATTTTAATACATTAATTTAGTTACTCCCAAAATGTGTTTTTATTTATTTTGTTTCATTAAAAAATGCATTTGTCCAAAAATTTGATTTAATTCATGTTGAATCTGTCATTGAAGGCTTATGGTGTCCGTCAAATGTTCTAAGAAGATTCGAAGAAGCAGCTAAACTGTACAACACTGCAATCGTACATTTTCAGTTGAATGCTCTGCCCACAAGCTCTAATAGAATAGACATACTCTCAGTCACTTACAGCATTGCTGGATACAAAGACTCCCAGGTTGTTGTGGTCTCTCCTCAGCTTGAGTGAATGAGTCTTTGGGAGGAGTGGAGGAGGCAGCCACACCCCTGGCTCCACCCACAAATTCCGGCTGCCTCTGAAGATATTGAAGTTCTCAGAGGAACAGCCTAACTTGATTAAATGAGAGGGGAGTGTTACAGGTGGTCTCCCCTGCAGCGCTGATGCTCCTGCTGACCTGATTGATTTGACAAAGCAGTACATGTTACAAACTAAGCTGCAAGGGGACAGGGGAAGAGCAAGGGGGCCACCATGCAGCTAGAGCCCCTGGGCAGTGCCCAGGTGGGCTCGTTCATTGTGACGGCTCTGGTGATACCACATGTGTGAAACTTTTTACACAGCCAGGCCCAACATATTCAGAGAGCACCATCAGGCGTTCTAGGGACATAAATTACACATTTAATTTCTTGACCACCTCTTACACATTAAAGGTCCTGGATCACCAGGACACCCCAATATATTCTATGAGGCACTATGAGTCTTTTAAACATGTAATTTTCTCCTAGAAGTTTTTGGAAAATGTGGAAATAAAATAAAAATATCATATAAATGGACAACTTTTTTTTAACACATAGCAAGCTCATAGCAAAAATGACATGTCAAAATACATTCTGCTACTCCTTGCGGGTAAAGCGATACCATTGAAGAAAAAGAGACTGCCGCTCCAGGCAAATGCAATAAGCAATCAATGTCCTCCTCAAAGACCGTGGGTGCTGGCATAGCTATGACTAAGGACTGATTGTGTGAAACGCGTCAGCTTTTTACCCCACTGCTTGCTCTGCTGTGTTTTGTAGTGCTTTTTATCCTTTTTTACACCAATAAAGGCTACCTTTTTAGGTTTATTTTGGTGTGCGGCTGTCCATGAATTACTTTCATTGATTTTATAGCGATACCATGTGTGTGAATTTTCCACAGCCTGGCCACATACAGAGGCCCGACATGCATTGAGCACCGTCAGGTGTTCTAGGGACATAAATTTCAAATCTAATTTGACTACCTAATACGTTTTTGTGAGGCACTGTAGTGGCACAGATGAGCACTGATGTGGCATGAATGAGTACTGATGTGGCATGGATTAGTACTTATGTGACACGAATGAGCACTTATGTGGCATGGATGAGCACTGATGTACCATGGATGTGGCATGAATGAGTACTGATGTGGCATGGATTAGTACTTATGTGACACAAATGAGCACTTATGTGGCATGGATGAGCACTGATGTACCATGGATATGGCATGGATGAGCACTAATGTGGCATGCTCCAGTTTGTTGACAACTGATTGCTCCATCATTGGACTGAGCGATCATGTGGTAAAGGGTCGCTGTCATTGGCCCTATACCGCGATCCATGACACGCCAGGTCCCGTGAACCCGGGGAGCATGGACAGTCCTGTGTGTCCTGTGTGTGAGAGAGATATCACGGACCACCTGGGCTTTGAGGAAGGGGGCACGCTCCAGAAACGCGTCAGCCACATTGATATCAAGGGTTTGACTGGCAGGTGCCGCAAGGTTCCAGTCCTAGCTGTTTTAAAAAGCGCTTACTTTAGATTGTTTGTGAGTAGGACCATTGCTTTTTTATCTTGTTTATTAAACTTTTAAGTGGTAATGCACAAGGTCGGTGCGCCCTCCTTTCTTTTCTCTTTTTAATTTCAGCTTATGAACACCCTTTTGTTCTGTGGAGGGCTGCAAGACTCCAGACTTTTGCCACTAGACCACACTGGCATACCCAGATTTGCGATACACCAGAGCGCAGGAGATTTGTTTGCTTGTGTTAGTCCTGTGTGTTCGCCATTCTAGGAGGATATCATATGACGCCCTCCCAGAGTTAACCGACCACGCTGTAGCCGTCATTTGGCTATAGCCCAGTTGAAGTGCTTAATTGTCAAAGTCCAACTCTTATGCCGCGTACACACGATCACTTTTTGTGATAAAAAAAAAACGTCATTTTATCTGACGAAACAAAACGACGTTTTTCAAACTTCATTTTCAAAAACGACATTGCATACACACCATCGTTTTTCCACAATGCTCTTGCAAAGCGCGGTTACGTAAGACACTTTCGACGGCACTCTGTTCCATTGAATCTCCCATCTCATAACTTGCTTCTGAGCATGCGCAGGTTTAAAAACGTCGTTTTAAATGTCGTTTTGCCCACACACGGTCACTTTTTATGACACAAAAAACGACATTTTGAAAAACGACACAAAAAATTCAAGCATGTTGGAATTTTTTTTTGGTTGTTTTTTTGAAGACATAAAACAACGTTTTGCCCACACACAATCATTTTAAATGACGTTTTTTAAAACGTCGTTTTTTTTCATCACAAAAAGTGATCGTGTGTACGCGGCATTAGAAATCTAAAAATTCGGACAATTAACTGCTCATTTACCCCATGTTCACACCTATGCATTTTTTGGTGCTTTTTGCATTTTGCAGAAACACACTACTGTCCATTTTAACATGGCTTCCTATTGTGTAGTTCACATATGTGCGTTTTGCAGCACTACGTTTTTTAGAAAGGGTCTGGAACTTTTTTCCTGCAACAGTTTTCATTTTGCGTGTAATAGACTTTAATGAAGCCTCACCAAAAATGTGTTGCATTTCTTATAGATTTTTGCTCCTTTTTTTATTCGTGTTTGGTGCGGTGTGAGTGGCAATGGATTTACATCAGGGGCATTGTTTTTTTAATTTTTAATAAAGGAATTGTCAAAAACTGTGTGTGTGTTTTAATTTCACTGCACACTGTACACTGTAATTTAGAATAGTAGGCATACACTTGTGCAAGCCCCTGGTTCTGAAACAAGGCTATCAATGACAGCAACAGGTTTCATACTCATGAACCAAACACTGTGGTTCCGGGTCATGTGATGTCTATGATCGTTTTTCTGCCTGCTATAACTGTAAGATTTTGGAGCAAACTGCAAGCACGCTATACTTAGTTTTTTTTTTTCCTTTAACAGAGTCTCTTTAATGTAGTACATTGTCTTTCATGTAGAGTGACTAGTTTGTTGCATTTCCATTTTGCTATGGAGCCGGCACCCACCTTCAATAAATCTCACTAGGTGACAGATATTGTCACACCAGTTGACATAATAACATTATATGGCCAAATGTATGTGGGCACCCCTCCACATTTTTGGTGTGTCCTGTGAAAGGTAATGCTACAGCATACAAACACATTTGAAACAATTGTGCACTTCCAATCTTGTGACAACAGTTTGAGGAAGGCTGTTTTTTGTTCCTGGCATAAGTGTACCATTGCGCACAAAGCCAGGTCCTTAACCACATGCTTACTGGGCACTTAAACCCCCCTCCTGCCTAGACCAATTTTCAGCTTTCAGCGCTGATGCATTTTGAATGACAATTGCGCAGTCATACAATGCTGTACCCAAATGGCATTCCCCCCCCCCCCCCTCCACAAATAGGGCTTTCTTTTGGTGGTACTTGATCACCTCTGTGGTTTTTATAAAAAAAATATATATATATTGTAAACGTTGGGGGTTTAACTCTTCTGGCAGATGCGTTTTGGTGTAGTGAGTCCACAGCAAACAGGCAATTAGCGTTAAGGGCCTGGTAGCCCACGTTTATTAAATGGAGATAAACAAAACAAAAAGTCCATTCAGAGGAATCCCACGCAGGGGTTTAAACGTGATGCAGAGAGAAATGAAAAATAACAGCCCACCTGGCTAGTCTTTTAACAGCACTGCTGCTACAGGTATTGGTACCCCAAACCGTCAGCTCCTCCAGACCCACGGTCCTGGATGCACAAGGCCCCAAAGTCCTTCAACGCATACAGCGTTTGTCCCAACACAGAGACACAGCGACAATCACAGCCGCTGCTTCACCTTCCTTCCTCTCCTCTGCTCTCCCGAGCCCTTCATTATATGAGCTGTCTGCACCTGGGAAGGCAGCTTGCAGGCTGTCTTTAAAACCTGGACACAGGTTGGAGATCCTGTCCCACCCATATCTCTGAAGGATCTCCAAGCCACAGAGACCCATGTGAATATAGAAAAAATACAAGAAAACTGCCAAAGCAGTTTTCTCAGTTTTTAAATTTAATCTCTGCAGCTCTGCATTCAGCCAATATGCAGACTCTGTGTCCATTTTTACTGCATCTCCATGGTGACAGGGACCCTCACTATTACAATATATACAGATTTAATATATATATTTTTTTATATATATATATATATATATATATATATATATATATATATATTTTAGATTTTGTTATACAATTTTGTAAACAGGTAATTTTTCTCCTTCATTGATGTACGCTGATTAGGCTGCACAGATGGGCACTGATGAGCCGCACTGATGAGCACCGATAAGGCGGCACTGGTGGGCATTGATAGGCGGCACTAAGAGGTGGCAATGATGGGTGGCACTGAAGGGCATTGATAGGTGGCACTGGTGGACACTGAGAAGTGGCACTGATAGGTGGCAGTGATGGGCACTGATGTATGGCAATAATGGACACTGGTAGGTTACACTGATAGGCAGCATTGCTAGGTGGCACTGATTGGCATTAAGAAGTGGCACTTGTGGGCATTGAGAAGTGGCACTCGTGGGCATTGATAGGTGGCACTGTGGGCATTGGCAGATAGCAATTGGCAGCTGGCACTGATGAGGCAAATCTGCCTCCTTCCTCTTCGGGACTGATGTCCCTTGTGCACGAGCCGGTGATCGGCTTTTTTTCCTCCTCACACTTTCAGTGCGAGGAGAAAAAAAAAGATTACCGATTCTTTGTTCACATCACGTGATCAGCTATCATTGGCTGACAGCTAATCACATGGTCAGGGGTTGGGATCGGCCCCTTACTCGGATCGGTGATCACCCGAGTCTCAGTGACTCGGGTGATCACAGCGCGCCTCCCGGATTTTCAGGTCCGCGCTGTAGCTGTCATTTGGCTATAGCGTGGGCCTCAAGTAGTTAAAGAGGAAGTAAACCGGCTGCCAGCTCCTGCACGGCCCGGCCTCAATGAGTAACGGCACACAACAGTGCGCCTGCGCCCCTGTCTACGGCACATGCACGGTAGACAGCAGCGCCCATGATTTTAGTAAATATCTCCACCATGAAAGTTCAGGAGATATTTCAAGCACCTACAAGTAAGCCTTAATCTAGCTATGAATAAGCACTGTATGATAGTGTGAAACGCGTCAGATTTTCTCCTGATTTTTTACTGTGATATGTTCATGTTGTGACCAGTTTTATTAAAAGGAACCATTTTTTTGGAGTGTGGCCGTCCCGGTTTTTCTCTATACATTTAGGCTTACCTGTAGGTTAAAGTGGTTGTAAAGGGTTTACAACGCTTTAAAGACGTGGCTTATTGAGTTTGGTGTGGAGAAGGGAACTCCAAACTATGGCCCTCCCAGCTGTTGCGGAACTATACGTCCCATTAGGCATTGTAAAACTCTTACATTCACAGACATGACTATGCATAAGTTAAATTGCAGTACCTGAACAACTGGAGGGCCATAGTTTGGAGACGCCTGGTGTGGATGAACTCAGGTGGCCTGCACAGAGATCTGGCCTAAACCCTAAAAAACACACCTCTGAGATTAATTGCATACCAGTTGCGAGCCCAACATTAGCACCTGATTACACAAATGCTCTTTTGGCTGAATAGGCACAAATTCCCCCAGAAACCCGAAAAATAGTCACATTTTCTTGAATGAGATGTCCAACAAACTCATCTAGGTGTGATGGCCAGTTGTCCACAAACATTTCCATTTAATGTACTAAATGTTTTTTTTATGGCAAATTGAGGTTAGACATGTTAGGCCGCGTACACATGATCAAATCTATCTGCTGAAAACGGTCTGACAGACCGTCTCAGCAGACAGATTTGATCGTGTGTACGGGCGAGCCGACGGATTTGGTCAGCAGACATATTTTAAAGCCTGCTTTAAAATTTGTCTGCTGGGAACCCGTCGGACTGATATGTCTGCTGGTTAGTACGCTAACCAGCAGACATATCTGCCCGCACATGCGTCAAATGGATTCGACGCATGCACAGAAGTGTTTTACTTCCTGGTGCGGTGACGTGGCGGCGTCAACGTCACCGCCACGTCACCGCGCTGTCTGCCGGCGGGGATTTTGGTTTGATCGTGTGTACAGCGATCAAACCAAAACAGCCAGCAGACAAATCTGATCAAATCGGTCTGTGTACGGGGCCTTAGTGTTGACTTATTTTTAAAGGTACAGGCCCCCAAGACTCATCTTAAGAGACTTTTAAAGCTGGCTTCATGTTTTTTTTCCAGATTTATAAACACACAAGGTAGTGAAGCCTAGATCAGTCATTCCAGGATGAAAAAACAAACAAAACAACTCTCTTTTTACCTAAAATAACCCATGCAAACTAGGGGCCAGATTCTCAGCGGCATTACGACGGAGTATCTCAGATACCCCGTCGTATCGCCGTTTTTTTTGGCTCGTATCTATGCGCGTGATGCTTAGCATCACTTTGGCATAGATACGCTTCTACATCCGACAAGTGTAAAACCATTAGGCCGCGTACACACGATCGAATTTGTCCGCTGAAAACGGTCCGATGGACCGTTTCAGCAGACATCTCCGATCGTGTGTATGGGCTAGCGGACAGATTTGTCCATCGGACAAATTTCAAAGCATGCGTTGAAATTTGTCCGCTACAAACCTGTCCGTCGGATATGTCCGCTGGTTAGTACGGGAAACCAGCGGACATATCCTCCCGCACATGCGTCGTATCCTGTGAATGGATCCGACGCATGCGCGCGGAAGTGTTTACTTCCTGGTGCGGTGACGTGGCGGCGTCAACGTCACCGCCACGTCACCGACACGTCAGCGCGCCGTCTGCTGGCGGGGATTTTGGTTTGCTCGTGTGTACACGCGAGCAAACCAAAATCCCAGCAGACAGATTTGTTCAAATCTGTCGGACGGACAGATTTGAACAAATCTGTCCGCTCGTGTGTATGGGGCCTAACACTTGCGGATCGTAGTTGTAATGACAACTCCGGCCACTAGGTGGCATTTACGTTGTTTTCTCATTTGCCTATGCAAATGAGGCTAGTACGCCGATTTCCGATCGCTTTTACGCCGCCCCGTCGTCGCGTACGTCGTTTTCGTCCGCGTAAGGTTACCCCAGCTTCTATGTGGAGTAACCTTACGAAGTTCCATCGGATGCCGTCGGGTGCCGTCAGATGCCATGTTAAGTATGGTGTCGGGTCAGCGTCGGCTTTTTCCGTTGCTTATGTCGTTTTACTAACTCGTTCGCGAATAGGGAGTTGCGTAAATGACGCTCACGTCGTTTTGACGTCGGTTTCAACAATGCTTTCCGACGTGAGCTGGAGCATGCGCACTGGGCTTTTTCCCCGGCCGGCGCATGCGCAGTTTGTTCGACGCGGGGGCGCGCTTAATTTAAATACAAGCCGCCCCATTTGAATTGCGCGGGTTTACGCTGGGCGATTTACGCGACGCCGGCGAAAACTACGGAGCAAGTGCTTTGAGAATAAAGCACTTGCTCTAGTACAATGCGGCGGCGTAGTGTAAATGGCTTACGCTACGCCGCCGGAATTCTTAGAGAATCTGGCCCAATAATGTTTTATACAGAATACAATTCTACAGTAGGTGCCATTTTTATTGTAAGCTTAACTTTAAGCTTAAAATGTATTTTACAGCAAACCATTGATGGTGTGACACATGGGAGTTGTGTCCTTATGTAAATTGCAAGACTTTGTCAATCAATCGCTGTTTTATTTTTCTGTATAGTGCATGTCAAAGTAAAAGTATTTGTCTTTTTTGGAATGATATTTATATGATGATTTGATGAAACTTTATTTTCTTTTCTTTTCTGTTGTGTTTTTTTTTTTTGTAAGTTAAAGGCAATTTAACCTTTCTTGCTTATTACTTTGTGTTCTTTTGGTATACTGCACTCTCCCTAATGGACTCATCAAGCTGGCAAGATGTTGCCTTTATAATCATGATGCTGAGGGGATTGAGAATTTCACGCTGCTTGGGCTCTTGAAATGGTAAAAGTTACTTAAGATACATTTGCTATCACCTGGAGACCTAATCATAAAGCTATTCCTAGTAATATTTCGCACCTCTCTGGTGTGTTAAAAGTAGGCAATGTTTATATATTTTACACCATACTTTTGTATTAGTTTCTGATCAAGTTGACATTGTTTTTAAAGCAATGAATATCTGATTTCAAATACATTTTTTATACCTACCATACATATATACAGTATGCGTCTGTGTGTAGGCAGACCAAATGTACATCTAAACATAAAGCCACTAATTCTGTGTATCTTTTGGTACTAATTAATACTTCAACTATATATGTAATAAAGTCTTCTAGGTTGCTTTCATATGTATTTAAGATACCATAATAGTGGAATAGTACCTTCACAAGTAAAGGAAAGGTAGGTCATGGAATATGTCATTGCTTATCCCTGCTGCTAAAAAATGCTAGTTGTTTTGCCAGGCATGACATATTTTCCAACCTTATTAGATGGAAAAGGGGGACACATCACAAGATATATAGGCAAAGAACACATCCCTGCCATGCCTCCAGTAACAAGGACCATGATGATTATTGCAAAAAAGTTATCTCTTATCCCTAATTTTCCTTCATTTTGGATTTTCAAAATAACAAAAAGAACAATTTGTTATTTCCCCACTGGATCACACTACTTTTAAAAATTCACTGCAACCGGATTGCATGCTACTGTGGTATCATGCGATCTGGTGCAGGCAAACGCACAAATCTGTATTTGGGGTGTTATTAGTAATCTATTGACACCAGCAGCAGATTGCACACAGAGTGCTATTGGAATGTGGTGAAGTAAATGCGCATGGAATTTCAGGTTTCCTGCTCAGAGTTCTGGTGTGAACAGGCACTTATTGGGAACTGCTTTTCTGTTCTGGCAGCACACTTACTATGTGCTTTTAGCACAGTGCCCCCCGTCATTGTTTATTAAAAGCTTCCAGTCATGTGAAGTAACCTAACTCTGTGATTTAACAACCGTAATATAGAGAACAATCAGGTCACTAGGCTGGCTGTGCTGTGTGATAGGACTGGGTAAATTCCCAACAAATGCTTTGACAGAAAACACCATCCCCATATACATGTTTCATGTCAAAATATCTTTATTTGGGTAAACAAGAAAGTTGTACAGATGCAATAAATGAAGGATTATACAATAAGGAGCAACATTGCGTCTGCAGGAATGGTCGGAGATTCCCTGTCAAAGAGGTATTTACAAAGGATGGAGCATTACATTGGCTGGGCTACCACGGCAGAAGTACATCATTATTAAAATCACCAGGGATTGCGTAAGCAGACCAGGGATGCCATATCTTCTCAAACTTGGCGGTGGTGTCCGTATCCATTGCCATCATTTTGGCATGGGTCATCGCACAGTTCATTCTCCTTTCCACTTCGCAGAGTGGGAGATTGGGTGATTTCCAGGCCTTTGCTAAGGTCTGTTTTGCGGCTGTGAGCAGCTGAAGTATTAACTTAAATTGTGTGTGCGACAGATTAATCGGCTTGAGATTCAGTAATGCAATTTTGGGGTCTGGGGGGATGTTCTTTTTTGTGAGCATGTTCATTATGTGGAAGATTTCCTTCCAAAATAACTGTGCTTTTGGGCATGTCCACCATATGTGAAGATATGTCCCTGGGGCCGAGCAACCCCTGAAACATTCTCCAGGGTAGTCTTTGGTAAATTTAGCTATCCTGGCTGGCACTAAGTACCACCTGGTTAGTACCTTGTAATTGGTCTCGATTGCTAGTTCGTTCCGAGAAGCGGACCTGGTGTTGTTCCATATTTGTTTCCATTCGGAAGGTTCCAACTCTATTCCCAGGTCCTCTTCCCATTTACGAACATACAGAAGTTTCCCGGGGATAGTGGAGGAGAGCAGGTGGGAGTATAATACTGATATTTTACCTCTGGCGTGTGGCTCATTTTTGCAGTAATTTTCAAAACTAGTTATACGGAGAGGTGATGGTGAAGCGTCAATAAACGGTTTGAAGAAGTTTTTGATTTGTAGGTACCTGAACAGTTCAGAAGGTGGTATACCATACTTTTCTTGGATAGTTGGGAAGGACAAGACGGAGGCGGAATCAATAAAATTGTGCAAACAGGTGCAATTTCTTAACGACCATTCCTTGAAGGAGTTGGGGTAGACCCAAGCTGGGTAGAATGCAGGGTTTTTGTGAAACGACAGCAGTGGGGTGTGTGGGGATAGTAGGGAGTTTTTGGTCTTTATTCTATCCCAAAGGGAGAGCAAGTGTTTTGTGATGGGGTTACTTATATGTTTACGTGACTTGGCGGGGACCCAAAGTATGTTGGATATTGGGGTAGGATCGCTATCGACGGCTTCGATTGAAACCCATATGGGTGGTTCCTGGGTAGCGTGGTAGTTTGTCATAGTCGCTAGTTGCGCTGCCCTGTAGTAATTAGTGATATTGGGGTAGCCCAACCCACCATTGGCTTTGGGAAGGTGCATAGTTTGAGGTTTTATTCTAGGTCTGCTGTTTTTCCAGATAAAGTTGGACATTTTCTTTTGCGTCATTCTTAGGTAGTGCGAAGGGATGGGGATAGGGAGCACTCTAAAAAGGTAAAGGAGTTTAGGGAGTATCGTCATTTTGACGGCATTGAGCCTTCCTAGCCAGGACAGAGGGAGGTGAGACCATGAGTTTAAGAGGGCTGATAGGTGTTTTAGTAGTGCGGGGTAGTTGGACGAAAATAAATCAGACAGTGTTGCCGTGAGGCGTACTCCTAGGTAGGGGATATTCTTTTCTGTCCAAACAAAGGGTAAGCCGTGCTTGGCAGCTTTTAGTTCAGTGTCTGAGAGTGAGATATTAAGAGCGAGGCATTTTTTGGGGTTGATGACCAGGCCTGAGAAAGATGCAAACTTGTTTAAGATTGGGATTAGGTTGGGGCCCGTTACTTGGGGAGATGAGAGGAACAGGAGAATGTCATCTGCGAATAGGCACAATTTATGTTTATAGCCACCTACCTCTATACCTAGGATTGTTGGGTCTGACCTAATTTTTTGCGCCAGAGGCTCGATAAGGAGGGCAAATAGTAGCGGGGAGAGTGGGCAACCCTGTCTAGTTCCTTTGCTAATGGTGAAGGTTTCTGACTTGTATCCCGCGTACTTAACGTAGGCCTTCGGTTTGTTGTAGAGCTCTGTGACCCATGTCATAAAGTTGGGGCCAAAGCCCCAGTTCTGTAGTGCGTATCCCAGGTATGACCATGATACGGAGTCGAATGCCTGCTTGATATCTAAAGAAAGAAAGCAAGCAGGTATTCCCCTTTTCTTTGCAAAGTGAGCTAAAAGATTTGCCCTCCTTATATTGTCTCCTGCTTGACGGTTAGGCATGAAGCCTACTTGGTCACGGTGTATTAAAGTTCCAATTATTTTGTTTAAGCGGGTTGCTAGTATTTTGCCTAGTAGTTTTATGTCTATGTTTAGCATGGATATTGGACGGTAGTTCTCGCTGAGGGTCGAATCGGTGTGTTGTTTGGGAATCATACAAATGGTAGCTAGAAGGGATTCCTGTCTGAAGGATTTATGCTTTAGGAGGTCATTGAAGGCTTCGGCCAGTCTTGGGGAGATGAGTTCGACAAAGGATTTATAATATTGGGCTGAGAACCCGTCAGGGCCCGGTCTTTTGTTGAGTTTTAATTCCTTAATAGCTTCTACTACGTCGTTCGTGGAGATTGGTTTGTCTAGGTGATTTTTCTGGGATTCTGTCAGGCGGGGGAGCTGGAATTGTGAAAAGAAGGAGTCGGCCTCTGTTCCATTAAATGTGTTTGTTTCTGAGTATATCTTTTTCAGATGGGAGCTAAATTTCTGAACTATTTTATAGGGGTTACTAGAAGTGACTTTGTTCGCTACTTTCAGTTTGATGGGGGTATACGTTTTGTTGATGGAGTTGAGTGCTCTGGCTAAGTAGGTCCCTGACTTGTTGGCCCTTTTGTAAAAGGTATGTTTGGATCTATTCAGGGTCTTATTTGCTGATTCTGTGAGGAATAGATCATACTCCAAACGAGCTTTGTCTAAGCGGTTTTTAGAGGAGGGGGAATGATCATTTTGGAAGGCCAGGAAGGCTGTGTTGAATTCGGTTTCAAGGGTCTTTGCCATCTGAATTCGTTTTTTTTTAAGGATCCCCATTTGCCTTTGGAGTGCGCCCCTCAGAACTGGCTTGTGGGCTTCCCAAAGAGTGAGGGCCGAGATTTCGGGGTTCATGTTAAATTTTAGGTATTCCTGGAGAGTTTGTTTAATTTCTTGGCTGTGAGTTGGGTGTTTGAGTAAAATTTCTGGTAGGTACCAGGTAGGGTCCTGTTTTTTGGGGATAGTAGATGCAATCGTTGTGCAGACCGCATTGTGGTCCGACCAAGGGATAGGGATGATAGTTGAGTTGACGACTTCAGGCAGCATACCTATAGTTAGGAATATATGGTCAATGCGGCTTAAAGAATGGTGGGGGTTGGAGTAGTAAGTATAGATACAAGTGAAAATAAGTGATCTTGCGCTACTGCAAAATGAATCCAAAACAATACAAAATATATCAGTTATATATAAATATATAAATATATAAATATAATAAAACGTGCCTTATATAATAAATCAATAAATGAATAAATAAAAGTCCAAAGTGCATAAGTGCCAAGGTGCATAAAGTGTAGGTACACGGCAATCCGTGAAAAATCCAGTATCCACAAAATTCGTGCAGGTGTCACTCCGTGGAAACAAAACAGCCTCACAGGCCTCTCACCTCACTATCACGAAAAAACTGCATTAGGTATCGTCTGATAACTCCAGAACTATTGAGCCAGGTAGGTAGGGTAGGTAGGCATCCGGGTCCTCACAGACCAAGTACAAAACTATACCAACTCGGAAAACAAAGTACGAGAAAGAGAGACTCCCATAGTGAAGTAAAATCATACAAGGGACATTTATTAAAAATATAATCTGCTTACATAGAAATATAGAAAATCAGCATAAAACAATCGGCATAAGCCGGATCCTCACGTCACTCCAGGTGTCCGTCAATCCCTACGCGTTACGGCTATTGCCTTCATCTGCCCAGATGAAGGCAATAGCCGTAACGCGTAGGGATTGACGGACACCTGGAGTGACGTGAGGATCCGGCTTATGCCGATTGTTTTATGCTGATTTTCTATATTTCTATGTAAGCAGATTATATTTTTAATAAATGTCCCTTGTATGATTTTACTTCACTATGGGAGTCTCTCTTTCTCGTACTTTGTTTTCCGAGTTGGTATAGTTTTGTACTTGGTCTGTGAGGACCCGGATGCCTACCTACCCTACCTACCTGGCTCAATAGTTCTGGAGTTATCAGACGATACCTAATGCAGTTTTTTTCGTGATAGTGAGGTGAGAGGCCTGTGAGGCTGTTTTGTTTCCACGGAGTGACACCTGCACGAATTTTGTGGATACTGGATTTTTCACGGATTGCCGTGTACCTACACTTTATGCACCTTGGCACTTATGCACTTTGGACTTTTATTTATTCATTTATTGATTTATTATATAAGGCACGTTTTATTATATTTATATATTTATATATTTATATATAACTGATATATTTTGTATTGTTTTGGATTCATTTTGCAGTAGCGCAAGATCACTTATTTTCACTTGATTGCTATTCTGTGTTATGTAAACACTTTTAGGTTTTGCAGCAACTTTTTCACATATTTTTATGACCATATTTATATGTTTATAGATTTATTATAGCTTATCTTTATCATCATTGATTTTTATAGCGCGGAGGATTGCACATATTATTATTTAAGTATAGATACGTTTTGCTGGGTTCATTTCTCTCCATGTATCTGCTAGACTATATTTGGTGAGAAGATTGGGGAGTGTCCATTTGGCGTGATGCTTTGATTGGATATAAGGTGATCTGTCTAAAAATGGGAGCAGTACTTGGTTTGAGTCTCCGCATATCAGTAGGGACCCCAGTTTGTGAATTGTGATGGTTTGAAAGAGATGGGACATAAATGGCATAGGGTTTGTATTTGGAGCGTAATAGGACACCACTGTAACCGCGGTGTCTAAGATGGATCCTGTCAAGATGAGATAGCGGCCTTCGGGGTCTTTTATTTCAGATAGAAGGGTGAATGGAGTGGTTCGGTGGAAAGCAATTAAGGTGCCTCGTTTCTTGGAGGATGCTGAGGCTGTATACACTTGCGGGTAAGTCGCACTGAAGTGCTTGGGGGTAGAGTTCGGGGTGAAGTGGGTTTCTTGTAAGCACACTACGTGGGCTTTTTTAGCCTGGAAAAGCCTGAATGCTTTTGTACGCTTTTGTGGGATATTCAAACCTTGTACGTTGAGTGTCAATATGTTCAAGGGTGCCATGGTAGCCAAACCAATAAACTCTTCTTACCGTGGTTCAGTGAAGGGAGTTTTCCCAGACCATTCCATGCAGACAGGAGGGGAGGGTGGGAGGGGGGGAGGTTTAGAACTTCAACCTTGAAAAAAAAGTAAAAGACAATACATATTATTGCACGCATAAACATCAGAATACAGAAAAAGTGAACAATGTTTGCCCGAGGTGGGGGAGAAGGTCCCCCGCCCAGGGAAAAGGGGCCTTCGTCAAGTCCCCAGATAATAGCCTGGGGGCCGGAGGTGGGCCTAGTGGGACGCGTGTTCGCCCAGAATCAGAAAGCCGCTTACTAAAATGTGAAAAATCGCACCTCTGGGGGTGCGCAAGCTCCCATTTGATCGCATAATAAGACTTAGGTTAGGTATGTTAACATTTTAGGGCGCTTAGGGGTGGTAGGGGCCAGAGAGGGAGGGCTAGCGATCATGTTTGGGGATAGGGGGTTGGGGACTCCCTGAGTAGCCCCATGAGTGATTGGCAGAGCAGACTATATGTCAAAAAAGGTACTTGGGGTCAGGGCCTATGCTGGCTGGGATGTAGATAGCCTGATTCGTGTGTAGAGGATTTGTTGAGGAAGGGGTGCAGGTGTTAAGGGATGGGTGTTGAGGGATGGGACCTGTGATAGGGGTGAGGGCACCTGCATTTTCCTGAGTCAGGGCTTAGTGGGTGAACAGTTCAATTGTGGGGTTGGGAGAGGGAGGCCCTGTTGTATTGTGGGGGGCATAAAGTGGTGTGTGGTGTGTGAGGTGCCAGTATGACCATTTCCACCTGATGCTATGTCCAGGAGGGAAGGGGGAAAGGGAGATTTCCAGAAAGGTGTGGTAAAGAGAACATAGTCCAGCTAGCACGCTTTTGGCCTATGGGGGTGAGGGCAGAATAGTTGTTGCTTGGGGATTCAGTCCATGGAATCTTCTTGTTCTTGAGGCTGCGGGACAAATCTACCCCGTTTGTTTGACTGGTGTGAGCCATTATTCTGACCCTGATGTGGGGAGTTGTTGCGTGAAGATGCTGATGCTGTTCTTCTGCGGGTGGATGAAGTAGATGCAGGGTTGTCAATTAGCTTGAAGTCCAGAAGAGCCTGGTGCAATTGGTCAGGTGTTCTGCAGGTTATTTTGGTGCCGTGGATCGTGAAGCGCAGAGAGAAGGGGAACCCCCATTGGTACCTGATGTTGCGTTGTTGCAGCTCTGTTAGAAGGGGTTTCATGGCTCTCCTTTTGGCGATGGTTAGCTGTGAAATGTCAGCGAATATTTGATAGCTGTGGCTTTGGAAGGAAAGGGTGCCTTTCTCCCTTGCTGCCTCCAGGATCTGCTCTTTGGTTCTGAAAAAATGAAACTTGGCTATAATGTCTCTGGGGGGACCTTCAGCTTTTTTTGGGGAGAGTGCCCTGTGCACTCTGTCCATCTCTAATCTCTCCACAGGTATACCCGGCAGAAGTTCTTGACACAGTGCCAAAATGGTTGCTTGTAAGTCCAGAATTGATTCCGGTATGCCCCTGAACCCCAAATTGGACCTCCTGGCCCGGTTCTCAAAATCTTCTAGCCTGCTTTGTAGGGTCTGGTTCTCTTCTTTAAGTGCTTCCAATTCAGTCAGACATTCGTGGGTGTGGGTTTCTATTTCATCTACCTTCTCCTCAAGGACCTCAGTCCGGCTCCCCAATTCTCTGATTTCTTTGGTGAGGTTTGCAGTTATTTGGTCAGATGTGTGTTTCAGGGCTTTTTGGAGCATTTTTTCAAATTGCCTCAGTAAGTCTGAGGGGACTTCCTTCTTGCTAGTGGGGGTTTGTGGAGAGTCATTTGTGTCCTCTTCTTCATTGTCTGAAGCATAGTTCGCCGCTGTAGCCATGTGTGAGGCAGGTTTCACTGTGCGCTTCTGAGTTTTCCCTGAGGGGAGCTTCTCTGAGGTGACTGGCGCCTCTTTTGCAGCGCCTTTGATCCGCTGGGAGCCGCTGCTGAAATTCGATTTAGTTTTGTTCCTTGTGCCTCCCAGCACCATTTTTTCGCGCACCCTTCCTCTCTCACCTCTTAGCGAAAAGTACCCGTTGTTGGTTTCGACGGGAGATCGATATAACTGAAAATATCTGCGGCTTTCTTCCTTCCAGGAGCGGAGCTCTAGTCAGACATGTCTTGCCTGCGTGAGCCCGCGCGCGCGTCTCCCCATATACATGTTTCAATGGTGTATTTGTCAGCTGGCAGTTCAGCTTTAACCACTCGCCCACAGGGCACTTTCACCCTCTTCCTAGCCAATTACATTTTCAGCTTTCAGTGCTGTCACACTTTGACAATTGCACGGTCATGTAACACTGTACCCAAATTAATTTTTTATCATTTTTTTTCCCACAAATATAAATGTATTTTGGCGGTATTTAATCACTGCTGGGTTTTGTATTTTTTTGCTTAAAAAAAAATAAAAAGACCGACATTTTTGAAACAAAAAAAGTTTTTCTTAGTTTCTGTATTTTTTTTTGTAAATAAGTAATTTTTCTCCTTCACTGATGTGTGCTGATGAGGCTGCACTCATAGGCAGTGATGGCTTGGCACTGATGAGTAGGCTCTAATATGTAGCAGTGATGGGCACTGATAGGCAGCACTGATGATAAGCGGCACTAATGAGCACTGATAGGCGGCAATAATAGGTGGTGCGGATGGGCACTGAAAGGCAGCACTGATTGGCATCACAGGGCACAAATTTGCATCACTGATGGGCACAGTTTGGTGTCACTGATGAGTACAGGTTGGCATCACTGATGGGGCTGCATAGTATCTCCTTGTTTACATGTGATTAGCTGTGACTGGACACAGCTGATCATATGGGTAAAAAGCTGTGGGCGTGTCCTAGGAATGCGATCACGGTGAGACTGGGCAACGTCATATGTTGTTGACCCAGAACAAAAGAGCATTCTGCCTGCCGTCATTTGCCTATAAAGTGGGCGGGAGGTGGTTACAGAGACCCATGCAAGGCACAGCATTGGTCTGTTTTGAGCTAGCAATTTATCCAAATGATTAAATTTGGATTTAGTTGACCTTTAAAGCAAACCTGTCATGAGAAAAATAAAGGGGGTGCTTTTACATACTTTCTTTTGAAAATGCTAGTCAGCTGTCTGTTAAGCCAAACCTCTCAACTGTATGAGATGCTAACGAGAGACACATATTAGCATAAGTATGTAGGCGTAGGGCACACCCCCTGTGACGCTCCCTTAAAAGGAAAAACTATTCCTTTATACTGGCCTTTAAAATTTACAAATGCAACAATTTATAAATCCGATGAAACATTTGGCACTGCGAAACACTATTTTCAGGATGCATTTCATATTCTTTGAGTTACAGAACAGGAATATGTATGCAAATCAGGAAAGTCAATTTAAATCTGGTTAAATCTAAGTTCTTATCTGCATTTTTGTTCCTTGCTCAAAGTGTTGATACAAAAAGGTTAGCATATCAGCCAGGTAAACAGCCAGGTAAACAAAGATTTCAGAAATGGCATCCCAACATTTGACAGAGTTGTCTGCATGGAGTTTGCATATCCTCACTGTGCTTGCTTGGGTTTTCTCCAGGTTCTCCATTTTCCGTTTACTCTCCAAAAGACATGCTGGTAATTGGCTCCTATCTAAACTGGCATCAATGTATGTGTGTATTTGAGATAGGTATCTTAGACTGTAAGCTCTTTGTGGGCAGAGCGTGATGTAAATGTATAGTACATAAAGCTCTGCAAAACTGTCAATACAATGTATATATAGTGTGGATGTGTGTGTGTGTGTATATGTGTGTGTGTGTATATATATATATATATATATTTATATATATATATATACTGTATATACATACATATCTGTAATAAATAATAAAAACTACCTAGGAATCTGGCCATTAACAAAGCTGTAACAGTAGGTTCAGTTTATTTGATAAGACAGGTAGATGAGGCAGAAACAAAGTGAAAACACACGAAAAGGGCAAGCATCTTAGAAATGAGCCAATACAAGTAGCAATCAATACTCTTCATGTATAAGTTTCTTGGAAATTTACAAGGCCGGTTTTACAGGGTGTCACTCAATAGTTTTTCCTAAGGCAAGAATTAAATAACTTTCAATTTAGCCACTATTGATTTTTGGGAGCTGTATATAGAAGTCTAAGAATGGGTCTATAAATGTCCCTGGCCTGAGTATACACAGACTGGAAGGCACTGCTGCTTTTGTAAATTTCCTCACTGGAAACAACTCGGTCACAGAGATGTACAATGTATGATCATATATGAATTGCCTGTAAACAGAAGCTTTTTTGCATTTTACTAAAGATATAGTGGATTTATGTTTATTTTTACTTCAGTCACTTTATGTGTGTGTTGGGCTTACCCACTAAATAATCCTGAATGGCTACATACAGTTCATTATTTTTCTTTATGGTACCATTGAAAATGAAAATATGAATTCACCATGACTTAGCGTCAATGCTGCTATTGTTCTATTCCTGTATTTTTTCGTTTTTTTTAACCACTGGCAACCAAGCCACTTGGGGGTATGGAAACCAAATGATGGGGGTATGGAACTCGGTCTCTGGAAATTAAAAATGAATTAAAACATGATGTGCAATCAAAATATAGAAAATTAATAAATATGTCTGATGACCAGCAAGTAACACACTTGCACGGCTTGTCCCTCCTCCAAAGCACATTGCTTATAAGGCACCATTGTACAACGTTCCATACTCACACTGGTAAGTAATAAATGTTTCAGCACAAAACCAAACTGATTTTTTTGCGATTCAGAGCAAGTCCTTATAGTGCGGAAATCCACCACAATCATAAATCCCATGGTAGCACTGCACAGGTCTGTCTTGATTTGTGTTGACACATGGCTTACTCATCAGCGCAAGTGTGGTGCTTGGCTCATGAGGCACCTGTGTACGAGGAGTACACTAGAGGAAGGACATGTAATGCAGGATAGTCCAGCTCAGGAGCAGATTTTACTGACCAACAGGCTAGCATGGACTATGTGATGGCTACATACACTCCATATATATTTATATAGTGTGAGGAACCATAAACTATGGTGCATGGTACTTTTGTGCACAAAATAATCTTACTAAAATGGTAGCTACTTATGTGATGGAGACATATTGAGAAGTACGTTGGGACCACAGTGTGCACTTTATTGAGATTCTTTTTTTGGATTCTATATACGTATTTAAAGTGTAATCCCTCACATTACCAAGTGAATAACCACTTGCTAGAGTTATAAATGAAATTGCTGCTGAGTCTATCGTGTTCACAATAAACCCAAATGACAATAAATATATATATATAAAGTGATCAGCGCAATTTCCAAATTATAAATGAATACGAATGAATACAAGTGAATTTTAAAACAAACAAAAACATTTCCAATGTAATACGTTACAAATCCTAGGTGTCACAGGCAATACATTGCAGAGTGTAAAGCAGTTAAAATAAAGTCCAACATGTTCTTCCAAGCATATATAAACAGTCCTTTGAAATGGATTTTCATAAACAATAAGTGTTCCTGTGACTTCATACACCTGCTTAGTGCTCACAGAACTCACACCTCTATAAAGTGATGAATCAGCCTTGAGGATAAATATGGTGATGGCAAACTCCCACTTCCAGGCTTCCGGTTGTGCCCTCTTGGTATATTACTCTGGGTTTTGGATAGCATTCGAGAATTAAATAAATGCCTCCCATAGAATCATTTAAACCAGTGGTCATCAACCCTGTCCTCAGGGCCCACTAACAGGCCAGATTTTATGTATTACCTTGGGTAGATGCTGACTAGAATACTACAATCACTGAGCAGAAAACAATATTACATGTGATGTATTTCAGTTATCTTGCAAACCTGGACTTTTAGTGGACCCTGAGGATAGGATTGATGACCACTGGTTTAAACAACTAAAGGTTTATTTAAAAGCCAAATAGAAGCTTACATAAATTGAAGTTAAAAACACATTTGAAATAAAACAGTGGCGTTACAGATGCATCTCACATTACGTCCGGCCCACTACTCACTTCCAGGCCATGCCCTACATGTTGCATAACGTGGCGTCATCCCTGATGAAGTCATGTGATGTGGCGTTAATGCGTAGAGCGTGGCCAGCAGTGACATGAGAGGTGTCTGTAACGCTGCTGTTTTATTTCAAATGTCCTTTTAACTTCAATTTATGTAAGCTTCCATTCGGCTTTTAAATAAACCTTTAGTTGTTTAAATAATTCACACTATGGGAGGTAAGTATTTCATTTCCACATGCTATCTAGAACCCTGAGGGATATACCAAGAGCTGACAACCGGGAGCCTGGAAGTGGGAGTTCGCCATGACCATATTTATCCTCAAGGCTGATTCATCACTTTAAAGAGGTGAGAGTTCTGTGAGCACTGAGCAGGTGTGTGAAGTCACAGGAACACTTATTGTTTATTAAAATCTAATTTGAAGGACTGTTAAAATATGCTTGCAAGAACATTTTGGACTTTGTTTCAACCACTTTGCACTTTGTCTGTGACACCTAGGATTTTGTCAATTATTAATATTCAAAATGTTGTTTTTGTTGTAACATTCACTTGTACTAAATTTTATTAATTTATAATTAAGAAATTGCGCTGTTTACTCTATATGTATTTGTCCTATATACTTATGTTTATACTATTTATATATTTTTTGAAGTTTGTTTTTAAGATTTATGAATAAAGCCATTATTTATTTTTTTTCATTTGAAAACCTGGCTAAGGTTTTGATACTTGCAGTAAATGTATGCAACATAGCGTTATCTATTTAGAGGTAGCATAGGATTTGGAAGTCAATTTGGTACATGGTTGATTTTTATGCTAAGGGATACAGCTACTAATTCCCTTTCTTGAATAGAAGTGATTCAATGTTTTTCAGCTGAGCAAATTTGATGAATGGAATTGTGATCATTGTTACATAAATAATATGTATTTACTTTATTTGCAGGAGGACCTACTAGATGGCCTTCAACTCATTGTGATTGCTGCTGTAAAAACACAAAGGGGGACAAAGAGGGTGAAAGTGGGACATCGTGCAATGAACTTTCTACATCCAGCTGTGATAGTCAATCTGAAGCCAGCTCTCCTCAAGAAACAGTCATCTGTGGTCCAGTAACTCGCCAGTCAAATATACAGACTCTAGACCGACCAGCCAAGAAAGGACCAGTGCAGATTATCCAGCAGTCCGAAATCCGAAGGAAAAGTGACCTTTTAAGAACTTTAACGACTGGGTCGAGAGAGTCCAACACAAGTAAAAAAAAAGTTGTGAAAGAAAAGCTTTCTATTGAAGAAGAGCTGGAAAAATGTATTCAGGATTTCATGAAAATAAAAATACCAGAAAGGTTCCCTGAGAGGAAATATTCATGGCAATCAGACCTTTTACGAAAATACCACCTATAGAAAGGGCAAAGATATTACAAATCATTGGTATATGAAGCCTATTGTTTATTTGGTAGATTGCCATGTCCACGTAAACTACTGCCTATATACATAGTCCACTTTAACCCTGTTGCTGCTGGATGAGCGTGATACAAAGTCCAATTCTGACCAAATCAAACCAGCAGCAAGGGCATTAAAGGCAAGCCTGCCTAAAACTAATCACTCAGTTTTGGCCTTCTCTGGTGGGTATGATCAAACACCAACTTGAAAGAACTCCGTCTAAGATCCCACATCTGTCTGATTTGGCTTCATTCCAAACATCAGGAGTCTGGTGACACAGCAATGAGGAAGGCCAAACCAAGATCTGTGGGCTGGAGCAGAGAAAACAACTTGAGAAGTTTGCCCAGTTTTTGGATGGTTTAACACACCACTGTTGATGCAAGACTGACTGCTTAGTTTTGGGTGGCATTACCTTTTAACGTTGATAGTTACAGGGTACCATTGTTTTTCTCTGTGGAAGCACAACGTTTTATTTAATTTTTAACAAGATGGATTCTGTAAACACAAATAGCACAAACATAGTAGACATTGAACATTAACAGACAGATACCTTGGAGTTTTTTTATTTATTTATGTCCTT